>JARBWK010000003.1:168738313-169338313 GCA_030556195.1 Anolis apletophallus | reverse complement strand
ACAGGTTGAGAACCACTGTGGTAGGGTTTGGTTCCCGGACCCACAGTGGATACCAAAACCCCTGGATGCTCAAATCCCATGATACGCAACTGTGGTAAAATTATGTCCCTTAAATAAGATGTCAAAATCAAGGTTTGAGATAGATATAGATTTTTAAACTGCGAATGGTTGTATTCATGGATGCAGAGCGTCCATCATGCAAGACAAACTGCAGGAAAAATTAAGGTGCAATCCTTAAAATAACCAAAGAAAATTCCAATTTCCTTCAAGCAGGTGGGGAGAAGGATGGACAGTAAATGCCCAGAGAAGCTGGCAGAGTTCTTTCTTCTCCTTCCCCTTTACATACAGTACTTCCTTTGCCTTTCCTTATCGCTCCTTCTCCAGTGCCAGGTGGTTTCTTTAAGCACATCTTGACATGAGATAGATGAATCTCCAACCCAGTAGAAAAACACACTCAATATTTTGAAATAACAGAGACATATGCCAGTTGCTCTCACAAGTATGAGATTCCCATTTGTTGCCTCTTGAGTCTGTATTAGGGAAGTAGACTGTTTTGATAAGCCAGCATGGTGTAGTGGCTTGGACTCCAACTAGAAACTAGAGTTCGAATCCCTCATAGAAATTATTTGGATGATTTTGATTGAGTCGTATACTCTGATCCAGGAAAATCCAATTAAAGCATCAGTTTAGGGTAACCATAAGTGAGAAACAAATTTCTGGAGTTGGTAGTGGTTGCCTTAAAATAATTTCTAGCTCTTGGTGATGCCATCTCAAGGTTTTTTGGGGCTGAGAATATATGACTCACCCAAAGCTGCCCCATTGGGTTTTCTTGTCTGAGCAGGGATTCAAAACCTGGTCCAACATTCGAATCACTATTTTGTGCTGGCTCTACAATAATTTATTTTAGAGTTTTAAAGACATGGACATTATTATCCTGTAGATTGAATTATAGTGGTGTGTGTGTGTGTGTGTGTGTGTGTGTGTGTATTGTTCCTCATAAGAACAGTGGAAAATTTTGAAGTTAGAGCTTTTTTGAATACATAAGTTATAGTATTATAGGTGGTGCAGTGGGTTAAACCCTTGTGCCGGCAGGACTGAAGACCGACAGATAGGAGGTTTGAATCCAGGAAGAGAGGATGAGCTCCCTCTGTCAGCTCCAGCTCTCTGTGCTGCCACAAGGATGGTAAAACATCTGGCATCCCCTAGGCAACATCCTTGCAGACGGCCAATTTTCTCACACCATAAGCGACTTGCAGTTTCTCAAGTCACTCCTGAAACGAAAAAAAAGTATTTTCCTTAAATACAAGTTTGATGTCTCAAAGGAAGAGAAAATTGCTGCAAGTGAACTGAGTAAAAATATGACTTTTAATTATTGCAAAGTTGGTTTTCAGCTCTTGTCTAATAATGTCGAACCTTCTGCTAAAGAATAGGGCTAAATTGATTGATTTTAAAGTCAAAACCATGACAAGCAGCCATCTTTATCACACTTCAAAAATTCCTAGCCTGCTTGCATTTTGTCTACTCAAGAATTGAAACGTGTCATGTAAATTATTTGGTGCAAATCATTTCCTCAGTGCTAATTGGGATAAACATTTTTATTCATTCAAATCAAGAAAATGAGTTGGCTCAGATGTGGCTTAATTCAAATCTGTAGCAGTTCTATCTGAGAATAATTTTAAAACTGATAAATAGTAAAGTTCAATTGCTATACCGGCTGTTACTATGGATACTTGGATTGCTAGATGTGTGGCTTCTTGGGTAACATTTCTGCTAAAGGGCATATTACTAAATAGCGAGGCTTGTTTGCCATAATGCTTAAATATTCGTTCCAGTAAAACGCACATTTTCACACTGAATACAGTATATCTTGAATATAACCTTAAGGCATCTGCAGCTTGAAGGTATCTTGCATGTATGCTATGGAGAATAACACATGTATTATTATTTTGATTATTTCTGTTTTTAAATTAAGTAATTTTACCTGAGGATTCAGATTTTTACTTGAATGTTTGTCCAAAACCCTTGTAGCCATGACTTGTTAACTGCTGTATTCCTGGTAATATTAGAACTAGATTCCTAAATATCTGTGGAAATTATCAGGAACCAGAACACTGTAACCAATTTTGTAATTTGCACAACACTGCATGGATACAATGACTGTTGGATAGCTGAGGTTAGCGGTTTCTTACTGTTCCAGATATCCAAATTATACGTGCGGCAGTAAAAAAAAAAACCTGGCACAATGTTCATGTTAAGCATGCATTATCCCAGCACCTCCAACAGATACTGTATTTGCAACAAAACTTACTGTTTGAATACAAAAAATACAGAATATCTGACTTTATTGGCTGGTATTTTATATATTTATTATTATTATTAGTATTATTAGTTATTATTATTTCAAGCATGTATACCTGTCCTTCTCATCCTGGGGGGCGCTCAGGGCAGCTTACAGACTTATTTCCCTGTCTAGGAAGTGTGTTTGTTGTTTATTTGTTTAGTTGCTTCTGACTCTTCGTGACCTCATGGACCAGCCCACACCACTCCCTGTCGGCCGTCACCACCCCCAGTTCCTTCAGAGTCAAGCCAGTCACTTCAAGGATACCACCCATCCATCTTGCCCTTGGTCGGCCCCTCTTTCCTTTTTCCTTCCATTTTCCCCAGCATCATTGTCTTCTCTAAGCTTTCCTGTCTTCTCATGATGTGGCCAAAGTACTTCATCTTTGCCTCTAATATCCTTCCCTCCAATGAGCAGTCAGGCTTTATTTCCTGAAGTATGGACTGGTTGGATCTTCTCACGGTTCAAGGCACTCCCAGAATTTCCCTCCAACACCACAGTTCAAAAGCATCTATCTTCCTTCGCCCAGCCTTCCTTATAGTCCAGCTCTTACATCTGTAGGTTACTACAGGGAATAACATTGCTTTAACTATGTGGATCTGGGAAGTGTAGGTGGAAAAATAAATTATCACCAGTCTGTTTATCCTGTACTTAACTTAGATCAGCTAGACCCTGCCTTCTTTGTATCTAACCTTGACTGTATGTATTCCCCACAACTCATTTATGTAAGTTAAAATAAAGAATCAGGTTGCTTAAGGTAGCATTTGTTGGTTCTGTTCTTGGCTGATATTACTGAGTTAAATTGTCTGTGTAGAATATCTGCTCAGATCTGGTTTGTGTAGCATGAAGAAGGGTTAAGGGTGCTGGAGAGAGTAGGTCATAGATTTGCTGAGAGTGGCATGAAATATTTGCACTTCAATGAAAACTGGTGGGCAGAGGGGAAGGTGAATGCAGTGAATCAGAGCTATTTTAATTTTGTACAGTTAGCATAGACATCCCAAAGTTCTTTACAGTATCACAAGACCAGAGCAAATGCAGTTTTTATCTAAAGGGAGTTTCAAGTCATTGATTCATTTCACCATTAAAATATTTTCAAAGATAACACATAGTAAAGGATGTAGCATGGGAAAAAAATGGGGAAAACATGCCATTTTTAACATGGTGCACCTGTAATGGAATAATATTATTTGCATTCACTTCTTATTGGATAACGATATCATAAATAGCACAGAGAAGGGAGATGAACTATATCTGTGCAGAACATCCACTAGAGTCTACAGGGAGCACCCACATGTCTAAATCCGAAAAAGTTGATAGCTCAAATGATCTTACAAAGGCCAGCCATAAAATTATCTTATCCCTGCACATAAACAATGAAGAGGAAACATCTCTCACAGCTCTCTAAAATCAATGCTGGTAAGATACAGATAGACACATACACCCCTTTGTTTTCAAACAATTTGAAATCTTAAAAGTGAAATCTTAAAAGAGAGTTTAAGAGTGAGTAGGAATTAGCAGATCTTTTGCTTCTAAAATCCTGTTTCCCTCAAGTGGTTGTAAAGAAGAAGGCAGGTTAGATCATCTGCAGTCCAATGCAAAGGAGAAGAAATCATAGGCTTTCTTTTAAGCGCCCTTCCACACAGCCATATGACCCAGAACATCAAGGCAGAAAATCCCACAGTATCTACTTTGAACTGAGTTATCAGAGTCCACATTGCCATATATTCCAGTTCAAAGCAAGAAATGTGGGATTTTATTCAGGTGTGTGGAAGGGGCCAAAGAAATGAAGATACTTCAGATCCACTGGATCCACTCGATCTATGGCCTGCCCTCTTTAGGATTCATCATAAATGCAGGGAATGTGAACTTTCTTTTAAGGTAGAACTGTACTCCTAGGATTCTTCTGGGTTCTGTCTGAAAACAAGATATCTGCACAGAAATATCTCTTGGACTGGATACAAGATCATTTTCATTTAAAATAGCTGACTACCTTCCTTATTTGTGTCTGAAAAAAATATGGATGCAGCTCTGTCTTAGTTTTCAGTAATATCTAAGGACGTCTGGGCAAAAATAACTAACAAAAAGGAATCTGCACTTATTTATTAGCATCCTGATCGCTATACTGTGTGTTAAAATAACCATCAGACCATCATCGTAGGCAGGCATGTAGCCAGGGGGGGGGCTAAGGGGGCTTCAGCCCCCCCCCGAAATTCTCAGGGTGGTCCGCGAAAAGGCCTTACTGGTACATTATTTAAACTGTTATGTGCATTTAAATCATGATCTGATCACCATGCTCATTATATCCCACATTAATGGGGTTATTGGGATAACAATACAAAAGGTTTGCTAGGGTAGACCCTCTTCCACCCAGTCTCAGCCCCCCGAACCAAACTCAGCCCCGAATCAAAATCCTGGCTACGGCCCTGATCGTAGGAATGATGAATGATAATGTACAGTAAAAAATAAGTATTTAGTGGTAAGCAAGTTGAGGTGGAATTTGCAGTGGTAGTGAAAAGGAATTATTTCTGTAAAGAACTTCCCGACGATAGAGATTAGATACCGATCTCTGAACCTTGGTTGCCTACCCACAAGTATTTGAGCTGTGAGCTTAACTTAGTGTTTGTCTACGTTGCACGTCATTCTTTGTTATGCTTCCAAGACATCTGGTAGAAACACGTTAGAATGAAATATGTTTTCTTTCCTTGCTGGAACAGATTGAATTGTGGAGATAAGAGAAATATCATTGTTTGTTTAATTTTAAAAATCATTTTTCACCTCATGATGTGACAACCTAGCAGGTCAAGGGGATGAATAAGACATCTGTTATTTCAGTAATTATTTTTAAATGTTCTGGGTAATATCTACATCTTTGCTTCCAATTTTAGGTCTTCAACATATTTCCGTAGTAGCAGGACTAATCTAAAGCCAAACTGTTTAATGGCTGACATATTGGATTTCTATATTTTCCTGCTGTCAATACTGAGGACAGAGTTGACCCTGATAGAAGAAATACAGCTAGGGATGAGTTAAGTGATACCACTCTCTCAGTGGGACACTACTGATACTTATCGTATTCTCCCATTATACTTAAAAGTAGCATTACTCAATGAAAACATGGCTAGAAATTCTGTGGAAGTCATCACTACAAATAAGAACAAGGCAAAAGGAGCCTCCCCACCACCATACATTTTAAAATATATAATTTCTACACAAAATTGTTTTTCAGAGGTGAAATACAAATAAAACATTGCATTTCAGTTCACGTGGATTAATTTTCCAGCGCTATCCACACAGTTTCCATGTATATTAAAAAGGAGCTGGTTTTCCAAAGGAAACAAAATGAATTCTTACTAAAATGAGCAATGGAAAATAAACAATAGCATCTTATTCTGTTAACATTGATAATATGATTACAGTGTTCCCTCACTTATTGCTGGGGTTAGGTTCCAGGACCTCCCGCAATAAATGAAAAACCGTGATGTAGGGATGCTCTATTTATTTTAATATTTATACATTATTTTAGTAGTTATACACTATTTTAAGTCTTTATAAACTTAAAATAAATTGAAGGAAAGGAAGGAAAGGCCCTTCACGGCTGGAGGGAGGGAGGACTGAGGAGGGAAAGCTCCTTGGAGAGCGGCAGTGGCAAAACCCCACAAAACAGCAAAAATACCATGATATATTTTTAAAATTAATTTTTTTTGAAACAGCGAGTCTGCAAAAAGTGAATTGCAAAGAAGCAAGGGAACATTGTAATATGAAATGCAACTGATTGGTGGCAGCAGGAACCTGGAAAATCACGTGGGAAAGATCTAAGTTGCACCACACAGCAGTCCATATTTAAGAATAAAATTGTTGCTCCAATGTAATCAAGATCCACAAGGTTGTGCCAGAGGAATATTATCACCTACCAAATACATTAAATTGCCATCTGAGCAGACCTTCCATTCTAATTGTGCCAAATGAGATAGCCTAGTTTGGGGTGGGGCGGGGGTGATGTAAGTATGTTTCTTTAAAATTGAATACTCTGCCTTTCTTTATACAATAAATACAAAAGCTAGAATCCTGTATGACTTTATTTCCATAACTAAACCAGAAGAGGTTCTAGTGGTGGCAAGGCGATGAGAGAATAAAGATGCCAAGTTCAGCAACTACAGAGAACAAAAGCAGATTTTTCAGGAGATGAGGGCTACTGACTCCAAGCCTCCCATTTCTCCAATGTCAGGTTTCTAAGAGGAACCTTGGGATTCAAGGCTCCCTGAGAAGGCTACATTAGAAAATCACTTTTTTCATGGGATCAGCAGTTTTCTAAGCCAGCCTTCTCAGAATGCTTTTATCTACAAGGATTCACCCTCTCCCTGTGGTCTCCTCCCCAATGATGACAGATCTCTCGAGAGAGAAAGTGCAACTGCTAGTAGAACAGACTCTTACACTACTGTGTTGCAACAACAAGATTCTGGCTTATTCATATATTCAAAAACAGTCCAACCAAGTTAATGATAGCTATTAATGTTGGCTATACTGCTGCATACCATCTGAAGGCCATTGACTTCAACATCCTTTATCTATGAAGGTTGTTCCAAAGCTAAACATTCCATGGAAAATGAACTCATCAGAAAAAAAGTGCCCAGCTTTACTTTCTCTTTTGTGTGAGGAGGGAATTCTTTTCTTTATCTGGAAAGTCCAGACAGGTAAAACTTCAATTGAAAGGAAAGTTGGAGAATTATATCTGCCACAGGGACCAGATTGCTGCTTCCCTCCCACAAGGACCTTGGACCAGATGACAGTAAATAATGGCCTTTTTTGAGACCACCTCCATCCGCACACATACATCATCCTGACATCAGGAAAATATTTCTGGTACATTCGGTTTACATTACTGAATGAAATGATGTCCCCTTTTGCACTGAGTGAGTGTTTGTGGGGAGGATTACATGATGACTGCAAGATTTCTCTGTCTATACAAAAAGTTTCCCACATTATATTACCGACATGATTCAAAATAAAATTATGTGGACTGTATATCATCGTATGTGAACCAAGCCTGGATTGCTTAGAGACTAAACAGGGCTGCTATGCTAAAATTCCAGCTGTGAACTTTGTTTAAACTATTGCCTGACAGGCACAAGATCATTTACAATTCAGGAACTGAACTGTAGAATAAATACATGATGGTTTATAGGAAGCCTTGAGACTAGAGTTGATTTGGAGTGGTAATTGTATTCCCAGTTTGTCTTAACTTTATTGAGAATGATTGGCAGCAGACATCTCTGAAAAGCAGAATCTTGCAGAGTCCAAGAGCTTGTTTATATGTAATTGCCCCTGAACTCAGATCAACCTTTTCTTTCCTAATACATTCAAGGAGTGAGTTAGAGATGGAAAGAGAGTCTATAACCGCTGAGGAAAACTAGAGGGATTCTCTTGATATGGCTCCCAATCTGATCTGTGTCTCCTACCAATCTGAAACCATCTTAGTCCATAAGTTCCAGATATATACAAACTAGATAGTCCACTGATTACAGGTGCCATTTTTAATAGTTCAGTACACGACAAAGTAATCACTAATGCAACTTCTATACACACTGCTAAACCACAATGTTTAAAGGGGCAGTATCAAAGTAATACCAAACATAGCATATGTAGGTAAAAATCACTATATTGTATAACAGTATATGCTCAATAGCAAAACAATATTACAACCAGTACAATGTAATGCAATTAATCAAACATGTGATCAATACACGGATAAGCATGAATCACAAGCCCATATACAGTTTGGGCAAAAGAGTATTCCACATGACACTATGTCACCCTTAGTAAAGTCCTGAGTATGGTAACTCATGGACCTGCGACTGAGCCAATAGGGGAGCCTTGGTAGGTTGCAGTGCTGGTGACTGCTATGGTGGGCAGGCGCCAACGGCTGGAGGTAAACTGACGACGCCAAGATGGCCGTTTCACGTAACCGCTTCCTCAGGGCGCTGATCACTTCTGACCGCTCCTCCCCAGTATTGTAGTAGACCAATTTAGACTCAAGGTCGGAACGAGAGATTTCGCGTTTCCGCGTTTCAATACAGATCGTTCTTGTGAGTGATCTCCCGGGCTGCAATCAGCCATTTTTAATAGGGCTAGCAAGCATAACAAGGTTTGGTAATTTGTCATTGTGACTAGACACCGATCAGAAAGTTATTATTTGAAAAATTGCAAACCACTGCCCCAAAGCTGAAAATGTAAATGGTCAAGACAAACATATGACATTAGACCTGGACTGTTTTGAGGCTAAACATATGCAGTGTTTATAGAAATATGTATATCAATAAATACAAAAGAAAAATAAGAAGGTAGAATCTGGAGAAAGAGTCGGGTATTTGACACTAAACATCTTCAGAGTTGTAGAAGATGGGGCAAAATACATTTGCAATTTATAAATTTTGGGTATGTCCAAAAGATGCATTGTGAGTGTATAGCATGTTCTGAGACCACAGCAGGTTTATTTATTTATTTATTTATTTATTTATTTATTTATTGTTCGTTCTTATATTCCGCTCCTCCCAGCAGGCTCGGGGCGGATCACAAAAAATATACATGGGCAGCATGCCCTACAGTATATTTATAGAATTCCACAAACCCTTTTTCTCCTACCAATAGCTTTTATGGTTTTATGATGTTTAGTATTTGCCTAATTAATGGGGCCAGCTTTCGACAGGTATTGGGTGTGCCAGTGATTTGAAAAGAGAGTTAAAAGAATATACACCTCTTGTTTGCTATATTAATCACACACACACAGAGGGAGGTTGAATTCAAAAGGGGAAAATATAAATAGAGCAAGTGTTGACGGGATGCTGTTCATGCACAACATGGAACTAATAATTAATATGGTTTGATTTGGAATATATAATAGTCTGCCCTCTCAGGGTAAAGTAAAAGACATAATGAATTATGTAAAGCAAACACAGGCATATGAATCAGGCATATTCCATTTTCTCTTGCTTGTTCTAAAGAGTGCCACTAAAACGAGTTTTAAAAGACACAAAACAGCAGCACTGGATTGTCAAAGGAAAAAATGGCCAGTCCAGATTCCAAGTGGAACATTTGTACTGTATATCTGTCATTTTGTGCAAACCTTCCAGTTTTCAAGGGATTTTTTCATATTACAAACTATATTCCAGCTTATTTTTCTTACTTTTCTCTAAATTTCACAAACCACCTTGCTTAAAAAATAAATCATGTCTAGTGAATCATGCTTGCTAGCTGTACTCTCTGCTCCCCAGGTTCATAACCTATGTGCAGGATATGCATCGTTTTATTTAGAAGCCTTGCTCAATACAAAGAGGTATGGTGTGTGTTTCAGCCTTCCTATACAGCAGTTATACAAATAACTCCATGGTTGGCTTGGCAGTATGGATTTCCAAGACTGAGTGGGTTTTATCATAGAGCTCATCTACATTTACCATGTAGATTGGTGACTGAGTCCAAACTTCAGCAGCTAAACATACTGGGTTAAGTTGGAGGAAAGCCTAAGTCCTGCTACAGGTTTTGGGCATCCCCCAATTTATGGGCAGCAAAAACAGTTTAGCTAATGCCTAACTGGAACTGGCTACAACTGTCTTCAGAGCTGTCTTGTGCACTTTGGATTCAGGCAGACTAAGGGCATGGGATGTCAGTCCCCTGTTGTCCCTCCCCCCCCCCCATGTCACAGCTGTCCCCCATCCACACATCACTGACATTGTTCTAGCATGTCACAACTGAGAACAACTGTAACACTAGGGTAGAAAAGGGACCTCCAGGATGGATGCCCAGCATCTGGGCAGTAGGGACTCTCTACCACTGCCAAGGGAGTCCCTGACAGGACATTCCTATCAATGTAGAAGGGCCCTTGGTCTCTAAAATCCTAATCTCGATTCAAACCTCTGAACCATAGCTATTCTTTGTACAATAAATATTGATGTTGGTGATAGTCTGGAAAAGATTCATGCAACTAAATCATGCAACACCACAAGACTGCAAGCATTTATTTATGAGGCAAGGTTTTCATTCTGGATCTCTCACCAAAAGCTATATAGAAGACCTGGCATGTTTTCTATTTTCTCTGAAGTGATAATAAACAAGCTGTCATCCAACCACTAAGAACCAGCCTTACTGATATTGGTAACATATTTGAGACATGGGTTTGTTGCACTTTGTCTAACCAGCATATCTTTCAATACTCTGTCTTCCTTCAAACATATATATATATATATATATAGAGAGAGAGAGAGAGAGAGAGAGAGAGAGAGAGAGAGAGCATTTCTTTCTGATTTAAGAGGCTTTTTTTGTTACCGCTTGTAAGATTTCATCAAGCCCAGCAGATTGTCTGTGTGGGCTGTTCTTTCTCTTCAGCCTGCCTCAGTGTTCAATTTGTATAAATATTTAATGCTAGTGGCCAGTAATGGCAGTCATCCTCAGAGACAGAGTCAAAGAGGATAGCTGTTTTGTCGTATAATTTGGCCATAAAAGTGGCTCTCATTTTATTGTGAACACAAAAACAATGCTGATAATGCTATGATAATCTGGTTTGTTCTTTAAACATGCTACAGATACATATGACAAAAGGCCCAGACTTTATGGGGGAGTGGATTTTATTCCCATATCTACATTATTAAATCAGCAATGTGATTGGGCAGCATGCACTTCAGTTGTGCACTGTACAGTATTTTGTTAGTAAAGCCTTTCACATTCCATGACAAGTTCCTACTTTTAATGGCATATGTGTAGTCTCCATACAAATGGATACTTATCAGATATTTATTTCTTAGGGGCACAGTTTGCGTATTTGGATGCAGCACTTATGTACACTGCACAAATGGCATACATATTGTCATAGATGCATTGTTGGAATGTGGAAAATATTCACAAATGTTCTCTGACACATTGAGACAACTTAGCGTGAAACTCCCCAAATATCTGTTGCCATGAGACTATTTAATCTTGTCAGCACCGGAAGTCACTCTGGGCTTTCTACAAAAATCATTTTCTCCACAACAATGTCCTTTTATTAATAAACTCCTAAGCAAAGGAGGAGAAGGGTTGCATACTACTGCTTCTGTTCCTCTAAACAAGGAACCACCCTTAAGACATAATGTCTGGGAAGCCATTCTATCCATAGCACCTGCTTCAACATGTATATTTTTTTCTTAAAATGAAGCACCCAGAACTGAATGCAGGCCTAACCAGCACCGAAAATAGTAAGACTTTACTTTCCTCATACTTGGAAACTATACTTTTATTCCTAAGAGCCAGCATGGGTTTCTCAAAAACAAGTCCTGCCAAAATATAAATAAAACCAAATGTTGTCATTGAAACAGCCCTTAGACTGTAACAAAAATACTATGTCATGAAAGTGATGTTCATGATATTTTATTTATTTATGGTTCAATTTTGTATGCCGCCACTCCCCGAGGGCTCAGAGCGGCTCACAGCACAATGTAAAACACCATAAAAGCAAAGATTAACATTAATTATACCAAATTAAAATTCAGAGTTCACAATTCAAATGCCAACCGAAACAAATGAGTCTTACAAGCCCTGCGAAAGGCTGACAGATCTTGCAGGGCACGAACTTCAGTTGACAAAGCATTCCAAAGAGTTGGCACCACAATAGAGAAAGCTCTACGCCTCGTAGACGTCAGGTGAACAGCTTTAAAGCTGGGTACTTCCAGTAGGTTTAGGTCTTCAGAGCGAAGTGATCTCTGGGGTTGGTAGGGGGTAAGACGGTCCTTCAGATACACCAGCCCTGGACCATACAAGGCCTTGAAGGTTAGTACCATCACCTTGAAAGTGATCCGGTGTTCGATCGGCAGCCAGTTGAGCTGCTGCAAAATCGGAGTTATGTGACATCTCACTGGAGCCCCAGTGAGAAGCCGAGCAGCAGCATTCTGGACGAGCTGAAGTTTCCGGGTCACAGTCAAAGGTACAGTAGGCCAATGTAGAAAGCATTATTTATATCACAAAGATTGTGATTTCTTTAATTAACTGTGGTTATGGACATACAACAAAATATCAATTCATTAAATGTAATCAGGTTACTAACAGAATCAGGTTACTAACAGAATCAGTTTGGCTGTGAAAACGGTTTTGTACCTGTCTGAATTATTCATATGGCCTTTACCTATACTTTATCATGTGAAGAAGAAGAAAAGTGAACATGGAGATTTATGTCAGCTATACGTTCCAAATTGTAAAAAGGAATACATCTTGTTTCCTGGGGGTAGGCTTTATCAGTTGCATCACCCAATTCAATTATGGAATGCTTCCCCCATCCCCATAAAGGCCCAGTTGATCCCTAGCTTGTTCTCAATCTAGCCACTAGGCCTGATTGATCCATGGTTCTAAATGGTTCAAAAGTACTTACAAAACAAAAATTCTGGTGGTGAACATTTCAGAACTCTATCAAAACTTTCAAAATGTCATTATAAATGGCAGTTCCTGACTGGTTCTGTCTTAAAAATCGCCAATAATGAAATAATAATGAAATTTTGAAAGAGTTCTGAAATGTTCAGCACCAGAACTTTTGTAAGTACTTTTGGACCATTTAGAACCATGGATCAACCAGGCTTACTAGCCACATATAAAAATATGATTGTTTCCAAAAGCGTTTGGGTTTTAAGTGTCATTTTTCGTATATATGAGTGTGATTTTGAATACTTTTCAGGTATTTTAATTGGTTTAAATCTGTCTTCTTTTGAATCGCAACATGATTTAACATGCTTTTAGCCCTTTGGAATCATTTTATTGTTTACATTTTAATGAATTGAGATCTTCAGATAAAGAGTGGGAATATAAACATTTCAATAAGTTAGATGTAACATGATTTCATTATGTTACCCCTAAAATTGAGCCACTTATTTAAATACAGGAAAAATGATGCCTTGGCTTCATGGCAGCATGATATGCTGGTGTTATGTTCACTTGAGACCCTTTAACAATATGCTGTACAATTATTGTGCTATGTTTCCATTTGAACTGCTATGGCAATGCCCGATGGAATTGTACAATTTTCAGTGCAGGGACAGGTTTTTAGCATTCTCAGTCAGAGCACTCCAGTGTGGCACTAAACTACAAACCCAAGGGTTTCCATAGTGTGAAAAGTCCGTATGTATAATTCTATATGCACGCTGTGAAAAATCCCTATGTATGATTCTATGACCCCTGGGCACAGCATCATTTTAAAAATAGGGCTTAATGAGTGTGCTTTTCTTCCCTCTGCTGGTCACAAGCTGATATCATTGGCCAGTAATCATGTGTATACGTGTGTCTTCAAGTTGTCTGTCAATTTATGATGATCCTTTATTTTCATAGGGATTTCAAAGACAGGGGATGCTCAGAGATAATTTTGCCAATTCCTTCAACTAATAATTATAGGTGACTCTAAGCAGGGGTCCCCAAACCTTTTAAACAGAGGGCTATTCACGGTCCCTCGGACTGTTGTGGGACCAGATTTTATGGGGATGGGGGAAGCATTCCATAATTGAATTGGGTGATGCAACAGATAAAGCCCACCCCTAGGAAACAAGATGTATTCCTTTTTACAATTTGTGAACAGTGAAAGGCAATACTAACAGAAATACTAATGGTTCTGTGTCTTCAGCTAATACAAATAATACAATTAGTTGTATGGGTCTTCTTTTTTTCAGTCGCTCTCTCTCCCCTCTACTTCTTACCGCAACTCATGTATTACTATATGGTTCTTTTGAAGCCTAGTAGATTTTCATGATGCTCTATGTCTAACTCTTATCAAAAAGGTACGGATATTTAGACTGGAAAAGGGTTCACATGAAAGAATGGAATACTACTGGAGTGGAATGTGAGAAGGATTGAGCAACTAGTCTTGTCTTGTAGAGTTCCACTCATCCTTTTGAATCTTGTTTCCACAACAACAACAATAACAACAACACAAACATGCTATCAGTACCTGGAACACAGACAAAAAATGCCAGTCCACCACTCAGATAGTTGGCACAGCACTTGTGTAGACAGCATGGGGTGAGATGAATCAATTATATCATGTGATTGGGGGAAGATTCCTACATTCCTCTGTGTTTTCCATAAAGATTTTTTAGTTCAGTTAATTTCAATGTACTTTAATATAGTATTACATTCCATGTGCATGAAAATGCAATTATTTTTGAAAATGGAAAAATTTCCATGGTCATAAAGCTGAATTGCTCGTTTGTGCCTTGCTCTCTTCTTTTGTGCCAAATTATCAACCATGTACCGGTAGCATTTGTCTCGTTTTCCACCTGTTAAGATACATTCTAAGAAGACTCCCCAAGCATTTATGGCTGATGCTGACAACGCTAGCACTATGGCTATTAAAATGTATTGCTCCAGTAGTTTCTTCCATAAAGAATATAGTTGAACATAGTTGCTTCTTATTTCTGGAATGAAACTTTTTTCCTTCTGAAACAGTATTATACCTGAAATCTTATATAACAGGGCCCTTCCACACAGGCAAGAAAACCCACAATATCTTCTTTGAACTGGGTTATCTGAGTCCACACTGCTATATATTCCAGTTCAAAACAGATAATGTGGGATTTCCTGCCTTGATATTCTGGGTTATATGGAAGGGCCCACACTTCGCATGAAACTTCAGTTTGGGCTGGAATTTAGCATGAAATTTATGTCATTCTAAGGTCATATAACCCAGAGTATCAAGGCAGAAAATCTGCTTTGAACTGGGTTAACTGAGTCCACACTGCCATAGATTCCAGTTAAAAGCAACAAATTGGGTTTTTTTATTCAGCTGTGTGGAAGGGACCTAAGTGAATTTAGGATTAAAGAAATAGAGCTGAATAGTTTCCCAATTAGGACAGTGGTTCTCAACCTGTGGGTCCCCAGGTGTTTTTAAGCCTACAACTCCCAGAAATCTCAGCCAATTTGCCAGCTGTTAGGATTTCTATGAGTTAAAGGCCAAAACATCTGGGGACCCACAGATTGAGAACCACTGACATAGGAGTTGCTATGACTGATGCACATATATCTGGTCAGTGGTCAGTGCTGGAACAAAACAGGAGTGCCCCATCAGATGTTCCAATGCATACCTGAAATCTCTCTCTCTCGGCATTACTGCGCAAATGAAGATTCTTAGGAAGAACTCATCCCACGCTTTTTACAAGCGCGTTGATGACTAAAAAGGCCAATCTGAGATAGGCAAGTTCAGTTGCAGAAAGCACAGCAGAAAGTCTCCTTGGGTGATGTTGTTTCCAAATGGCGGTTCTTTCTGCATTGTCATTTCTCTCCGAGACCCATTCGGTGTGTCTTCTCGAAAGAGGCCACAGCATTGTGGATAGTGCATCTCCATGCCTCCCGATGAGATGCCAGGGTGGACCATTGTTGGTGATCAATCTGGCCGAGTCTGAGATGTTGTTGCAGGGAGTCCTTATATCTCTTTTTGGGGGCACCTCTCTTGCGCTGACCTGTGGCGAGTTCACCATAGAGTAGTATCTTTGGCGGTGGTCCTCCATCCTAGAGACGTGCCCTGCCCAGCACAGCTGTGTTTTCAATAGCATGGCCTCAATGCTGGTGATCCCTACTTGCTCAAGGACAGCAACATTAGTCACATATTCGGTCCAGTGTATATTTAGGATTGTGCGAAGACAGCGCTGATGAAAGCGTTTGAGGAGTCGTAGGTGTTGGCGATAGGTGACCCATGTTTCAGACCCATAGAGGAGAATAGACAGTATGATAGCTCTGCACACACTGATTTTGGTGCTTTGCCTCAGGTGCTTGTTGCTCCAGACTCTTTTGTGAAGCCTTCCAAATGCACTATATGCCTTTGCTAATCTGTGATCTATCTCTTTGTCAATCTTGGCATCTGAAGAGATGATGCTTCCCAGGTAGGTGAACTGCTAAACGGATTTAAACACATATTTGCCCATACTGACATGGGGATGATGGTGTTCTTCCTGTGGTGCAGGCTGGTAGAGGACTTCCATTTTCTTCAGGCTGACTTCCAGCCCAAACAGCTCTGCAGCTGCTGTAAAGCAGGATGTTAGGCGCTGCAGGATGTTAGGCGCTGCAGGATGTTAGGCGCTGCAGGATGTTAGGCGCTGCAGGATGTTAGGTGCTGCAGGATGTTAGGCGCTGAAATACCCAATAGACATCAGAAGTGTCCAGTAAAATATGGGAGAAGCCCAAAAGTGTACAATCAGTGTCAGAATTGCATGATGAACATTAGAAGCACCTGGTACTCATTGGAAAATTCTTGCTGGTGCCTAGATGCATATCTTAGTAATTCGTTGTAATTTATTACATTTCCTCAATATAGCCACAGAATTGTAGTATTGCAAAATATAGTTCATGGTGTAGAATCTCAGGCATTATTTTCACAAATCTCTTGAGAGAATAAAGACAACAATGATTCTACTTCTCTACATAGGGCATGGGGTGATCAAGAGACACGGTGAGATTGGTGGATCTGGAATCTTACATATGTGAAAGGATATAAATTTAGGATTTATTGGTAAATTAATTCAAAAAACACAAAACTCACAGTGTTGAGATAAAATAATACAATATGTAGGTTTTGTAGTTTCTCCTATTCGACAGAGACTGCAGTAATGCGGGGTTTCTTTGCATCCCTTCTGTCTTTGTTAATTTTAAAAAAATTTAATCTGCTGCCTCCTGTTTGTTGGCAACTCAGATTTCTTAGCATTATAAATTGAAAGCAGGGAAGCTCCTAGTGAGCACAAAGAAGAATCTCATAGATCAGGTGTGCATATTATCCTTGGATTGCTGTGGCTGACTACAAAAATAGCAAAGGCTTCAAAAGCTATGCCATCATTAATTGTATGCACAGGATAGGGAAGATTCTGAGATCAAAAATGCTGCAAAGACAAATGCCTTACATCCTAATTAGCAGAGTTTTCTTTTTTTTACCCCCAGTGGGAGTTAATCACTAATAGTCTTTAGCCGCTGCTGAATCTCTCTACAGGTTTCTCACATGTCTGCTCTAATGGTTTCTACATTTGGTGAGGAGAACAATTGCATACAAACTCTAAGAAGTTTGAAAAGTCATTGTCTTCAAAAGGACTAATGATAACTTCTGTCTTCAGTGTATTGGCACAATATTCTTTTTCTTCACCTAAAATCTCAGAAGAAAGGCCAGCTGTTATGAGACAGGCATGGCTCTCTTTGCTTTGGTTCACAACAAACCTCTGAACTGAAAGATGAACTCCAAAGAACTCAGATCTTCAACAGAAGCACAAAGGGCTGCAAGAATGTGACTTACGCTACTCCTTGTCAGTTTTATGGCTGGGCAAGAATTTAAAATCTGGTTCTCCCACATCAAAAGCAATATTCTAGTCACTGTACTATAGGGAACTCATATTTGAAGCATGCCTTCAGTTCCAAATATAACTTATACGTAGTTTGCATTCAATTTACATTATGGTAACATTATTTTATTAATGATTAGACCGTAGGTCATAACGGTTCAAAACTATTCATTCTGAAGAATATTTCAGAAAAACAGAGTGAAGTTCTTCATTCTTTGTGTACTGAAAAGTAAAGCCAATATTTTTGCAACCAATAATGTTGGTGCTTAAAATGAAGTAAACTTGGCTTGCAAGGGTTATCTGGAATAACGTTTCCAATAGCAGTGAACAAGACATAATTAAGATGTACGGGTTTAGTAAATGACTGGGATTGTTTGAATAGTTTAAATAAATAATTGATTAATTAATGTACAGTGCTTTTATAAAAAGACATTATGTTACCATACACATTTATTTAAATTAAGTTTGCTGTCAAGGCCTGTGAAATTACCTTGTAAGCAGATTTTATCTTTTAATTTATGATATCACTTTCAAACTTCCATACAATTAAATTGTTTAATTTTCCCCTCCCTTCAAACTAGAACTTGCATTTGTGCAACCATGTAAAGGTTCCTAACATTTCTGTTTCTAAGTTATTTTTATTTTTCACTTTTTTTTTGGAACTTATGCCCCTGATTTACACTTTGAACTATGGAAGGTAACTTTGTGTTGGGTTTGAGTGTCTCTAGTTACCTTACTTCTATTTAAAACATATCTCTCACTTCAATATGAAATGACTCTAGTAATGCTAATTGTATTTTAACTTTGTTTTTACAGGTGGCCTGTAACTGTTTCAGCATTAGCAATGGAGAAATGCAGGGTGTTGGTGTTGGACTTTATCCCAGGTACTGTGGACATTCCTTAATTCACAAGCAATGCTTCCATGATTATAGCATTCTCTCTCATTCTCTCTCTTAAACTTAAAATTCTTAAAATTGTGTACTGAAAAGTAAAGCCAATATCTTAAAATTCTGAGGATGGAGGGCAGGCCGGGATCCGTCCCCGATAATTTCCAACATTGCCTCGAAGCCGTTACTGGATGGCTGCGAGCCAGTAGGTTGAGGGTGAATCTGGTGAAGACGGAGATCTTGTGGCTGGGCCGCCCGGGTGGGGTAGATGTCCAGCTTCCGACCCTGGACGGTGTGCCGTTATGCCCATCGTCTTCCGTGAAGAGCCTGGGAGTCCATCTGGACTCCCAGCTGACCATGGAGGCCCAGGTCTCTGCGGTCAGCAAGGTGGCTTTTTTCCATCTCCGACAAGCAAGGAGGCTGGCCCCCTATCTCTCCCGGAACGACCTCGCCACGGCGATCCAAGCCACGGTCATCTCAAGACTAGATTACTGCAACGCGCTCTACGTTGGCCTTCCTTTGTCGGCGATCCGGAAGCTCAAGCTGGTGCAGAACACTGCCGCCCCGCTCCTGTCTGGCTCCCCAGCAGGTTGCCATATAACACCTGTCTTGCAGGATCTGCACTGGCTGCCAATTGAGCACCGGATCGCCTTCAAAGTGTTTGTTCTCGCCTTTAAGGCCTTACACGGTCTGGGGCCAGCGTATCTGAGGGACTGTCTCACTCGATATTGCCCTTTGAGATCACTACGGTCTGAGGATGCCAACTTCTTGGAGGTACCTTCGGCGAAGCTGGCACGGTTGACATCCACCCGCTGGAGGGCGTTCTCTGTCATAGCTCCCACGCTGTGGAACGCCCTCCCGGCCGAAACTCGGGCAATGAAGGACCTGCTCCCGTTCAGACTGGCTTGTAAAACCCATTTGTTTAGGCAGGCTTTCGATGGGTAGGCCCGTGCATTCTTGGTTGTACCACTGTTTCAATTGTGCTTCTGTTTTTATTGTGTTGCTCTGTTTTTAATTGCTTTTATTGTCTTGTATTTTATTGTGTCTTCGGCTCTTGTAAGCCGCCGCGAGCCTCCGTGAGTCGGCGGCATAGAAACCCGAATAAATAAATAAATAATAAACACAACACACAAAAAGAGGGAGAATCAATTCCAGGCTATCCAACTGAATAGCCGGTCTGAGTCCCTCTGTGGAGGTGAGAAGATCGGGGTACAAAAGTTGTAAACAAATTAATTAAATAAATAAATAAAATAGTTATCAATTGTAAAGTTGACTCCATGGTGCTCTAGACTGTGAATCACCAGTATATAAAATTAGAAAAGAGCCAGAATGCCCTGGACCTAAGATAGAGGCTCCTATCTCAAAAGAATATCCATGAAATCTCCAGAGGTTCAAGTTACAAGTAGCAATTATATTGATTAATTATTTTCCCCTGATGATGGAGGTATATCTATGATACACTGCAACTATAACTTAGTGGAGGATAATTTCACGCCCTTTCGTTCTGACTGTAAATATCTAGAGGACAGATTCTGCTTTAATAGAAATCCTGAGATTTGTAGTATGATGAGGGACTACAGTTCTCTGTCTGTGTATTTTAAGTACCCCATCCTAAACTGTAGATGGTCACATCTCTCACTCTCTCTCTCTCTCACTCTCTCACTCTCTCTCACACACACTCCCCCCCCCCCCCCCCCCCCCCCCCCCCCCCCCACCCCCACCCCCCCCCCCCCACCCCCCCCCCACCCCCACCCCCCCCCCCCTCTCACACTCTCACTCTCACTCTCACTTTCACTCAAAAGGAAGTGGCATAAAATCTGCAGTGATTATGCAATGAAATACAGTAGTTTCAATGCCCTGTGAAGGTCCTGCCAAGATCACACTAAGGCCACTTCTACACTGCCATATAAAATCCAGATTATCTGCTTTGAACTGAATTATTTGTCAGTGTAGACTAATATAATCCACTTCAAATCAGATAATCTAGATTTTATATGGCAGTGTAGATGGGGGTCTAAAACTCCAGATGGATACCACTCCAATACTGTTGGAGTTGTCAGCCTTCAACGTTGCCATGTCTGATAAGAATAATAGCAGATGTGAGTTCTTCCATCTCTAATCATATATTATCTGCTATAGATGTATTAATACTTTATCGGGTGGGAAAGGGGAGTACCAGTCTCAGGAAGCCTGAATCTGATGCTTACCTCTTCAAACTGGAGACAATTATTGACATAACTAAATAGTGCTTCATATTCCCTCCCTTTTAAAATGGTACAGTAAAGTCTCACTTATCAGACATTCCATTTTATCGGACACCTCCCTTTTCCTCCAGCATTTCCCCTTCAATTAAAGGAGCACTCCCCAACTCTCTCTCCATTCCCAATAAGTGAAAAAGGCAAAACAAGGAGGAGGAGGAAATCCTTCCCTCTGTGATTTCCACGCTCCTCTTCCACACCCGGGCACTTCCTGCTGGGCTGCTCTAGCCCTGAGGTGTTGCCTTGTCTTAACCCTTTGAATCTCTGTCATTAGTATTCTAGGTGTCTAGTGCCGTGTTGGACAGGTAAAAGTAGGAGACTCCGTATTATCCAACATTTTCGTTTATCTGATGCTCTGCCGGCCCATTTATGTTGGATAAGCGAGATTCTACTGTGTCTGTAGTTCTGAACTATTAAATCACAGCACCGCCATTTGGACTTCTTTTTTTGCTATCCTCTTTTAATGGGGACCACAAAGCAAGTGAAGAAAAAGACTGACTCTGAGACCCCAAAGAGTTTTTTCTAGTAAAGTAAATCACATTGAATGCTTCTGACTTGATATGAAACAGCATCCTAATTTTTTTACTCTATCATATATATATATATTCCTAAACTCCTGTCTCTTTGCCTTCTTTAGCATGTCTTTGCTGAACAACAGTTGTGATCCCAACTGTGCTATTGTCTTTGAGGGCCCCCAGCTCCACCTTCGCTCCATCCGGGAAATCCAGGAAGGGGAAGAGGTAATTAACTTGTTCTGTCTTCTGCCAAAGCCACCTGCAGCAGTTGCATCTCCTTAAATAACTTCCAGACTGTGGGGCCACCAGCTTGAACACTTTGATGATATATTGATGTGACTTCCTATTACGTAGCTATCAGGAAGAAGATGATAAAGGGAATCTTCTCTTCACACTGTCTGGCTCCCATAATCATTACCTCTCATAAATCACTGACAGCCTTGATGAATTCTTCTCCTATTCTTCCTCTAGGCACTTCATTTTGTTTGTATTTGAGTGCCTTTACCCTGATAAAAAACACTTATGATACTTCTGGGTGGAATGCGGCATTCACTAAATCATGGCAACAATAAGCATTTGTCAGATTGAAACCAGGCTGAAGCTGTAAAGCTTTCATTGGCAAGAAAAGTAACAAGGCAGGGGTTGTTTCCTCGTTGGGTTTTATTAAAAATGACTTGAAGAAGTGCCCTTTCAAAATGATGTGTATTCCTTACCAGAGAAATTCTTCACATCATCTTCTTTACCCCCCAAAATGGTCCTATCCAATATACGTATACACTGAGAAGATTGCCACCAGCCAAATATGCTATGGTGTTGAGTTCAGACTATTGAGAGAAGATGTTTCATCTCCTTTTCTTGCCATCTTAATATGGCATCTCGGCAAAGCATACATGTAACTGTGTTTATTTTAGTTGAGATTTTAATATACAGTACATTCCATGATTCTTCCAACGTTACTTCTTTTGGCCCAGAGCCTCAAAATGAATTTGAAAAAAGAATATAGCAATGTTTTGAAGGCATCCATAGCCGAGAAGTGGAAGGAGAATGAATATCATTAGAGCCATTCTTCCTGAGAGAAAAGTGTTTCTGCTTTTCCTTTTTTGTGCTTTTTCTGTGCTTGCCATACACTGTATAGGCAACCTTTAGGCACAGTGGGTTCCATACCCTCCAACTATTCCAATTTGGTAGGAACAGTCCAAATTGATTCCCTGTTGTCCTGCTTTTAAAATTGTCTGATATTCTACTCCCTCCTCCCATTTCTCCATTTGTCCTCAGCCTACTTGAAGTGCAGCAGACTGAGTTCAAAGTGGAAAAGTAATCTGTATACAACTTACTCTACAGGAGCAGAGAGGGCAGAATCTTGCCTCTACTAATACACTCTGACAAAAATAGACTATTGCTCCCATTCCTACCTTTTTAAAAAACATCATCATGAATAACTTTTCCCATCTTGAGCATATTCTGATGTTGCTTGGCTATCTGTGTCCAAATTTCCATCTGTGAAATAATAATAATAATAATAATGTACTTTATTTATATTCCGCTCTATCCCCCCGAGGGGGGGGGGATCAGGGTGGATTACAGAAGATGTATATGGCAAACATTCAATGCCGTTATACAATTAACAAGGACAGATAATACATCAACAGAGGTAAAGTCTTTCCCCGTCGTTTCCATTTCTGGCCTCTGGAGGCTGTGCTTGACTCTGGCCAGCAGGGTGTGGTGGTTCCAGCAGGGGTTGCTGTAGTTCCATCTTCCATGCCGAGGAGCTTTGTCATCCTTAGACATCCTCCCAATTGAATTGCCGACATGTCCTTATGGGCACCTTTTATTACCTCCCTGCTTAAAGCGGTACCTATTTATCTACTTACATTTCTCTTTTCAATCTGCTAGGTGGGCAGGGAGCTGGGGCTGATGGTGGGTACTCACCCTGACCGGGGCTTGAACTGCCAACCTTTCGATTGGCAGGATTGGAAAGTGTGAGGTTGCTATAGACCAGTGTGAACTAATACCATCCACTATCCTTGTCATAAAACAACAATATATTGCTAAATCTGCCTCGTACCCATAGGGGGACATGGAAGATAATTTACTTACCTCCTTCAAGCTGTTTTAAGTCGAAAAGCAACTTCAGATGAAATAGATCACGAAAGCCATAAAGCCTAGCAAAATTATCCTTCATGGCCCTTAGAGTCTATAAGGTTTTGTTCCCCATATCTCTCCCTGATGTTTTTATAAAAATAGGTATGGGAAATATGACTCCTTTCTATCTGGAGTGAGAGTGTCTACAGTTCCTAAGCCTGAGACAGCTGCTCCTGTCTGGTTAAGACCAAGTTAATTGTATGTCTGCATTAAAATCCGTTAGGAATAATATTTAATATTAATTTGGTGAGACTGAAGTTCAGCTAACCTCTGTGTGTAAGTGCCGTCAAGCCACCTGTTGTCTTATAGCAATGCCATGGATTTCATAGGGGTTTCTTAGGCAAAGTATACTCAGAGGTAGTTTAGCAAGTTTCATAGCTTTTAGCATTTAATATTAATCCGTGGTCTCTCATCCAAGTACTCACAAAGGATGGCCCTAATTAGGTTCCAAGATCAGACAGGACCGAGTGCCTTTAAGGTATTTAGATCAATCCCTGGCCCTTTTAAGTACAGGATATAGCCATTACGCTTTTTAAATAATGTTTTGCTTCACTCGGTAATCAAATGTTGCAGCATCTTTGATATTCAGTGTTTGTGATTAGTCATAAATATCCTACAGCAAAGTAATTTATATTAATGAGTATTTCGCTGCAATAAACACTAGCTTTCCTAGTAAACAAAATTAAATATCTAAAGCTTTGATTTTGTATACCTTAACTTGGGACGAAGGCTAATTGAACTTAGTTAGTTTTTCTGCTTAGGAAATATGCATAGGATTACACTTTAAGGTAAAAGACAATTCGTAGATTTTGTTGCATTCTCAACAACTTCTAGTTTCAAGTTTAGAGTTGGTGTGCAAATAATACCTGTATAAATCTGTGTGCAACAATTTTACATCTGCCTTACATGTAAGATGAAGATCAACAAGATAATAAAAAATAAACCTCTTAGATGATAATCCTGCTTCTGATATTTGTAAAGGTATTTTCCATGTTCCATATTCTAAAGAAAGGTGAAGTATTTAGTTCAGTTGTTTAAGCTAAAACTGGATTAAACATCACAGAAACCACCAATTGATCAATCTTATTGCACTTTAGGATAGGGTAGTGTTCTTGTGAAGCAAATGAAACCAACAGCAAAGGGCCCTTCCAGACAGGCCCTATATCTCAAGATCAGACCCCAAGTTTTCTGCTTTAAACTGGATTATATGAGTCCGCACTGCCAGATAATCTGGGATAAACAGAAAACCTGGGATCAGATCCTGGGATATAGGACCTGTGTGGAAGGGTCGAAAGTAAACAAAGAGCTATGATCCAAACATGATAAAATAGTTCTTAAAATGCCTGGGGAAAAAGGTCTTAGCCTGGCACTGAGAAGACCACAGTGCCCTCTTCCTGAGCAAGATATCCCAAGGAAAATATTTCATAAATGAGGTGCCATCTCTAAAACGCCCCTATTTCTTGTAACTACTGGACTCAGTCCATCTGTCCAGGACAAGAGATTCAGGCAAAGAGATGTAAGTAGCTATGGTTAAAGGAGGAGACTGCATAAAATAATCTGGCCCTAAGCTATGTATGGATTCAAAACCAACCAGCATAGGATCACTGAAAAGTCCTATTACTTTGGTAGCAGTAAGGAATATGTAAACAAGTCAGAATAATATGAACAAAATTCATTTTAGAAATAGTGTTCCTTGACTTTCAAGGGAGTGACTTAAGTAGACCATATCAAGGCAATGCAAGGTAGGGCACCATTCCCTCCAACTCCAAGAGCATTACACTTCTCACGAGTTTGTGAAGTTTCTGTTGCCTCTGAGAAAGGAAATATATTTAGCTTTCTTTGCCAAAGAGTTCTGGTAGCTCACCACACTACAAGCCCCAGGATTCCATAGCATTGAGCCAGGACAGTTAAGTGGTGTCAAACTGCATCAATTGTATGGTAGAGATTTACCTTTTGGCAGATTTCTGAAATTTTATTTGAAATGGGAAGCCATTTATATAGCCCCCCTCCCCCCATCCTACCGTGTTTCCCCGAAAGTATGACACCCCGATTGTAAGACGATCGGGGTGTCAGGGGGGTCGGCTAATGTAAGCCGTACCCCGAATGTAAGCCGTACCTCGTCGCCACGCCCACGCCGCCGCCGCCGCCGCAACTGGCCCATCGGTCGCGGCACACCTCCGCGGCACACCTCCTTTCTGCCAGGCCTCCAAGGGAGGGGGAAGAGAGCCAGAAGCATGGCAAAGTGTGCGCTGCGTCAGAGTGACGCGTCGTTGCTTTGCCCCGCCCCCGGCTCGCTTCCCCCTCCTTTCCTTTCTCCAAGAAAGGGAGGGAGAAGGGAGCCGGGGGCGGGGCAGAGCGATGACGCGTCACTCTGATGCGTCGTCGCTTTGCCCCGCCCCCGGCTCGCTTCCCCCTCCTTTCCTTTCTCCAAGAAAGGGAGGGAGAAGGGAGCCGGGGGCGGGGCAGAGCGATGACGCGTCACTCTGACGCGTCGTCGCTTTGCCCCGCCCCCGGCTCGCTTCCCCCTCCTTTCCTTTCTCCAAGAAAGGGAGGGAGAAGGGAGCCGGGGGCGGGGCAGAGCGATGACGCGTCACTCTGACGCGTCGTCGCTTGCCCCGCCCCCGGCTCGCTTCCCCCTCCTTTCCTTTCTCCAAGAAAGGGAGGAAGAAGGGAGCCGGGGCGGGGCAGAGCGATGACGCGTCACTCTGACGCGTCGTCGTCTGCCCCGCCCCGGCTCACTTCCTCCTTTCCTTTCTCCAAGAAAGGGAGGGAGAAGGGAGCCGGGGGCGGGGCAGAGCGACGACGCGTCACTCTGACGCAGCGGCGCTTTGCCATGCTTCTGGCTTTCTTCCCCCTCCCTTCCTTTGTCCAGAAAGCTGCGCCGCGGAGGTGTGCCGCGGCGGCGTGGCAGCGGCGGCGGCGGCGGCGTGGGCGTGGTGATGGGGTACGTCTTAGTTTATATAAGACGTACCCCGAAAGTAAGTCGTAGGGGGACTTTTTTGGGGGAAAAGAAAGTAAGACGCTGTCTTACTTTCGGGGAAACACGGTAGTACTTACCAAGCCTGATCCTGAGCAGATGGAATCTGATGCATTCAGGATATGGTCATATCAAAACCTTATAGTGAAAAATCTATGAATTCTGTCACCTATCTATGAGGTATTATAGATTTCCAACCAATACAAGCTATTACTGGAAATCTGTCAGCACAGCACTCAGCGGCGGAGTAGACGAGTATAGCAAAACAAATGTCTCAGCTCCCATTCTGTGCTGTAGGAAGAACAGTCGTAAACTATCCAGCTCCCCTTATAGTTGTCTTAACTAGGTCTAATATAAGAATGGATCCATTATAGAAGTCAGCTGTGGTTTTTTGACAGTCTGTCTGTTTCTAATTACAAGGCTACATGAGTCTGAAGTCTGATACTAGCCACTCAGAAGCAATTATAACACCTTTATCTTTTTATATAATGGTAGCTTTTGTTTCCCACCACCCTTTGCTTTCTTCTTTTCCCTTTGTCAGCCTCAAGATTTTTAACTCTTTCTGTCTAGGAAATCGCTTTGGAAAGATAGGCTAAAAGCTATGAAGGGTTTGCCCACAGGTCACCACAATGCATTGGGGAATACATTGGATTTAATTCCCACATTTAAAAAAAACCTACCCCACTCTGAGGTTTTGGGATATAGGGCAGGATATAATACCATATGTTAAGAAGAATTTGGACCTTGTTTTAAATACTCTGTAACCCAGTATTAAGCAATTTCTGACTGTTCCACTTACATTTGAATTGCCATTTACTGTTGGCTCTGGCAGGACCAATTTTGCTTGTCCCTTGGGGTGGCTATCTAATTTTGTGCACTCCATAAATCTTTGTGCTCAGCATACACCATTCATATATAATAACTTGGTTACCGGGCTCAGGTATTCCAATCCTATCTGGACTGAATTAAAGTCCATTAGCCAATGCTTGTCACATTTCATATCTTTAAATTAATACTCTTCTTATATAATCAGAGCTGACAGCCTCCTACAATAGGTTCACCATGCAGACCCCTTTGATTAACCCTTCTCTAACAAGGAAAACGCTACTTTTTTGCTTTTAAACGAAACTTGAAATTAAGACTGGGAAAACAGTGTTTTATAAAAGTAACTGTGCTTAAATTAAGCAGGAATGTGAATACAATGGGTCTTTGGAATCCACTTGGGTTTGTTCCAGGACCCTATAATTAGTAAAATATGTGGATGCTCAAGTCCCATTATATACAATGGTGTAATAAAATAGTGCCCTTTATATAGAATGGAAAAATATTTATTTTATTTATTTATTTACCTTATTTATATCCCACCTTTCTCTCGCCCAAGGGGGACTCAAGGCAGCTTACAAGTGGCACTTACATAGTGCAATATTGACTTACAATAAATTGGATTAAAATTAACATATTAAACATAATAAAATACAAACCAATGTTAAAATGCGCCATCCATGAAGCGGAGTCTAAGGCCATTCCATGGGCATCTTTGAGCATTCTTGGAGAACGGGAGAAGTCCCAGAAGATTGGAGGAAGGCCGATGTGGTCCCAATATTCAAGAAGCGAAAAAAGGACAACCCAAAAAATTACCGTCTGGTCAGCCTCACGTCAATACCAGGCAAGATTCTGGAAAAGATTGTTAAGGAAGCGGTATGCAAACACTTAGAAAGAAATGCGGTCATCGCTAATAGTCAACACGGATTTATCAAAAACAAGTCATGCCAGACTAATCTGATCTCTTTTTTTTGATAGAGTTACAAGCTGAGTAGATGTGGGGAATGCCATGGATGTAGCATACCTGGATTTCAGTAAGGCCTTCAACAAGGTCCCCTATGACATTCTGGCAAACAAACTAGTCAAATGTAGGCTAGGAAAAACTACTGTTAGGTTGAAGCAGCCAAATCTAGGAGTTATGGAACTCCGAGTACCAAGTTAACTTTAGCAAGCTACCTGAACGTGCGGGCGCAAGGATGAGGGAGAACACACGACAACTGTGAAGTAGGTGAAAAATCAAACAGGTTTATTCTGGCACCAGCTGGAGGGCTTCTGCCAGCAGAACACGCTGCTATCAGGGGCAAAAGACCCCGTCACTTTCAATACAAAGACTTTTATACCCCAATGGAGGCATTTCAGTTAAGCCCTCCCCTTCTTCATGGATAAAAACAATCATAATTGGCTGGTGATTACTGTTGTTTACATGACATCTCATTAATCCAATAAACCTTTCATTTCCATTTGCATCACATCTCAAAGTTACACCTCTAAATAAGAACAATAGTCATTTATTCTGTTAGTCTTTCTCACAGTACAGTATCAGTGCTAAGTCTTCTGATGTTCCCAAGCTGAAACATTGACTTCCAGGCTCCGTGCCAGCAACGGAGGGGGTCAGACTCTCTGTCATGCGCAGTGCTTTCTATATTCGCATTAAGTTCTCCCATAGCACAATCTGTACTGTTTCACCCATCTAGCCTATGTTATCTCAAGTTAGGCACAGGGTGTTTTTAGAGAGCATCAATCACAGTGTTATTTTCACATTGCAAGTGCCTGCCTGATTTTTGGCACAAGAACCCACTTTTCTAAGCTAAACACGTGTGCAGCATCACTCTCTGACTGTACTTTTTGCATGAAAAGTACCAAAACCCGCTTTAAGGTGGATCTGTAATTGGTTAAATGAACAAACCCAGAGGGTGCTCACCAATGCTTCCTCTTCATCCTGGAAAGAAGCAACAAGCGAAGTGCCGCAGGGTTCCGTCCTGGACCCGGTCCTGTTCAACATCTTTATTAATGACTTAGATGAAGAGTTAGAAGGCATGATCATCAAGTTTGCAGATGACAACAAATTGGGAGGGATAGCCAATACTCCAGAAGACAGGAGCAGAATTTAAAACGATCTTAACAGATTAGAGAAATGGGCCAAAGCTAACAAAATGAAGTTCAACAGTGACAAATGCAAGATACCCCACTTAGGCAGAAAAAATGAAATGCAAAGATACAGAATGGGGGACAGGTGGCTTGAGAGCAGTACGTGTGAAAAAGATCTTGCAGTCCTTGCGGACAACAAGTTAAACATGAGCCAACAAAGTCATGCGGTGGCAAAAAAAAAAAGCCAATGGGATTTCGGCCTGCATCAATAGTGTCTAGATCCAGGGAAGTCATGCTACCCCTCTATTCTGCCTTGGTTAGGCCACACCTGGAATATTGTGTCCAATTCTGGGCACCACAATTGAAGAGAGATATTGACAAGCTGGAATGTGTCCAGAGAAAGGTGACTAAAATGATCAAGGGTCCGGAGAACAAGCCCTATGAGGAGTGGCTTAAAGAGCTGGGCATGTTTAGCCTTCAGAAGAGAAGGCTGAGAGGAGACACGATAGCCATGTATAAATATGTGAGAGGAAGTCATAGGGAGGAGGGAGCAAGCTTGTTTTCTGCTGCCCTGGAGAGTAGGCTACGGAACAGTGGCTTCAAACTGTCAGAAAGGAGATTCCATCTAAACATTAGGAAGAACTTCCTGTGAGAGCTGTTCAGCAGTGGAACTCTCTGCCCTGGAGTGTAGTGAAGGCTCCTTCTTTGGAGGCTTTTAAACAGAAGCTGGATGGCCCTCTGTTTTGGCAGGGGGTTGGACTGGATGGCCCATGAGGTCTCTTCCAACTCTATGATTCTATGGACATTATTCCACATTAAAGTTAATGCACTGCATTAGTTTTGAAAAGCCTGCTCCCAGAGCCAGGCCTTTACTCTCCTTATAAAGGCTAGGATGGAGGGGGTGAATCTAAAATTGCTCGGGAGGGAGTTCCACAGCTTAGGGGCCACCACTGAGAAGGCCCTGTCTCTTGCCCCCACCAGCCACGCTTGTGAAGACAGTAGGACCGAGAGCAGGACCTCTCCAGACAATCTTAATCCCTGAGATGGTTCAAATCAAGGTTTGCTTTTGGATTCTTTTTTGAAGAGGGGTATTTTCAAGCCATGGAAGGTTGAATCTGTGAATACAGAGACTGTATATGAAGAGCCAGTTGTAATTAATAATTCACCAATTCCATAGACAGATAGCCAAATCTCAATAAAAAGGTAAAATAAATAATGTGTTCTCTTTTCTAGTGGTAGACTAATTTGTTGGATGGTTTTATTATTTATTTTTTTAGCTTGGAGTACCTCTTTGCTATTTGCTGTGGTCTTTAAGTGAATAAACCCATTGCCTTTCTTATTGGGTGCAGCTCACCATCTGCTATGTCGAGACCATGATGCCCACCCCAGAACGTCAGGAACACCTGAAGCGCCAATATTGCTTTGAATGTGACTGTCCCATGTGCTGTACAAAAGGCAAGGTAAGTCGGCAAGGACTTTATTTTGACTCTTGTCCTGATTCCATCGGAATCCAAGATGAAATGCTCCCCATTATCCTATCTGATTGCATAGGAGGCACACAGAAATCACATAGGAGACACATGAAAGGCCAAAAAGATGAGGTTCGCAGAGTTTGCTCTTTCCAAAAAAGGGCACAGGATCCAGATGTTTTAAGAACATAAGAACATAAGAAGAGCCATGCTGAATCGGACCTCAGCCCATCTAGTCCAGCATTCTGTATCACACAGTGGCCCCCAGTTGTACACGGGGATCTCGAGCAGAAGGGAGGGCAAAACCCTGACCTGCTCCCGACCCCCCACAACCAGTACCCAGGGAAATCCTGCCTACCTCAACCAACTCCGAGGTGGCACTTGAATGTCCTTTTCAGTAACTACCGATACACTTGGTATCCATGAATCTGTCTAATCCTGCCTTGAAGTTGTTCAGGCTGACAGCTGTCACAACCTCTTCTGGAAGTGAGTTCCATAACCCAATGACCCTCTGGGTGAAGAAATATTTCCTTTATTAGTCCTAACTTTCCTACCTTGGAGCTTCAGGAGTGCCCTCTAGTCCTAGTGTTTTGTGACAAAGAAAATAATTTTTCTTTATTCACCTTTTCTATCCCATGCATGATTTTATACACTTCGATCAAGTCACCTCTTAAACGCCGTCTTTCAAGGCTGAAAAGACCAAGGCGTTGCAACCTGGTTTCATAAGGGAGCCGCTCCATCCCTTGGATCATTCTTGTTGCCCTTTTCTGTACCTTTTCCAGTTCCGTTATATCCTTCTTAAGGTGCGGAGACCAGAATTGTACACAGTACTCCAAATGTGGCCTTACCATAGATTTGTAGAGAGGTAATACAACATTTGCTGACCTATTTTCGATTCCCTTTCTGATCATGCCTAGCATAGAATTTGCTTTTTTCACTGCTGCAGCGCACTGGGTTGACATCTTCATTGAGCTGTCCACCAAGACCCCAAGATCCCTTTCCTGGTTTGTCTCGAAAGCTTTGACCCCATCAGTTGATAAGTGTAGTTGGGGTTCTTTGCCCCGATGTGCATGACTTTACACTTGTTTAGGTTAAAATGCATTTGCCACTTTGTTGCCCATTCACTCAATTTCGAGAGATCTTTCTGGAGCTCTTTACAATCAGTTTCATTTTTAACTACCCTGAACAATTTAGTGTCGTCTGCAAACTTTGCTACCTCAGAATTCACTCCTACATCCAGATCATTAATGAATAAATTAAAAAGTAACGGACCCAAAACTGAACCTTGGGGTACGCCACTTCCCACCTCTTTCCACCCAGAGAAGTGTCCATTTATTACCACCCTTTGTTTCCTACAGTTTAGCCAGGTTCCAATCCAGGACAAGACCTGTCCTCTGATTCCATGGCTGAAGAGCTTATTTAGGAGCCTTTGGTGAGGGACTTTGTCAAAAGCCTTTTGAAAGTCAAGGTAAACAATATCAATTGGGTCCCCTTTATCTATGTGTTTATTTACACCCTCAAAGAATTCTAACAAGTTAGTAAGACATGATTTGCCTTTGCAGAAACCATGTTGATTTTCTTTCAGCAATGCCTGTTCTTCTATGTGCCTAGTAATTTTTCTTTAATAATGGTTTCCATCATTTTGCCTAGAACTGAGGTTAAACTGACTGGTCTATAATTTCCTGGATCACCTCTGGATCCTTTCTTGAAGATCGGTGTTACATTTGCCTCCCTCCAGTCCTCGGGTACAGTGCCTGATCTTAGAGAAAGGTTATATATCTTAGCTAGAAGTTCAGCAATTTCACACTTGAGTTCCTTAAGAACTCTGGGGTGGATGCCGTCTGGACCTGGTGATTTGTTGACATTTAGTTTAGTAAGGCATATGAGAACATCCTCCTTGTTTATCTCTATCTGTTTTAATTCTTTTAATTCCCTCCCTGAAAAAACTGACTCAGCTGAAGGCATATGTTGTCTGTCCTCCTGTGTGAAAACGGAGGCAAAGAAGTCATTTAGCCGCTCAGCAATCTCTTTGTCTTCGCTGATTTTCCCTTTCTGGCCATTGTCGTCGAGTGGCCCAACTGCTTTTCTAGTTGGGTTCCTGCTTCTGATGTACTTAAAGAAGTTTTTGTTGTTTTTTTTAATATTCTTTGCTATGTGTGCCTCAAAATCTCTCTTGGCTTTCCTGACTGTTGCTTTGCATTTAGTTTGCCAGAGCTTGTGTTCCTTTCTGTTCTCCTCGGTAGGAAGAGCCTTCCATTTCTTAAATGGAAGGCTGCAAACACTTTTTTCTTTGATTCAATGCAAACCTGGATGTGTTTAACCTACTGGCTTTCCTGGTTATTTGGAACTATTCCTATTGAGGGTTCTCGATAGTGGCCCCCTGGCTCTGGAACGCCGTGCTTGGGGAGATCAGGCAAGCCCCTATGCTCTCACATTTCGGAAGGAACTGAAAACCTGGCTTTATAAGCAGGCTTTTGATAATGGTTAAACTAATACACAACAGTTGGTTAGATTTAAATGGAATTAAATTTCTTAACTGGACTTCATTAGTTCCATCAACTAGAGCAGTGGCTGAAATATTTTAATTACTTTTATATAATACAATCCCTGTTTATTTATGGATGATGGTTGTGTTAATTTAATGTTTTCATTCACTTTGTTTTCAATTTTGTGTTGTTACTTTTGTTGATTTAATTTCAATTGGTTATTTGTTTTATTATTGTTGATTGTTTGTATTATTCACATTGCTGTTAAGCCGTTCCAAGTCCTCTCAGAGAGATGGAGCAGGGTATAAATAAAGTTGTTGTTGTTGTTGTTGTTGTTGTTGGTTTTAACATTTTTATTGTTTATTTGCAATGTTGTGCACTGCTTTGGACACAGTCTTGTCAAAGAAAACGTATATGCAAACAAATACTGCTGTTGCTGGTAATGATGATGACTGTTGAGAGTATTGCAATATCACAAGTTACTAGTTTGTATATCACCCTAAAATGTAAGGCACAGCAAGTCATTTACTATAAGTTTTGTTAAACCCTTTCTCTTGTTTTATCAAATCCTCTCTCTTCCTGAATCTTCTAGGCCAAAACTTCTTAAACTTTTCCACTCATGACCCCCTTCGGTCTGATTTTTTTTCATGACCCCAAGTATATAGGTATATAAAATAGGTGTAAAAAACCAAACATTTACTGATAACAGAAAATCATTTCCAAGGCTTGCTAAATAGGTAGATATTCCTTTTTATGCAGTACAGCTGAAGCATCTTCCACAGAGCCCACTGTAAAAATTGCCCAACAGATTATTGTAAATGTCTAAAACATATGACATATAGAAAACTTTTGCTGTTGCCAAATTTTGAGCTAAGGGGACTCTATCTGAGGTCAGGACCCACAATTTAAGACACAGCGATATAGGCTGCTGTTCTGTCTGTGCTATTCTTCCCTCATCTCTTTCCTGCATGTCTAGCTTTTGGACTGAATGCCTTTTGCATTATTTTCCAGCCCTATGATTCTTTAATACTATGTCTTAAAAACGCTTGTTAGCAGAACCTGTCACCATAAGATGTAATATAACGTTTTACTGTTGTACGTGAAGCTACTTCATATCTATGTTTTACCTGTTGCCTGTCTTTCTTCCTCTACTGGACTCCTTATGTGAGTTGTGGTGTGGAACTGATTGTTGTTTGCCTTCTTTTTACCAGTTATAATGACTCTTCAACATGCATTTTGTACAAGGACTCCCCTCTAAATTGCATTCGAATCCACCAGAAGGGAGACAAGCCAGTAGCAACTGAGTAAAGTTTCTATAGACATGCCAGGCCTAAACAGACAAATGTAATTAACTGACATTTGCACAGGCATGTTTGAATATGAATTAAACATTGGCACAGGCTTGGTGGCATATAGTGTTCCTTTTAATGTTAGAAATAAGTACCTCATTTCTAAGAATTTCACATTTGGGTAAGAGATCTTTTTTACAGTTGCCACTAAATTCTGGATAAACTACAATTCAGAGCCAAATCTGGTGGCTTGTGCTTGCAGACTCCAATTGCATGCATATAAAAGTGCCCAGAGGTCTCTAAAAAGAGAAATAATTCTGCTGGACTTGTGAACTTTTGGCAGAAATCTGCTCTATGATGGATTATTATTCTTCTATGTTGGGTGTGGGGGTGGTAAGGACTGCAATTTCTTGTCCCGTCTTTATCAGGCAAAGGAATCAGATCCACAGAGCTGGAAATTTGCTCCTTGAAGTTACTTGCATTACACTCATTAATGCTTAAGTGTCACAAGATACATTTTCAAATAATGAAAAGTAAACAGCTATCTAATTAGGTCCCCTGCTTTTCTTGTCTTTTTACAGACGAAAATTAAACTTGTCTCGTAACAAATTCCCTTGGAGTCTCGTTCTACTGTGAAATATTGTGCAGACATTGATATTGCTACTTTATCAGGAGAATATTAAGGATCACAGTGCAGTACTGCCATTGGTAGAGTGTTTCAGACAAGTTGTAATCTCAAGTACTGTCAACTTTTCCTTGGTGATTTAAGGGCACGCTCTACTTATCTCCCCAAAAGCATCCTCATAGCATGAATTAGCTTGACCGAAATATATTGGCAACATGCAGGATTCGAATGAAACATAGTAACATGTTTTTAAAAGATAGACTATGTTGAGAAACCTTGACTATCTCTTTGGGTCAAGCTAAGTCCCTTGTGTTTATCTCTCTGTTGCCCTCTGCCTGCAGCTACAGAGCTGTTTTGATACAATGACAGTTACTTCTTTCTTACAGAATTTTATTCCACAAGCCTTGGATTTCATAAAGCTGTCAATTATTTTTCCCTCTGTGCAATATGTTAGACTTGGACTGTTCTCTACAATAATATCAGATTTATTTCAGTCCTTCAGCAAGCTGCCTATGCTTCCTTAGGGTCAGGCTGGAATTAAACACACCAGTCCCTGAAGTATTAGGAATGAGTTCACTCTTGTGGGTCCTCAAAAATCAATTTTCAACCAATCTCCTATCACAGCTGTTTTCTGATTATTTTCTTTGTGAATTGATCTTGTCCTCTAGTTGATTTTGTTATATTTCTTATAAATACTTTATAGCAAACATGTTGAAGACAGTTCTGAACACAATATGTATTAACGTAAAATATTGTGTAAAGAGCTATTTATAAATATGATTATTTGTCTGGAATAAAATAGCTTGGGAATTTACTTAACTGTAGTTTGGTTGGCAGCTATGTAACCCCTTGCTGACTGTCCCACCCACAAGAAGCCCCAAAATCTCACATATGGAATTACTTCCTGCCACCATGTTAGAGTGGGCCAAAGAGGAAAATGGAGATGTTTAAGAGCATAGGGTTCGGTGTGTTTCTGGGAGGGCAGCACATTTTGTGTATTTTCATATCTTTGGGGAATTTCTGCATGACTTAGGGAGAAAACTATGAAAATCAAGTTTGTTTGTTTGTTTTTAAAGTAGGGTTTAGGGGCTTTGGGGGACTTGTAGATATCAATAGATATCAATAGGCCACTTCAACAGCAGACTCCTTTGTGTTTTTCCTTGTCATCATTCCCAGTAGGTTGAAGGGGCTACCTCTCAAGTTGGTAAGGAAAGACTGTAGGCCCTTCCACACAATCATATAACCCAGCATATCAAGACAGAATAACCCACAATATCTACTTTGAACTGGGTTATCTGAGTCCACACTGCCATATATCCCAGTTCAAAGCAGATAATGTGGGATTTTATTCAGCTGTGTGGAAAGGGCCGCTGTTGATGTTCTAGCGTTACCAGTTATTTTTATTGAACTGAAAATGCAAACACTCTGATTGTGCTCTTTTTCTCAAAATGTGTTTCAACCTAGTGTTATAGAGCAGGGCAAGGGTACAAATGGTCCACTGGATGCTGTTGGGATATAGTTCCAGGATCCCTTATCTTTGGCTATGCTGGGTAGGGTATATGATGGGAGTTGCAGCAATGCTGCCAAAGGGAAGTGCAGCTGAGATTCTATTGCTTAATGAAGGAGTGCATTTCACTTTGCACAGCTTGTGGCATCTCCAAAATCATCTCAAATTAAGAGCTACTATATTCCATAGCCAACATGCTTCAGTGCCTCACAATTACACTCTTTAACTTATTTAAATAGTTTGTTTTGATCAGAAGGTGTGTGCTATGAAAAGATTATTATTCTGTTATATTCAGCTTTTTACTGAAAACCTGTTTTTTCCTCTGAATATAACAGATTAGTATTTGATGGATATTATGGCTTTAACCCAGTTTTTTGTCCCAACTATAGTAGATCTATCACAACAGTGTCAGCATATCTGGGTGGCATACCACTTTGAATGGTGGATGCTAGGAGACTAGGATTCAAATCCCACTTGATCATGGAAACTCACTGGGTGACCTTGGAAAAGTGAAGATTTGTCAACCTTGTTGATGTTTATTTGTTCAGTCGCTTCTGACCAGCCCACGCCAGAGCTCCCTGTCAGCCTTTGCCATCCCCAGCAACTTCAAGGTCAAGCCAGTCACTTCAAGGATAACATCAGTGCCGGCCTTTGCCATTCCGCCGAGTAAGCGGCCGCGTAGGGCGACGGGTCCTGGGAGGGGCGTCGCCGCCTGGAAGCGGCAAAGCCGCGCCGACGCGCACTCGCGCAGCTGCGCGTGACGTCACTGCGCATGCGCAGCCACACGTGATGCAGCCGTGCAGCTGCGCGCGATGCCACCGCGCATGCGCAGCCACGTGTGACGCAGCCGCGCAGCTGCGTGTGACATCACCGCGCATGCGCAGCTGCGCGCGACGCTGCCGCGCGGGCCGCAACAACGGCCAGCAGCCATGGGGGGCGCAAGAATAAGGCTCGCCTACCCCCCCGGGAGAGGTGAGACCGCCCCTGGATAACATCCATCCATTTTGCCCTTGGTCGGCCCTCTTCCTTTTTCCTTCCATTTCCCCCAGCATCGTTATCTTCTCCAAGTTTTCCTCTCTTCTCATTATGTGGCCAAAGTACTTCATCTTTGCCTCTAATATCCTTCCCTCCAGTGAGCAGTCGGGCATTATTTCCTGGAGTATGGACTGGTTTGATCTTCTTGCAGTCCAAGGTACTCTCAGAATATTCCTCCAATACCACGGTTCAAAAGCATCTATCTTCCTTTGCTCAGTCTTCCTTATGGTCCAGCTCTCGCATCCATAGGTTACTACAGGGAATACAATTTCTTTAACTATGCGTATCTTCGTTGCCAGTGTGATGTCTCTATCCTTAACTATTTTAATTAAAATTGGTCATTGCTCTCATTAGGGGAAAACAATAGAAATCATCCTCTGAATGAATCCCAAGAAAAGATTATGATAAAGGAAGTATAATTTGGAGTCAACCTGGAGGCACATAACAATAACAAAAAGCAGACCCACTGGGTACTTGATAAATCATCTTATATGTAGGTTCCATTGATTCAGTGCAGCTATTCTATTTGGAACGGGCAATTGGACTTAGGATCAAGTGTCCTTAAGACTACTGCTACTGGATTTCTACTGGCAAATATTTATACTAAATCAAAAGGGAACAGATCTAACAAAAATAATTTTACAGTGATAATCATAACATTAATATTATATACCATATTTCTAGTAGGAGATGAAGTTACTTCATCATGAGCTGAAAATAGTTTAAATGCTTGCTTTAAATTTAACCAAGCCAAAACTATATTAGCTATGGTTTATTAAAATATTTTGTGATATACAGTGTTCCCTCGCTACTTCGCGGTGCGCTTATTGCAGACTCGCTGTTTCATGGAATTAAAAAATATTAATTTAAAATATATATCATGGTATTTCTGCTGTTTTGTGGGTTTTTGCCGCCTCTGCTCTCCGAGGCGCTTTCGAATCTTAGTCCTCCTTCCCTCCAACCTTGAAGGGCCTTCCTTTCCTTTCCTTCCCTTAACTTCGCTTATAAAGAGTTTATAAAGAGTGAAAATAGTGTATAACTAATAAAATAATGTATAAATATTGAAATAAATAGAGCATCCCTACATCACGGTTTTTCACTTATTGCGGGAGGTCCTGGAACGTAACCCCAGCGATAAGTGAGGGAACACTGTACAGTTTATTCTACACACACACACACACACACTCATTCCTCATATGTTAAATAATGGGAGTGTCACACCTCAAGGGCCTCAGGCCTCAGTTTTGCTTGAGCAAGACCGCAGCCATGCCGGCTGCAAAGAACTTTCCAAGCCAGCTTGTTTCTCTCCAGAGACTCCCTCTGGGCCCCTTTGCCTTTCCCGTGAGAAGCAGGTACTGAATGCACAACATGGACAGGCCAAGGTTACTCAAACAGGCCTCCCCTGATCAGCGAAGCGCCTCAGAGATGCTTCGAGTCCAGCTCCCTTTGCCAGCTGCGAGCTTCTAACGAGTTGTGCATTCCGGAGAGACTGAGGTAGCTAAACATACAGACAGTCATCAATCATGGGACTTTGACACTCGACGTACCCAGATCAAAGCCACTGGACACTATAACTGCTTGGAGATGCCCATTGAAGGTATATCGTACCAACTCCGCATTCAAGGATGTTCCTGTGAGAGAGGCCGCTCTCAGGTCTTCCAGAAGCCTGTGCCAGCCAGCATTGGGCTGTCTTGATCCTGCTCCAGTGCTATGTTCCTGTATTGTTCCTGCTCCAGTGCTACGTTCCTGTGTTGTTCCTGTAAAGACTTTATAAGCTACTGAACTTTATTGCTTCCAAGGAAACCTGCCTTGCCATCTTAAACCGGCTGGGAACCTTAAGAGACTTTCATTGCATCCGGCTTGTTTCCTGAATCCATCTGCTTGGATCCCTGTTGCCACGGGATTATTTATCCACTGCTGATTCCTGTTATTTGCTGCTATTTGGAGGCCTTATAGAATTGCCTCCAAACACTTTCCTATATCTTTTATTCACAATAAACCTGTTGTACCTCAGCTGCTGTGTGGTTTATCCAGGGAGGTCAAGTCCAAGGGCCTAGAGTGCAATAGGGAGCAAAGCCTTTCCATTTCGCCTTTATTCTACTGCAGTGAAAGAATTACAGAAGCTTTCTTTAGTTCTTAAAGTAATCTATTTTGCAAGTAGCATGGGGGAGGAGACCTAAGTGTGTAAAAGAATATTTTGTTTTGTCTTCACATAGGTCATTTAATGTTTAGTTTCCATAGCTGTCACCTCCACAGAGACAATTATGGTATCACCTTTCATGGAACGTAGAAATCATCAACATCACTTAAGGAATCCACACCTTGAGTTTCTGTTTCTGCTATTTGAGAAAAATTGAGGATAATGAGCCTCAGTATCAGTGAACTCACACATGTAAAAAAAAACCCTACCTGTCACATATTGTAATGTCTGGCAGCCTAGTTCACAAGTGTGAAATTAATAAAGCCTTGTGGTTTGGTCTCGTGTGAGCTCTGCTAAATTATGCTTATAATAACAACTGACATTAGTGGGGAATTTAACTGTATAGATCACTGCTCTAGCTTTACTGCTTTTAGCTGGATTTTGAACATTATTATTTCCATACATAAGGATCATCACAGAAATCTGCTACTTGTCCAGGAATTACTGACTGAATTCTAGATGAGCCTTAGTTATTCCTTCTTCAATATCTTCCAGGGGCAGTGGGGGGCATCCATTTATGTCGGTATTTATTTATTTAAAAGTAGAATTTTTAAAGGTTAGGACCAGAATCGGTTCATAATAATATAATAGTTGACAGCGTATCAAAACTTACCCCATTAGAGCATACAAAAGCAGTCATGCTTGTATTGTTAGATCTTACAGCTGCCTTTGATACAGTTGATTACGATCTTTTAAACCACTGTCTCGCTGCCTCGGGGGTCCAAGGGTCTGCCCTAAATTGGGTGGACTCCTTCCCACGGAACCGCTGGCAACGAGTGAAATGGAATGGGAAGATCTCTGAAAAATCACCACTCATGTGTGGAGTCCCTCAGGGGCCCATCCTATCTCCACTATTATTTAACATCTATATGCGACCACTCGCTCAGCTAGTCTGGAGTCATGGGCCGGAGTGCTATCAGTATGCTGATGACACCCAGCTCCTTCTACGGATGGCCGACCAAACTCAGTTCCAAATAACTTCACATCTTGCCTTTAAGCCGTAACAGGTTGGCTGCGCTGCAGTAGACTGAGGGTGAATCCGGCAAAGGCGGAGATCTTGTGGCTGGGTCATCCTGGATTGGATGAGGCATGGCAGCCCACTATAGACGGTGAACCTCTCTCTCCAGCTACCACCATCAAAAGCCTTGGTGTCATTTTTGACTCATTATTGACAATGGAGGCCCAGTAAGTAAGTAAGTCGGCCTTCTTCCATCTTTGGCAGGCCAGGCGGCTGGCACCCTACTTGTCCGGGGATGACCTGGCCACAGTAGTTCATGCCACAGAACTTCGAGACTTGACTACTGTAATGTCCTTTATGTTGGCCTTCCCTTGTCGGTGACCCGAAGACTTCAAATGGTACAGAATGTGGCAGCCAGACTCCTCACGGGAACATCAGTGAGAAACGATATAACACCTGTCCTATACTGACTACATTGGCTTCCGGTCGAATTTCGTATTACTTACAAGGTGCTGGTTCTAACTTGGGAAGTGAGTAGAGGCACTTCAAGTCCCATCATCCATGGTCCACCCTCCTCCGAACTGCACCAGGACGTAGAGTGGGTCATGGGGGCTGTGTGTGCTGAGTGTGGTCTGTATTGGTCCTTTTTGGTGGCCTCAGTGGTCTGTGGGAACCAAAGTGTTGGAAAGTACTACAAATCCCATGTGCTTGCTGTGAGCTGCTGGATTTTGTACGGCCAAGAGCCAGCATACATACGGGAACACCTCTCTCCGTGTTGACCCTGGAGATCACCTTGCTCAGACCATCAGAATCTACTACAGGTCCCAGGCCCTAAGGAAGCCCATCTAACATCAACCCGGCGCAGAGCTTTCTCGGTGATTTCTCCATCACTTTGGAACGCCCTCCCTCCTTACATCAGAGCCATCCATGATCTAAAAGATTTCCGCACGGCTTGCAAAACGTGGCTATTTGAGAGGGCATTCGGCTGAGAACTATTAGATTGTCAATTGTTTTTTAGATGTTTTAGATGCTTATTGTTTTTAGATGTTAGATATTTAGATGTTTTTAGATGTTCGGGCATTCAGCTTGTGTTTTACTGTAAATCGCTCAGAGCCAACTGGGATGGGCGATTAATAAATCCCTAAATGAAGGAAGGAAGGAAGGAAGGAAGGAAGGAAGGAAGGAAGGAAGGAAGGAAGGAAGGAAGGAAGGAAGGGTAGTTAGATGCATCTGCACTGTAGAATTATTGCGGTTCGATGCCACTTTAACGGCCACGGTTATGGAATCCTGCAAACTGAAGTTTAGCAAGGCACCAACATTCTAGGGCGGAGAAGGCCGTATAAAACTACAATTACCATGTTTCCATAGCACTGATCCATTGCAGTTAAGGTGAAATCAAACTGCAGTCAGTCTACAGTGTACATACACTCAAAGTCCACCAACCTGGACAACAGTGTCCATATGGAGTAATATATAACATTGTTGTGCTCACAATAAACATTACAAAGACAAGTGAACTAGAACTGTAAGCCCAAATCCTCCCCAAGATACATAAGGTCAGCGACCACACTTATTTATTGTGTCAAAAGCGAATTGAGGGTACAGTTGAAATGTATTTCATACACAAACAAAGTTAAAACTTGGCATTATACTAAATGTCCTTTGACTAGTAGCTGGCCACTTGGAGTGCCTCTGGTGCTGCTATAAGAAGGCCCTCCATTGTGCAGGTGGCAGGGCTCAAGTAGCATTGTAGTAAGTGGTCTATGGTTTGCTCGTCTCCAGCCTTATTTAATGCCTTTGCATAAGCAAATGCTCACTACTCTGCTAAGAATGAGCTTGATCCTTAAAATGGAAAAACAACTTAATATGGAAAAAAATATGATCTGTCCCAAAAGTAATGAGATTTTTTTGGCCAGCATAGAAGGGCTAGGAAAAGAATGTGGGGGTTGAGGCAGGTGGAGGGAGAACTCAGCCATACAGTTTGACATTCCTCAGTTGAGTCTGTGATTTTATGACAGCAGTATGTTAGCAAAGTGCATTGTAGTTTGTGTCTTATCACGGGTAAAAATGCAGAGGTGTCCGGAATAGAATCATTCAGCTTCAAGCATTAAGAACAACACAACTCTTCATGTGAAGGCAGTTCTGAATGCTTCTTCATCCACTGCACAGATCCAACTTTGCTCCTCCATGCAATTTCTTTCCCCAATTCAAAACCCATCTCAAAGGGCATGTTATTTGCCCGATGTTATTTGTAGTAGATAACAACCTACATACAGTTTGTTCCCTTCCCCTTAATAATTGTATAAACAAGTTAAAACTGTAACTCAACAAGTGATCATATTATTTCTTTCATGGTGTCACTATCATTTTAGAAGTTACTTTTGTCGTTATGGGGTATGGTAGCACGAAATGGCCACATGTCATGTGCTTGCTGTGAGCTGCTGGATTTTGGTGGCTATTTAGAGCAATGAAAAGTAACTCCTTTTGTTCCTTTTGAGAAACAGGGAAGTACAGCTTTTGAAAATGGTGCGTTTAATGGGAACTTTCAGAGATTCTGTAATACAGGGCAGGACATTAATATTTCAATAAAATTGGTAATGTTTGGACACTTATCTGGGATCTTTTTATTATTTGGGGGGGGGGGGGTGTCTTAGATGTAAAATCCTGTTAATGATCTAGCAGCCAGCATTTCAGCAAAGAAATGAGGACCCTCTTCCTGGACTTTAAATACCCTTTCCACATTAATCTCTGATCAGTGATAACAAGAAAAGCTTGCTCTGGGAAACTCCACAGTCCAGAGTTTCCCTGTCCCTTCACATATCTGTAGATATTTGAGTTAATTGCTATTTTAGAAGATTATACTGTTGGTATTTCAAATGAGAATTATTGAGAAACTAGACACAATGTCTAAGAGTTAAATACCATAGTCTATTTGGTTTCCTTATTCCTTACATCCAGAGGAAGGAAATGAAAAGCTGCACCTGAAAGGCATCTTAGGCATCAGTACAGCCATTTTACACTAGAAACAGCCATGATAGTATAACTTCAGAAGGAAAGTATTCCTGTTTCCTAGCAACTATAACTAGCAGTCCAGTTTTGGAGAAAACAGCAAGAAGAAAAGAGTGCTTGTCAAATCTGCCTCATCTGAGTGTATGATGTTTGTTGTGCTCAATCCATCCTGGGCTAGATGAAAGGCTTGAAAACTCTGGCATCTGTATCCAGAGCAAGTACAAAAATACTAACGGTATTAATAGCTGAAAACCAATTACTGTTGGCTCCAATGTCTTTGGGATAGCGCATCAGCTGCGGGTTTTAGTCTGGTTTTACAAGAGCTACCCACAGTAGTGAACCTATATTTGCCTTGGTTCCAGCTTTGGGAAAAGGTTACATATACATAAACCTATGCAGTACAGTACCAAGACTAACAGCCTCATCACATTAAGGCTTTAACACGGGCAGCCCCTGTATTCTGGGAAATGTAGTTTAGGACAGGGCATTTTGAGTTCTCTGCCATAGGGGTCCTCGTCTTCCCAAAGTACATTTCACAGAATTCTGTTAGTGCAAGTATGGGGCTCTGCATTAAAACCTTAATGCGATGAGTCTATAGGGTTGGTACCCTAGAGAGCTTTGTTGAACTTCAATCTAAAATCCAGAATGAATTCATTGCCCACTGAAAATTGTATTTTTTTATTTCTGATTTTTCATTTTCGCAGTGGTGCTCTGCCCCTAACCTAGGGTTGCCATATTTTGATAGCAGAAATAAGGGACATTTACAGGATTTTTCACAAAAATAAGGGACACTTAATAAAAACTTGAAAATCAAACGTGAGGATGCCTGCCATAGATGTGGGTGAAATGTCAGGAGAGAATGCTTCTGGAACCATGGCCATACAGCCTGGGAAAACTCACCGCTGTATGGCCATGTTCCAGAAGCATTCTCTCCTGTCATTTTGCCCACATCTATGGTATGCATGCAGATAGATGCTTCTAACCAGGTCCTTTAGGGAAATCCAAAATTAAATATGGATTTCCAAAAATTTAAAATAATTAAATATGGACAAATTTAATATGGATTTCCAAAATGCATCAATATTCGCATAAGTAGAGTACTCTATTTTAACAATTATAAACTTATAGTGGAATATAATCCTGATTATATATCTGGATAATCTGGATTATACTAAAATCAACATATATGGTTTTCTACATGTTTAATGCATTAATGCATCAATATTAGTGTAAATAGAGTACTCTATTTTAACAATTATAAATTTATAGTGGAATATAATCCAGATTATATATCTGTATAATCTGGATTATACTAAAAATCAACATATATGGTTTTCTACATGTTAAATGCATTACTATCAATATCAGCATTAGTACTCTATTTTGCAACATAAGTATTGATATAGTACCCTGTTTGTTTTTTGGGATTTACAGTTTACCTATAGACAAAGAACATTCTGAACTCCACCAATGATGAAATTGAGCCAAACGTGGCACACAGGAGTCCCCTGACCAACAGGAAACACTAGAAGGGTTGGGAGGCCATTGACATTGAGTTTGGGAGTTGTAGTTCTCCTACATCCAGAGAGCATTGTGGACTCAAATAATGATGGCTCTGGACCAAACTTGGCACAAATCCTCAATATGCCAAAATGTGAACACTGGGGAAATTTGGGGAAAATAGACGAGACATTTGGGAGTTGGAGAGTTGCTGGGATGTATGGTTCACCTACAATCAAAGAGCATTCTGAACCCCACCAATAACAGAATTGGGGCAAACTTCCCACAAGGAATACTGAAGAGGGAACTGACCTTTCTTCCTGGGAATTGCAGAGTGCTTGGACTCGGAGGCAAAGGCTCCCTGAACAGGCAGCCCACGTGGGAGACCTCCTTCCTCCCAGCAGCCTCTGCCCCACACAGAACCCCCAGGAAGGAAAGGAACGAAGGAAGAATGAGGGAGGGGGAAAAGCCAGGCAGGCAGGCAGGAAAGACGGAAGGAGGAGAGGAAGAAAGGGGGCGAGGGGGGAAGGCTGCCTGCATGGAGAGGTTTGTTGGCCCAATGATCCCAATCCCCTCGCCTGGAAGCAATCGAAGCAGGCGAGGGGCGGAGCCTTCTCGCGGAGCATGCAGGCAGCCTTCCCGCTTGCCTTTCGCCCCCTCCGAGTCCCCCTCCGTGCGGCCTGGCTTGGAAAGGGAGAGCAGCGTGGCCAGGGGGCGCCCTCCTTCCCCCTACCTATCTACCTACTTTCAGTCTGAAAGTAGGTAGGTGCCCCCTGACCCCGCTGCTCTCCCTTTCCAAGCCAGGCCGCACGGAGGGGGACTTGGAGGGGGCGAAAGGCAAGCGGGGAAGGCTGCCTGCATGCTCCGCGAGAGAAGGCTCCGCCCCTCGCCTCCCTTTCCAAGCCAGGGAAAGAAGGAGGGCTGGCCATGCGCAGCGGCGCCCGAGCCCTCCTGCTCCGAGCCGGCCCCTCTTTTCCCAGCACCAGCCAGAGAGAGGGCAGGCCAGGAGGAGCCAAAAATAAGGGACAGCAGCTGGAAATACGGGACACCTGAAAAAGGCCCAAAATACGGGACGTCCCGTATAATACGGGACATATGGCAACCCTACCCTAACCACAGCAAATGTGGAGTGCGGGCTGTTATGTGTCCCTGGAACTCTTTGGGACATCCAAGCTGGTTATGTTGCTGTTGAATGCATTTTTGTAGCAGTTGAGGATAGCTGTTTTATTATTGTTAATCAGAAGTGATACTGAAAGCTCTAGGAAACATTTCTGAGTACAGTTCTTATATCAGACTGCTTGTGCTTCTAGGATTTCACCTGGTTTGTATCTAGTACCTAATCAATGGCAGACCTTGACAAATGAGGCTGAGATCCCAACAGTTGTTTATTTCCTTTAGATGCTGTAAGGCCATTTTCGCCAAGGGTCTTGGCCACAGTGTTTATGAATATATTGGAGTACATTTTGATGCCAGGGGAGGTGAGGAGGAATGCTCTGGAAATAAATTATAGTTCACACAAGTGAATGAGAGCTCTGAGATGTCTGCCAGATATTCAGATTTAGAATCGACTGAAAAAGGAAAGTGGTATTAATATGGCACGGCAATTTGGCAGACCTGGTGTACTACACTGCTGAAGCAGGATTGGAATACAATGCTCTCCTGAGAGGCCAGGCTTGTAGTCATCCGAGAGGAACAGAATCTCATTACCCACAAAGCCAGGAGGCTAGAAAGAAATGTAAACCTTTTGATAGATGGTTTAAACAGATCACCCCTTTCTCTGGCAGTGTTTCTGTTTAGTGCCTGAGGGTTTTCTGTGGTCCCCAGTTCAGCCGGTGAAAGGAAGATGGGGCTAGTGAACTAGGCCCCCGTTCACACATGCAGTGGGAATGTTGAATTTCTGCCATTAAAGTATTTTTCAACTCTGCAAAGAAAGAAATACAGCGCTAAGTGAAAACATATGCATATACAAATTGCAGAAGTTCCCAAAAGGGCCAGTTCAGACATTTATGCAATCTGATGTAGCAACAAATATAGAACTATCTGTACATGGAGTCTGAGAGCAACTGCTTAGAGGCAATTTGGTGGTACCATAGCAGGTTGGAAAAGTAAATTAGTTTGCTCTGAAGTAGAGCTTGGAAAAAGTATTGTCTACAATTACAATTCCCAGACTAGAGTGACCATGCTGGCCAGAGATTTCTGGGAGTATAGCCCATTTTTCCCCAAGCTGTGATTGGGGCTGTCCATTATGTCAGTATGGGCAATGGATTGCCCATCTGGTGAACTGAAATGCTGGGCTGAGCAGCAGTGCTGTGTTTAGAATATCTTTTAAACATCAAGCCACATCAAGTAGAGGTAAGGAAGGAAATGGAAATGTCCTGATTTCCCTTCTGAGGCTGAACCCGTCGAAGAACTGTTATGTGGAAAGAAAAACAGCATATTAAATGTTTCTGCAATTGAGCAGGTGCAGTAGAGTCTCGCTTCTCCAAACTTCGCTCATCCAACATTCTATATTATCTAACGCAGTCTGCCTCCTGACCGGATCTGCAGCTGTTTCAATACATTACGATGTTTTGGTGCTAAATTCGTAAATACAGTAATTACTATATAATGTTACAGTGTATTGAACTGGTTTTTTTTTCTGTTGATTTGTTGTAATACAAATCGGCAGCCAGGTCGCTCACTGGAACGGCGTACTGAGAGCACACAACCCCTCTGTTATGCCAGCTCCATTGGTTGCCGATCTGCTACCGAGCATAATTAAAGTGCTGGTCTTAACCTATAAGGCTCTAAACAGTCCTGGCCCAGATTACCTGTCCGAACGTATCTCCTATTACGAACCATCACGAAGTTTAAGATCAGCTGGAGAGGTCCTGCTCTTAATCCCACCGCCATCGCAAACGTGACTGGTGGGGATGAGAGACAGGGCGTTCTTGGTAGTGCCCCCCACCTGTAGAATTCTCTCCCTAGTGATATCAGATTGGCTGCCTCCCTCTTGTCCTTTAGAAGAAAACTCAAGACCTGGTTGTGGGACCAAGCATTTGACCAATAAAAGCAACAATCTGTATCTGTATACCTTTATAAAACGGAATGTTTGTATGTGTGTATGCGGGTATGTGTGTATGCGGAGGGCGGGAGGGCGGAAGGGCGGATATGTGGCAGCCACTTTCACAGGCCAGGAAGGATATGTGGCAGCATTATTTGCATAAACGACTCCCATTGGCCAGCCACGAACATTCCGAGACTCTAAAGTGCCAGAGGGAGGTAAGGAAAAGCCCTGAGGCAGTCAGGCATGGTGGGAGTTTAAGTCCAAAACACTTTGCAGCCCCCAACAATGAGACAACAAAACCAAACTTGGCACACAGAACCCCCAAGACCCACTTTACGTCTTGGTGCAGTTTGAGGGAGGCTGGGCCATGGATAGGCCAGCATCCCAACATCCCAAATCTCAAAGGTGCCAGACAGAGTTCTTTACAAAAAGGCTTCCTTCAGCTGATTTTACAAACTAGGCCTCAGCCTGTATTGACAGTAAGGCTTCCTCAACTTGATTTTCGATACTAGGCCTCAGCTTGAATTCACAGTAAGGCTTCCTCAAGTTGATTCTCCTGACTAGGCCTCAGCCTGAATTGACAGAAAGGCTTACTTAACTTTATTTTCCTGACTAGGCCCCCAAAAATGACAGAACAAGATTACAGTTGGTACACAGACACCCCCCCAAAACCCACTCTACATTCTGGTGCAGTTTGAAGGACTTGCAGTACCTTCACTCACTTACTCTGACCAGCACGGGTGACGGACCTGGACCAAACTTGGCACACATAACCCCCATGATGCCCTTTACGTCCTGGTGCAGTTTGAGAAAGATGAACCACGGATTATGGGATTTGTAGTACTTCAAAGCACTTTGCTTCCCAGAGACCACTGTGGCCCACAACAAAGACCGATAAATATCAAACTTGGCACACAGAGCCCCCATAACCCACTCTATGTCCTGGTGCAGTTTGGAGAAGAGCAGAGCATGGATGATGGGGCTTGAAGTACCTCCACTCACTATGTCCTGGTGCAGTTTGGAGAAGAGCAGAGCATGGATGATGGGGCTTGAAGTACCTCCACTCACTTCCTGAGACCGCTGCGACCCTCATCCAATGACTGATCAAGACCAAACTTGGCACACAGAGCTCCCATTACCTACACTACATGCTGGTACAACTTCGAGTAGGATGGACCATGGATGATGGTACTTGAAGTACCTCCAGTCCCTGAGACCACAGCGACACTCATCCAATTACCAATAAAGACAAAACTTGGCAAAGAGTGCCCCCATGGCCAACTCAACATTCTAGTGCAGTTTGTGGGAGGACGGATTATGGATGATGGGACTTGCAGTACCTTTACTCACTTCCTGGGACCGCTGCGACTCTCATCCAGTGACCGATCAAGACCAAACTTGGCACATAGAGCCCCCATGACCCACTTTACACCCTGGTGCAGTTTTCAGGAGGATGGACCACGGATGATGGGACTTGAAGTACCTCCACTCACTTCCTGAGACTGCTGCGACCCTCATTCAATGACTGTTCAAGACCACATTTGCCACACAGAACCCCCTACATCCTGGTGCAATTTGGAGGAGGATGGACCATGGATTATGGTCCATGGTCCATAATCCTTCACTCACTTCCCGAAACCACTGCGAGCCAAATGAACAACTGATACGGACCAACCTTGGCACACAATGCCTTCCTCAAATAACCCGGGCACCGCCGGGTCCTCAGCTGAAGTTTGGAGGGGGAAAGAACATGGATGATGGGTCTTGCAGTACCTTCCCTCACTTTCCAAGACTGCTACAAACCTAATCCTATGATTGATCAACACCAAACTTGCCACACAGAGCCCTCATGACCCACTCTACATCCTGGTGCAGTTTGGAGGAGGGTGGACCATGGATGATGGGACTTGAAGTACCTCTACTCACTTCCCAAGTCTACTGTGACCCTCATCCAATTACTGATTGAGACCAAACTTGGCACACAGAACCCCCATGACTGCCTTCACGTCCTGGTGAGGTTCGGGGGACGACTGACAATGGATGATGGGATTTGTAGTACTTTCACACCCCTCTGTTCCCACAGACCACTGCAGCCCCCCAACAAACACCGATAAAGACCACACTTGGCACACAGAGCCCCAGTGACCCACTCTACATCCTACTGAAGTTTGGAGGGGGACAGAACATGGATGATGGGACTTGCAGTACCTTCCCTCACTTCCCAATCCTGCTACTAACCTATTCCAATGACTGATCAACACCAAATCTGGCACACAGAGCCCTCATGACCCACTCTACAGCCTGGTGCAGTTTACTGTGAGACGGACCACGGATGATGGGACTTGAAGTACCTTCACTCACTTCCGAAAAACAATGCACCCCTCATCCATTCACCAATACAGACCAAACTTAGCACACAGAGCCCCCATGACCCAATCTACATCCTACTACACTTTGGGGGAACAGAGATGATGGGACTTGCACTACCTTCAGTAATTTCATGATACCACTGCAACTCCCAATAATGATGGATCAAGACCAAACTTAGCACACAGAGCCCCCATGACCCAATCTACATCCTGCTGCGCTTCTCAAATAACCCGGGCAGGGCCGGGTCCCCAAGCTAGTTGAGAATAAGTCTCAAGCGATTTGAACTGACAATGAGTTGACCCGGACTTTGATTTTTTGAACTGGCGTTTTTAAGAATTGTTTATTTAATGTAATTGTTTTTAATGATTTTGTTTGAATGTATTTTATGATTTTGGATGGCACTGAATAGTGCTTGTTGTGAGGCCGCCCTTAGTCCCCCCCCCCCCCCCACGGGGGTGAGAAGGGCGTGATACAAATGTATGAAATAAATAAATAAACCATGATATTTTTGTGCTTAAAATTATAACATATTTTTACATTTAATAGGCTTTTCCTTAATCTGTCCTTAGTATCCAACATTTTCGCTTATTCAACGTTTTGCCAGCCTGTTTATGTTGGATAAGCGAGACTCTACTGTATGTGTTTTTATTCCCAGCTCAAAATGAGCGAGACACTTTTAGAGAATGTGGTAAGAGTGTGAGAAACTGTGCAGCTTTGGAATGAAAACCCACGGTCACAGTCTTTTTTCTGTACACAGAAAACTTTACAGCTTTTTGAGAGAGAAAGAAAAAATAGCATATTCTTATATTGTTTTCCACATATGTTTGCAATGTTAAATTACATGCTATATCCCTATACAAACAATGTGGTGAAAGCGGTGGAAAACCCAAGAGAGTCAAAGAAGGAAAGAGAGTTTGAGTGTCTTTTGAAAGTTTTCATGTACACATGGTTTGGTTTGGAATTATCAGTGGAGAGGGAAGACAAGCAATGCTATGCACAAAATAAAATTAATAAGAATAAACTCAGGTCATGTGAAGTCCCAACTTTAACCAGTTTGAATGTTCTCCAACCCAAATGTTAGTGTTCTTATTTCCATTGTAACTTTGCCCATCCTTTTTCCTTGGATGCCTAAACCGTTTTTCCTGATCGATCATCTGAAGTTAACTGCAATGCTGGAAATTTGGGGGCTACAGGAAACTTTCAGGAGAATTCTTCCTTCCATAACATCACCTCTGATTTTTCTATCCCTGTTATTCCTGCAGCTCCTTTTACACTGACATATAAAATCCAGATTATTTGCTTTTATTTATTTATTTGTTTGTTTACCCTATTTATACCCCGCCTATCTCTACCCCAAAGGGAATTCAAGGCGGCTTACATATGGCAATTATTCAATGCCTTAAACAGATACAAACATTAAATTTAAAATAAATTGAATTAAAATTAATACATATTAAACATCTAAAAATTACATTCAATGTTAAAACCACGCCATCCAGAACTCGTAGTCTAGTCTATCTGCTTTGAACTGGATTATATGGCAGTGTAGACTCATATAATCCAGTTCAAAGCAGATAATGTGAATTATCTGCTTTGATAATCTGGATTATATGGCAGTGTAGAAGGGGCCTGTTTTAAAACAAAAAGCATCAGCATTACTCCTGTGAGTTGGTGCAGGACCACTCGGCTTTGTGTCCACAGGTAATCCTAATTCCTGATTTTATACACCTATCTGAACTGAATATTTTTATTGTTCATGTTCTGTTTTTTTTCTTATGCCCCTTCTACACTGCCCTATAATCCGGATCATCAAAGCAGATAATCCACATTATCTTCTTTGTACTACATTATATGAGTCTACACTGCCATATAATCCAGTCCAAACAGATCACCTGGATTTTATATGGCAGCGTAGAAGGGGCCCCAGATTTAGTCACAAGAGTGATTTCTGATACACACATCTTGCTGTGATTATTGATCTCTGTTTGTTGAAACTCCTGATAAAATAGCATCTACTCGCTCAGCTTCTCTAATAATAAGCACAAAATGATCAACAACTGCATTAGTTTTACGTGGAGAAAAATGAATGGACTACAGTGTCTCCAAGTACGTAGCTAATTAACATGGGAAGCCATGTATGGAAGGTGCTGTGGAAATGATGAGGATTGATCTAAAGGGGAAACAAAGCATGGTAGTGTTACAGCACTGTTTGGAATAAAATACCTTCATTTGGCTATGTAAATATTTTGGTAGAAGTATCGGAGCTGAGATATGAGTCAATTACAGAAAGGTTATTAGAACAGTGAGGAATGCCTACTTAGCATTTTGCTGCTTTAGCTGATTAGCTGAACACAGCCTTCATGACAGAACAGCTCAATAGTGTGTTCAGGGCGCTGTGAATGCTCCTAACTATGAATATTAAGCAATGAAGATGGATTTCTTTTTTTTACATTTTCATGATCTTAGCCCACTTGTTTAATTCTTGAAAAAGAAAGATATCTAAGATATTAAGGGCACAGGTGTTGGCCTAAATAGGACCAAAATGCCCTAAAAGTACAGATTCCATCTGGTCTTGGTAGCTAAGCAGGGTCAACTGTGGTTAGCACTTGGATGGTAGACCACACTTGAATATCAGATGCTGCTGTACGCTATACTTCAGAGGAAGGACTAGCAAAAACACCTCTATTTCTTGCCAAGCCAAAGAAAACCCTATGAAATTCATAGGGCCACCATACGACACATTCACATACACAATACATACATGATCTGTGCATGTACAAAGAAAGAATGTGACTTTTGATGACAGCAGGCAAATTGCATTTCCTCTATTTTATCCCCACAGTCGGTGGTTTTGTTTTTAGGAGTGCTTTTACCTTCATGCGCTGTCATGGGTGATTTTATTTCCTTCCGGCATTGTTTTAGTCTTGAAGAATCTCCAGAGGTTATTGTACAGTATTTCTCACCAAACAGTAGTAAACATTTCCACAATCTCAAGTCCCCTGTCATGTGCAATTTTCCCTGTTCAGACAAACCAAACACATGGACAAATATGTTTCTGAGAACCACAGACATAAGAGTGACTCTGAATTATGTCCCTAAAGTCTGTTGAATTCTGTCATTGGAACATTTAATTTTCTTCTAGACTGGTGGATTTTTTGTTTCTGTTTTTTTGGCAACAACAACATTTTGTGCTCTTATTCTGTAAACTGTGATATGACGAAGAAAAAGTATCATTCTTTGGTTATTAGCAGACTGGTACAGTTTGAAGCTCATAGTTATTTCATCCATTGAGCAGATAGAATTCACTGGGATCAGGTAGTATTCCATGATACAAAATGTGAATGTTATATTATTCTACCTGATGGTGTTTTAATGTTGTTTCAGTTTGGGGTTCCTGGTGTTTGGTTGAGCACACATTAAATTCTGGTTATACAAACACTTGGGACCTTGGGACATTTTTGTTTGGAAATTGTCACTGGAGGTCATAACTTCCTACAGTTCACATAATGTAGGTTTGTTTATGTAGCATTTTAAACCCAGAGGGAGGCACTGAGTATGTACACACTCTCTGTATAAGCAAGCAAAACGTGTATTCCAAAAAGTGTCCTGTTTCTCTCATTGTGGCTCTTGGACCAGGGTTTTTAAAACTCTTCCACTCACTACCTCTTTTGGCCTGATATTTTTTTACTGGGCATATACATATATGAAATGGGTATCAAAATCAAGCCTGTTTTTGAGCATACTCTTTACCTATTCAGACTTGGTTTGTTGTTTCTCCCATTCCAGTCTGTGCTGATGAAGTGTAGGAATTGATAGACGTATTATTTACAAACTGGAATTGTTGAATTTCAACAATTTCTAAGCTGTAACCCCTACTCTGGTCTTAATCTGTTTTTATTATGTTTTCAAGTATGTTGTGTCTTGTTGTTCATTGCTGTGAACCACCCTGAGCCTTTTCAGGAAGAGTGGTATATAAGTCGAAATAATAAATAAATAAAAAATTCCTCCAATTTGATCACGAAGAGGAGAGGAACTAGATTAAAATCAAACATTGAGCACTTAACATTGAAATTTGACAGTGCTAAATGTTTTCAAAGGGCTAAAGAGAGTAAAATACTAAATATATACATAAAGGTAGTGTTCTAATACTAAATATAGTTACTGGTGTTCTATCCAAATATCTTCTGTATATTTTTATAAAGCGGAATGTTTGTATGTATGTATGTGTGTGGAGGGCGGGAGGGCGGATATGTGGCAGCCACTTTCACAGGCCACAGCGACCAGCACGGGTGATGGACCTGCACCAAACTTGGTACACATAACCCCCCTAACCCCCTTTACGTCCTGGTGCGGTTCGGGGGACATGACCCACGGATTATGGGATTTGTAGTACTTTCAAACACTTTGGTTCCCACAGACCACTGAGGCCACCAAAAAGGACCAATACAGACCACACTTAGGACACACAGCCCCATGACCCACTCTACGTCCTGGTGCAGTTTGGAGGAGGGTGGACCATGGATGATTGGACTTGAAGTACCTCGACACACTTTCCAAGTCCGCTGCAACCCTCATCCAATCACTGATCGAGACCAAACTTGGCATACATGACCCCTATGACTGCCTTCACATCCTGGTGAGGTTTGGGGGAGGACTGACAATGGATGATGGGATTTGTAGTACTTTCACACCCCTCTGTTCCCACAGACCACTGTGGCCCCCAACAAAAACTGATAAAGACCACACTTGGCACACAGAGCCCTAGTGACCCACTCTACATCCTACTGAAGTTGGAGGGGCCAGAACATGGATGATGGGACTTGCAGTACCTTCCCTCACTTTCCAAGACTGCTACAAACCTAATCCTATGACTGATCAACACGAAACCTGCCACACAGAGCCCTCATGACCCACTCTACATCCTGGTGCAGATCAGAGGAGGGTGGACCATGGATGATGGGACTTGAAGTACCTCTACTCACTTCCCAAGTCCGCTGCGACCCTCATCCAATTACTGATCGAGACCACACTTGGCACACATAACCCCCATGACTGCCTTCACGTCCTGGTGAGGTTCGGGGGAGGACTGACAATGGATGATGGGATTTGTAGTACGTTCACACCCCTCTGTTCCCACAGACAACTGTGGCCCCCAACAAACACCGAGAAAGACCACACTTGGCACACAGAGCCCCAGTGACCCATTCTACATCCTACTGAACTTTGGAGGGGGCCAGAACATGGATGATGGGACTTGCAGTACCTTCCCTCACTTTCCAAGCCTGCTACAAACCTAATCCAATGACTGATCAACACCAAACCTGGCACACAGAGCCCTCATGAACCACTCTACATCCTGGTGCTATTTTGTGTGAGGCGGACCACGGATGATGGGACTTGAAGTACCTTCACTCACTTCGTAAAAACAATGCAACCCTCATCCATTCACCAATACAGACCAAACTTAGCACACAGAGCCCCCCACGACCCAATCTACATCCTACTACACTTTGGCGGAGGGTGGACCAGAGATGATGGGACTTCCACTACCTTCAGTAATTTCATGATACCACTGCAACTCCCAATAATGATGGATCAAGACCAAACTTGCCACACAGAGCCCCCATGACCCACTCTACATCCTGCTGCACTTCTCAAATGACCCGGCACCGCCGGGTCCCCAAGCTAGTTTATAATAAAATCACAGCCATGCGATGCTGAACAAAAGAGAATTCAAGAACAAGGCGGTAGAAATGCCAATAAAGAACTCAGAAGTACCAAGTCTGCTGCAAGATTGAGCTTGTCCATTAAAGAGCAGTTTCAGTCATAATTGTTACAACAGATTAATAATTAATAAATGGAAAGTTTTGGCAAATTGGACAATTCAAGGACTCATTTGCATACAATGTGATTCAGGCATTTTCATTTAAAAAGTAAGGACTCTAGCAGTACTGCACATTATTTACATCTGAGAATGGTGGTTTTCTGAGTTCCAAGTGCTTCATTATAATTAAAATACAGGATGTTCTATTAAATGCATTGGCAGACTTTATACCACCTATTTATTTGTAGTTCAGTAATCTCAGTATCTATGAATACCCAAACTTTGGATAACAGTAAGATCTTTATCCTAGGGCAGGTATCTTTCTGCAAACAGACAACAGGGGAAGCATTAATTTTAGGGGGCCAAAGAACTAAGTTTATTAATATAGATTAATGTGGATATTTTCTGTTTGCATATGGGTTTAGTGAAGTTTTCACTCAGGCTGCTTGGGTCAACATTCAACTAGGATATTGGAATTATTATTTTTAATTTTTTTTTTACAAATCTTGCATTTCTCCCAATGTAGGCGGCTAGCAGCAAACATCACATAAATCCTTTTTTATTGACAGCTTGGGACATTAGTTTGAAAAAAATATTTTGTTTCTGTTATCATTTACCACCATCCCAAAGTAATTTTGTGGTCTTTATAATGTTTCTGCAAAATAAAAAATAAAATTTTATTTTCTTGTTTCCAAAAAATGTAGTTGTTGTGCTGTGCCTTCAACTAATTACCAATTTAGGATGACCCTAAGGCTGATTCAGAGAAGATTTGCCACTGCCCTTCCTTCAGAAAGTGGGATCTTCCCAATGGGTTTCCATGGTTGAATGAGGATTAGAGCTCTCACCTTTTGGAGTCCTGTTCCAGCATTCAAAACTAACTAACTAACTTTATTTCTTATGAGTTGCCCTCCACCAAAGGTGCTCTGGGCGACTTACACAATTAAAATAAACAGGTTACACAGTCACAGCTTGTTACTAACAATCATAGGCTCTTCTGAAAAGCCATGTCTTAGGTGCCCCTAAAAATGTATGTAGATCAGGAGTGACTCTGGTCTGGCAGTAGGGAGTTCCACAAGATTGGGGCTACAATGGAGAAGGATCTGTCTTGTGAACTCCAAACGGACCTCTCTAGGGCCAGGGACATAGAGAAGATTCTCATGAGCTGACCGTGGCAGTCTCTGATGGTGGAGTGGCATTAAACGGTCTCTTAGATATGAAGGACCCTGACCTCGAAAGGCCTTGAATGCTAGGACCAGGGTCTTATAGAGGACTCTGTGTTCAACCGGCAGCCAAACAGTGTGCCATACTGGCTTATCTTGAACCGTTATGGAATAATTTCCCTTTTAGTTATTTAAGATATCTATATAATATATTACAAGCAAAAGACCTATAGAAAAACAAAAACAAAACACTCTTCCTTTCCTTCCCATTCTCTCCCTGAAAATCCACAAAGGCCACACAAGGCAGCATTTGAATCATGAAATATTCCTCCTTCTGTGAAACCATAATCCCATAACTATATAGTATAGTAAGCCTCCTGTATCCATGGATTTTGCATCCATGGATTCAACCATCCATGTCTTGAAAATATTGCAAAACAAATTCCAAATGGCAAGTCTTGATTTTGCAATTTTATTTAAGAGACATCTTTGAACTATAGTATAAAATGGGACTCGAGCACCTACAGATTTTGGTATCCCTAAGGGTCTTAGAGCCAAAACCCAAAGGATACCAAGGGCCGACTATAACTAAATTATTTTTAAGTGACCGAAGTGTGTTAGTAACACAATTCTTAAATAATATTTCCCCCTTTTAACAATACAGTGTTATGCTGCTCTGTAAAAGAGAACTGCTTTCTACAATTATATTCTGGTATTTTATTTATATGCATACAAATCCCTTTCTGCAGTGGTACAAGTTTACTCAGAGATGTGTCAGTATGTTCAGTGAGTGTTACACCATAGGTACTCTCTTTATGATTGTGACCTTAGTATATCTGTGTACTCATTTAATAAAGTGTTTAATGTGCCACACATTACTCAATGTTAGAGAAACCACAGGCCTTTGGGAGATTGCATTATACAATACAAAAGATATAATCTTCGCTGGTACTACCTGCACTAAAAAAAAAGGTTGAAATATCAAATCATGATTAATTGGTGCACCGGTTATATTGACAGGGTCAGATTCTTTCTCTGTTGAACAAATCTTTGCTTTGTTGTAGCTGCTGAACTAGCATTCATCTTTCATGCTAAGATGGTACTTATACCTTCATCTTGATTCATAGTTTGTTGTTGTTATTTGCCATCAAGTCAATGATATTGATTTATATTGCATAAAAGTATAGACATTAACCAGACTAGTCCTGCAGTGCTCTTATTCTTCTATTGTAAATACTTTGTACTGCAATCCATTGATCTATATTTAAACCTAGTGTAAGCACCATCGAATGTTCACATAAACAATGTGATTGCATTGTAAAGATGCAATCCTAAAGGTGCTCAAGACTGGACTTTTGAAAAACTTATCTAGCAAAATTAATTCTGAGCATGCATCTAGCAGTATATCTTCTCAGAATAGGATAAAATTAAAATCAAGCGAGTCATTCTTAAACATTCACCTATGATTCTTTTACCTTTCATATGCATTGCATTATTGAGTAGTTGTTCCATATCAGCAGTTTCTGGAATGCATTCACTGCACTGTGTTACCTTTCTAGAAGTGTAATAGAAAACTGTTCATTATTATTTTTGCAACAGCAATAAGCATGGTCTTCTTTGTTACTGTGTGCTCATTATATTAATGTATAAGACTTTTTGCACATAAGAAGGAATAACTCTTGACTAATGCATGTCCAAGGGGGTAGAGTAATTCCACTGAAAGACATTCGATCCATGTTTTTCATTCTTATACATAAACTCGTTATTATACACATTAAACACATTTTGTATTATTTTCAAAATAATTTTACAAGGTGTTATTATCTAGCAATAATTTTAAAATGTCATTTATAAGTGTAAGTATGACATGTTTGATGGGTCAGAATTTACTATTCTGATTAATCAGATTAATAGTACTTCAATGCATTTCAGTGGGAAATTTTGCTTTGAGATAAGAATGTTTTAACTTAAGAACACTGACACTGAACAAATTAAAATCTTAAGTCAAGGTATCACCATATGCTTACAAACATTTGGATGAGCTATGAGCACCTTCAGTTCCTAAGCTTTGTTGCATCGTGGCTTCTGAGCCTGCCCATCTTAAATGTGGTTTTCCTCTTTTCTTCTTCCACCTTATCAAGTATTATAGTTTTAGTGAGCTATCTCATGATACGGCCAATGTTTGATGCTTCAGTCTAGTTATTATTGGTTCTAAAGGGTATTCAGCCTGATTTGTTTTGTAGGATGCATTTGTTTGTTTGTTTGTTTTAGCAGTCCACAGAATCCTCAGAACTGTTCTCCAGCTTCACATCTCCAATTATAGTTGTTTTTCTTCCTACCACCTTTCTTCACTGCCCTAATTTCATATATTTGTTGTTGTTGTTTATTCGTTCAGTCACTTCCAACTCTTCGTGATCTCATGGATCAGCCCACGCCAGAGCTCCATGTCAGCCTTCGCCACCCCCAGCACCTTCAAGTCAAGCCAGTCACTTCAAGGATACCATCCATCCATCTTGTCCTTGGTCGGCACCTCTTTCTTTTTCCTTCCATTTTCCCCAGCATCATTGTCTTCTCTAAGCTTTCCTGTCTTCTCATGATGTGGCCAACATACTTCATCTTTGCCTCTAATATCCTTCCCTCTAATGAGGAGTCAGACTTTATTTCCTGAAGTATGGACTGGTTAGATCTTCTCGTGGTCCAAAGCAGTCTCAGAATTTTCCTACAACACCACAGTTCAAAAGCGTCTATCTTCCGTCACTCAGCCTTCCTTATGGTCCAGCTCTTTCATCCATAGATTACTACGGGGAATATCATTGCTTTGACTATGCGGATTTTCATTGCCAGTGTGATGTCTCTACTCTTCACTGTTTTATCGAGATTGGTCATTGCTCTCCTCCCAAAAAGTAAACATCTTCTGATTAACTGGCTGCAGTCTGCGTCTGTAGTGATCTTTTCAACTAGAAATACAAAGTCTGTCACTGCACGTTCTCTCTCTCTCTCTCTCTCTCTCTATTTGCCAGTTATATACATATTTGCCAGTTTCATATACATAGAAATGGGAATTGCAGTGACATGGGCCATCCTAACTTTAGCATTAAGTGGTGTACTAATTTTAAATACCCTTATGTTAGTTGTGAGAATTGTTTGTAGAAATATTCCTACCTTGCCTTGTATTTTTTAAATGTTTGCCTTCTCTTCCTCCCTTTCTACGTTTCCATTGTCCTCTTCTCTCAGTTGCCTTGCTTGGCTCCTTTGCCTTCCTTCTCTGGGTTTATCTCCTTTTTCGCCTTCACCCCCAAGTCAGTGTCTCTGCCTCTTATAGGCAATGATGTAGTTGTTTTTTAAAAAAATCTCCAGACATCTTAAAAGTCAATCCTGCTAGAAAGTTTAACCCTGACAAAGAGGACACTCCTCAAAAAGGGATATAGTCACACTATTATATCATAATAGACTAGCAAATAGATAAATGTACAAATTCTATACATTTTGGTATAAAGCACAATGTAGTGACTGTCCTGCTTCAATTTTTTTTAAAAAAATGAAAAAATTTAAAAATGCTTGATTTCTACCATTCTTAAAGGAAAATAATGTATTTTGGTTTGTTTCACTTGCTTGTAAAGGAGACTCTTTTCATGTTTGTGTTCATGGCAGAGTGAGCCCTACCCTCCCAAATTCTGAAAGAAATCCCACTGAAATAGACAAGGTCAGTGGTTATTCTGGCCTTGCTTTCAAAACCAGATTTGCTCCTGAGGGAAAAGTTACCAAGGCTCATTGTTCTGAATGTTGCATTTGTTAGCAGGAGGCATGTTTTTCATCAAAAGGAAAAACGTGTACTTTCATCTCTCTCTCTTGTTCTTCACAGCATATTTGAACACCTAAAAGTTTTAGTTGTGTTCTTGCCTCAGAAAGGAACCTCTGAATGAAATATTTGACAGAAGTCTCATTCTTGCATGAGTTGGGCACCTGCATGAAACATAGCACTGCTGGAACCACTTTTGATTACTGCAGAATATAACAGAAATCCATTTATTACATTATTAGCTGCACATATTTAGTATGTATAGCCAATAATTTCTGTTATATTCCTAAAGCAGATCCCATGAAATTGGAATAGTTATGGGAAGGCTCCTTGTTCTGAGAGACAGAATGCTGGTTTACATTTGGCTACTCTGTTGATAGAGGATTAGAGGAATTTAGAACTGTGTTACAAAAGAGATGGAACTTTCCCTCTCTGTTAAGTCATTGGATAAATTAGTGCATTGTTTAATCTTACTGAATTATTCATTAAAATTATATGATTAATTCATATTTGTTGTCTCATAATTGCTAGCCAAATCATCTTGGAGCCTTTTTATGTGTGCTCTTCTAATGGGATTTACTATGGAAAAATACACAGTGAACTACCTCTACTTCCTCAGATGAGGAAACTTTCATAGAGAGAATGAATATGAGGAAGTAGATGAGGAAACAGACAGTCTGTGAAAGCTTATACCAGCAATGCATTATTTATTTATTTATTTATTTCAATCATTTGTAACCTGCTCTTCTCTACCCCAGAAGGGGGACCCAGGGCGGCTAACAACATTTCATAACAACAATAAACAACAATTACATTGTAAAATACATTAAAATAGATCAACCTATTAAATAACATTAATAAAATCTCAGTCTCTAAGATGCTACAAGATCTTTTGCATGTTGATATTCCAAACTAGCATGGCAGTGTCTTTACATTTTACCTGTATGGGTAAATGGATATTATACTTTGAATGCACCATGAGATGATATAGCTTGTTGGACAAGATGATAATGTTGGGAAAACTGAAAGACAGTACGAGGAGACTACATTCAGATACAATGAGGAATTAAAGGGAGCCATGGCCCTGAATTTGCAAGACCTGAGCAGAGTTGTTGAGGATCAGGTTGCAATAAGTCAACACTGACCTTGACTGTAAATGACAATAACTGAGAGTTGAATATTTAAAGCACTGAAGAATGGGCCTAACATCCTAACTTGTTATTTCCAAGCTTTCATCTCACCAGGCATGTAGCCAGCGGGGCTAAGGGGCTTCACCCCCGAAATTCTCAGGGTGGTCCGCAAAAAGGCCTTACTGGTACATTATTTAAACTGTTATGTTTATTCATATCATGATCTGATCACCATGCTCATTATATCCCACATTATCTCACAGTAGCTATTAATGTCAAGTGTTCTCAGAAGGAGGGCTAGTCAACATGTTACTGTGTATACAGGTATACTCAACTATAAAAGATGATTTCCTGGCTGCAGTCTGCATCTGCAGTAATCTTTGCTCCTAGAAATACAAAGACTGCTGTTGCCTCCACATTTTCTCCCTCTATTTACCAGTTACCAACTACCTTGGAACAAATAGTTGTTAGCTATCTTTTGCATATATTATGTTTGAACCAACTATACAGTTCAAGTAAAACCTGCTGTATGGTGATGAGACTATGAAAAATTGGAAACGGCTCTCAGATACAACAATCAGAATCTAGATTCTTATTAAGGAATACTGCTTTTCAGATCTTAATTCATGTTAGGAAAATACACATCACACCCTGGTGGGTGTTCGACAGAGACCTTACTGTATGTATTGATTGAACCCACTGAATGGGCTTTGAGATCATTGAGGTTTTCTCTGCCCCTTACATCCTCTATGTAGTCAGGCCCGGATTAACACTTTTTGGCACCCTAGGCCACACTTTGGAATGAGCCCCCCCCCCCCATCACTCAGACCCACACTGAAAATAAAACCTTATCTTCTCCTTTGATCTTCCAAAAGCGTATTGCTGATGATTTTTGTATTGAGAGAAACACATAATTAGTAACTAGTCCTAGATATTAGGTTATTATTTACCCTTACAGCAGTGTTTCTCAACCTTTTTTGAGCCGAGGCACACTTTTTACATTTACAAAATCCTGGGGCACACCACCAACCAAAATGACACTCTTAACACAGTGGTTCTTTCCAGAAAAAATTTTACTCACCGCCCCCCTAGAAATTATTATTTTTATTTTAATAACAATTAAACAGATATATATATATATATATATATATATATATATATAAATGTTTCTTTTTGTAAAATATAATAAAGGTGTAAATTAGAAACATTGAAGTTTGAAATTATGAAACTATTTAATCCACAATATCTGCGTTGAACTGGTTTAAGGGGACTCAGAATATCATGTCAGATAATCCACAATATATGCTTTGAACTGGTTTATCTGAGTCCACACTGCCATATAATCCAGTTCAAAGCAGAAAATGTGGGTGGGATTGTATTTAGATGTGTGGAAGAGGCTTCAGAATATCATGGCAGGATAATCCATAATATGTGCTTTTAGCTGGATTATCTGAGTCCACACTGCCATATATTCCAGTTCAAAGCAGATAATGTGGGATTTTTGCCATGATATTCTGGGCCCTTCCACACAGCTCTATATGGCAGAATATGAAGGCAGGAAATCCAAAATATCTGCTTTGAACTGGATTATCTGAGTCCACACTGCCATATATCCCAGTTCAAAGCAGATATTTTGGATTTCCTTGGATATTCTGGTGTTCTTTCCACACACAGCCCTATATGCCAGAATATCAAGGCAGGAAATCCCACAATATCTGCTTTGAACTGGATTATCTGAGTCCACATTGCCATATATTCCAGTTCAAAGCAGATATTGTGAGATTTTCCTGCTTTAATATTGAGGGTTAAAGGCTGTGTGGAAGGACCCTGGAAGAAGGAGGTTGGACTGGATGGCCCCTGGAGGGCTCCTACTACTCTAGGAACCCATTGTAATTATTATTATTAATAATATTAATATTAGCAGAGGCTGAATGGCCATCTGTGAGGAATGCTTTGATTGTGTTTTTCCCTTATTTCAGAAGGAGGCTGGACTGGATGGCCCTTGGGGGTCTCCTCCTACTCTAGGAACCTGTTGTTATAGTTATTATTATTATCAGCAGAGGCTGAATGGCCATCTGTGAGGAATGCTTTGATTGTGTTTTCCCCTTATAGCAGAAGGAGGCTGGACTGGATGGCCCTTTGGGGTCTCCTCCTACTCTAGGAACCTGCTATTAAGAATAAATTATTATGAATAAATTCAGGTACCTCCAGGAGAGGAACACACATGTCTCCATAAGCAGCCTGTGTGAAAGCAAGCCTGGTGTAAAAGGAGAGGCAGGGAGGAGGCTGGGAAGGGAGAAAGGCGGCTACGGAAGTAAACAAAAGGGAAAGCTCTGCACCGCTCAAGTTCTATTCTCCCAGCTCTCAAAGGAGCCGTTCAGAGGGAGCCCAAAGCCTTGAGTCCTCGATCCCAGAAGCCTGGATCCGTGATGTTTTCCAGGTCTCCCCGTTGAAGCTGCTCTTTCCCCACGAGTTGGATATGTTGTGGGAGGAGGAGGAAAAAAATAGGGGAGAAGGAAGAGGGGCGAAAAAGGTTTTGCCGGCACAGCAGGAGGTTTCTCAAGGAGTAGAGAGTCACACCGGTTGAGAAAGACTGGCCTGTGGGAGGGAAGCCAGTGGGCGGCTCCAAAATGACGCAGCGTCTTTTTCCAGCTGCCCATTGGTCCCCTCTTCTCCCTTGCAAAGAAGAAGATTTTTCTTTTTTCTCCCATGGAGGAGGAAAAATAGAGGCGACAAAGGAGGGGGAAGGAAGGGGGCAGAAAGCTTTTCAGACGGCACACCAGGAGCCTCGCCACGGCACAGCAGTGTGCCGAGGTACCCCGGTTGACAATGACTGCCTTACAGTACCAACAGTGCCTCAAAACAGCCCAGGGAGTGTTACAGTAGTGTACTACTACCGGCACTGAAAGCGTTAAAAAATACGCGAATAACGAAGGTTATAATAACAATACTATGCACAGTAAAATAATAATAATAAACTAAAACTTTATTTCTAACCCGCATCCATCTCCCCATTGGATCCATGCACATTTACAGGAACAACAGCACAGCATGAGAAAACAATACTTTCTTACAACATTATTATTATTATTATTTACATTAGTGCCCTTTCCCCAGGAGGCGACTCACATTGAAAATTATCAAACATGTAAAACAGAGTAAAACAAACACACCAAAATCACCGGAACCAGCACGCAATCGTAGCATGGGGACAGTTTTATACATAGGCCTAAGCACCAAATGCCTGGATGAAGAGGAGGGTCTTGCAGGCCCTGCGAAATGTTAGCAGATGCTTGGACTGCGGGGGGTAGAGCATTCCACAGCACCGGCGGCGGCACTGAATGCCCTCCTCCGCGTTGAGGTCAGGTGAACAGATCGCCAACTAGGCACCATCAAGAGGTTTTGGGACTCGGATCGCAGTGGTCGTGGTGGGCTGTAATGGGAGAGGCGGTCCCTTAGATACACTGGCCCCAGACCATTCAAGGCCTTAAAGGTTAAAACCAACACCTTGAAGGTGATCCGGTGCTCTATCGGAAGCCAGTGCAGTTCGAACAGCACGGGTGTGATGTGGCAAATGGACAACCTGCCATGCTGCATTAGAGAAATCCAGAAATATTGAGAGAGATTAAGTGCTAAAATATATAAATATATATAATAATTAAAAATAAAAATAAAAATAATAAATATAAAAATAATAAATATATATAATAAATAAAATAAAATATATTTAAATAAAGCAATGCTTACACAGATAAAGATTATATACTAAACACATACCTTTATATTGAATTAAAATAAATAAAATAAATATAATAAATAATAAATATATATAATACATTAAATTAAATAAAAATATATTTAAATAAAGCAATGCTTACACCAGTGTTTCCCAACCTTTTTTGAGCCAAGGCACACTTTTTACATTTACAAAATCCTGGGGCACACCACCAACCAAAATGACACAAAATGACACTTCAAAGCAAAAAATGTGGGATTATCTGGCAGTGTGGTTTCAGATAACCCAATACAAAGCAGATAATGTGGACGACCTGCCTTGATATTCTGGGTTATATGGCTGTGTGAAAAGGCACTGAGTCCTTTATGTATTTATACCAGGGGTGGGCAATTATTTTTTCCAAGGGGCCACACGAGAAGCAAAAAATATTATGGAGGGCCGCACCTAAAGGCTGAACTACATTCTACATAATATCAATTGAATTTCTTTAATAATAAAAAAACACACTACATTGTGTTTTTGATATACTAATAAGACTGATAAGAGTATATGTTATGAGCAATGAAAAAGAAATTGTCATAGGAAAAATGACATTTATTCACTCAAATTTTATAAAACATGGGTTAACAAAATGTGAACATTTGTATCATTTGTAATTCATTATATCAGGGGTCAAGAACCTTTTTGACTCAGAGAGCCATACAAGCTAAATATTTGAAAAATTTATTTCAGTGAAAGCCATATAATATATTTTAAGACTGAATTCAACTAAATGTGAATGTAATAAGCCCCTGAATTTATTCATAATAATAATGATGATAATCATATTCATTCAGCCTCTGCTAATAATAATAACAACAACAACAACAGCAACAGGTTCCTAGAGTAGGAGGAGACCTCCAAGGGCCATCCAGTCCAACCTCCTTCTGCCAGGGCCCTTCCACACAGGCCTATAGTATGAAGGCAGAAAATCCCACAATATCTGCTTTGAACTGGATTATCTGAGAGTCCACATTCATATAATCTAGATCAAAGCAGAGAACATGAGATTTTATTCAGAAGTGTGGAAAGGAAATCAGACATCACAGGCACTTTCCCCACAGGCCTATATTATGAAGGCAGAAAATCCCACAATATCGTATAACCAAGAGAAAATACTATAAGAGTTTGGTGGGCATTGACCTTGAGTTTGGAAGTTGTAGTTCACCTACATCCAGAGAGCACTGTGGACTCAAATAATGTTGGATCAGAACCAAACTTGGCTTGAATACTCAATATGCCCAAATGTAAACATAGATGGAGTTTGGGAGAAATAGACCTTGGCATCTGGGAGTTGTAGTTGCTGGGATTTATAGTTCACCCTACAATCAAGGAGTATTCTGAACCTCACCAACGATAGAATTGGGGCAAACTTACCACACAGAAGTCCCACGACCAACTGCAAATAAACAAACAGCAGGCAGGCAGGCAGGCAGGCAGGGAGGGAGGGAAGCCAGCCTCCGTGTTCTCCGTGCTGCTAGGAAAGAAAGGCATATGAAGGAAGGAAGGCATATGAAGAAGGCATATGAAGGAAGGAAGGAAGGAGAAAAGGAAGCAAGCGATGCCTCCAAGGAGCAAACAAACTCCTTGTTTGTTTTCCCCACAGACGCACGTGCGCGGGGGTGGGAGCTCCTGGCTCAGCTCCTCCCACCCACCCTCCGACACAGCCAGGCAGCCACATGGTGCCCAAGATGGCCTGCCGGAGGGGAGGAGGCTTTTGGGAATGAGAGGAGGAGCAGTCGAGGAAGGGAGGAAAAAGGCCGGCCTGGAAGAACCCCCCTTCCTTGCACTGACTCTCCTCACCGCTCGGCTCCTCCCGCTCCCTCCCTCCTGGCCTCCTCAACTTCATGCTGCCAGGGCCCACCACGCGTCGTGCACGGAGCCGCGGAAGGAAGGAAGGGTGCCGTGGCATGTGTGTGGTGACCTGGTGCTGCACGTGCTATGCTGCGTGCATGCATGATGCTCCATGCGCCTGCGCAGAAGCGCACAAGGTCGCAATCGCCATTTCTTGGGGGATTTTTTTAAAAAAAATTTTTTTAATTAATTACATTTTTGTTATTAATTGGGCTGGGGGGCGAATTTGCCGCCCCCCCCCTTTCTGCCACCCTAGGCCTTGGCCTAGGTTGGCCTTATGGAGGTTCCGGGCCTGTATGTAGTGACACTATATTCCCACAGAAATATCCTTTTGATAAATATTATTTGGTGAGAGGTAGCATTGGAGGTTAAAAAATGTAGCTTTTGCGAGGCTGCAACCTCCAGAGTCCCTCAGCTGAGATGGAAGACATTATGAAAGAGACAATCTAAAGAAATAATAACCTATTGGCCATTCTGAAAGGTGGAATCTGAGCAAGTAATGTTTCCAATGTCTAGAGAGTGTGCAGCAACATTACCGAACAGGATTTCTCCTTGCGTCTTTGCACTCCCCTCTACATATTTTAGTGTATGTATGGGAGATGTTATATGGTATTCCTCTAACTGTTGTAAGTGGGAAACATATGCTGATTATTAAGAAATGGCGTATGGAATACATCTCTCAGCTAGGCTGTATTGGTTTCAGCAAGACGTATTTCCAGATAAATATGGAATAAATATGTACACAATGGCAGCCTTAGTTATCATATAAATATGTACATGATTGCAGCCTTAATAGTTATCACCATTAATATTTGCAGACAAGCAGTTGATTACTGTTTCTGGTTTTATGAAACCGATTTTTTTATTAACCATGCAAAAACTTGCTCTCAAATACTGTTCCAGGATAATTATCACATTTTATGATTCAATTTCTAGTTTCAGGTATATCAACATATATCAAGTTAATTCCTCTGGAATTGTTGCTGTAGGATTTGAAAGCAGCACAATTAAATCCAGGCCAAACTTGGCTCATTCGCTTTATATGCAAAGCTTAACGCATCTAGATCTGTACAATTAACATAACTGACATAGCTGCAGCAACATGAGCTTTTTTGTCCCGTAGTTGACCTTTAGTTGTAGTAGCTTTCATTCTGAGGAAAATTATTTCCAGGTGAGCATATTGTGATCTGATAGCTGATTTTATGGTAAGTACATTTGCAAATTTCAAGGGAAACACTGCTTTCTTTGTAATTTTCTGATGTGGAATGTCATAGAATGAAGACGGCAGAGGCCATTTTGATGCAATCATCCCTTGGGGTAATACAAGAGTTCACCTCGTTCTCTTTACTTTGGACTTGAAGGGGGAAAGTGCAGTGCAAAGCTACACATGGAATTAATTAATATGGGCTCTACATACACATTTCCTATTACTATTTGGAATACACAGTAATTAATTTTCATCTTCTGTGCAAGAAATGCAGATTAAAACCTCTTACGTTTTGTGCTCTTGGGATGACAAGTGATATAAAAATTGGATTCCCATCCCTAAGCTCCTTTGTATTAATATTTTTGTGATGTACATAGGAGAGGAGATGACTTTCAGAATTTCATCTACTCTATTTCTCACATAATTTTAATTCATTGCTCATTTTTTATCATAAGCCAAACAAGCTGGAAATCCTTTCGATGCAGTTAAATATTGGTGTATTGTGACATGACATGATGCCACAAGAATTTGCATGGATATTATTGTTGTTTTAAATTGTTATTTTATGATGTTTTATACTTACTATAGATGTATTTGGGTTGTTGTTTAGATTGTTTTAATACGTTGTAAGCCACTTTGGGTCCCATGAGGGAGAAAAGTGGAACATAAATAAAGATTTATAACTATAATTATTATTATTATTATCATTTGAAACACAACAAAATGAGTCCACAGCAAACAAGATCACTCTGCTGGCTGTTGTATTGAATCACATGTCGGACACTTCCCAAGTGTCTAGGACTGTGTGATGTATCGGCAAATAATGCGTGCAAATCCCAGTAAGATGGCCTTTTGCAGCTGGTAAATGGTAATTTTGTCAGCACTGATTGTGTTTAAGTGCAGGCCAAGGGCTTTAGGCCTTGATGTGCCAATCACCACTGGGACCACCTTGACTGGCTTGTGCCAGAGTCTTTGCAGTTTGATCTTTAAATCCTCATATCGTGTCAGCTTTTCCAGTTGTTTTTCTTCAATTTTGCTGTTGCCTGGAATTGCAACATCCACAATCTATATTTGATTTTTTAACATGATCGTGAGGTCAGGAGTATTGTGCTCCAAGACTCTGTCAGTCTGAATTTGGAAGTCCCAGAGTAGTTTGACGTTTTCATTTTCTGTAACTTTTTCAGGCTCACATATTTATACATGGCTATCATGTCTCCTCCCAGCCTTCTCTTCTTCAGGCTAAAAATGCCCAGCTCAAAGCTGCGTTTCATAGGGCTTGTTCTCCAGACCCTTGATCATTTTAGTTGCCCTCCTCTAGACGCCTTCCAGCTTGTCAATATCTCCTATCAGTTGTGGTGTCCAGAATTGGACACAGTATTCCAGATGTGGTCTAACCAAGGCAGAATAATGGGATAGAAGGATGTCCTTGGATCTAGACACTATACTCCTATTGATGCAGGCCAAAATCCCATTGGTTTTCCCCCCCACCGCATCACATTGTTGGCTCATGTTTAGCTTGTTGTCCATGAGGACTCCAAGATTTTTTTTCACACATATTGCTCTCGATATTTGAAGGTTTTTCACTTTGTGGGGTAAGCTGTGCCCCTGATTTTTATAATATATATTTCTCATCAGTGTCATGGCATTTTTTTTTTTAAAAAAAACGTCCCTGCCTTCAAAATGAAATGTTACTTCTTGCAAACAGTTTTGGATGTACAGTATACCTGGAGAGCATGTAGCATTTAACATATTGAAATTGTGTTGCTGTAACCTATTAGTATTTATCAAACAATATTAACACAAATATAATTGTTTGGAGTTTAGGTATCAAAGCCCATTTATTCTCAAGGTGTGATACAAATGTAGCTCAAGAAAATACAACCTCTTCTTTTATTTTGTTGTTATTTATTCGTTCAGTCGCTTCCGACTCTTTGCAGTCGGTGAAAACAAGACCTGGGGCTGACTGTAGTTCAGATCATGAACTTCTTATTGCACAATTTAGAATCAGATTAAAGAGATCAGGGAAAACATCAAGACCAGTTAGATATGATCTCACTTCTTTTCTTCAGTTGAATGTACATCACAATCAAAGTGATCTTGAAAAAACTGTTGAAATCCATCATTTTTCCAGTGTCATGTCTATTCAAAGATTTTACTCCTTTGTGTCGTTCAACTTCCTATGTGCAAGGATGTCTTTGTCTGTTGTTATCTCCCTCCCTCTCACTTTCTTTTAATCAAACGCCCTGCCTCTTTCATTTCTGTCGATACAGGATGCTGACATGCTGGCGGGGAATGAACAAGCTTGGAAAGCAGCCAAAGAAGTTATAAATAAAAAGGGAGCTCCAGAGTCACAAGAAGGTATCCTTTCCCTGCCAAAATTGTGATCAGAAGTAAAGGGGTCTCCATTTGGAGCCTGGGATTTATAGTGGCCAACAGGCTCTGCTTGTTGGATACTTGGTTTATCTATTAACTGTATATCCCACCATTCCATAAAATATGCCCAGCAAAATTCACATTTAAAAAGTATTGTAACAAGCAACACAACATCTCTAAATATGAAATGCAACTACAAGCAGTCCATGAGTTACAAACATCTGACTTAAAACATCTCATAGTTAAGACTCAATAGGAAGTGAGAGAAATCTACCCCTAGGACAGAAAATTCACTCCTGAAAGAGTTTTCATGGGGGAAAAGGTGTTTCCACTGAAGCTTTCTCACCAATACTTGTTTCCACAACAAGCCATGTTTTTCAAAATCAAATTCTCAAAGGGACAAAAAGTGAGGTGAAATCTTCTGAATAGGTGCACAGGAACCACAGAGGTGTTAAACCTTCCTTATGCTATCCAAAGATAGATAGATACACACACACAGAGAGAGAGAGAGAGAGAGAGAGAGAGAGAGAGAGAGAGAGAGAGAGGAGTTACACTTTAAAACGTACCTGTTCTGACTTACAAACAAATTCAACTTAAAAACAAACCTACAGAACCTATTTTGTTTGTAACTTGGGAACCGCCTGTAACGTGGGGATTGCCTGTATCTAAAATCAACAGTCATTTTAAATATAGTTGAAATATATGAAAATAAAGTCACCAAGCAAATGAATGCATTATATTGGCTTTTATAAATTATGGAAATCCTCTTACCTTTAACATGCCTCCACCATTTGTATCATTTTGTGCATACACATACACACATTCACACACAGAAAGAACTTTGATAGCCTTTCAGTTCATTACTGACCTGGGAGATCCATTGAATTCAGTAGAACATCTGAACAGAAACATATGTGATTTAAAATTAGGCAAAGTAGGTATGTATAGGATTGCCCATTTAAATTAATAAACTCTAATTTAACAAACCTCTTTCAGATCTTTCAGTTGTTTTTCTGTACAAAATATGAATATCTTAATATTATGCTGTTTTGTAGTTCTTGCAATGCTTTTTCAGCTCTTACCTCTCATTCATCAGCTTTTTTCCTAGCCCATTCTGTGTTATGACCTGCTTTCCTTCTGACTCTTTTTCATTCCCTCTAAAGTCTTTGTCTTTCATTTCATAGCCTACTCTGTCTCATTCCTCTTATCCTTCATATGACTGCCTTCTTCTAAAATAGGTTATACTTTAAAGGTGTCTGTGAATCTCTTGTTTCTTTTCAAGGACAGCTGGTGGTTTCCATGTCAGTGGGTTAGTGTGTGTACTCTATGTTGTAGCCGAACATAAAGGAGCTATCCAAAGTTCTGAATCTTATCCATCAAACTGGTTCAATGCCTCAGGCAGCTCCTATAAATTTCAAGCTAAAACTCTTGAGTAGATTCAACACTGACACAACCAACAGAAACCACTATTTGATTTCTCAACAAGAGTGATCAGGAGTAGAAATAATATCAGTATTAAACAGAAATCTTGGAAGGCACTTAACACAAATGTTTGATTAATATTAATATAAATGTTATAGTAATACTAGAGTAATACATTCCCCTCTCTCAAAGTGCTTATTGTATGCCTTTAAGGCAACTTGTGGCAAGTTCAACCATCTTATAGCATCTTCTTATAAATATTTGTTTAAACAGGGTTTCCCATAATAATAATCATCATCATCATCCCCCCATTGGGTGCCATCTTGTCGTTGGCGGTGGGCTTAACTGGGTGCAATGTCTAAAGACCTTGGCCTGCACTTAAACACAATTGGTGCTGACAAAATTACCAGCTGCCAGCTGCAAAAGGCCACCTTACTGGGATCTGCACACATTATTCACTGATACATCACACAGTCCTAGACACTTGGGAAGTGTCCGACATGTGATCCAATACAACAGCCAGCAGGGTGATCTTGTCTGCTGTGGACTCATCTTGTTGTGTTTCTAATAATAATAATCATCATCATCATCATCTTTATTTATATTCCGCCCCATCTCCCCGAAGGGACTTAGGGCAGATTCCAATCACAAAAAAGAAGCAAATATTCAATGCCTGAACATAACAACTAATAGACACATCATAACAAAAATTAAACTCCACAGCATATAAAAACAAAATATCACTTAGCAAATTAGAATGAAATTTAAACAACCTATTATATCAATAATAAAACAAAACATAAAAAACCAGAAGCATCAATCTCCAAGAATCAACAGAGTTCCTTGGTGGCATATAAATTGATTACTGCTCAAATGAGCTTTTGTCTAAGGCAGTGTTTCCCAACCTTTTTTGAGTCGCGGCACACTTTTAACATTAAAAAAATCCGGGGGCACACCACCAACCAAAATGACACAAAATGACACTCTAACACAGTAAAGAACGGCTGGGAAATGGTGACCTGCTGGGAGCAGCTGCTGGGAGTGCTGAAGCCAGGAGAGGGGGAGGAGCCAGGCCCCTCCACGCGGCTTCAGTTCTCCCACAGCTTTGCCAGCCTTGAGGGGGCAGTGCCAAGCCAGCAGTGGCAGAGCCAGCACAATGCTGGCTTGGCACTGCCCCCTCAAGGCTGGCGAAGCTGTGGGAGCGCTGAAGCGGGGGAGGGGGCGGAGCCAGGCTGTGCCATGCCCCTCCCCCCCCCGGCTTCAGTTCTCCCACAGAGGAGAAGGATGAGTGGTGGACGGGCTTCAGTAGGCGGGGCTCCTCTGCGCGGCTTCAGCGAGCGAGGGGTGAGAGTCGTGACGGGAGTCATGGCAGATTGAAGGCTGGCTGGGAAAATGGCTGAAGGAGGCGGTGCCCCGGCCCCTTCTTCTTTTTCTTCACCGCCACCCGGCCCTTCCTCCTCCTCTCCCAAGCAGCAGGAGTTCGGCAGGAGATGGGGGGAAGGAAGGGGGGCAGAGAGCTTTTCTCGCGGCACACCTGATGATCGCTCACGGCACACTAGTGTGCCACGGCACACTGGTTGAGAAACACTGGTCTAAGGTGCCAAACTAGATGTGAAGTTGAAGATGAAATGGATTTCTAACTTTTTCCACTTCTGATAAATACATAAATAAACAAGCCAATAATCCATGGGTGGCAATGTCAAGAAAATAGTTAATTCTGTTCATTCTGCCTTTCTACTCCAAATTGCCCCTTGCCTGCTATTAGCTGTGGAAACAAAAACCTACAGCCAACATATGGTATCTGTTTTTCCTCCATGACTAGGAGCCATGCTGGGAGATTATTTGGACCTAATCAACCCTTTCTCTTTTTCTCTTACATAAAATGCTATCATCCCACAAACCACTTTTAGGATGCATCCGCATGTGTACACACACACACACACACACACACACACACACAATGGCAGAGACAGATGCTCACATCTTCAGTATTATAAATCACTACCTGTACCCTCCATGCGTTGCTGTGGCCAACCTTTTCTCCTTTTTTCTCTTTTTATTTCTCTTCTTCCTTACTTTTTTCTTTCGTTCTCTCCTTCCTTCTCTACCTCTTTCTTTCCTTCCCCTCCCTTTTTCTTTCTTTTCTTTCTTCCTTCTCTACCTATTCTTGGACTGGAACTCCCAGCAGTCCTCCTGATTAATCTATCTACCTACTATCTATCTCTATCTAATCTATATATCTTATCTTTCTGGAGGATTGCTGGGAATTGCAGTCCAGGAATAGGAAATAGTAAATATGTATGGATTGGGATGCTCTCAAAGAAATCCAAGGAGAAGTAAGCTTGCAGCTTGGAAGCAGTACATTTGGAGCATCCTCCTCCCCTAAATGGCCTGGTCTAGGGGATGTTGGGAGCTGCCATTTTCACACATGCGCTTTGTCATTTAGCTTTTTTTGTTTTTAAGTCCTTTCTGCTATTTTTTGGGAGTGGTTTATGAGTGATGGTCACTCGTTGGTCTGTTAGAGGTGTAGTGTCCAGATTTCATGTCAATTCGTCCAGTGGTTTTTGAGTTATGTTAATCCCACAAACGAACATTACATTTTTATTTATATAGATTTTGCCCTAAGGGGAAAAAATCCATTTAGCTTTCCCCAATTGATTTTAAGGATCCTTATAATATTTAGCAAACTCATTTGTTGCAATAAGTAAATTCACTGCCATGCATAGGTTTCACATTGTGATTCTCTTTTTCGGCTTTGTGATTTCATAGTGCTATATTTCTCTTGTTCCTGTTATTTTCTTGCCCACTAAAGTATCGTATAAACTGGGAATATCAGTGCCCGCCTGTGAAAAACATCTTTACTAGTGAACGTGATATAGACCTAAGTAGTTAACTATTATGTGACACTGATTCATTTGAACATGAAGATCTTTTGTCTCTCTTGTTAATGTAGTGAAGGAGCTTTTGAAATGTTTAATAATTGGATCATTGCAGTGCCTTTTATCGCACTGATCACTAATCTAAAACCATTTATCTGTGAAACCCAAAGCAGTTTTTCCTCCATCTTGGTCAATTAATGCAGGACAAAACTCTTTTTAGTCAAAACTCTTTCATGAAAGAAATGATAATTGCATATCTATAGATGATTTCTAATTTTGTATAGACCTTGAAGCAGGAGAAAGTATTCAAGAAACAGATAGCTTAATTAAAAAAAAATAATGATACCGGCAGCCAAGAATTAATTGTAGCTTGAATTATCTCTTGTTTTATATTATTAAACTAAAATATTCTCCCATCATTTTATTTCTGTGCTTTACTAGTAAGTGTAGGACCTCCTACGTTGGAGCTTGTGAACTCCTATGTAGAAATAAAATGTTTTATAGATAAAATACTTTATGCGGTACTGCCTGTGATAACTTCATCTAATGTGATTTTACTGTGTGTTTTGGCTTTTTAAATTTATCACATGAATCAATCCTTAACCTTAACAAACGGCAGAATGGGAAGAAGTTCTGAAGAGATGTGAGTCATTACTAAAGAACAATGAAGCCAGGCTCCCTGATACAAACATCTACCAGATGAAAATGCTTGATCTTGCCATGGATGCCTGCATAAACCTTGGCCTTTTGGAGGAAGCCCTGCGTTATGGTCACAGAACTGTGGAGCCTTACAGGTAAGAGCTAAAACTGCATTGATTTATTTACAAGGATCAGTTTCAGTCCAGGAAATAAATGTCCACTCTACTGCTTCTACATGGTGTCAGCCAAAAAGAGGGTTTTTGCAGAGGGTAGTTTTCATAACAAACATTGGGGGGGAACACCTCTCCAGATACAGACTTTGCATATACTTTGTGAAGACACTGATAGTAGTCAACCCTATTGCAGTGAAGGAACTTTGGCCCCACAAAACCATAGAGCAGTAGTTCCCAACCTTTTTTGAAACATGGAACAGCTTAGATGATGCTACTGAAAAGTAAGATTAACAGGATGACATTGGTTATTATATGTTTTAAATGGTTTTTGTATTGTATTGATTTTATATTAATTTTATAATGCTGTTTTAAAAGTTTTAGTTGTATATTGTGGATTTTAATGGCATCAAATTGCTACCAATTTGTAAGCCGCCTTGAGTCACCTTTGGGCTTGAGAAAGGCGGGTTAGAAATATCACAAATAAATAAATAAATAAATGTTGACCAGGGACCACTTTGACCAGGGACCACACTCCAACATTAGTACCAAAAGGGTTATGAATTGGTTTTTGGTCAATCTTAGATTTGGTTTGGTTATTTGTGGTGCTTATTCAGAAAATTGCATTGGATAGACCACGTCATCTCTAGTTTCTGATACAGAATATATGCCATCCAGTAGTCGCCATCTGCTCGCCCACAGAAAACAGCAGTACTTCCCTTAGATCCAATCAGAGGGAAATATTCAGAAGTGATGTTAAGCATTGATGTGTTTACTATGGCACTATAAGAGAGTTTTGTGAAACCAGTCACTCTAATTGCGACAGTGTAGTAACGGTGAAGCCATAGATGATATTTTAGTTCTTGTGGACCACTGGTGGTCCACAGACGACAGCTTGGGAACCACTGATCTAGAGAATGCCTAACGAGGTAATAGTTTGTCAACGTGAATAACCAGGGATATTCATCCTACAGAAGCAGGGGGTTAAATATATAATGCAAAGTTATTGTATGATTGTATAAAACTGAATTATACATGCTCCTCTACAAACATATCAGACTCTTAATATCCATAGGGGAGGGCTTTCTCTCAGTCTCACCACCATTGCAGGCTTGTTTGGTGAGGACATGAGAAAGAAAGCCTTCCCTCTCTCTGGAATACATTTCCCCAAAGGCCACCCTGGCCTCCTCCCTAGTTTTCTCTTGACAGTTGGCAAAAGCCTTTACATTCAAGCAGACTTTGAAGGAGCAATTGCTTGCAGGAATATTTCTCATGAAGGAAGAAGAGTGCTTTCTTTGTGAGTTTTTAAAAATGATTTATAAGCTGCTGTTTTAATGTGATGGTTTTTACTTTCAATTTTAAATCTTATTGTTAGGTTTTAGGGGGAAGAGTTCTCTTGAGCCCCAGTCTAAAAAGAAGGCAACATACAAAGGAAATACATAAAGTAATGATAATGTTAAAAACAGAAATTCCTATGAAGTGTTTACATACATTTAGAAGAAAGCTTCCAGAAGAAGAGAATCAAGTGGGTTGATGTGGCTTGAATCTACTGTTCTGTAAATAGTTGGTTGGTGATGCATGGTAAAAAAATTTCCAGCAGCATTTTCAGCTCCCTTTTCACCAAATCATTTATGTTATATAGGCCAGTGTTTTTCAACCTTCTTTGAGCACATTGTTTACATTTACAAAATCCTGGGGCACACCACCAACCAAAATGACACAAAATGACACTCTAACACAGTAATACATATAGTTAATATGTTTTTAAATGTATTTATACACTCAGTGTGAAACCTGGGCCTGTTTCGATGAACACAACATAGATATCCTGGCAGGAATGGCAGAAAGACACAAACGAAGGTCTTGCTCAACAGTTGAGAGTTATAGTTCACCCGCAATCAAAGAGCATTCTGAACTCCACCAATGATGGAATGGAATCAAACTTTCCACACAAAACTACCATAATCAAGAGAAAATACTATAAGAGGCATTGACCTTGAGTTTCGGAGTTGTAGTTCTCCTATATCCAGAGAGCACTGTGGAGGGGAGGGAGGAAGACGTGGGACGAGTCTGCGCAGTAGCGCCCGCACGGGTCACGTCTTCCTCCCTCCCCCCTCCTGCAGAAGCGGCAGCATGAGCAGAGCGAGGCTGGGAAGAAGGGAGCCTGAGTGGAGAAGAAAAAGTGTTCAGCAGGAGGAGGAAGAAAGGGTATTGGAGGTTCCAATTTTCCACGGCACACATGATGATCGCTCACGGCACACTAGTGTGCCACGGCACACTGGTTGGAAACACTAATATAGGCAAATGGTGAACTACTCCTTGCTTTAACCCTTTTGTACAAATGGCTAGCATCGTCCTGTCTTTACTGATGTTGAATTGAACATTATTTGCCATATTTTGGGACGTCTATGACTAGTGTGTACCCCTTTAGATATTGTTAGACAACTACTCCCATCATCCTTGACAAAGGCTGAGGATAGTCTAATGGGAGCTGAAAGACACATGGAGAGTTTGGGAATGGGTTTCATATTACTTTTCAATAACTGCTATAGTCTCAGGTACATTTTATAAGACATGTTCTATGTTCGGTCCTTATGGTACTTCCTGTTACTACTCTTGTGTGTCTAATTAATTTTGACTGATATGTTTTGAACAAGAGATAAGGCTTCTTGCTTTGAAATAGATAGCAATTATATGGAAGGATAATGTGTGTGGGAGGGTGATCAAAGAATAATCTGCAGGGTTTTAAAAAATGTTCATACAAATTCTTTTTATAAAAGAAATGAAATAGAATTAGAGTGATAGGCAAGCTCAGAAGTCATACCTACACTGCAGTTCTACCTGTTTACACATGGAAGGGCAGTTGAATCTTCATAGAACTATACTATGTTGTGATCTACTTGTCTGTGAGGACACAGTCCCTGAAGTTGTGAGGATACACTAATCTGTAGACAATAGCAAAACCTAGTTAAATGAAGGGCATCCAAACCAAGAATATCATAGAATCATGCTTGGGGGGGGGGGGGGTCGTCTAGAACAGTGTTTCTCAACCAGTGTGCCGTGGCGCACTAGTGTGCGTGAGCGATCATCAGGTGTGCCATGGGAAATTGGAACCTCCAATACCCTTTCGTCCCCCTCCTGCCGAACATTTTTTCTTCTCCACTCGGGCTCCCTTCTTCCCAGCCTCACTCTGCTCGCTATGCCTCGCTTTGCTCTGGGGCAAGTCTGCGCAGTAACGCCCGCACGGGTCATATCTTCCTCCCCCCTCCCCTCCTGAACATGCTCACGCTGCCCCCTTGGATCAAAATGGCAGCAGAAGCAGCAGTGTAGAAGAAAAATTAAGTGTTCGGCAGGAGGGAGAAGAAAAGGCGCGAAGGGAAAGAGGTCTCTGTTGAAAGCTGGCATGGGCAAACGTGGGCCTTCAGGGTGTTTTGGACTCCAACTTTCACCATTCCTAGCAGGCTCTTTTCCCTTTTCCCCCTCAGCCATTTAAGCAGGAAAGGGCCTCAGGCTGTTAGGAATGATGGGAATTGAAGTCCAAAGCACCCAGAGAGCCGAAGTTTTCCCATGCCTGATTTAGGACCTTAAAGTGGTGAGCCTCCTTCCAACATTGTGATTCTGGATAGAAAACAAACAACAACATAACATAACATTGTTTGAGTCCACAGTGCTCTCTGGATATAGGTGAACTACAACTCCAAAACCCAAGGTCAATGCCCACCAAACTCTTATAGTATTTTCTCTTGGTTATGGGAGTTCTGTGTGGGAAGTTTGTGTTTTTCTGCCATTCCTGCCAGGATATCTATGTTGTGTTCATCGAAACAGGTCCAGGTTTCACACTGAGTGTATGAATACATTTTAAAACATATTAACTATATGTATTACTGTGTTATAGGTCATTTTGTGACATTTTGTGTCATTTTGGTTGGTGGTGTGCCCCAGAATTTTGTAAATGTAAAAAGTGTGCCGCGGCTCAAAAAAGGTTGAAAAACACTGGTCTAGAAAATTACTGAAGAAGGCATAGACAAATAAAACCATGGATATTGGTCCAGTAGATACAGGGGTTGTACTGCTTCTGTGGTTGTAAATGTGCCTGTAGCAGGTGTTAGCATTACCGACAACGATTGTTGAGATGGATATTTCCTCTGACACTAAAGGATTTCATATTGAGGAGGCAGCAAGTTTATTTTCTGGTGCTCTAGATACTAGGACATGGAGCAATGGATTCAAATTGCAGGAAAAAAATTCCACCAAAACATTAGGAAGAAAGCCCTGACTGTAAGAACTTTTGACAGTGGAATATACTGCCTTGGAGAGTTGTGGAGTCTCCTTCTCTGGGGATTTTTAAGCAGAGGCTGGATGGCCATCTGTTGAGGGTACTTCGATTATATTCCTGCATATCAGGGAGTTGGACTGGATGGCCCTAGTGGTTTCCTCTAACTCTGTAATTTTATGATTCAATATAATTATCATGACAAGTAGCTACTGACAGCATTTTTGTGTTGATAGAGGCAGGCAGGATTTTCCCCGGGTACTGGTTGTGGGGGGTCGGGAGCAGGTGAGGGTTTGCCCTCCTTTCTGCTAGAGATCCCTCTGTAATTCTATGGGATTGACACAGAATGCTGGACTAATGGGCTATCATGATTCAGCATGGCTCTTCTTATGTTCTTATGTTCTTTTATGTTATGTGCCTTCAGGTTGACTTACAGTGACCCCATCCTAGTCATTACTTGCTAGATTTATTCAGAGGAGGGGTTGCCATTGCTAATTCTCTCTGCCACTGCCTTTCTCTAATGCTAACAGAATGGAGCATGGATTTCCATGACCTAATGGGTATTCAACCCCCAGTCTCCATGAGTCCAGTGCCTGCAACCTAGCTCTACTGATGGCCTTTCCTTCCAGAAATTGTCTAATTTCACCCACTGTTAGAAACAGGGCAATAATTCCTCAAAATGACTGTCACGTTTTTAATTTATTTCCTTTCCTTACAGTCTCTATTCTGTGGTATTTCTTTTACCTTTTTAACCTGCAAAGACAGTGCTTCTGGCCAAGCAAACGGCATATCTTTGATTGTTCTGAAGGGGTTGCAGCAGAAAGCTATTTTAATTGTATCAGTCATTTTTAATATCTCTTTTCATGTTTGCTTAGTGGTGTGTAACATACTGCTGGACTGCTAATTACAACCACATTAATTCCTCTTCTCCTTTCCACTGCTACCGCCCCATTTGTACACACAAGTGGCCCATTCTGTTAAAATGCTTGTGATGGACTGTTTCTGGCATGGGAAGGTTGCTGACCTCCTTTGTGCCTTGGAGATGGTGCTGTTGGTCACATCAGGTGCAAAATCATTTCCTGAGGAGAGGCAATTTCTGTCTAAGGGTTATGGGTTTGTTTTTTTTAGTTTCAAGCCATCACTACAAGGTTTGACGTACCTGACAAAAAAGCCTTCCAGTTTCTCATTACAAGAAGTTGCGCCTGAAGCAGCAGGATATCAAATCCTGGGAAATCTGTTGGGGTACATTGAATTTCTCCAGTTGAATCAATCTACTGCTTGACTGCTCCTGCAGTTCCATTACAGCTATCTATTTTCCTTTTCACAGTTCTAGGAGGAGAAAAATATTCATATTTGTTATCTGTAGGGAATAACCAGAACAATGACCCAGCCTGACAAACAGGAGGTGGTATGTCCACTTTTAAAAAGGTCAAGGGAATCAGTCTGAAACCATTTTAACTTCGGGGACTATATTTAAGGTGTGCATTTCCATTATGTGAACAGCAGAGTTGACAGCGACAACAGTGTACTAAGTGCAGTTTTTGAAAATGTGTTTCTATTGCAATTGTTCTTAAGTTTTCATTGAGCAAACATTGAGCAAACATATTAGCCAGTCCTGGTAACTTTCTAAAGGATTAGTTATTAGTAAAACTTACATATACGTTGGTTCATCCAGATAAATTGAGGAATAGGTGATAAATCCTTTTAAACTCAAAAATTGTAGTTCATTTTCCTGATTTAAAGAAATTAGAATTTCTTTTTTAAAGCATAGGCAGTCCCCAAGTTGCTAACATTGGATTTACAAACAACTCATAGATAAGAACGGAGGTGAGACAACAGGAGTGAGAGAAATCTACCCCTAGCAAGGGAAATTTACTCCTGAAAGGATTTTCATGGACAAAGGATGTCTCAACTGAAGGTTTCTCACCAATCCTTGTTTCCATAACAAGCCACATTTTCCAAAATTCAGTTATTACAGAGACAGAAAGTGGTGAGAAATCTTCTGAACAGGGGCACAGACAGCAAAACACACACCACAGGGTTGTTAACCCTTTCTTATTCTATCCAGAGTATATATGTATATATGGAGTTACACTTTAACTGTTCCGACTTATATACAAGTTCAACATAAGAACAAGCCTACAGAACCTATCCTTTTTGGGTTGTTGTGAGTTTTCCAGGCTGTATAACCATGTTCTAGAAGCATTCTCTCCTGACATTTTGCCTGCATTTATGGCAGGCATCCTCAGAGGTTGTGAGGTTTGTTGGAACCTACAGAACCTATCTTGTTTGTAACTTGGGGGCTACCTAGCTTCAGAATACCATAAAAACAAAAAATAGACATAGAGATTGTAAGCAAAATAAAATATCTAGGGATTACTTTATCTACAAACAATCTAGACTTGATAAAAGACAACTATGTAACAAAATGGATAGAAATACAGCAAAGTTTGGAAAAATGGCAACATTTGAATTTATCTCTGCTAGGGAGAATATCCCTGATAAAAATGAAGGTACTCGAAAGTATTATTTCTTTTTCAAAATCTCCCATTATTAAAGAATAAGAATATTCTAATGACATGGAAGAAAGAACTGGCGAAGTTCATCTGGCAAGGGAAAAAACATAGAATAAAATGGAAAACCATGATAGATGACAGAGCTAGAGGAGGATTTGGAGTTCCGGAATTAGAACTGTACTATGAAGCGGCCTCACTTGAATGGACAATAGAATGGAGCACCCTACAAAATGTGAAGCTGCCCACTCTGGATGGTTTTGACCTCAGAGTGGGGTGGCATGGCTACATATGGTATAATAAAGGAAAGATAGAAAGAAATTTTAATAACCATCTTATAAGACGAGCCTTATTAAAGATATGGCTAAAACACAGAGATAGACTATGTGTGAAAAAAACTCCAAAGTGGTTGTCTCCTGAGGAAGCGTTCTTCAGGAGACAATACGGAAAAAACAACATGGCTAAAGTACTCCCAGATATTGGAAAAAGAGAAGGAGAAATTTGTGCTAAAAAAGTTTGAAAAATTAAGAGAAGAGACAACTTCTCTCTGAGCTGGCTGCAATATGCCCAATTAAAGGACATATTTAAAGAAGATATGGCCAGGGGCTTTGGACAAACGCCAGGCTTCTGGGATAAATTAATACAAAAAAAAAGGAAAAAGATCACATCATTATATAAAAAGCTCTTAGAGTGGTTTACGGAAACAGAGGAAATAAAAGACAGTATGACTAAGTGGGCAAAGAATCTAGGCCACAATATCAAACTTGAAATATGGGAGAGAACTTGGAAAGTACACTTAAAGTACACATATTCATATAGCTTGAAAGAAAATTACATGAAGATGCTGCATAGGTGGTACATCACGCCAGTAGCCCTAGCCAAATACAGTAGAAGACAGGATTCGAGGTGCTGGAAGTGCAAAAAAGAAGAGGGAACTCTGTACCACATGTGGTGGGGGTGCAAGAAAGTCAAAAAATATTGGAGGAAAATATACAGAGAAATGCAAACTTCTTTGGGTATTAAATTTGAAATGAGGCCGGAGTATTTTTTGTTGGGATTATTAGATTTTAAGTTGGAAAAAAATGTGGAGAAAATGTTCATATATCTTATTACAGCGGCAAGACTAACGATTGCCAGGCGATGGAGAGAGAAGGAGCTGCCATCACTGTACGACTGGAGGGAAAAAATTATGGATATTATAAAGATGGACTGCTTAACAACGTCGCTAAAACAGAATATAAATATGGAGAAAACAGATTGGAGTTTGATCCTAAAATACTTAAGGGAGAATAAGATGGACTGGAGAGTTGAACTATGAACAAAATAGTAATAGACGGTTATGTTTCCATGATTTTGGTAAACAAGTCCCCGATAAACTTGGATAAAAGAACGCATTTTTATTTTTAGACTGAAATAAGGCCATCCTGATGTAAAATGGATTGATACCCATGCCAAGAAAACTTCTCTCTTTTTACCCCCCCTTTTTTCTTATCCCCCTCCCCTGACCCCCTACCTCCCACCCCGCCCTGCCCCTGTACCTTTTCTATCTTTTTCTATTCTTCTGTTTTTATAATGAAATATGTTGTTATTTTTTTTTGTGTGTTGTGAAAATGCAATAAAAACTATATTTTTTAAAAAAAAGAATACCATAAAAAGTTTTAATCAGAACTTTGAAACATTACGCATTTAGACTGCTGCTCCTAGAACATGGCTGGTGATGGTGACTGAAGCATTCTGGAAGTTGTTTTTCAAGAAGTAACCTTTCCAAGCTATGAGATACATCATTATTAAATACACACCTGATGTAGTTTGGGTGAGTGATGTATGGATTTACTGCATAGTTTCTTGAGAAGCCTTCTGATATCCTTAGTGCTGTTGGTAAGCTTTCTCTCAGCAACTCTGGTTATCTAGCTGTTGTCTTAGCAAAACATTGAACCAGATAGATCTTTGGTGTTTCCCAGCATGACTCTTTCTGTGTTCTTACTTTGAGAACTTTGACTCTGCAGTGGCATTCACTACAGTCTAGAAAAGTAAGTTGGCACAAAAGTGAGAAGTTTCCTGTTGTAAAATGTGAGAAGGACGTACTACCACTGTTACTTTGAGGGAAGTAATAGTACTACTCTGTTCTGCTTTGGTCAGATCTAGAATATGGTATAATGTTCTGTGCACTACAGTTCAAGAAAGATGCAGACATCCTGGGATGTGTCCAGAGGATCAGTGATTTGGAAATCAAGCCCTATGTGGAACAGCTTGGGGAGCTGGGTATATTTAGCTTGGAAAATGGAAGGCTGAGAGGGGACATGATAGCCATGTTTAAATATTTGATAGGATGTCGTATTGAAGACAGTGCAGGCTTGTTTTATGCTGTTCTGGAGTAATAGATTCAAATTGCAGGAAAACAGATTCCACTTAAACTTTAGGAGAAAACAAATCTGACATTAAGAGCTGTTTAACAGTGAACTATACTGCCTTGATGTGTAGTGGAGTTTTGTCATTTGGAGAAGACTGTATAGTCATATATAGGGTGTAGTATGATTGTGTGTTCCTGCATGGCAGTGTGTTGAACTGGATGGCCCCCTTAATCTATTCCACCTCTATGATTCTATGATTAAAAATGACCTCAAGACTCTAGAAATGTTGCCATTGTGTAGTGTTCAGTGGAAACAATCGTAGTCAGTACTGTGTTAGTGTAGTGGTAGCTCTCCTTCAGGTTGCAGGTTGTGTGTAACAGGAGCTTCTCAAGGAATAAAGTCAAACCCCAGGGGTAAATTCACTGCCCCACAGAAATGGGAACCACTGTTGACTCTATAAATGACCAAATGTTGTCTATAATTTCTGTATTTTCCAACAAGTATGTACTCATTCAAAACACAAAAACAGGCCTGTCAAACATCTTACATTGTCCCATGGCATCTCTTTTCTCACATCAGGTAGACCTCTTCAGTCTCTAGTACATTACTGTTTTGTTCTATTTCTCTTAACGTTAGTGGCTTCAAGAAGATGGAATTATCACAGAATCCTAAAATTATAGAGTCAGAAGGGCCCTCAAGGGCCATCCAAATTCTTTCAAGTGGAGATGGACTGCAGGGGAATGTTGAAGAAGCCATTCTACTCATGTATTAGGTTGTTGTAGGTTTTTGGGGCTATATGGCCATGTTCTAGAAGCCATATAGCCCAAAAAACCTACAACAAACCAGTGATTCCGGCCATTCCACAATATACTCATGTGTTTTTATCCATGTTAAGGTCGCGTCTAAATGAAGGAAGTCTACAAGTTGAGGAACATGAATATAGTCCCAATTAAGCCATGTTGCATTCCTTTGAAGATAATAACCCTTGATTCCAGTGGAACCTATTTAGGTATTCCTTTCTTGGAAAAGCACCTCTTGACCTCATTAGCTGCAAATTGCTCGCATCGAACTTGAAGTGGGATGCTACCTCTATTCTCAATTTACTGGGGCTGCCTGATATATGGAAATCAGGGAATTGTAGAAACCACTACTTAACAACCTAGAAATACCCCTGAGACCATTTGTAGATAGAGAATAGAAGCACCTATTAGCAGCTAAACAGTGAATTTTGGACTTTTTTGGAGGAAGGCAAGGTCAGTATGCTCAAATGTTGTTTGTTTTGTTTTAATGGTGTTGTTTTTTATTGGTTACAATAAATCTTAAAGGTTCTATAAACACACTGATGATGAAATAACACAAAAGAAAAAACTTGATTAAAAATTAAGATCACATTTTAAAAATATTTGGGTATTTTGCTTAAAATGAAAGCCTTTAAATGATAACTTAGTAAATATTTTGGAATGCATGCAGACCTGAGCTATATTTACATGTAGAATTATGACCGTTTGATACTATATTAACTCTCATGGCTCAATGCTAATGAATTCTAAGATTTCTAATTTAATGAGATATCTCTACCTATCTCTGTGTTTACCCCATAAGTTTAAATTTCTGCATTTCCTTTATATTTCAATTAAATAAACTATATTGTTCAAGAACCACAAGCTTTTTCTTTTGTAATGTTTCTAAACAGGAAGTCACGGGGCTAAATCCAATGCAAACCTCAATAAGAAAAGATCCTTGAAATCGACCATAATGGATTTTGATTCTCTTAAGGCAGACATTTTACATGGTTTTAACTACATAGCCTTTTCTGCCATTTTAACTTGGCGATGTATTGCATAGGTTTTTATTATATTTAAATTATTTTGTTGTTTTTATCTGAAATTAATTAATCTGTAAACCATATAATCAATTATCATAAATAATGAGTAATGACTAATTCATTTCAATGGGCCTAGTCTAGCTAGGACAATGGACTTTATCCCACATTACCTCGCCCCCACTTCTAAACACTTAGAATCCATTGAGGGTACCATTTATAATGGAGCCCTTCCTACATTGCAGGGGAACTTCCTGTCAGCTCCATCATGCTTCATTAGGGAAATTCTGAAACTGTCCAAGAAAAGGGAGGGAAGAGAAGATGGTCAGAGATTGTCTTTTGGACTCAGAAACTGGAATATAACTGAAGAAAACACTCAAAAACTCATGAGATAGGATCTATCAAATTTGCCCGGGTTGAATCGCTTCAATGATGGGTAGTGAGGGGCATTCCTCTTTGTGGCACCCTACCAAGCATTGACATGTTTTTACCTGCTTTATGAGCCTGATATAGTAATTTTTAAAAATTAATGTAATAATTCAAAATACAGACATTTCAAAATATCTTTGTTTTTCCTGTCTGTACTGCTAGCTTCTTGGACTTCTGCAATGAAAAGTGCTGAGAAGCCCGGTATTCCCAGAATGCTATCTCTTTAAATCAGTGCTTTTGTTCTACTGCAGAGCAGCAGGATGGGAGGTAGGGTAAAGCCGATATCTCCAGAGGTCCCCCCCCCCCCCAGGTTTTCTTTTTAAAAATAAATGGAACTGCACTTGCTGAAAATAGATTATTTCTGTAGAAAAGGCAAAAAGCTGCTCTGAGTCCCCTAGGTCAGAGAAGGTGGGATATAAATCAAGTTTATTATTGGCTGTGGACCGGGCTGTGGCACAGCTAGTTAGTAGCCAGCTGCATTCAATTACTACTGACCAAGAGGTCATGAGTTCAAAGCCAGCCCGGGTCAGCTCCTGACCATTAATAGTCTAGCTTGCTGTTGACCTATGTAGCGCAAAAGACAGTTGCATGTGTCAAGTAGGAAATGTAGGTACCACTTTATGTGTGGAGGCTAATTTAACTAATTTACAATGCCATAAAACCTTCCAGCAGCGTGTGCAGGAGAATGAAGACGTACTCCATCAAAGGAATTGGTGTCACAAGTGGACAATAAAGCAGCAGCTCCCCCTGTGGCCAGAATTGAGCATACCCTCATGGAACCGGAAAAGCTGGAATGTTAAACTGCCTCTGTGTCTGTCTATAGATGTTATACGTCTAAATGGCATTGAATGTTTGCCATATATATGTGCATTATAATCTGTCCTGAGTCCTATGTGGGGTGAGAAGGGCGGAATATAAATACTGTAAATAAATAAGTTGTTGTTGTTGCTGCTGTTATAAAAAAAACAATATGTGATAAGGAATGACAAGCGGAACTCTGTGCTCTGTAACTCTACAAGACTATAAACACTACGGTAATATGATCCTCCCCCCCCTCACCCCATGGGAGAGAGTCCTAACTATGGCCTAAAACCAATTATTAGTGCTCACTACAGTAGACCTATTGAATCAGTGACTAAAGGATAAGTCTATCCTTAGTTAAATCCCTTTGGTTAAATGAGCCTACTGTAGCAACCACTGGATTTATGACATTGAATTTAGCTCATATGTCTGGAGTGGGAACCCATACAGCCTTCCAGATTCCCAATATTCTCATTGTTGGCTCTAAAGGTTAGGGTTGCTTTGTGTGTGTGATTTAAGGGAAATCTCATTTTAATCTCTGTCTAGAGTCTGACGATACGATTGTTAAGTCTCACTGCATCTGTCTGTCTACAGTCTGGCTGTATAGTTAAAAAGACAAATTAAATCTGTTGCAGGTTAGTTCCATAATCTATCATACTATTTAATATGGTAGGCCATCCATACAGGCATAGCCCAGGTCCCTGTGGCCTTCTTGTCTCTACTTAACACAATGTAAGTGCAGAGGGTAAGTGTGGCAGTGGTAAAAAAAAAGTCTACAGAGAGAGAGGCCAGTGACCCATAGTTAAAATTAATAGACCTTTCCTTTCCTTGATATTATTTCTTCAGATACTGGTGGCGTGGACTATTATCAATATGGGATACTACTATGAGATGATTGTTTTAAGAGTCTCATATTTTTGGAGTGGAGAGACATCCCTGCATAGAGCTTGGACTACTGGGGATTTTGGACAGATGTGCTTTATTTCACTGAAAAAGGAAGTAGCAAGGAAAAGTATAACGCTGTATGCCTAATCCTTTCTCCAAATTTGTGCCCTCTGAATTACTTGGATTGCAATCCCTATCATCCCTGCCCACCACCTGCACTGGCAAGCCAAGACTGACAAGGGAGAGTCAAACAAATACAAATAGCAAAAACACTTTTTCAGTTTACATAGTTATAGTAGATAGTGTGTGTGTGGGGGGGGGGTGTTCGTCCATTCGTGAGAAAGAGGTTTGCAAAAACTGCCACCATTTTGCAGAAAAACAGACCAAAAAGATCATGCACAGAGCAAAACACTGTACTGAGGACTAGACATGCTCACTGAACACAGGGTGCCATTAAAGGGGTGGGGAATAGAAAAGAAACACCAAATTTGGCTGACTGGCTTGCTGAAGTTTTGTTATCATTTTTTATTGTTCTTATATTAAACTAGCTGTCCCCTGCCATAAGCGTTGCTGAGGCCCAGCCTGGGTAATATTTTTATTTTATTTTATTTGGCTTTTTAAGTCTTTTCCGCTGTGTTTTTATGAGTGATGGCTACTTGTTGGCCTGATAGGCTTATTGTTTCGAAATTTGGTGTCAATTCTCCCAGTGGTTTTTGAGTTATGTTAATCCCACAAACGAACATTACATTTTTATATCCTACCTTTTTAAATTTTGCGATTTAAGAAATAATACATAAAACTGGAACAGATTTAAAACATACAAAAATTAGTAAAAACATTAAAATTCACCGTAAAATAATTAAACTATATACAGTATAACATTAAAGCCACTTAAAATTAATTAAAAGATAAGACAGACAAAAGTATGGAAGCAGTTCATAGCACATCTGTCATCTATCACATACCAAAGAAAAGGTGGCCAAATCCAGCATATTCTTGTTGGTGATGTCCCATACTGTATGCCAGAGTGCTGAACAGGGTGTGCTCTGGCAGTACGAGATGCAGAGCTAACCTTAAGAAAGGGGCTACGAAGTCGAGTCCATGACATTGGAGCGCAGAGAACAGCAAACCACAGACTACCTACTACAATACAACCTGAGCCCTGCCACATGCTCAGTGGAGGACCTTCTCACAGCGACACCAGAGGCACTCCAAGTAGCCAACTTCTGGTCAAAGGACATTTAGCCTAATGCCAAATTTTTAACTTTAGAATCATAGAACCATAGAGTTGGAAGAGACCTCATGGGCCATCCAGTCCAACCCCCTGCCAAGAAGCAGGAAAATTGCATTCAAAGCACCCATGACAGATGATCATCCAGCCTCTGTTTAAAAGCCTCCAAAGAAGGTGCCTCCACCACACTCCGGGGCAGAGAGTTCCACTGCTTTGTTTGTGTTTAAAATACATTATAACTGTACCATCAACTCACTTCTGACACAATAAAAAAATAGTGTATATGTGGAATAAAAGGCAAGATGCTTCTTAAATTAGGGCTTCTTTGTAGCCTGTAAATCTGCGATTGTGGCTAGATTAATAATTGCGTTTGGACCTTCAACTGATATGCTTAAAATGTACTGCTGTGAGCAAGGTAGAAACCATTAATTACTGCAAAATATTATTTTCTGGATTCATGGCCTTAAGACCTCCTTCATCATCAAATTGATTTTAAGATGTTGTGGCCTCATATATCTGCAGAGATCTCAGCCAAATTTTAAGACATGTATTTTTAAAAAAATCTTCATGGCTCTTATTCTTTTCCTAGCTTTCTTTTGAAAGCATTGCAACAAAGACAATCAGAATGGGGCATATTACCACTAGATGCTGCTAGCGTTTAAAAATTCATGTCTGTAGAGTCAATGGGCAGTCCCTGTGGATGCTCCCTAGAATGTCAAAATTAGGAATTGCCGAAAATTACTGCCAAGAAGATGACCAGTTTAGAAAAGAAGCTTTCCTTTTGACTGTTACAGCTCAGTTACTGTATATGTACATTTGATTTCAGATGTGTAGCCATGTGTAGCACATAAAAATGGCGACATGCTTGGATTTTGTATTGATGCCCTTTCTCATCTGTTCAGATATGATATTGTTCCGGTGTATCTGATGTCTCTAAGATTCACTGGCTTCAGAACAACATGGGAGGCAGCAGTGGAAGCTGGGGAAATAACCCCCCAAATGCCACAATTGCTGTTCCACTGATGAAAGCTTTCACAAGATCAAACAACCTTTCATGAGCAAAGCGACATCAATTAACTACAATCCGTATCTTAAAGACTTCAAAATGACAGAAGTGTGTTTTCTGAACTTTTATCATTTACATAGCCATGTTATTAGTCCTGGTCTTCTTTCTTTAAACAAGGAATCGACTTGAAACAATTTGTGGTTCTTAATTATGATTATAAATCTTTGCTTGTTTAATTCTCACATGGAAGAATGAATAATTGTAGCAGTCTTTCTCCCCACTGTGTAAAATACAATGAATTTTCAACCACTATACAACCTTCAGGATTGTTTTCTGGAAGATTTGTGCAAAAATGGCTGTGCTTTTACTGTGCAGAAACTGGGTTTTGTGCCATTTTCTGCATTGTTTTCTGCACAAAATTTACATTTACATGTGCATTTTTGTGTAAATAAACGTTTCTAAAAAGAATCCCAAAAAATGCAAAAGATTTTATATTTGTTCCATATTATTTTATTTTATTTATTTTTCTCCCATGGGTGGGACTCAAAGTGGTGAACAACAGTTAAAACAACAGAGATTACATAACACAAAAGCAAAAATAAAACAGATAAACAAATAACATGTTACATAAACCATACAGGACAAACTTAATAAATAAAACATGCACCACTAAAATTCCCTAGGCCTCAGGCCACTGAGGTCATCCATAAAAAGTTATACTATAAATTCTAACACTCCACTCCATTGTCAGGTCCAACATATCCTTCATTGATATGTCATACCCATAGCAGCCTGGTCATGTCCTATTATGGGTTGTCAGGAAAGGCCTGCTTCCTCAGAAAGATTTGTACCTGTGTGCAAAAGGCCAGCAAAGAGGAGGGAGGGAGTTCCAGAGCCACGGGGCCACCACCAAGAAGACCCCCTCTCTTATTCCCACCAAACATTCTTGTGACAGTGGTGGGACTGAGAAAAGGGCCACTCCCATTGATCGCAAGACTTGTGTGGGCTAGTAGGAGATGTGGTCCCTCAAGTAGGCTGGGCCCAAACCGTTTAGGGCTTCTTCTCAACAAGATGTCAAACACCTTTTCAATGAAGGTGAGCTTACAGATGATTACTCTTCACATACCTATTAACATGGCCTTGCTGTTGAGTCAGTTTAATGCTTCATTGTCAAAACAATGAATGAAAAAATAAAGCCAGGACCAAACTATACTATACATTTATTATGTTTTTTCAGTGGTGAAAGATATATATTAGTCATAGCCTGTGACTTTCTCCACCAATATATCTTAGATTAGTGTCATTACTTTTGTCATTGGTCACTGGAATGTAAACATGGGATTAATTTGCTAGTCTTGTGGTTGTGACGTGTATCTTTGTGGAAGTTTCAATGCTGGAAAACAAATGGATTAAATGGTAAGGAATACATATTTCCCTTCATATCTAGTTACAATACAAAACTTTATTATGGTCATTGACCAGCACAAAGTGGGGCACAAGCACCCTGGAAAGGGAAAACACAGCTCCCCAGTGAAGCAGTTATTAAAAACAGATTAGATAACAATTTAAAATCACAGTTTAAAATCACAGGTTATGTAACAGGTATTTATTTATTTATTTACTTCATTTCTATTCCGCCCTTCTCATCCCGCAGGGGATTCAGGGCGGATTACAATGTACACATTACATTTAGACACACAAACACACAAGACAGACAGAGGCAATTTTTAACATCTGGCCACCAGGGGGAGCTGTCACACTTCTTCATTCCTCAGCATGTTTCCTGGAGATCTTTTTATGGCCTCATAAATCAGTTAAATTTGCCTCCCCACTAAGTGGTACCTTTAATTTCCTACTTGAGAGAGGCAACTGCCTTTCGGGTTGCAAAGGTTGGTATGGAACCGAAGGGGGAGGGGCTGATAGAAAGGGTCAAAGCACTGAGAGTGCATTAAAGGGAGTGGGATGGACACATTACAAGTCAAGTAGCATTTCAGCTGTAACAGATTGCTCTAACTCAGGGCTGTCCAACTTCTACCGGACCTGTGGCCGGAATTCCGGTTACTGATGACCTGGGGGGCCGAAGGGTCTGCCTCTGCCCCTGGCTCCGCCCCCTCCCCGGCTCCACCCCTGCCCTGCCCCCAGCTCCGCCCCCTCCCCGGCTCCACCCCTCCCTGGCTCCACCCCTGCCCCGCCCCCAGCTCTGCCCCCTCCCCGGCCCCGCCCCCTTCCCGGCTCCACCCTCTCCCTGCCTTGGAGGTGTCTGTGGAGGACACCGGGGGCTTTGACTTGGAGATAGAGATGAACACCAAAATCCCAGTCTCAAGTCCCAGTCCCTGCTTTGAACTGGATTATATTGCAGTGTGGACTCAGGGCCCTTCACACAGCCATATAACTCAGAATATCCAGGCAGGAAACCCCACAAAACCTGCTTTGAACTGGATTATATTGCAGTGTGGACTCAGGGCCCTTCCACACAGCCATATAACCCAGAATACCTGCTTTGAACTGGATTATCGGAGTCCACACTCATATAATATGGTTTAAAGCAAATAACATGGGATTTTATTCAGATGTGTGGAAAGGAAGTCAAATAAGAAGCCAGGGCCCTTCCACACAGGCCTATAACCCTGAATGATAAGGCATAATATTCATTCTGCCTCTGCTAATAATAATAACAACAACAACAGGTTCCTGGAGTAGGAGACCTCCAAGGGCCATCCAGGGCCATCCAGTCCAATCTCCTTCTGCCATAAGGGGAAAATACAATCAAAGCATTCCTCACAGATGACATTCAGCCTCTGATGATGATGATGATGATTACAATGGGTTCCTAGAATAGGAGACCTCCAAGGGCCATCCAGTCCTACCTCCTTTTGCCATAAGGGGAAAACACAATCAAAGCATTCCTCACAGATGGCCATTCAGCCTCTGATGATAATAATAATAATAATAATAATAACAACTACAATGGGTTCCTAGAATAGGAGACATCCAAGGGCCATCCAGTCCTACCTCCTTCTGCCATAAGGGGGAAAATACAATCAAAGCATTCCTCACAGATGGCCATTCAGCCTCTGATGATGATGATAATAATAATAATAATAATTACAATGGGTTCCTAGAATAGGAGACCTCCGAGGGCCATCCAGTCCAATCTCCTTCTCCCATAAGGGGAAAATACAATCAAAGCATTCCTCAGCCATGTTGAATCAAACCTAAATTCGCATAAGAGCAACAGAAAGTACTGAACCTTGAGTTTGGGAGTTGTAGTTCTCCATCCAGAGAGCACTGTGGACTCAAATAATGATGGATCAGGACCAAACTTGGCAGGAATCCTCAGAAGAGGAGGAAGCCAGAAAGGGAATGGATGAGCACCCCCCAGCACGCTCCGAGCTCGGCCCCGCCCCTTTTTTGCTCTGGCCACGCCCCCTCTTGCTCTGTGCATTCTCTCTCCTTCCCTGTTTCGATCAGGTGGTGGAAGGGGATGGAATGAAAGGGGGAAAGAGAGAGAGAAGGAGGGAGGGAGAGGGGGAGGAAGTAGAAGGAGGAGGAAGGGAGCCTGCTCCTCCTCCCCCCCCGCCCCTCACCCCCCATCACAAAAAGAAATAAATAAAAAATATTCAAAAAAATATTCCAAAAAAATATTCCAAAAAAATATTCAATTTTTTTTTAATTTTAAAAAGCAGATATCTTGCAGGAGGGTAGGGGGCCGTGGGCCGTATACGGGCCGCGGGCCGCCAGTTGGACAGCCCTGCTCTAACTACATTCCCAACAGGGTGTTGCTTTGCAGAGTCAATAATAATCAGTCTAATTTTAAGTGCTGCAGCACAAAACTTAGCAACACTGTAAGTTATTGTAGTGCTTGAGTCCGAAAGTAGCAGGGTGGAGTAATATTTTTCAGTATGCCATGGATATTTTAGAAGCCATGGTATAATAAGATTAGTTCTAAGGTCTCTGTAGAACATGCATTGACAAAGCATGTGCTCAGTTGTTTCTACATGTCCGGACTCACAGGGGCATTTCATATCTAGTTTCGTCTCTATATACACGGTTGGATCCAAACGTAGTTGTGTGCAGTTGTGTCTGGGAAGCAGATCTCCCCATTTCCTCCTCCTTACAGGATCCCCCTTTTAAAAAGATATATAGATTGAGTAAAATGTGATGAAAATGTGGAAGAGGCATTTTCTGCAAATGCAACTTTCCATTTGTTGGATCAATTCAAGATTTAACTCACATTCTGGAGGGCCTTTCTCCATATCATTAAATATGGAGAAAGTGTAATGATACCTGTGACAAGAGAGGTGAGAAAAAACTCTACATGATTTCCACCATGATAAATAATTGCATTTATTGTAATTAATGATATGTCTCAAGAATTGTGTTTCTAAAACTAACATTCCAGTAGTTTGAAATGAATTTTGTAACCAGGGAAATGAACAATTGATGTGTTGCTAGTCCTGAAGGTGCTGATCTCTTTGAGATTGAAGAGACTAAATGGGAATAGATAACATCAATACTGTATCTCAGAGGCAGAGCACATGCTTAGAATTTCAGTTACAGTCCTTCACATCTCCACTTTAAAGGATCTTGGATAGCATGGGTGGGGGCTGATATACCTGCGTCTGACACAGTTTTCAGCCAGAATGGATAATGCTGAGCTGGGCATCAGCTTTGTATGTTCATTTGTGAATGAAAATTGTGCTGAGTAAGTGCATTATAATGCAGATACTTGTTGTGTGTTTTGGAAATGAAGTCATAATCTGAATGTACGTCTAAGACCTAGTTCTTGATATGTCAATCTAGTGCTTTCGTTCTACTATTACTGCTACCTGCTGTTACTGGCATTGTTGAATGAGACATGTTGTAGCATTCCAGTACAACATGTTGCAAATAATGGTAGTTTATGATTTCCATGTTAGTGGAGTCATAAATCTGCTGTGGGCTTTAGTCTGAACTTTAAAGAAGGCATGCAGAGGGCCAACTCTATGCCCCAAATAGGTTCAACCCTTTGGGTAGTTCTTTTAAAATTTAGACTGAAACCTGGAGCATAGTGGGAGCTGCCACTGGTTCTAAGCAAATATGGAGTACCCAAGGAAATAATCTAAATATTTTCTTTCCTGCCCTATAAATTAGAAATCCAATAAATTTAGCCTTTCCTTCTGCCTCCCTTGATAGGTTTCTTCACTCTACAAAGAGCAGCTGTACTATTACAGTCCCTCTCCTCCTTTTACAAACCTCTTAGGTAATTCTTAGGAATTATATATATTTAAAACGTGATATTATCCAAATTCAGCCTGCTACCTTCATATCTCGTTAAAGCTTTTAATATTGTGCAGTTTAGATGTGTAAATCATTGATTAGTTCACATAAGTGTTTTCTCATGGTGAAGATATATATCCTTATATGATACTAGCTGTCCCTGGCCATGCATTGCTGTGGCCCAGTCTGGTTAAATAGAAAAGAAAGAAAAGAGAAAGAACAGGTTTCTAATATATTTAATTTCGCAATGCTTGTGGATATACAATATTTGTTGTTGTTCCATTGTCTGTGCAGATCTAGAGATTGTCTAGTTTGCTGACTCTAGAACACATAACATATAATTGTGAATGTGAGAAGCAATCTGTGTCTAGTTCTGAACTGCACAATTCTAAAGATTGGCGCAGCACTTTGTTGTTGGTGATTGCAAACGTCAATCGAATTGGGAACTGCAATCTCTTAAATTGAAATGGCAAATTCATTGGAATCATAGGAATGCAAGGAATAAGAAGATCTTCAATCCAGAATATCAAGGCAGATAATCCACAATGAAGTTAGGGAAGCCTAATGGAAGGGGTGTGATGTACATGCCTGTGCAGCCAAATAAACACAGAGCCCAAGAGGCAAGGCCTGCTTTACCTGCCCGAAGAGAGCTGGCTGAGGGATGAGTGGCCAGTGAGCACTCCCTCTCCCTCGGGTGCAACTTCGGAATGAGGCAAAGAAGCAGTGTTGAGGGGGGAAGATGAAGACGTGCCCCCAAGGCCCTCCCCGGAGGCCCACCCCACGCAATCCCACCTGTATCAAGGGAGAGCAAGCATAACTGAAGTGAAGAAGGACAACAATAAACAATATTCACGAAATGTATGCTATGGTAAACAACACATCTCAATTCCAACGCAGTGTCACACAAAATAATGAAATCATAATGAAAGTAAATCAGAATCTATTAAAATTCAATTTAGCAATGCATTCGGAAACTTTGGAATAGGATCGTAAAATATGTAGTATAACATGTGTTACTTTGAAGTCCAGCAGATGGTGCTGTTTTTAAAAAAACATGTTTTTACATGTCACAGGTGTGAAATCTATATAATAGTAGGTATGTGAAAACATAAAAACATGCATCTATTTGAATGATACATTGTGTCAAAATTTCAAAACAATCGGTGAAGAATTTTGGGAGATTTAAGGTTTTGAACAAATGAACGTTTACATTTTTATTTATATAGATGTCCCCCAATTTCATTCCATTATACTATAACTTACCCATGTACTTTGAAGTGCCATTGTGACTCATGACCATATAATACTAGGTCAGTGAGAGAGCTGCTTAAGATCAGATTCATCCTTCACTGTTGTGCAATATTACACTAAGATGAAATGCTTGTGTTACTAGGACGTACATAAAGGATGCACACAACTGTATTTCTCAGCACTTTTTGAGCATGCACCTTCAGTCTTTGTCTCTCTCCCCATTTCTGTCACGTTTGTAGAAATTCAATATAAAAGGGAAAGTAAGAAAGAATTCTTATTTGAAAGTTCCTCCAGAATTGAAGATGCTGTGCTTTTAAATATTGTGTTTGTGTGTGTGTGTGTGTAAACATTGGCACAACTGAAAACACTTGCTAAAGAGCAATATCTGCTTTCTCCAGCTGTGTTAAGCGTATTTGGAAGGACCTGTCAGCTGGCTGTCGCAGATTGGAGAAAAAAGTCCATCATCAAATAAAGCTCATTATTGCCACCAGTCATGGCATGAATGCCTTTCTGTAGCCACTCAGGTGTGCTTCTAAAAGCGATACACTACAAGAGGTTAGTGTACATTAAAGCTGGCTAGCATTTCAGAAGCAAATTGGTAGAAAGGAAAGCTGACTGTTAGGAGGATAGCACAGCAAAGCAGTCAAGGCTTCTCAGTCGATTAATTCCTGCTAAGTAAAGAAAAAATGCCCTTGTAGAGCTATTAACATATTTGACACCATGGCAAAAATATAGTGGAGATTCAAAATGGGAACAGAAATTCAAATTTAAGAAAGGCATTTTCTCTTTCCAAGCTAAGGATGCGAATGATTAAGTTATGACTTTTATTTATTGTAAATAATTTTTAATTCAAACCAGTTATTTAGAAATAATATTTTATTTTTTAAAGTATTAAAATACTTTAATATGAAAGCTGTATAGCCTAGTGATTGTGCCTTGCTATGCCTGGGATGCTTCTGCCTATATCTTTAGCCCCTTGAAATATCATCTCATTCATTGCCCAGGAGATCTTACAGAGTGCCAAAGGGTCATGGAGAATGGGTGATGACCATTGGTATGTTTAGCATATTGACTGCTGTCTGTGTTAAAAAGCAGAGATAGGTTATCACAGGGAACTCATTTTACAGCTGCCTGGTATACTGTATTTACGTAGAAGCCTCTGCTTCTTAAAGCCTAGGCTGTCCATGCTAACTTGGCATTTTAGGATGGAAAAGCATGTGATATCTTAGAAGAAGATAATATCCAGCCTAAATAACTTTTCCTTATCTCTTGCTTTTTTGCCTGGACTCTGGACACAGCTAGTCTGCATATTGTCTGCCTGGTTTGTCAGCCTTTTGGATAACACCCCAGATGTATCAATATAGAAAACATTGAAACACATCTTCAGTATTGATTGGGAAGAAACATTTACCACAATTACATTTTCTTATCAAAGTTGATTAATCTTCTAAGAGTTGGAAGACACATGATTGAAAATGGGAACCCCTTTTGTAGAAAACTAAATACTATCGTATTGTGTCATCAAAGGCTTTCATGGCCAGAATCACTGGGTTGCTTATGAGTTTTCCGGGCTGTATGGCCATGGTCCAGAAGCATTCTCTCCTGAATAGCCAGCTAACACCTCTCAACAAAGGATTCCCCCAAGCAGGAAGCAGCCAGGCTTTGAAGCTGCAAGTGCACACAAATAGAAGAAGCAAACCAAACACTTCAAAGAAATGTCATGCATAAAGAGCATACAATACAGTCAGAGTGAGTGCACCTCTAAATGGAAATAATGGTACACAAGAGAAGCCTCACAATTATATAAAAAGCATTTATCAAAAGCACATGTGTGAATACAATGCACATATAGCACAATTACATGGCTCAGGGCACATAGCATGTGGCATGAATGGAAACGTAAACAAGTGGAAACAGTTCAGCACATACAGTATACAGCCTAGTCAATGGTAAGCACAAATGCACATCAATTAAAGAGGCAGTGTAAGGTAATCGTTCAACACAAGGTAATCGTTCAGCACATAGTATTAGTACAGCACATATTAATAGTTCAACACATAATGGTACATTTGAATAAAGCTACACATGTGAATGTTCAGGGATGTGGGGAAAGGACGCGGCAACCCAGGTGTATGCCTGGGGATGCAAAGCGGACAAGCCGCGGCTTCTCTGGCGTCAGTAATGAGGAAAGTCCGTAGTAGGGAAAGAGGTTGGACACCGTCGTATATTGACGTGTCTGGGGTCTACCTTTCGAGTTGGGGGTCCAACAATGCAGGGTAGGCACTCACTCGGGAACGGGGAAGTCCGTGGGGTTGAGCCGCGGGGTCCCGGGATTCAATTTGGCATGTGGCCGTAAAATGAAAGTAAAGGCGCAAAGCTGCTGCAAACGAAAATCTCGTTGCATGAATGGCAGAAGGGAAGCCTTTGCCGGGTTGGTGAAGCACACTGGGCAATGACGCTTCACACCATGGGTGGAAGCCTTGCCAACGGCTTAGAGTGACTTGGCACCATAGCGTTTTGCCGTTTCGCGGGTTTCGCTTCGTCAGGGCAATTACGAGGTGGCTACACAGAGGTCAAGCAGCGGAGCGTTCCTAAGGTGAACAATGCAATAAAAAGCAATGGTCAGCGTAACTAAATAGCAAGCTAAAGATGGGAACATGGGCCTTCCAAAAGGGGTTACATACCAACAAAGTAATCATCAGGGCTTCACAAATTGAAGATCCTTCCAGGCTGGAATCAGCAATTAGAATGGGAGGAAGGGAAAGATTTAAAGGGTTTCAGAGTGTAGAGCAGGTGATTAGGTAAGAAGATGGGGGACTGATAATTGGTCATTGAGCCCAGCTGGGGACTCGCTGGAGAGGAGCACAATCCACTTACATTCAGCTTGCAAGAGGGCCCTCTCCAGGTTGCCATGAGAATTGGTTTTGACTTTTTCTAAACCATATACACTGAAGGAATCAGGAGAGTGTTTTTTTTCAAAAAAATGGGTATACAGAGCTGAATCTTGGGAGTGGCAGCGGATTCTAGATTTATGCTCCAGAATCCTCGTCTTCAGCATGCGGGAAGATTCACCCACATAATGGTACCCACAAGAACATTCCAAGCAATATATTATTCCGGAAGTGGCACATGTGATCTCATCATACAGCTTGAGGTTCCTAAGAGTCGTCTTGTTCTGAATGGTGGTGGATTTATTGATTTGGTGGCAAATGCTGCACCTGGCACATGGTTTTGTGCCTGGATTGGGGCTATTTGCGGGTTTCTTGGATTGGTAGGTAGATTTGATGAGCATGTCTTTTATGTTTTTCGTTCTTTTATAGGCTACAAGAGGGGGCTCTTGTAAGCCTGATATGGAAGAGATCATGGGCCAAAATTTGTTGACAATGCCCCGGATTTGATTGGAATGTCTGGTTAGTGTCAAGGGCCAAATGACCCTATTGTTGGGTTCTTTGGGGTTTTTTTTTAGTAAGGTGTTTCTGGGTATATGGTCTGCTTTAGCTTTGCATTTGTCTATCACAGATGCAGGGTAGTGGCGAGCACGTAAATTGTTTTCGAGGCGTGATACCTCTTGGATGTAGTCAGTATGAAAGGATGAGTTTCTCTTGACCCTTATGAATTGGCTATAGGGGAGATTTTGCTTCAAAGAAAATGCATGAAAACTGCGGTAGTCCAGCAAAGAGTTTCTATCTGTTTTTTTGTGATAGTTGCGAACTTTCAATTTTTTGTTGTTGTTGAATATTGTTAAGTCTAAGAAATTAACTGATGTGGTGCTGGACTGGACCGTGAAGCGTATGCTGGAGTGCCATGAATTGAGCCATTTACTGAAATCAGCGATGTTGGTATTGTGATGGAGGACGATCATTACGTCATCAATATAGCGCCAGTATCCGCGTATGGATCTGGACATGGGGCCTGATGTTAAGTAGGTGTGTTCAAGGTGATTCATGAACAGTATGGCTATGGTCGGAGCTACAGCGGTCCCCATGGACACTCCATGGCGTTGTAGGTAGTAGTTGTCATCAAAAGAAAAATAATTATATTCCGTGACACAGTCGTATAATTCTAGAATGAAATTAGTGGGAGGGTCATTAGGATCAGTGCGAGAGTCCAAAATGTTGGCTATAACGTGTCTCGCTTGGTCTGTTGGGATATTCGTATAAAGAGACTCAACGTCAGCGGTGACGAGGAGGTCACCTGGTTGCATTGGAAAATTCTCAATGATGTTTATGAAATGAGTGGTGTCTTTGATAAAGGTGGGAGCTGAAGATGTGTAAGGTTGTAGAATGTAGTCCAGGTATTTAGACAAGGGTTCTAATAGGCCTGAATTTGCCGAAATTATTGGTCTCCCGGGGGGGGGGGCCGCCTTGATTTATGAATTTTTGGGAGTAAATATAATACTGGTGTTCTGGGCGATGTGTTGAACAAATATTTGGCTAGTTTGGTATCAATAAAGCCCATTGTTTCGGCATGATGAATAATATTGCGTATTATTTTAGAGTATTTTTGGGTGGGATCATTGGGTAATGGTTCGTAGTAATGTGTATTGTTCAGTTGGGAGTAGGCCTCGGTGATGTAATCAATGGTATCGAGGCATACAATAGCTCCGCCTTTGTCAGCAGATTTGAATATGATTTCGGGGTGGTTACTCAGTTTTTTTAGGGTTGCAGATTCCTGGTCTGACAAGTTAGGGTGGCGCCTATCTGAGATGTGGTTGATTTTCTGGACTTCTTTGATAATTGTCTGTTCAAAAGTGCGAACAGTAGATGAAATTATATGGGGAGTAAAGTTACTCTTTATGTAGAATTTGTTGGAGTCAGGGGCGAGGGGGGCGCTGGTCTGGAAAAATTCTTTAAGTCTTATATTGCGAAAGAGTTGGGCGAGATCGCGTCTAATATCTAAATCAGAGCATTTGGGGGTACCAACAAATGAGAGGCCTTTGTTGAGGGTTTTTAACTCAAAGGTGGAAAATTGGTACTGGGAGAGATTGACCACTAGGTTTTCCTGTAACGTCCCCGGCCCCGCCGAAAATTTCCTGGTCTGTTAGATTGGCCTCTATTCCCTCTATTATTTCTCAGGAAATAATTATTCCTGGGGGGTTCTTGGTGATTGGTATTCTGCTCCATGTTGGAGGTACTCGGTTGATTGGAATTGTTAGATTGATTAGAATCATTGGATCGGGCGGAGTGATTAGAGTCATTAGAATTGAGGGATTCCCTGGAGAAGGAGACTGCTCTGTTTGGAGGATTAAGTGGTGGATGGCAGATGCCATCTGTATATCTTGTGGGACTGATAGTCTGCTACGTCCCTCTTGTATTTTTTAATTTTTCTGTTTCTGATATCTTGGTATACTGCATCACATTTTTTCTTAATTTCATCCAAGTCGGCAGTGGTTAGGAAGTCTTTGGATTCCTCTTTTATCTTAGCAATGTCGGTCTTGAGAGAATTAAGTTCTACCGTGGCTCTCTGGATCAGAAGTACCATCAAATCTGACGAGCACTTCGAGAGAATGGCTTCCCAATTGGCTATAAAGTCATCGTCTGATGTATAATTGCCAGGGGGTAAAAAGATCCTAAGTCCTCTGGGAATCATTTGATTTCTTACATATTCAGCTAATGCATTAGCGTTAAGTTGTACTTTGACTAATCTATCCTCCTTATTTAGTAAATTCTTGATAATGTCAGATGTTTCTACACTGGTAGTGGTGGGGGCCTGAATATCAGTCCCAAATAAAGCGTATTCATGAATAATGCTATCAACCTGCTCTTGGTTGAATGAATTAGGTCTAGCTGTGGCCATGTTCCAAACCCAATAGGACGAACCTATACAGTCAAAGCAAAAAAGCACAAGGCGGGGGTGCTTGCACAGTATATGCACACAAATAGAAGAAGCAAACCAAACACTTCAAAGAAATGTCATGCATAAAGAGCATACAATACAGTCAGAGTGAGTGCACCTCTAAATGGAAATAATGGTACACAGAGAAGCCTCACAATTATATAAAAGCATTTATCAAAAGCACATGTGTGAATACAATGCACATATAGCACAATTACATGGCTCAGGGCACATAGCATGTGGCATGAATGGAAACGTAAACAAGTGGAAACAGTTCAGCACATACAGTATACAGCCTAGTCTCATTCGTTGGTACCCCCAAATGCTCCGATTTAGATATTAGACGCGATCTCGCCCAACTCTTTCGCAATATAAGACTTAAAGAATTTTTCCAGACCAGCGCCCCCCTCGCCCCTGACTCCAACAAATTCTACATAAAGAGTAACTTTACTCCCCATATAATTTCATCTACTGTTCGCACTTTTGAACAGACAATTATAAAAGAAGTCCAGAAAATCAACCACATCTCATATAGGCGCCACCCTAACTTGTCAGACCATGAATCAGCAACCTAAAAAATTGAGTAACCACCCGAAATCATATTCAAATCTGCTGACAAAGGCGGAGCTATTGTATGCTCTCCGATACCATTGATTACATCACCGAGGCCTACTCCCAACTGAACAATACACATTACTACAGAACCATTACCCAATGATCCCACCCAAAAATACTCCAAAATAATACGTAATATTATCCATCATGCCGAAACAATGGGCTTTATTGATACCAAACTAGCCAAATATTTGTTCAACACATCGCCCAGAACACCAGTATTATATCTACTCCCAAAAATTCATAAATCAAGGCGCCCCCCCCCCCGGGGAGACCAATAATTTCGGCAAATTCAGGCCTATTAGAACCCTTGTCTAAATACCTGGACTACATTCTACAACCTTACACATCTTCAGCTCCCACCTTTATCAAAGACACCACTCATTTCATAAACATCATTGAGAATTTTCCAATGCAACCAGGTGACCTCCTCGTCACCGCTGACGTTGAGTCTCTTTATACGAATATCCCAACAGACCAAGCGAGACACGTTATAGCCAACATTTTGGACTCTCGCACTGATCCTAATGACCCTCCCACTAATTTCATTCTAGAATTATACGACTGTGTCACTGAATATAATTATTTTTCTTTTGATGACAACTACTACCTACAACGCCATGGAGTGTCCATGGGGACCGCTGTAGCTCCGACCATAGCCATACTGTTCATGAATCACCTTGAACACACCTACTTAACATCAGGCCCCATGTCCAGATCCATACGCGGATACTGGCGCTATATTGATGACGTAATGATCGTCCTCCATCACAATACCAACATCGCAGATTTCAGTAAATGGCTCAATTCATGACACTCCAGCATACGCTTCACGGTTCAGTCCAGCACCACATCAGTTAATTTCTTAGACTTAACAATATTCAACAACAACAAAAAATTGAAAGTTCGCAACTATCACAAAAAAACAGATAGAAACTCTTTGCTAGACTACCGCAGTTTTCATGCATTTTCTTTGAAGCAAAATCTCCCCTATAGCCAATTCATAAGGGTCAAGAGAAACTCATCCTTTCATACTGATTACATCCAAGAGGTATCACGCCTCGAAAACAATTTACGTGCTCGCCACTACCCTGCATCTGTGATAGACAAATGCAAAGCTAAAGCAGACCGTATACCCAGAAACACCTTACTAAAAAAAACCCCTAAAGAACCCAACAATAGGGTCATCTGGCCCTTGACACTAACCAGACATTCCAATCAAATCCGGGGCATTGTCAACAAATTTTGGCCCATGATCTCTTCCATATCAGGCTTACAAGAGCCCCCTCTTGTAGCCTATAAAAGAACAAAAAATATATAAGACATGCTCATCAAATCTACCTACCAATCCAAGAAACCCGCAAATAGCCCCAATCCAGGCACAAAACCATGTGCCAGGTGCAGCATTTGCCACCAAATCAATAAATCCACCACCATTCAGAACAAGACGACTCTTAGGAACCTCAAGCTGTATGATGAGATCACATGTGCCACTTCCGGAATAATATATTGCTTGGAATGTTCTTGTGGGTACCATTATGTGGGTGAATCTTCCCGCATGCTGAAGACGAGGATTCTGGAGCATAAATCCAGAATCCGCTGCCACTCCCAAGATTCAGCTCTGTATACCCATTTTTTTTGAAAAAAACACTCTCCTGATTCCTTCAGTGTATATGGTTTAGAAAAAGTCAAAACCAATTCTCATGGCAACCTGGAGAGGGCCCTCTTGCAAGCTGAATGTAAGTGGATTGTGCTCCTCTCCAGCGAGTCCCCAGCTGGGCTCAACGACCAATTATCAGTCCCCCATCTTCTTACCTAATCACCTGCTCTATACTCTGAAACCCTTTAAATCTTTCCCTTCCTCCCATTCTAATTGCTGATTCCAGCCTGGAAGGATCTTCAATTTGTGAAGCCCTGATGATTACTTTGTTGGTATGTAACCCCCTTTTGGAAGGCCCATGTTCCCATCTTTAGCTTGCTATTTAGTTACGCTGACCATTGCTTTTTATTGCATTGTTCACCTTAGGAACGCTCCGCTGCTTGACCTCTGTGTAGCCACCTCGTAATTGCCCTGACGAAGCCCCGAAACGGCAAAACGCTATGGTGCCAAGTCACTCTAAGCCGTTGGCAAGGCTTCCACCCATGATGTGAAGCGTCATTGCCCAGTGTGCTTCACCAACCCGGCAAAGGCTTTCCTTCTGCCATTCACGCAACGAGATTTTCGTTTGCAGCAGCTTTGCGCCTTTACTTTCATTTTACAGCCACATGCCAAATTGAATCCCGGGACCCCGCGGCTCAACCCCACGGACTTCCTGTTCCCGAGTGAGTGCCTACCCTGCATTGTTGGACCCCCAGCTCGAAGGTAGACCCCAGACACGTCAATATACGACGGTGTCAACCTCTTTCCCTACTACGGACTTTCCTCATTACTGACGCCAGAGAGCCGCGGCTTGTCCGCTTTGCATCCCCAGGCATACACCTGGGTTGCCGCGTCCTTTCCCCACATCCCTGAACATTCACATGTGTAGCTTTATTCAAATGTACCATTATGTGTTGAACTATTAATATGTGCTGTACTAATACTATGTGCTGAACGATTACCTTGTGTTGAACGATTACCTTACACTGCCTCTTTAATTGATGTGCATTTGTGCTTACCATTGACTAGGCTGTATACTGTATGTGCTGAACTGTTTCCACTTGTTTACGTTTCCATTCATGCCACATGCTATGTGCCCTGAGCCATGTAATTGTGCTATATGTGCATTGTATTCACACATGTGCTTTTGATAAATGCTTTTTATATAATTGTGAGGCTTCTCTTGTGTACCATTATTTCCATTTAGAGGTGCACTCACTCTGACTGTATTGTATGCTCTTTATGCATGACATTTCTTTGAAGTGTTTGGTTTGCTTCTTCTATTTGTGTGCATATACTGTGCAAGCACCCCCGCCTTGTGCTTTTTTGCTTTGAAGCTGCAAGGCCATTCAATTATAATCAAGATGGCCAATTGCAACATTCACACCTGCCTCAAGCAGACACACCTGGTCTTTGAACGCCCTAACTGGAGGTCAGCTGTGACCAGCAGTGCTGCTCAATTCAAATAGGCACGAATAGAGGGAGAAACGTGCCACAAGGAAGGCACATCAAGCCAACTTTGATGGGACCACCTTCCACCTGGAAACTAATGTTCTCACTGTGGAAGAACATGCACAGCTCCACAGCCACCTATGAACCCACCGCCAAGACACTAGACTTAGAGGACCATCATTCTTGGGCTACAAGGGATTGCCTAAGTAAGTAAGCAAGCAAACAGACAAGGGTTCTTTCTCCCACCCTGGACATTCCACAGATATATAAACCTGACCTCACTTGCCACACTGTTTCCAACAGACCTCACAATTTCTGAGGATACCTGCCATAGATTTGGGCAAAATGTCAGGAGAGAATGCTTCTGGAACATGGCCATACAGCCCGGAAAACTCACGGCAACCCACTATCAAACAGAACAAGCTTCTGTATCAGTATATTATTTCTAACTAGTCCATCTCTAACTCTAAGGTTGCTCCTTTCTGCCTACGCTCATTAATACTGGCCCATTACAGCTAAATTCTGGGAAAGAGTCATCCTGTCTTGTATCCATATCCTTTTTTCTGTTTTGATTGTTAATATCTATTTTATTGGCATACTTTTAAAACAACCTCTTAAGTTAAAATAGGTTAGGCTAAAAATAGTGTTGCCAGTTTTCCTTATCTCTGTACTTTTTATTGTTTTCCATCCATTGGCCATATTTCAATAGATGGTGCTTAACGAAGGTTTACTAATGCTATTCAGTTTCCTTGGAACATGGCAGCACTAATGACAGCTATGACTTATACAGAGATACTACTGTCTGATAATGAAGTTAAGTTACGGCATTGTTTTCAATGCAATAACATTAACCAAACTTGTGAGTAAGTGGTTACTGAGTTCCATTTCCTTATAAGAACATGTGTAACAACCAAAGAATGTATACCTCGAGAGAACTAAGCATTAATCTGTCAGCAGCCTAAGTGTGTTTAGGATAGGGCAATGGAAATATGCAAAGGGGAGACACAGTGTATATTGCTGGGAAGCATTTAAGAACAGATGGAAGCTGTAAAGCAGACTGATTCATCTCTTTCATTAGCTTAGTCTTTTGTTTGAACCTACATAAACACGGGACTCACAATTACAGATCCTCTCCAAAGCCAAAGCACTTTTGGAAAAGTATTAAGTAGTCTACATAATATTACATGAGGGTTTTCTCTTGCAGATAGAAATCAAGCACTGTGAAGCACTGAGTCTGATGAAAACACTACTCAGGATTTCAAATGGGACAATGTAGAATTACCACACTGTGCTTATTTGCTTTTTGTGGGATGACCATATAATATTCTAATTACATCATTGCCTCCTGTGTTTTCTCTCAAGCCTAAAGATATGGAGTAATAGTGCGCCTACCCTGGTACCTTTTTCATATTTCTGCTGCTATTCAGCTCCTCTGAGATCAGTCACTGCCTATTATTGATCAATCTCTCATGACAATACTATTTTTTCCTAGCCTATTCTTTCCTATCTTTCCCTCTTCCTCTCTGTTGAAATGAAAATCATGCATTGAAATATAAATCATGTGACTGGAACTGTGAGCATTCCTCACCAACGGCTATGGTGGTGGCAAGGCCTACTAGGATTTGTAGTTCAACAACATCTAGGCAATTCACAACTCAGTTTTGGGTGGTTTGAGCAGGAATGCTGGAGGAGTTATTCCAACAGTCTGTAGAAGATATATGATGGCATTAGATAGCTAGGAAAGAGGAGATAAGGACTAAGAGCTGCTATGTGTTCATGTGGCTATGTGTAAATCTATCAGGAAGTATTTGCATGTGTTTTTCTGTTTCCTATCAGTAGGATGAGTTTTCAGATAATATGTTGTTCATCATGATTGCTAATAACCATAAATATTACTTTCAAAAGCTAGCATACCATCACAGGTTATCATCATAGACTGTCACTCATGGCCAAGTATGATTGTATTCCAAAGGTAGAGTCTTGATAGTGGGTCTATAAGTGATGGTAGAGACGTATTCTGGATCCACGTTGTCTTTCACAATGAGGACATATATTTCCAGATGGAAGTTGGTTCCGACAAGGGTTTGTTTGATGTGCCTTCCTCTTGGTACATTTTTCCTTTTCGTCCTCTATTCATGCTTTTTCAAAATTCATAACACTGTTGATAACAGCTGACCGCCATTTAAAATGCTCAAGTGCCAGTTCTGGATGTTTATTCCATATTTTATAGCATACTATATATTATACTATATATCACTCTTATATATGGTAATTCCATGAAAACAAAGAGAGTCCAAGTAATGCTAGTTCTCAGCATATCTGTTGATTGAGGCTGGGAACAGGAACAAATAAAATAACAAAACAACAGTTCAAAAAGCATATAAATCAATACATATTAAAATTTACCAATCAATACTTTGAAAACCATAATTTAAAACTAATCTGGATAGGGCTACTGGAGTAGACTGATCTTTACTGCTGATTTTTCTATTTACCATCCCGATCTTACAAATCTCTTTCAGCAAGATGGCATCCACCCCAAAGTTCTTAAGGAACTCAAGTGTGAAATTGCTGAAATTCTAGCCAAAATATATAACCTTTCTCTAAGATCAGGCACTGTACCCGAGGACTGGAGGGAGGCAAATGTAACTCCGATCTTCAAGAAAGGATCCAGGGGTGATCCAGGAAATTATAGGCCAGTTAGTCTAACCTCAGTTCCAGGCAAAGTGATGGAAACCATTATTAAAGAAAAAATTACCAAGCACATAGAAGAACAGGCATTGCTGAAGGAAAATCAACATGGTTTCTGCAAAGGCAAATCATGTCTTACTAACTTGATAGAATTCTTTGAGGGTGTAAATAAACACATAGATAAAGGGGACCCAGTCGATATTGTTTACCTTGACTTTCAAAAGGCTTTTGACAAAGTCCCTCACCAAAGGCTCCTAAATAAGCTCTTCAGCCATGGAATCAGAGGAAGGTCTTGTCCTGGATTGGAACCTGGCTAAACTGTAGGAAACAAAGGGTGGTAATAAACGGACATTTCTCTGGGTGGAAAGAGGTGAGAAGTGGCGTACCCCAAGGTTCAGTTTTGGGTCCGTTACTTTTTAATTTATTCATTAATGATCTGGATGTAGGAGTGAATTCTGAGGTAGCAAAGTTTGCAGACGACACTAAATTGTTCAGGGTAGTTAAAAATGAAAATGATTGTAAAGAGCTCCAGAAAGATCTCTCGAAATTGAGTGAATGGGCAACAAAGTGGCAAATGCATTTTAACCTAAACAAGTGTAAAGTCATGCACATCGGGCAAAGAACCCCAAATACACTTATCAACTGATGGGATCAAAGCTTTCTGAGACAAACCAGGAAAGGGATCTTGGGGTTTTGGTGGACAGCTCAATGAAGATGTCAACCCAGTGCGCTGCAGCAGTGAAAAAAGCAAATTCTATGCTTGGCATGATCAGGAAGGGAATCGAAAATAAGTCGGCAAATGTTGTATTGCCTCTCTACAAATCTATGGTGAGGCCACATCTGGAGTACTGTGTACAATTCTGGTCACCGCACCTCAAGAAGGATATAACGGAACTGGAAAAGGTACAAAGAAGGGCAACAAAAATGATCCAAGGGATGGAGCAGCTCCCTTATGAAATCAGGTTGCAACGCCTTGGTCTTTTCAGCCTTGAAAGACGGCGTTTAAGAGGTGACTTGATCGAAGTGTATAAAATCATGCATGGGATAGAAAAGGTGAATAAAGAAAAAATATTTTCTCTGTCACACAACACTAGGACTAGGGGGCACTCCCTAAAGCTCCAAGGTAGAAAAGTTAGGACTAATAAAGGAAAATATTTCTTCACCCAGAGGGTCATTGTGTTATGGAACTCACTTCCAGAGGAGGTTGTGACAGCTGTCAGCCTGGACAGCTGCAAGGTAGGATTAGACAGATTCATGGATACCAAGGGAATCAGTAGTTACTGAAATGGACATCCAAGTGCCACCTCTGTGTTGATGGAGGCAGGCAGGATTTTCCCTGGGTACTGGTTGTGGGGGTCGGGAGCAGGTGAGGGTTTTGCCCTCCTTTCTGCTAGAGATCCCGTGTGTACAACTAGTGGGCCACTGTGTGACACAGAATGCTGGACTAGATGGGCTGAGGCCCGATTCAGCATGGCTCTTCTTATGTTATGTTCTTATGTTAGCAAGTGATTCCATACTCTGGAAGTGGCCAAAGAAAATGTCCTCTAAGTAAATAGACTTGTTTTGCCTGACTGAAATAATAGCTGTTTCCCAAAGGTCTCAAGTGTATGGGAGAAAGCAATCTTGTTGATAATTTGGGCCCAAACAATGTAGGATTTTTAAGGTAATAGCCAACACTTTTTACTCTGCTTGGAAAGTAATTAGCATTTAGTGGTGTGATTTTAATGTTGGTATAATACTGTCACTCCTAGATGTACCAATAACCTATATGGCTGCTATGTTTTGAACTAATTGGAGTTTCCAAACTTGGTATAGAAGTGGCTCAATGTATAGTGCATGGCAAAACTCCAGCCTTTAGGTTATGAACGTATGCTTTACCCTCTTTACCCATTCTAGGAAAGAGCACAGCTGGCATAACAGTAAAAACTGTTAATAGTCACTTTTGATTATCATATCTATCTGGGCTGTCATTTGGACTGATTGATTCATTAGCATCCCCAAGGCGTGAACACGGTTTGGGGATGGAGGTTGACACACCTCCAAACTTACATTAAGATGCTTGACAGTAAACACCTTCATCTTGTCTGGATTCAGTTTCAGCTTGTTTTTTTCTCATTCAGCTGATTATCTCCTCCAGCAGGCATTAACTCACAACAGACACTATTATTTGCTGATGCTGTTATTGAAGGCACAGAGAAGCATATTTAGATGTCATCTGCATACTGATAGCAATCCTCTGATGATTTGTCCCAGTGGTTTTATGTTGATGTGGCCTATCACTGATCTATGATTTTGACACTATGTGCACGCAAATCTGTCTGGCTAGCGTATGAAGATGGAGAGAAAAGTAAAATTTCAGGAGTCAGGTGTTTCCCCGACTTCTGATTAAAGACAACATGTAAAAGCCGGACAGGGAAACGCTGTGGGATAGCTGGCCTTCACGGAAGATGGACCTTGCCAGAGTAGGCTGTATGCCCACTATTAGGGATGCCTTCCCCTGCTTTCATCTGTTCCTCATCTGCCTGTGGGTTAAGGTCCTTAGTTATTTATGAAAAGGATGGGTAGCTGATTTGTTTATATGAAGAGTTCCTGAAATATTCAACCACTAGGTATAATTCCAGAGCTCTCATGTGACATCAGATACTTCCAGGGTGCTTAACTATTAGACATCTGTGCCCTTTTGTCAGTGATCCCCCGAGGTCTGTCACCCTTCTGCTTATTTCTTTGATACTTACCTAACATTGTTTAAAAGTATTCTTAAATAAACATTCTACACAGCAGAGGGCTATGTTTTTTGGTTGGGTTTTTTTTTTTTGCTTCCTTGAATCTAGACAGCAAGCAACAAGCTCTCAAGAGACCAGTTTCTCTTCTCTGCATTTAATTTTGCTTTTTGTAAGCCATAGGGTTCCCAGAAGTATCATCCATAACCACTCCAGCATACGCAAACATTGGCTACAGATATGAACCATATGGGAACTTTTATGAACAGGAGTACCTTAAAAAAAATACGGCCATGGGGCCTAAAATGTAGTGCTTGCTTCAGCATTACTACTCTTATCTTAATGGACATAATGCTTGGTAACACTAAGCTATTCCTCATGAAGCTGAAAACAAGTAATTCCCTTGCAAGTCTTTGTCCCTTGAGGCTTTATAATTTCTCATACTCAATGCTTTGCATTCACTAGCTCTCCAGCTGTCTTCTGTGGATATCTTCCTTATAGATTCCACTTTTTCACACTTGTAGCTACAGATAGTGCTTTTCCGGAGCCATTTTAATAAACATTATTGCTTATATTATCTGGCATGATAAACTTTAAGGCCTGAATCTTATTGTCCCTTTCAGTAAGATGCGGCATGGAAGTTGCTGAGTGCTGAGATAAGATTTGTGCAAAATCAGTTCTCAATTGGGTGTGCTCTAATACAACACAGACTTAATTTTGGGGGTGGGGAGTTGGGTATAGGGGTATTTATCCTGCCTCAAAACAATTTTGGGAACTAACATCCAATTTAAGCCAATTAACTTCACGAAATCATAACTTAAAATAGAAGCAGCAAGTCAGCAAAATATATGCTTCAACAAAATGCTTCTTGCAAACAAACCACCACCACTTAACACAATAACATTTATCTGCTTCAGAGATGCTGAAAAACTTCCTAGTAGAAAACTGGCCATTTATTTATCTGTTTACAGAAACGTTATAAGCGTTGCTCCTCTCTGGGTAGTAAAGGCAGGAAAGGCAGCAAGGAAAGGACAGTCTGATAATCACCCAGGTGAATTTCAACCCTCTGAACCACAATTGTTTCCACAGTTGTTTGTTGAATACTTTGACCAATATTTTGAGCCCATTTAACCATACATCCTTTCATTTGTTTGTCTTCCATTTCTATTTTTATTAAAAGATTATTTCTCTTGATGCTGCTGCTAGACAATGATTTTAACAGGATGACACTGGTGATGTTATGTTTTTTAATGGTTTTAATGGTTTATATGGTTTTTGTAATATTAGGTTGAATGTTTTTAATTGTACTTTTTGAATGTATGGCATCAAATTCTGCCAATTTCTGTAAGCCGTCTTGAGTCGCCGTAAGGCTGAGAAAGGTGGGCTACACATGCCATAAATAAATAAATAAAATGTTCATCAGAGTTGTACAATATTGTGTCTCAAATTATGCCCTACTTAATTAAAAACAGTGTAGAGAGAGAAAACGTGGAGGCAGTGACAGACTTTGCATTCTAGGTACAAAGACATAGACTGCAGCCAGGAAATCAGAAGATTTACTTCTTGAGAGGAGAGCAATGACCTATCTCGATAAAATAGTGAAGAGTAGAGACATCACACTAGCAATGAAGATCCACATAGTTAAAGCAGTGGTATTCCCCATAGTAACCTACAGGAAAGCTTGGAGACACAATTATGCTGGAGAAAATGGAAGGAAAAAGGAAGAGGGACCGAGTAAGGGCAAGATGGATGGATGGTATCCTTGAAGTGACTGGCTAAAGGAGCTAGGGTGGTGAAGGCCGACAGGGAGCTCTGGCATGGGCTGGTCCTGAGGGCACGAAGAGTTTGAAGCGACTGAACGAATAAACAAACAAAAAGAATTTTGTCCAATTTAAAATTCTCAGTCAGTTGTGCATATACCAGTGCATGATATAGTATTCTCCTTCAAACGCTGCCATTGTTTTTATCCTATATTACCTATTTTTATTACTTTAAAAATAAAGCTTCATGTGGTGGCATCCAGGGTAGCCTAGAATGTAGTTTCATTATATATGTATTCAATATTTTAACGCAAGCACACCTGATTTGAGTCCCTTTCAAGAGAGATAAAGTGGGGTATAAATAAATACATATAATAATTATTATAATCCTAATAATAATAACTTGGGAAGTGTCCGATGTGTGATCCAAAACAACAGCCAGCATAATGATCTTGTTTGCTGTGTACTAATCTTGTTGTGTTTCTTCTAATAATAATAATAGTAAGGAGAAGAAGAAGCATTAGCTTTAAGCTTGTCAAACCATGCCATCCAAACATCAAATCAAAGCCTTCTAGTTGTAACATATTTAATTTTTTTCAAGTTGATCCCATTTTTAATATAAATTAAGGAACAGGCTGTGAAGTATAAATTGAGATTTGGCAGTCTTCCTCGTTTTATTTTGCAATTTCTCAAGCCTTATTTTAGGTTTCTTCCATTGCCAAATAAATTTGGAAATGACTTTTGCCATTGTTGACATGACCCCCTCATTTGTCAACATCACTAAAGATTGTAATGAAAATAATATTGAGATAACACGTTAATCTTTATCAATGAGCTTCTTGTCAGCAATAATTGTAACATATTCTGTTTTATTTGAATCCACATTTTCTTCTAGTTATTCACACACAGCTTAAAGTTCCAATTTGTTATTGAAATCTCCATATTTTACTTCCAAAACTGGTTTTCTTCATTAAATGTTCTGTGGAGACTTGTGTCCTTAAAAGCTACATCAGGCTAACAACACTTTTTGGATAAGTTTTTAAATGTTTTCAAAAATTCTTAGCATCTCTATCCCAAATACATCAATCACAATACATTTATCAACTACAGTTGCAGAAAATATTCATATATAGCAGTCAATGTTACACCTGATGGCTCAAGTCTCGGTGCCATCCTTTGCCATACCTTCCTGAAGCATAATTTTACACCACTATTTTCACTCTTTTCTTGTGATAATACAACTCATACAAAAGGCATGAAGAAACCACTGGTTCTAGTAAACATGTTTTGGATGGACCCAGCAATGGCTATTGTTGGGTAAGTGAGACTAAGCCTCAGCATTAAGTGAAAACTGTACCTTTCTGCTTGAATTAAAAATCATCTACAGTATCTAGCACAAAGCTTTCGCAGAGTTATTCATACCATTAACCTGCAAATGATCTGGTCTGTTAAGTATAATTTGTACTCTCTTGGCATACCGTCTACATAAAAATGTGCCCTGTTGCGATTGGTGAAGCTGAAACACACACGGAAGGATAGACGGACAGACAGACACAGATAGATATATAGGATTGCGGCTTAAATCAGTTGCTTCATAGAGTTTCTGACGTCAGGATGTAGACCATTGGCCCTTTCGCACTACACTACAATTCCCCTTTAACTATCATGACAACACCTTATGGAATTCTGCCATTGGCAGTTTAGTCAGGGATTAGAGAGCTGTAAAGTTTCCTCAGAGTATAAACTAAGGACTTCATAAGACATAGGGTAGCTATGTTGGAACTGTCATAGGATGTCCCTGTAGCATCAAAGTGAAATAAAATGAGGAGGATTGTCATGTGATGTATTTGCATTTGATCCACTGCTCTCCTGACCAACAGTTAGACATGTTGGAGTCTTTGCAACCAATGGAGTCTTTCACCTGTTCATATATATGTGTTTTCTTAATTAGATTTATGATATTTTAATCCCCATCTAGGCAGAGTAGGTTCTTTTTAGAATTGTTCTTTCTCCCACCCACCCACGCACCTCCCCACCCCACAAAATAATACCATAATAGTAGTCAATGGCTACTGTTTGCCAATTCTTGTATGGAGTGCTGGTTTTATTCCTTTTTTATTGCTTTTAAAACAATATCAGTCCGGATCTGTAAAAAAAAAACCCTGCTTATTTCTAGCCCAAATGTGTACTTCCTGAAAATTAATTGCATTGCCTACAAATCATGACGTTTTTGTCTGGCATATTTGAACACCTTTGTTCCCTGAGTGCTTGGTCTGTCTGCTCTATTTATTTTCTTTACAGATAGCCTCAAATACAATTAATAGTAACACAATGCATGGAAATATACCAAGGATGTCTAGAAAGCTGTGCAATGGGAAATATGTTCACAACTGTAATTTCAGCGAGCTATATATTTGAAAATATTTATCTGTGCCACTATCTTGTGCAGTTACTATCCATTTAGCATTCCAGAGGAGAACAACCTTGAAGCCAGCATGAAATGCACACAGTGATTCTATCCTGGGCGAACAAATAAAAGAGCATGCCTGAGTCAGTTAAATAGCAAGGCCACTAACCTTGAGCCAAAATATGTAGCAAAAACATATCAAACATGAGCACTGCAGCAGAATTTGAGCAGCCATAGTTGCCATTGCTAAGGTCCCTCCTAGATTGGAACACATTTTTAAGAATCTGAATTGCCTAGCCTTCGTTTTTAGTCCTGCTCTTTTTAAAAATTTCAGTACAAGCAGAAGGCAAAGCATACTCAAGGCATCCATTATTTCTTTCCACCATTTGCTGGAAAAGGCAGAAGCTATTAAAAACTGAAGGCATGCATATCTCATGCTATTCAGCTAACTGGTAATTAAAGAGCAATTAAATTTTTCATGGTGTAGATTATGACTGGTTTTCAAAGACATTAGAAGAAGCAGTTCCCTGAGAGTTGTGTTGCTATGATGGAGATGTTCATTGCCACAGCATTCATTAAATACACAGATTAATGGTATATTTGAATCTTGTACCCAAGATGACTTTGTATAGAAGATCAGTACAATTTATGTCCATACAGTATTTCTAGTGTGGTTGTTGGACCTTTTATGTGGTTCAATGAAGAAAAAGACGATTGTATCGTTTGGTGGAGGAAATGTATCTGGTGCTCTATCCTTTCAGGTGCTCTATTCCTTCAGGGAATTCAGGGCTACCAAAGCAATTGCAAGTTGAGAAAAGCTCCATCATGGTTTTAGGAAGCAATGGCTGCTGGACAGGTCATTTGGATGACTACCTTTGACAAATTTCAGCCGCTAGATGGGAGGCTTTTCCTTGATTTATAATGCTAAAAGGAGACAGGATGGAAAATATGGGCTAGCTATTGAAAACATGAAGCATGGACCACTTTCTTCCATGATACAATATCAATCCATTTTTGCAGGGATTGAGCATTCACAGAATATAGTGTATTTCATGTTATTAGACAATCCTAGTGAAGAGAGAAAGTGTACTGCCTTGGCCATCTTTCAATGTCCTGTAATATCTTGGTAATCCCTGAAGAAATTGATGGACAGATGGATGGATAGATGGAGATATATATTACTTATTTAATTTATACCCTGCTTTTCACCCATATAGGACCAAAAGTGGCTTATTCATTGAAATGTTAAAACAAGATAGCATCAACAATCTGCAATATAAAAAACTGAAATGCACAGAACAAAAACCCACTTTAGAGCATTAATTTAGGACAGCTAAAATACATGAAAAACTCTTAGCCAACTGGTTTATGGCCTTTATACTGCTTTAGAAACATTGTCACATTCTGGCCATAGATCCACATGAGAGCCACAGATTTTTGAGGGCCATTCTCAACAACTGGCTTCTCATTGAAGCTGCAAGAGGACCTAGGGATGACTTATACAGGCAGTTCCCAAGTTACAGACAAGATAGGTTCGGGTAGGTTTGTTCTCAAATTGAATTGGTATGTAAATCAGAAGAGGTACCTTTTTAAGTGTTACTCCAGCCAAATATATATATTAGCTTCAGCTAACATAAGGAAGGGTTAGCACCCCTGTAGTTGTTTTGCTGTCTATCCCCTGTTAAGAAGATTTCACCTCATTTTCTGTCCCTGTGACAATTGGATTTTGAAAAATGGGCTTGTTGTGGAAACAGGGATTAGTGATAAAGCTTTAGTGGAGATACCTTTCCCCCATGATAACTCTTTCAGGAGTGAATTTCCCTTCTGAGAGGTAGATTTCTCTCACTTCCTGTTGTCTCACCCCCGTTCCTAACTATGAGTCATTTTAAAGTTGGATAATAATATTTATTTATGCCCCGCCACCATCTCCTCAAAGGAGACTCGGGGCGGCTTACATGAGGCCAAGCCCAGTGGTACATTACAATACAATAACGTAAAAAGCATAACATAAAATCGCGATAAAACGAAACAAACATAAAATATAATAAGCAGTGCAAAGTAATACAATAAAATCAAACACAATCGCAAGAGCAGGCCACATGCACAAGATACAGTGATAAAACACAGGATGAGGTAGAAGTAAAACATCTATATTTCATGCTGTAAAGGAAACTCATGAACGGAGTAGTAGAGAAAGTCCTTCATGTGGGCAGGGGGCAGTGCAATATGAGGACACCCATTTTGGGGGGAATGACAAGGGGAACGTAAAATCATTCTCCAAAAGCACAACGGAAAAGTTTTGAGGTTTTTCTTGAAAGTTTCCAGGGTGGGGGCTTGCCTAATCTCGCTGGCCAATGCGTTCCAGAGTCGGGGGGCCACGGGACAGAAGGCCCTTTCCCTCGTTCCCACAAGTCAAGTCTGTGATAATGGAAGGGGTGAAAAGAGGGCCTCCCCCGAAGAATGAACGGATTGGGCAGATTTGTGGGAGGAGATATGGTCATGAAGGTAGGCGGTTCCCAAACCATTTAGGGCTTTAAATATGATGATCTTACCTTGAATTGGGACCGGAAAATAAACGGCAACCAATGGAGCTCCTTAAACAGGGGGGTTGTAATTCACCCCCGTTATTAATCTGGCTGCCGCACATTGGATCAATTGAAGTTTCCAGGCCGTTTTCAAGGGTAGCCCCACATAGAGTGCATTACAATAGTCTGGCCTAGAGGTAACTAAGGCGGGGACCACCGTGGTCAAGTCAGACTTCGCAAAGATTGCTTATACTGGTTGGTGGGAAGTGACAAGGGTCAGCAGCTCATGTGATTGTTGTTTCCAGGAAATGGATTTGATTATATTGAATTTTAAATTTGCTACTAATATGGTTTTGAAAATGGACTGAGAGGAAAGCCTTCTCCAAACTTACATAGACTCATATAGGAGGATTAAAGGTTTCAAACCTATTCTCACAATATATTGTGAAACAAAAACTGGTCAGAAGGGGATGGAAAGTACCTTAGGTAAAGAACTCTTCTTTTGCCCTTTCCCTGCAGTGTGCAGGCTTTTATGCTCAACTGAATGCAAGTGTACATTGCCATGTATTTTCTGGTAATATAGGCATTGTTGATACAATCAGTACACCAAAGTGCCATTTCTCTTTGGCACTTGATTGAGGCAGGGATACTTGGAAGTGGAAATAAAGAAGAAACAATGTGAAAACATTTGCAATAGCTTTGGGGTGGAAAAGACTTGGTGGATATTTCTGAAGAAAAGTATTCAAACCCAATTAAAAGTGGCTGCTCTTATCAATTATTTCATTCAGTTGTCTATAGAAGATATTAAATCTAGCAATTCTAAAAAGCAATATAATGATTCATTTTAATATCATGCCATTTTAAATCATATAATTGAGTTGCTGGTATTATTTGATATGAATGTAGTCTATGATGACATAATTGTATGTATGTTATGAACCATTCAATAATGTTTGCTAATTTCTATCTGAATCATTCTGATTCCATTTTAGATCACTGAAGCCTAAAAACTCCTGTTTTGCCTTATTATTTATTTATTTATTTGTGGTATTTTTATTCCACCCTGAAGGGGCTCAGGGCGGTTCACAGTGTTGGCAACAATTCAATGCAATCAATTAAAAAAACCCAATATAAAACATGAAACATTATTAAACACACCACATAAAATAACATCACATATCACACATACATATAAATTTATATGAGGATTTATGGCAAAAAAGCAAAATATATGCTGTGCTGCCTGCTTATCACACCACACCATTTGAATGGTGCATGAAACTGACTAATGCTGAAGCAAGGGTTGTATATGATAACTTGATGAAATATCTTGAAGTTCTAAAGTAGCAGATGAACCATTTTATATCAAATGACTATATTTCTTTTTCTTATCTTGGGATGTCTATAAAATGTGCCATCTCTCTTACTCTTCAAACTGATTATGGATGAAGCAGTGAAATCTTTTTAGATTAATACATCAGATATGACAAAACTTTAAGGAGCACTTACTGTCTCGTCTATTAGACAGTGTATGGAGTGGCTATTTATATCCGAAAGAAGATTGTGAGTCACAGTTTAGAGTCCTGATATCAATCAGATGGCTGGAACCTTTCCAGCTTTTAAGACATGCATCATCTGCTATACAAGAAGCACATTTCATTCAAATCTTTTAACTCTTGGGAATATTTTCCTGGCATTTTAGTTAAAGGCATGCCTACGTTTGTGGCTGAGCGGATCGGTATCAACATGGTCTATTTCTGCTTTACCTCCCTGCACTGACTGTGTGTGAGGTAAAAGATTAAATTTGTGAAAAATCTCTGGTAAGAGACCAACATTTTTTTATCAGCCTCACATTGGCAAGCTCCACATGCTGAGCGGAACAGCAGGGAAGCTGCAGTAAAGGAGGCAAACGATGAACTGCGAGCAGCAGAGTAAGGCAAGAAGCAAACCGAAATAGCAAGGGAAGGAAAAGGAGACTATGAAGTGAAGTCAAGGAGGTATAAGAGATAGGGAGAGAAATGTGCATTCAGTGGAAATAATAGGTCACAGAGACAGCCTGATAGGAGAAGAGAGATTGCCAGATGCCAGCAGACTCTAAATGGCAAGCGTTGGTATGAAGATTTGGTGTCTTGTTTGTTGTTTTTAACAGGGATTAAAGCTAATGAGTTTCAGGTTAATCTAGCATCACACAACAAGATGCTTGAGAAGTGTTTTCAGTTTCTGAAAAGCGTCTTATTTCTTTCCACTCAAACACATCCAACTCCAACTTTTGAGAACTTCATACTCTATGTTTGCTCCCCTGCCAGCTCAAACTCCGCATCAGCCATGTCTAATAGGAGCATCTGTTTTGTGGAGATTAGAAGGACAGATGTCACAAAACGACAACCATCTAGATAAGGCCGAAGTCCCTAGGAGTCCAGTTCAATTTAGGTACATTCATTAGCATTGATTGTATGTCTATACCCTTTCATGTTTCATAATTGCAACATTATGATTCCACTTTTAAAGCCATGGCAATACCCTATGGAGTCCTGATTTAAAACTTTGGCACTAGAGGAATGCTCTGGCTGAGAATTGTAAACAGTCTTTCTCAAACCAGAGGGTTTAGGATTCCTTATTGGTTGTTATAGAACTGTGGTTCCAAATCTTGTTTTGACCAGGGACCACTTTGACCTGAGACCACTTCAACAGGGACTACTCTCCAAATTTGTATCAAAAGGGTTCCAAATCAGTTTTTGGTCAATTTTAGATTTGGTTTGGTTATGTGTGGTGCTGATTCAGAAAATTGCATTGGGTAGACCACATCAGCTCTAGTTTCTGATACATAACATATGCCATCCAGTAGTCGCTATCTTCTCTCCCACATAAAACCATATTTAATAATGTAGACCAGATGTGGTCTATCCAATGCAATTTTCTGAATCAGCACCCCAAATAACCCCAGGAACAGGTCTAAAAATGAAGACACCAAGGGAAAAAGTGTTTTGGTTGGGCTGTGTTATTATCTGTAGTAGTAACTGTGAGGCTGTGGACCATATTTTAGTTCTTGTGGACCACTGGTGGTCTACGGACCACAGGCTGGGAAACACTGCTATAGAAGTTAAAGCGGAATTATGGCATCACAGTTGTGTTAGCATACAAGGGCTCGCTCCCTTTGTTAAGATGAATCTTGTGAAGAAAATGAAAGAATATTTACATAGCCCAGTAGTACTTCAGAAGTAAATTCAATGAGCCTTACAGTTATACACATCTTGACTGTATCTAAGGATGCATCTACACTGCAGAATGGATGCAGTTTGACACCACTTTAACTGTCATGATTCAATGCTATGGAATCATTGGACTTGTAGTTTTACCAATTCTTTAGCCTTCTCTGCCAAAGCACTAAATTACAATACCCAGGCTTCCATTGTATGGAGTCGATGCAGTTAAACTGATTATCAGACTGCATTACTTCTACAGTATAGGTGCAGCCTTAATGAGTACACACAGATGAAAACAAACATAGGAGATGCAGATAGTAGGGCTCAGCTAGGGCTGATTTGTTGAAAGCTTCAGTCTTTCAAGGTGTGGGAAGAGACACTCATTAAATCCTAACTAAGTCCAGCTGACTTATTTTATTATTTATTTATTTATGTATATTTATAACCCACTCTTCTCAACCCCAAAGGGGACTCAAGACATCTTATACAAGGCAACTATTAATTGCCTTAACAGCATACAATTAAAATAAAACTTTAAATTAAGATTAAAATTAATACACCTTAAAGTAGTTAAAAGCATTACATCCATTATTAAAATCACGCCATCCACAATCGTAATCCGGGGACAATCCAAAAGTGATTGCACATATTCCATATCCTTCTGTTGCACTTATCCAAAGGCTTGATCCCAAAGCCACATTTTCACTCTCTTTCTGAAGGCCAGGAGGGAGGGGACAGATCTAACATCACCGGAGAAAGATTTCCACAGCTGACGGACCACCACTGAGAAGACCCTGCAAAGGAGGTGGGACTAAGAGCAGGGCCTCCCCTGACAATCATCAACTCTGAGGTGGTTCATAGGGAGAGATGTGTTTCGGCAGGTAAGCTTGGCGGGTGTTAAGCATCACTGATATACAGAAAGCTTTACAGGACATTAAGACCAGGAAAGAAGAGTTTCCCACAACCTTCCTATATAAGCCTTGGAAATGAAAGTGAACTTCTTAGCTGTCAACATTGTCTGTACCTGCCCATTGATACCATCATATCATCTTATTACCAAGATTACCAATGGGTTGTTTCTCCAATATTTGGGGCAGGGGGAGGGGATTCAAGTATTTCCTAAAAAGACAGAGAACCCTTGTTGAATAAATATTTTTCTTTAAAAAGTAATATGAATATATAACACATGATAAATGACTGCAACCTTTGGTAAGTAAAGTCCATATAAGTTCCCTTGCCTTTTGAATTATTGGAGAGATTTTGTGCACCACATCAAAACACAGGCACCTCAGTGTGATGCAGTAGAGCAGAGTGTAAAGTTTCAGGATGGAAAGCCACACATCAAATCATCCTCTCACTGTGAAACTTACTAGGTGGTCTTCAGAGAGTCACTGCCTCTGTGCTGAACGTAACACACAAGGTTGCTGTGAATGGATTAAAGGACATGGATTAAAGGACATGGCCCTGTGTAGGCTGTATTGAGCTCCCAAAAGGGGTGGCTAGCGACAAACGTGTGAAACAAACAAACGCCTCTTGTATATGGATAGTTTCATACTTCACAGTAGAGGGTAAAATTCTATAGCTAACTGAATCTGCTGACAACCAGGTCTTGCCTTCCTAGTTGAAGCAATTCAAAGCAGTTGATTCCAGTCATGTTAGCGAGTTAGAGTAAAACACAAAAAGCTGATACATTTTAGTACTGTAAATGTTGTGGGTTGCACTCATTTAGCTGGGTAGGGGTGGTCCTTGAAATTGTGTACCACAATGTACTTTGCAACATGTTTCAGAATTCCTATTAATAAGGGTTTTTAAAAATTGTTTTGTTTTGAAGCTCCAACGAAGCAGCACAAACTGTGTCCCAGCTTCCTGTACCCATATAGCAATTGTAGGGAGGCTTCTTGGTGTGCTCTCCATTATGTTCTATCTAGCTAGTTGCTTTGACCACATTCATGGATAATTTCTAGAAATGTAGATTGGGTACTGATTTCTTACGTAGAGTGTATGGAAAGCAATAAGGGTACAGTGAATTTTCAGATGAGAAAGCAGAAAGCTAAAAGACAAAGGTTCAAACCTCTGCTCAGCCAAGGAAATCCACTGAGTTGAGTTGGATGGGTCATAGTCATCTTAAGAGGAAACAATGATAAATGTCCCCCAAATTAATCTTGTCAAGAAGTCTGTAGGGTAAGGTCACCACAAGTTGAAGTTGACTTGCACATAAGAAGAAATTATTGCTTTCTTATAAAGCATTGACTTTACTCTTTCATTGCTTTTTATTGTGATGGAAAACATGCATGTAGCTTTGAAAGCCTGTTGAAGTATATTGTTAAACCTAAAAGTTGCACAGGAAACAGGATTGGCAGAGTCATTGCCTCAGCCAGCAAAACTGGGATAGGATGGGATCAAATACTAACCAGACATCCTCTAAGATTTCTGTAATGCTGAGGGTGGAGAAAGGACCTAATTATAGCACTAGAGTATCTGTTCCTCACCTCCACAGGAATTGGGTTTTCCCTGACCAAACGTCTTTTCTCGTTTTCTTTTTTACTCATTTATTTAAACATTGTGACCTTTAATGATATCAAGATGGTGTAAAATGATATCAGCACTATCAATTTAAAACAATGTAAAATTATTTTAAAAGACTTGAATGATATTAAACAATGAAATGATCTCAGAAGTTGGTGGACTCTTGCAGTAATTTTAGCTATAAAAGATTAGTACTGGAATGAATCCATGACAGAGGTTATAGTCAAATACATCCCTCAACTAGCCCAGCTATCTCCTAGATGCTGGATTTCAGGCCAAACTACAGCAAGCTTTGCTGCAAATAGTACTTTTGGGAGCTTACAATGACACTGAGGTTCACCCTTCCCCGTGGAGCACAGATAATTTTATTCATTATTTATTTACAATATTTATTTCCCACCCTTCTCACCCCAAAGGGGACTCAGAGTGGCTTTACAGAATATGCACATATAGCAAACATTCAATGTCAATTATACACTTAAGAAAGACAAACAATACAGAGGTAAAGGAAGTATTTCCAGCATCTTGGAGGCTGTGCCTGACTCCGGCCATTGGGGGTGCTGTCGTTCCATCTTCCATGCCGAGGAGCTTTCCTATATCAATCGATGTCCTTAAGAGCGCCTTTATTACCTCCCCACTAAAAGTGGTACCTATTTTATCTACTCGCGTTTCTGCTTTCAATTTGCTAGGTGGGCAGATGAAAATTTGTTGCCACACTTCAGGGAATGCACATATATTTTTTGGTGGAAAAAGATGAAGTTGTAGTTGTAAGAACTTGTTTTTATTTATTGTACTGTGTTTTTTTGTTCAACGTTTGTGTTTCATGTGACCTGTACAGGAATTGCTACAAGTAATTTTCACAATTTTGATGCTTTCCTCTTGGGCATTTGGCCAGATTTTACAAGCTCTTGGGAAGGAAAGTCAAACTTTAATCATTTAATAGATTTGTACAATATCTGGTTTTGTTTGGAAACCAGAAACATAGCTGTTTAGAAATGACAAAGATTTCTGAAATGCCTTGAAGGCTACTATATTTATAAGTTTTTACAGGCAAGTTTCTCCTTCATCAAATTTAAGCCTACTCCAACAGATAAAATAGATATGAGCCCTTAAAATCTGAGACTACAATAAATCTGCTGGCCTTTAAGAAGTCTGTGTTGATGTATTTATAGCTTCCACTGTAGGAAACGTGTAAAATGAAAGAGGCAAGGTAGACAGTTGGCTGACCAGGTATCAGATGGTGCCTAAAGAAATATCATTCTACAAGTAGCATTAACTTATTCAAGAATCAAGATGTACAGTTTTCATCTTATTCACAAATTTAAATGTAATAGCACTTACTTTTCTGTGTTGAGCATTCAAAGTCAGTGGGAATCAGCAGAGAGATGCCCACAAATGACAAGCCAACCAAGCTGCTCAGCCTGGCAAACATATAAAGTAATGAATATAGAACAGCATATTGCAAAAATAGCACAACAATAGACAAAAAGCAATTTTCCCGACTTTTCCTTTCAAACAAATTATATTAGAGCTTTGGCTTGGCAGAACGTCAAAACGCCTGTGTAGACAACCTCTGCTCCCTTGCCGCTGTTCGCTGACTTGATTTGGAGAAGAGAGGTAATTTAATATTTTTCAATCTTGTTTGATTTTGTGCAAAATGGAAAGGTGCAAATAGGCTCCCGCCCTGCCCCAATAGTCCATGCAATGAATTTTTGATAGAATCAAAGCTGTCGGCAACTACAGCTGGCAAAATATTTTGTAACATGATGGGGCTGCCATGTCAAGAGATATTTAAAGTGAAGTTATCATTCATAAATATCAATAGGCTTCCTAAGATTTTAGCTACGACCACCCAGTTTCAGTGACACAAAGCAGCAGTAAAATAGCTTCCTTTCTATTTTGGTACGCAGAAGCAGATTGTTCACCATATATTATACTATGTAACAACATTTGGGAAAAAAACTCTGTTCCTCATTTGAAAGTGTTATTTCCTGTTTAATTGTGTGGTACTTACTTTGAAAGTGGGTTGTTGTGAGTTTTCTGGGCTGTACGCAGGGCTGTAGCCAGAGGAGGGAGGAGTTAAAAGTTTAACCCTGCCCTGAAATGTGTCAGGTTAAAAAAGAAACCTGGTTTACTCATAACTTGGTTGACCAGTTAAAATTCTTGAGTAAACCTGGTTTCGAGGGGAAGGGTGTAGAACCTTTGGGGGGGGGGTGTAGAACCCTTAACCTCCCCACCTCCCCCGGCTAATGCCCTGCCTGTATGGCCATGTTCCAGAACCATTCTCTCCTGATGTTTTGCCTGTATCTATGGCAGGTATCCTCAGAGGTTGTGAGGTCTGATGGAAACTAGGAAAATGGGGTTTATATATGTGTGGAATGTTCAAAGTGGGAGAAAGATCTCTTGTCTGTTTGAGGTAAGTGTGAATGTTTCAATTGGCCATCTTGATTAGCATTTAATAGCCTAGCAGTTTCAAGGTCTGGCTCCTTACTGCTTGGAGGAATGTCGGGAGGTGATTAGCTGGTGATTAGGTTTCCCCCAGGCAGTAAGAAGCCAGACCTTGAAACTGCTAAGACACCACAGTCAGATGTGCCACAGCAGTGCAATGAGTTTGTGTGCTGTTGTGGCACATTTGGCTGTGGAGTCCTAGGCCTACATCATTTGATCCAACCCTGGCAGTGTGTCTGTGTTTTTGTGAAACAGGGGAAATAAGCTGTGCTAACCTTATAATATCTACTAGGCTAAAAAGAGTAATAGGCCACTTTATAATATTGTTGAATTGTTTAATGGTACTTGAGATTGATGAATAAATTGCTTGTTATCAGCATGATCAAACAGGAAATAGTTCTACTGAAAAGGGAATTATTTGTTCTGCACATGGAAAATGAGGTATAAGTGTAATTCCAATATCCATTTGAGATACAAAGTAGGAAGAATTCCAGATTAAAAATGATTAGGTATGTATAAGAGCAGTGGATAAGAAGAGATGTTAAAGATGAACACAACCATTTCTATAGCTCATTTGTACTTTAAGAATGCTTCTTTGTCCTAAAATTACATTTTGGCCTTCAGAAAATATAATTTGAAATGAAGCTACATGAATTGGTTCTAGTTCAAGAAACCTTGCATCTGATTCCATCCACGTTTTGCTTTGTATAGTTTTATACAAAATCACTCGTTTAAAAAGCTAAATATCAACCCATGCATTTTCTTTTGACAATTTGGACCAAACTTAGAAGGTTTGCCCTATCTGTTTTTCATTTTGGTCTTTTAACTGTTCTTTCAATTAAAACAACTCATTCAAGAGCTGGATGTGGATGTCCTGTAGCAATGGCCCACCAATGATTTGCTGTCAGAGAAGATAACAAATGCCAAGGTTATCATGACAAAATCAAACTGTTGTACCTATGATAAATGTGTTGTTTTTAATGTGCCACAAAAATCTTAGTTGTCATTGGTGATGGTGGACACTATTCTTTTACTTTCCCATTTTTCTTTACTTTTTCATAAGATTTTCTTCGTCAAGGAATGCCCTTTTGCTTTGCATTCCTGAATTGTGCTGCTTTGCTTCCAGGATGATATGGAAATCTCATGCCTTCAGAATATTTAGGAGACTAGAGATAAAAGTTTAATTTTGCAGCACTGTAATTATGAAACAATAGCTATTATGCACATCTTAAGGACTTAAGCACCTATATGGAAGAAGAGTTAAACTTGAACTGTCTGTGATATTCTATAGGTTCACATTTTATTCAAGGTCTCCATGTTGTGGCTGGAGTCCTGAGTTATTTCTGTGTTGGAGGGCCACCTTTCTAATCTTAAAGTCTTCTTCAGGAGCTCTCTAGACTCAAAGTTCAAACATTTCTGGACCAGGAACTTTCAAATCATTTACTGAGTAAAGGGTGGGAGGAAAGGTCTGCATATTTTCAGTCCAGAAGTTTGATTCAAAATAACTCTTGGACAAAAGGCTCAATGGATCAAAGCACAGCAGATAATTCATATTCTCTTTCTTCTACAGATTTCATTGAATGCTCACCAGTTTCTGCTTCTTTGGGTTGGGAAAGTGCTTTCTAGATAGGAGAAATATTGCTTGAACTAGTGCTATACCTTTTACCCAACCCTGCCATAATGAGATCCCCTTCAATGTTAGCCAAATCCTTACTCTAGCTTTCTATAATATTAGCTAATAAAGTCATCACAAAAGGAAGGGGGCAGTGGTCAAATGTAATTTGAATATTATTTGTACAATTTTCAAGTCTTCAAATGCGTCTCACCTTTACCTAATGTGTATGTCACCTGTTGACATATTTGTCAGTCTTTAAAAGCTCATGACATTCCAATATATTTAATATGAAATGTTAATGTTTATAAATGGAGACAGGTTCAGTTAGCCTGCAGAAGAGAAGACTGAAAGGAGACAGGATATCCATGTATACATATGTGAGGGGAAGTAAGGGAGGAGAGAGTAAGCTTGTTTTCTGCTTCCCTGGAGACTAGGATGCAGAACAGTGGTTTCAAACGACAGGAAAGGAGATTCTACCTGAACATTAGGAAGGTCTTCCTAACAGTGAGAGCTTTTCAGCAGTGGAACTCTCTGCCCTGAAGTGTGGTGGAACTTTCTTCTTTGGAGGTTTTTAAACAGAGGCTGGATGGCCATCTATTAGAAATGCTTTGAATGCAATTTTCCTGCTTCTTAGCAGGGGGTTGGACTGGATGTCCCACAAGGTCTCTTCAAACTCTATGATTCTGTGATTCTGTGTCTGAGACAAAGTGTGCAGGAAGATGCCATAAGCTGATGCATGGGTCCGGAAACTGAAGAAAGAATGACAATGTAGGGTTATACATGAAGTAACAATAGGAACCAGATTGTACCATTATTTTCTAAGAATAATCTCATCAACTGAGGAAGTATCCCCCTCTTTCTGACTAATCTCCTGGCAATTGCACCATTAATATTTTTTTTACCAACCCAACATTTTTCCTGCAATCCACTCCCAGACTATTAATAGGTTCCCTGTTCAGATTACTCTTCTTTTGTGATTTTTTTTCCAAATTTTATAGAGCTTTATATGTTAAAATTTGTTAATCTTTATGACTCAATAATAATGTAACAAGAATTTCCTTTTTTTATATAGGCAGTCGTTTCAAAGCTTATACTTCACGTGTGTTTGAAATTCCATCAGGCTGAAGGTAGTAGAGGCAGAAATGTTGCTTTGCAAATGGAATTACAAAGAATAACGAACATCAATTAACCTATTTTAAATTTCAAGGATTGGAAACGTTCACCGTTTTCTTTACTCTGTGCTAAGCTTTTTAATCTAAACTCATGAGGGGATGAAAAGGCTCTAATTACGTAGCCTGGAAAATGAAAAAAAAGAGAAGTTTTCTTAGAGGAGTTCTCTGAAATGTGAGGCTTAAAACCCTTTATTACATGTCTAGAAAGTATTAATCCTCTCCTTTTTCATATTTGCCATAACATAAAAAATGAGATGCTCAAATAAGTGGATGACATACACATTTCAAATAAGGTAAATTAACAACTTATTTCTAGAGGAAAAAAGCAGCTAGCAGTATTTATTTCCACTGGAGCCAAATATGGGATCCAATTTCTTGTTTTGAAATGAAGTGATAATGTCAGAAGTCACGGCATGTACATGAAACATGAAATGTATCTTTCTTTAAGGGCCTGAGATGTGTTTTTCTGGGTTATATTGCATCCCGGGGAAAAATCAAAAATTGCTTTATAGTACATGGAATAGGACATTATATTTTAATGTTGACCCATTTGCTTTGAATTGTAAGAATATTGCATTATTTCATAGAACAGTTGGATTGGATAGGCGCATCCTGTGCAAACCCCTGCGATGCCGAAAAAGCAGAGTCAACGTACCCCCGACAGATGGCCATTTCATTCTATGATTTGTGGCATTGGCCACTTTGAGTTCCTAGGAGAATTGGTATTTGAGATGTTTATTTAAGGTCCCTTGACCTTAAAATAAAGACAGGACAAGGAACTGGGTTTCTTAGCTTTCCTGATTTCTGATTTTAGAATGAGTTTTATCATGTACAGGATACGGTCCTGCTAGCATCTTTGACATTGTTAAAGAAAGTGCTCCTGCATGTGTATCCTTCAATATCCAACTTTTGTATGGATATAAGAGAATATAAGAGTATGTTGCTCAATATCACAAAGCAAATTCAGAAATAATTGCAACAATGTAAGGGATTGGAGACAACACTTTCTCCCTGTGCAAAGTGATAGCCAACATGATGTTTGACCGGCGCATGATTAACAACTTGCCACCTTGCTGTGCCACTGACACTTTTGTGTGAATCAGTAATGTCTGGTTATGGTTTTATGTGACTGTAAGGGGTTGGGTTTGTTAATTGTTTTATGATGTTTTATGATGTAAATTTTATGTGTTTTAAAATTTTATATGTTTTTACATGCTGGAAACCGCCCTGAGCTTTGGGAAGGGCGGTTTATTAAGTCGAAATAATAAATAAATAAATAAACAAACTTTTACTGGGTCAGGATCCATACAACAACGTCATGTCCCGAGCCTTAGGTGTCATCCATTCTTTCATACCTTCCTCACTGAGATTCTATCCCTGGGATCATGGGTAGGAAGGATCATTTATAAGGAAATACCATAGCATTATATTATATTATATTTAAAATTCCTCAAAACGTTCCAAACAAGTCATTGTTATTTCTCTGGAGGTTGCCAATGACTGTAAATTGACCCACAGATCCTCCAGTGTCGTCTTGTTCTCTGGACTGTCCGTTTAGTATGTTGTGAATCTAGATTGAGATCTTATTTTTGTGTCTGGATTTTGATTATCAGAGTGATGGAAGAAATTGAATACCAATCTCTAGCTCCCCATTTACCTCCTCAACAAAGAGTACATGTTGTATAAATTGTCCCAAGGAGCATGTCCAATACACATGCTTGCACAAAAGATGTTCCAATAATTTTGCAGATTTATTGCAGAAAATAATACTAAAGAGTTATTGGGGTTGTTGTTTTTTTTTATAAAAAAAAACCAAACCCAACATATCAGCCTTAAAGCTTGTGAAAAGCAAGTAAACACATGCATAAGGCCAGTACATAAATCAGCCCTATAAAACAGCTTTGTAAATATTTATGTACTCTGTGCTCTTAGTTTCACGCTTGCTTCCTTTACCTTCACCTCTTAAATTTCCCCTCTCTTTAGTTTACGGCTGTGAGGGGTTTTGGTTGCCTGCCTGACATTGCTTAATTACTTACTGCTTCCTCTGGTATCATGTGCCATAATCCTAAATCTTCACTGACTCTGATTACCTCAGGAATTGGATGCAGTTATTAAACAAGTCTCCGTAGAACTGGGGAGGGAGTAAAAGAAGGGTCAGCAAGAGGAATCTACTGCTTCAGTAGATTCCTCTTGCTGACCCTTCTACTCCTGCTTCAGTGGTGGGAAGCCATTGGTGCTAGAATAAAGGCAAACTGGATTTTTTGCTAGTGAAAAAAATCTGAGTGCCAAGCTTTGCTCCTCTTCCCCTTCTTCCCAGCTTCGGTTGTGACAGGCCCTCTTATTATTTCTGGTGCCTTCTTGCTCAGACCTCCCTCAGGAAAGGTGAAAGAGAGCCCAAACAGGGAGGCACTTTACATGAAAGTGTCATAAATGCAAGTGTGATTATCTGGGGAAGCCCTGCTCGTTGTCCCCCCATCATCGTCAACACGTTTGGTGGGGACAAGGGACAGCGCCTTTTCTGTGGTGGCCCCTCAGCTGTGGAACTCCCTTCCAAGCAAAATTAGATCTGCTCCATCCCTCCTGACCTTTTGGAAATAAGTGAAATCCTGGCTATGGGATCAGGCCTTTGCATACTAGACTGACCTGCTGGCAAAGCAACAGCTTTAATGGACTTGATGGATTGCTTTTAGGACAATAACTTTAATCGATGACTGTTCGAATGTTTTTATACTGTTTTTATATTGTTTTTATTTAAATTGTATATTTATGCTTTGGTTGTGGGCACAATGGTGTGCCGGTTGTTAGCCGTCCCTCTGCGGTGGTCGAGATAGGACAGGATACAAATGTCCGAAATAAATAAAAAATAAAATAAGAAATCTAAGAGAATTGAGAGCTTTTTCCCTGCAAAAGATGGTTTCACAGATAGGAACTGGATTGCTACCTTTGATTTTGATAGCAACAATGTTTATTATATATGGAGAGTCAGAGTACCTCCATGAGAAAAAGTTTGGCAGGCCTGATTCTTCTTCTGCTGTCTTATTAAGGACAACCCGTTTCCTTTTTTTGTCCCTGGTACATACATACATCTCTAATTCAAGAAAATTGGGAGATGGAGCTGAAACCTGAAGAATTTCTTATATGACTAGAATATTAGGCAAGAATAGTGATATACTAGAGACAGTGGGTGACACATAGTGCTTTTGAATGGAACTTTTCTGTTTGTGTTTGTAAAATTTATCTTGAGCAACAAGATATCCGTAAATCAATAAATAAGTGCAGTAGAAGCTGTAAGGTTGGTATTACTATTGATATTACTGCTATTAACATTGAGTTCTCTATAACAATTTATCTAGCATCTTGATAGTATCTATTATCTTGTAATAGTACCCTTCTGTGTTTTGTTGCCCTCAAATTGTAAACTGGAGGCATGCCCAAAAACAGTTGTAGGATTCATGGCTGATAACCTGCTTAAATTGGGTATTTCATAAGTCATGCTACTGCACCAGCTTTTTTTTTTTATTTGCGGGGGGTCAGCTTGCTTGGCTCTTTTTAAAAAAAATATTGTGATTTTACAGTATTGGTATGTTGGTGGGTAATAGGGGGGAAAGGTGGGAAGGGTAAGAGCAAAAAGGGTGGGGAGGGAGGGGGGGAAATACAATAAAAAGCCTTTGCATACTCCTCCCAAGGCCTTATTTTACATTGTTACATTTCATATTTCCAAAAAATATCTATATAGTTAAATCATTTGCATTCTTCATTATACATCTTTCAAGTCTATCATAAATTTTATCCCTTTGTTTTGTATGTATTCTTTAGATCCCAACCAGTCCGTCTTTGTTTTTTTGTTATTTAGATTTTGTGATAATATGTCCATTTGGATTACATCAAAAATTTTAATAGTCCATTCTTCTAAGTTTGGAATTGTATCTTGCTTCCATTTTTTGCTAGAATTAGTCTTCCACATGAGCTTAATAATAGGAACATTTTTCTTGGTTTTCGTTCAAGATTGGTATTGAAAGTCCAAGTAGATAATTCTGTGGGTCCAGTTGGAATTTCGCCTTTAATATTTTCTGAGTTTCGTGGTGTATTTCTTTCCAGAACTTTATTACTTTTTGCATCCCCACCACTGGTGATAGTATGTGCCCCTTTCTCTGTTACATTTCCAGCACTTGTTGGATATCTTCTTACTGAATTTCGCAAGTTTTTCCAGGCAAAGATGCTTGGCTCTTTCAGTTTGACCAGGGAGTGAGACTTACACATTCCTCCTAACTGACATAGTGAATGGGTAAGGATCCTGGAGTTCTGCTCCAACAACTTCTGGAAGCCTTTGTTTTTCACATCCTGGTTTAGATATTGCAAATATACAATTTTCATCAGTGACTTTGTGAGTTTTTAAAACATGACCAGGAAAGTATAATGGACCAACAGGATGAAAGTTCTGTTTTACTATACATTCCTCAACTCCACTGCTAAAGAGCAGACATTCTGACTTCCCTCTGAAATCTCTTCTGTGCAAATGAATTTGTCCAAGTGATACAGTGACAGAAAACCTCTTTGTTTAACACTAAGTGTAGTCAGCACTATTGTCCTGTGCAATGGAGGTGTGTGAATTAATCCCACCCCTGTCACTTTCTAACAGGATAACGTAAAAGCCCGTCTATGGAGACGGGAAATAATAATGTGTTAATTCCCCTCAGTATCTCACACTCCCCCGCGGTGTGGCTCATTTTCCTCTGAATACCTGATTAAAATTCACAATAGCTCTGCAAGCCCACCATAATAGCTTGCCAATGAGGCAGGGACTGTGAAGGTGAGAGAACTAACGAAGGTGTTATGATTTTTCTTCTCTCCCTGAATCTAGGTTCTATTACTCTGGCGCCCATCCTTTGAGAGCAGTCCAGATGATGAGAGTGGCCAAGCTGCAGTACAGCCAAGAAAGGTTTCCCCAGGCCTTGGAAACCTTGAAAGAGGTCAGTCTTGCCTAATACGGTTCTTCTGCACTTTCTCCTTTCCTTATTCCTAATCCCTTCTCCCTAACGCCTGCATCTTCCCACATATTTTGCACCCTCTGAGAGGCAAGCCCTTGCTTTTTCGGCTCCATCCACCAGTCTCACCTCCCACATCTTTATCTACACCGGCTCCTTAGGCAATAGCAGCAAAGGAAGGTGATGGTTCAGTGCTGCTTACACAGTTTCCAGGGGTGACTTCCTTTAATATCAGTGGTTGGTAATTACTGTTCAGTAGCTGGAGGGGGGTATCATTAATCACCCCTAACCTTGAATGGCAAATAGCTATTAAGTTGCAGGAAGGAAGAAGTATTTCAGGGCCTTCATCTATTTCTCTTCCTCCTGTTTAATATGTTTATCATGTTCTGCATCTAGCTGGTTGGAGAAAGTAGAATAAGATCAGGTTAAAATCTGTCTGCATGTTTTTGGCTATCATTAGTAGGGAACGTTCTTTTGGTTATGATGCAAAAAAACCCCCCATCTGAAATATTTAAATTGGGATTTGGGTATGAAAATGAAAGAAAATGAATTGATGTTAATGAGAACAAAACATCATACTTTTGACTTTTTTGTAAGTATGAAAGTCAACTACTAAGCCTGGAAATAACACAGAGACAGACAGACATATAGATAGATTTGATATATTTGAGTTCAGAAGCAAATTTCCATTTTAAAGGTCTTTCCTCTGAAACTACAGTAAACTCTTGTCATTTTTTAATCCACTATGACTTGCAAGATTCATTGCAAGTAGAGGGCAGCAGTAGTTATGCTTTGTGTTGTATTGTCAATATTAGAAGAGGACTTATAATTTTAAGAAGAATTATGAAGAGAACAGAGAATTTCACATTGTTAGATTGCTTGACTTAAATGTATCCCATTTCATATTATTATTTGCAAGCAAATTCAAGAACAAAAATCATATGAGGTTTCATTGTTATTTAGAGGGTTGTTAACTTGTAGTTTTTCTAACATGTTATATGCTTTTGGGCATTATATCTGATTGATAGTGTTGTACCTAATTAGTTAACTCATACTTCCCAGCTTTCCATCCACAATGGTTCTCAAGAAAACTAACAATTATTGTGTGTCTTCAAGTCATTTCTGACTTTCAGCAACCCTGAGGTGGACCTGTTATGGATTTTTTGGTTTGTTTGTTTGTTTTTTGCTTTCTTCTCAGCTGAGAAAATGTGATTTGCTCATGGTTATCCAGAGTATTTTCATTGTGGAGTGAGGATTTGACGTTTGATCTCAAAAGTCTTAGCTCAAGAAGAACAATAGTCAAATGTAACTAAACAAAATTATAATTTAATTTATCAGTAAAAAATGAATAAATTGCAACAATGTGAGAAACTGATGTTAACCCATCAGTTACCCTCCCTTTAAAACCAAATAATTGACATACCACAAACCTGACAAGAGACTGAAAGGACATCAAACAAGGAGCCAATTTCCTTCAATAAGCAAGAAATTTCAGAAGCAAAGAGTGACCACAAAAAGACCCTCTTCCATTGAGCTTGAAAATGGAACAAGAGACAGTGAGGTTCTTGTAATACAAGAGTGAAAGGCATTGTAGCTGAAATATTCTACATCAGGTGAAGTTTCTACACACTTTTCAAGTAATATCAAGTACAAGCATCTTCAAGGATCCTGTTCACATTCTTTCGGGGACCAAGGCCACTCATACAAAAAAGTGAAACCATTTGAGCACAACCAACATCTTTGTTATTACCATTTGACTATGAGTGCAGACCAGCAGAAGTTGTTTGTATATTTTTAAAAAATAAGAGCAACACAAGTAGAAGAAATGCAAAACTTAAATTTTACTTTTGTGCAGCAGATTTCATGAAAAAAGCAGCAGCTTCAACACAAACTTTATAGTAATAATGCAGTCACAGTTCCTCTGGAGCAGGGCTGCCCAGGAAGTCGATCTTGATCGACCAGTCGATCGCGGGTTTAAAGGAGGTCAATCCCAGCTCACAGGGCACCTTGTGTGCGTGCACCTTCCACACGGTGCTTTTTCCGCCTCGCGCTCCCTCGTTCCCGCAATGCCCCGCTGGAGGAGCGGTGGGCAGGAGGAGTGGCAGCGTGCGGGAGGAGTGGCGGCCCGCAGGAGGAGCGGCGCATGGGAGGAGCGGCAAGCGGTTAGTGTGTGCGCGTGCAAGGTAGATCTTCTTGATTTGGGTTTTTAAAAAGTAGCTCGCATAATGAAAAAGTGTGGGCACCCCTGCTCTGGAGTATCAAACTCACGTATGGTCCTTGCATTTAATTCATGCAATGCTTTCCATCAGAAAATATGTCTTCTCTTAATCTTCATTTCTTGTTCATGGAGATGAGCATGGAAAACAAACTTGTCAGCATCAGATAGGCTGCAAACAAGGAGCTTACACCGAGTAAGCTCAGAGGTAAACATTCAATAAGCCCAAAACCATACAACAAACGCTTCCCAGTTACATCCTTTCAGGAGTGCCCCAAAACTTGTTAACCTGAATTACCCCAATTACTCAGCTTGTGGATTGTAATTAACTAGGATGAGTCTTTTCTCTCTCTTGACACACACACACACACACACACACGGTAATGATCCCATGTACCTTAATATTTGTTGCACTCTTCATTCCCATAATGCCTTATTTCTCTCCATTGTAAAAAATTCAACCAATTTTGTAGCAATACTAGAAAAGGCACGAATTTTAACAAACACCATTTTATATAATTCTTAAGATGCCACAATGTATTCAAATCACTAGATTAACTTTGAGATTTAAGACACAACCCAACTAAGGACATTTCTATCACTACATATTGAGGTTTTACATGTTTTGCCAAATTAGCTCAAGTCACATGCTAGTCCTAAACCCAATTCAACCAGCTACTTACATTGTACATCCCGTAAAACTGCTTTTTAAGAGTAATTTGTTTTCTTTTACTCACTGTAATATTTCAGGATTAATTTGCAGTAATGTTTACAAAACAGTATAATCTGTTCCTAATTGGACTTCTTGTTATTATTTAGTATTTTTCTATTAAAAATCTTTAATATTGATTATGCAAATAAAATAAATAAATAAAATAAAAATAATTAATAAATATATTATTTTAATGACACACAGTTTTCCAAAGCTCCCATCAAAATGCACCTAAAAATTCCTTAAAATGCTCTTAAAAGTTAACTTTTGAAAATGTCTAGAAAATATCTAGAAACGTTAATTGTGACTTGTGTAAAGTAACTTTTACCCAGCCATTTGCACTACCTTTGGAAAATATCTTCACTAAATCCTCATTAAAAAGATAACCTATTACATATTAATGGTGTCATCTTACATGTTATTTCCAATCATTGGTTCATAATGTTTCTAGTCACTGCCCAAATGGGCATTAGCTGCACCAAATTGTACAGTCTCTGTTTTCAGTCTATTCTGGGAATAGTAGTTGACATTTAATAAACACTGGCTGTCATTGTGTATTGTTGTAATGGATCCTATTGGAAATGGTTAGCTAAACCAGATATCGTTTTAGTTTTTCCTTTGCTGTTTCTGCATCTATGTGCATGCACACACAAAAGAGGAACTTCTCACTTTCATGTAGAATATATATCTCCTCTATTGTCCAAAACATTATTCTAGCAGCCTAACATTGATTTCATATTTACCTATTCTACCATGCAAAACAATAACACAACTTCCTTGTGGGTGTGTTGACTCCTGTTTTTGGACGTGGAAAGAAGACAAGATGTAAATCAAGAATATGGTGGTGTGGCTAACTACTACACATAGAATGCTAGTATATCAGGAAAGGACATACAACTTCAAAGACTGTACCACGTAACTAGAACAAAACCTCCCTGTTTGCTGTCTACAGAAGGCTAGCGCATCAAGAAGAGATTAACCCTACAATGACTTTCATCACATAGTTTTTGAAGACTGGTTCTAAGGGAATGCAAGTCGATAAGAATACATTAATTCCATTCCTGAAAATTGTAGTGGCTTACATCCTGGCAGTCCCCTACTGGGAAAAACATGAAGGAACTCAAACATAAATCTCTTCTGCTCCAGATTGATGCCTCTTTTTGACGAGGCTTCATTTGAACTGGTTCTCTCCAGCTGGCTGCGTGCATTAGTAACTGCACGTGTGATGAAAGTAAAATGAGTGTGACTTTCTAGGTATTTGTCCTTCCTTTGCCGCCTCCTAACAGGCATTCATTTTAATCAAGGGACAAAGAAGAAGCAGAAATGATTTCCCCAGTACCCTGCCCTTCGCTTCGTAGCCCATCCGCGCAATGGAGCTGGCTTCCTCCTTTCATCATGACTGACTGGCAGAGCTGTGGCATATTTGCATACCGCTCTGCACATCTCTGATGTTAGGTACGACGTCCAGTCTGAATGCAAATCAAACACAAATGAATGTGCTGGTCTTTTATTTGCATTCTGAGGCACATTTGTACCAATTATCTGATGAGGCTTTCTGTACTTGAGCAGAAAACAATGGCATTTTACCATGCCATGGTCCTATTTGTGCACTCATGTTATTCAGCATAAAATTAATTGCTTGGATCATGGAAAGCCATTGGTTCTATGGAGCTCAATATAAATTATTAACTGTTATCACATGGAACATGAAATAGAAATAATCATTTCTGTGTCTTCTCTATAATGTTCTCATGTGTTCTCTACTTAACTTGTATCCATGCTCCAGCCACCAATTTTGCAGAGATGTCTGGCTACCAGTAAAATGGAAACTTTTGGGAATCATATTACAAATTGTAGTGGTCAGGGAAGTAAAAGCGCTGCAGTGTATCCTTACACCTCTCTTTGTCATGAAATAAGATATTTGAAAGAGCCAACAATTTATTTATTTTATTTATTTCATGTCAAATGCATTGTATAAATAAATACATTTCAAATTGATAAAATAAATGGATCACAAGTGACTGCATTGTCTGTAGCTTTAAATAGTCCTTCCTCTGTGCATGAGGCAGGGCATAGTGGGCAAGCATACAGATGTAGAGTTGTTAGTTCTGCTCCACAGTCACACAAGGTGGAGGGTTCTTCTAGGTAGTGCCATTTTGCCAGGTTGTCTTTTGATCTGCCTACTCCACTTCTGAGTCTGTTCAAGAAGTGGAGTTGCCCATTCTTGCTTTGCCCCTGGAGGAAGACCCTCATGGGGGGCTATACCAGGACTGTCCAACAGATGGCCCACGGGCTGTACACGGCCCCCCAGCCTGTTGGACACTGCCCCCGCTACCCTCCTGAAATAATTTATTTTAATTTTTTTAAAAAAAAATATTTATTTATTTTTTAAAATTTTTTTAAAGGCAGCCAGGGGGAGAGGGGAGGAGGAGGCGGGGCAGGGAGGAGGAAGGGAGCCAGCTCCTCCTCCCTGCACCACCCCCTCCGTCCCTCTCTCCGCGCCGCTGCTGCGATCCAGTTCACAGCGGCGGGAGGGAGGGGAGGAGGAATCCTCCTCCCTCCTCCTCCTCCTTCCCCGCGCCGCGATCGGGACGCCGGAAGGACGGAAGGGAGCGAGGGGCGGGCCTCCTCCTCCTTGCCGGCACCGCTGGAGTCCCGAGGCACTGGGGGAAAGGAGGAGGAGGCCTCCCTTCCCCGGGGGGAAGGAGGAATCTTTAGCAGGAAGGGCGAAGCCATGGAGGGCTCCCCTTGGCTTCCTGCTAAAGTGTCACGCCAGCCTCAGAAATGGGTGAACTCGCCCGCTTCTGCCGCCCGGCATGACACTTTAGGAGGAGGGGTGGGGCCTGGGCTGGGCCATGGGCGGGGCCTGGGCAGGGCCATGGGCGGGGCTGTGGGCGGCCCCCCAGGTCATCAGTGACCTGAATTCCGGCCCTTGTCCGGTTAGAAGTCGGACAGCCCTGGGCTATACAATAGGGATTGCCTGATTTTGCTGCCCACAGAGATATTCTTGCTGTTGCTGGAGGAACATTTAGAGGGGAGGTGGTTCTCATGAAACTTTTCCTTGATTTAAGTCTACTGGGAGGAGGCTGATACAGTGGGTGGCTTTCACCGTGTTCAACCTTATTTCTCTCACAATTGGCAGCAACTTCCAACCCAAAAGCATTTCTTTACATCTTTTTAGCCAACAAGGTGTAGTGATTTGCATTCATAGAAACTTACTGGCTGATTTTTGACAATTGTCATTCTCTCACCCTCAGAGGTAGGCAATAAGCCCTGCCAAGAAAATCCCAACATTGGGGTGGGGTCATGTGTTTTAAAATGCATTTTAATTGTGCTTATTATATTTCATTATACTTTAACCTAACCCAAACAGTACTATTTAGTCATTTTTTAATTTTTGTATTTGCTTTGTTTTAAATGGATTCAATTTGGGGGCATGATTTTCTCCACAAACTGAAAGAAACCTCCCTAAAAGGTTGCAGCCTCACTTCTCACAATCCATGAGAAGTGAAAGCCCAAACCAGCCCAAAATTGGCTGAAACTGAATAGATGTAATATCTAAGCGCTCAATATCTTCTGCAGAAGCCTTTCTCATTCTCCCACAACCTTCTCAGGCTCCTTTTGTGGGAGCAAGAGAGTCAGTCTTCTTAGTGGCTTCTCCCAGACCTTGTTACTCCTCCTTAGAGCATCCTGGGTGGCTCCATCCTTGATATCCTACATACTAGCAAGTTCAAATATTCTTGTGTTTTTAATTTATTATTTAATTGTCTTTTAAATATCATTGATACTTTTACTTGTATTGAAGTTGTATCTTTTTTATCCTGAATTGTTTTTAAACAGAAGAGTTATGTGCTTCCTGTATTCAGTCCCAGTTAAAAATCTGGCTGCAGCTCTTTGGATCAGCTGAAGTTTTTGAATACTTTTAAAAAGCACTCCCAAGTTGAATCTGTTACAGAATCCACAAAGGATGTAACTAAGTAATGTTTCATCATATATCAAGCATATGAATATCCATCAACTCAATAAATAAAGATAGAGCTTCAGTTGCAGAAAAATGTGGCAACACAGCTTGCCAGGAATGTATAAAATTGAAAATTTAGTTTTGCCAGCAGCTTGATCTTGAGGCATTACAAATTAAGCTCTTAAAATTCCTGAAAATAGGCGGATTTAAAAAGGGATGCTAAATATATGCTAAATAAACCCCTCTCCTTTTAAAAACCAGGCCCCATTACTGAAAAGAGTTTGCTGCCTTGTAACCACTGTCCCGTGCCACTTTTAATTAGGAATTCAACAACACTGGTGCTTAGGCTTAGTCAGTGGTCAGTTTTTTGGTTGCTTGGAAGACATCAAACTAGCAGGCTGACTGTGTGCATACATGCCCTCCTTCCCTTGGGAAGAGGGTGAGATTAGGAAGTAGGAGTAGAAGTGGTGGCTGCTGCCTGAGTATCCAGGGTGGACAAGAGAGTGAGCCAACAATGTGATGCAGTGACCAAAAAAAGAGCCAATGGAATTTTGGCCTGTATCAATAGGAATATAGTGTCTGGATCCAGGGAAGTCATGCTACCCCTCTATTCTGCCCTGACCACATCTGGAACACTGTGTCCAATTCTAGGCACCACAATTGAAGAGAGATATTGACAAGCTGATCAAGGGTCTGGAGAACAAGCCCTATGAGGAGTGGCTTAAAGAGCTGGGCATGTTTAGCCTTCAGAAGAGAAGGCTGAGAGGAGACATGATGGCCATGTATAAATATTAGAGAGGAAGTCATAGGGAGGATGGAGTAAGCTTGTTTTCTGCTGCCCTGGAGACTAGGACATGGAACAATGGCTTCAAACTACAAGAAAGCTGATTCCATCTGAACATTAGGAAGAACTTCCTAACTGTGAGAGCTGTTCAGCAGTGGAACTCTCTGCCCCGGAATGTGGTGGGGGCTCCTTCTTTGGAGGCTTTTAAACAGAGGCTGGATGGCCATCTGTTGGGGGTGCTTTGAATGTGATTTTCCTGCGTCTTGGCAGGGGGTTGGACTGGATGGCCCATGAGGTCTCTTCCACTATATGATTCTATGATTCTAACTCCAAGACCAGCTATTGCAGCCCCTCCTGCCTCATTTGCCCTTCTCCCATTGCTGATGCTGCCATTCTGGCGGTCTTCTTCACCCCTCTAGTTTCCTCCTTCTGCCCAGAGACCTATGGACCACCTCTCCTCTTTCCTTGTGTCCCAGCCCTATGCCCTTCCACCCTACCTAACTGGGTTATCATGTAAGGAAACACACACATCCTTCCACTCCCCATCCCATCCCCTTGCCATCACCAGCACAAGTGAGTGATTGTATAAGGGAACACATGCAGTCAGAGACAACCTGGCAGGACAGATGCTTTTGTTGCTTTATGGGGCCTACAGATATTTCTAGTTTTCCCATTTTCATGGTGGTTCTCTGCCCCTAATCCCTGCAAAAGTTGAAAGCTGACTGTTTTGGAGAAGGATTTTGGCTTCAGGAAAAGGAATTAATTTCTCCCAAGCTCTGACTGCAAGGTATAGTATATATTCTATACTATAAAGATGATTGATTGGTTGACTTTTTTCCTTTTTTCCTCCAGGCTTATGATATTATGAAAGTGACCCATGGGGCAGAGCATAGCCTAGTGCAAGACTTGATGATGCTTAAGGAAGACTGTGAGGCTGGCTTGCAATTGGAATAAAGAAGATCTACAAATCACTGTCGGGGGGGGGGGACAGAAAACAGCAAATACTTTTCCATATGAATTAATATGAGTGCAGTGGGAAAATATTCCATTTGTTCTGAAGTATAACCTCTCTATTATTACCTACTAGTAATTTTCCAAGTGATGTTTCTTACCACTTGACATTCTAACAGAAGTGTGCTCCCTGCAGTTCAATGTACTGAGAAAGAAATCTGGACAATCACTTCTAAATGCACACAGTATTATTAAATATGTAGAAAATGCAGATTTGTGTACATGTCTTTATTCATTGTCCATGATTGTCAAACTATATGTCCTGGTCTACATGATTTAATGGACAATACATACAAATCATAGATACTAATACCTCTGAATGCCAAAGTATTTGAAATCAATTTTCAGTATTACACCCCATGTAATATTTACAGGCTGTAATATCCAGATACATTTTTCCGGTTTGGCAATTATGGAACATAGCAATTGGCCACCTTGATTCGCATTGAACGGCCTTCCTAATCAAGGTGACCAATTGCAACATTCACACATCCCTGAAACAGACAAGAGTTCTTTCTCCCACTCTGGACATTCCACAGATATGTAAACCTCACTTGCCTTGTTTCCAACAGACCTCTCAGCCTCTGAGGATGCCTGCCATAGATGTGGGTGAAACACCAGGAGGGAAGGCTTCTGGAACATGGCCATACAACCCAGAAAACTCACAGCAACCCAGTGATTCCAGCCATGAAAGCTTGGACAACACATTAACTCCTGAGTTACTTGAATTCAAAAGATTCAGCATCATTTGAGTTTCAGTCGCTGACCTGAACTGATAGTCTGGCCATACAAATTAGTAATAAAAAAGATAGGACTGCTCCCATGGTAAGCAAAGCAAAACCCATAAGCTGCAACCCCAGACACACATTAGTGAATAACCCCACTAAATTATTTCCAAGTTAAAAAGCACTTTGACCTAAATCCAATTGCTAACCCCAGTATGTCGACCCACTGAGTTTATGATTTAGTGGTCAGGCAACAATTGTGCAAATCCCATTGATTCAATGCATCTAATCTGGTTGGGTTGAGCAATTGGCTTCAGATCTTTATCACTCAAACAGTATATGTTCACTTTCAGCTTTGCATCAATGCCCCCAAAATTATTTCATGTACACTAGTTTTAGAAAACTGGTGGCTTATTTGTACAGTATTCAGTGATCCAAATGAATTCGTATCTTCTCACAGAGAACCTTCCTAATACTCCTAACCAGAATTCCTTGATTGTTCTTGTTTTAACATGCTTTATATATGTTATCTAATGCTACCAATAGTGCCCACCAATTCTCAAGAGACTTATTAAGCATAGTGAAGTATAATTCAGTTTCAACCATTCTGGATGATGAGTGGGCATGTTTGAGCACTCAAAAAATCTTCAATTAGCCTTGAGAGAGTAGTCCTATCCCATTTTCCACCAAATGTATTATGCTGTGTATGAAAGAATGGGAAAAGACCTCAAAGGTTCTCATACTTAGACTAATGCATACATGTAGTTTATGTTTTATGTTAGAACATCCCAAGCAGATGTGGTGAAATGTGGTGAAAATGGAATGAAGAAAATTGTTTCCCCCTCCAGATTCTCTCCTTCCCATTTTGTATAGGATACATATCCTATATGTTAAATCATATCATTCTAAGCAATCCCAAACCTTTCAAATTCAGGGGGGGGGGGGAATAAGAGAATGCTGTTGGTGAATTATAATGGCCTAAGTGAGGTTTACATCCTCACAATTCATTTTGTTTACATCGTTGTAGATTGTAATTCTTTACCAGTCATGCAACAAGCACATTCACCCCAGAACCCACATTGCAGGTGTTCTTCGCCGCTCCCATTCCAATGCAGCCTTTTCCATCTCATTGCTATGCAGACAGATCAGTTTGTCAATCAACTCAATACTTTATATAGGACATTCAATCAGAATGATTCCATTCAAATTGGCAGAGCTTAAAACCCTGCCAGCATACTTACTGTAAAGGTCTTGAAGAGCACAGTAGCAGCCTCCTCTTTTCCATAAGTAGTATAAAGGCAAGACACACACCTCGCTGATCTGGCTGTTTGGATCATGGCTGAGCTGCACACAAGTACCATCCAGCTCCTCTTTTTACTGTTTGGAAGAAAGCACTGTGCAAGAGATTCAAGGTATGTCGCTGTACAACATTGAGAAAGCCCTAGTTATTCCATTGTAACTCACTGAGAAGATTGTGGCCTTACGTTTCCTACAAGTATCACCTGACACTAAAATTTATGCTATAGTCAATAATGCAAACAGTACATGCTCAAAGCAGAAGCAACCTTATGTATGTTTTCATGTTTTTCCTGGTTTACATTCTTTGAAATGAGTTTTAGACTCTACATTAGGGGGAAAAGATTAAGAGATAATGTCAATTCTGACTTTTAAAAAGCTACCACTCCATATTTTGCATATGGAAACTCCCAGATTCAATTCCTATAATTTCTAGACGAAACTTAGTAAGATGTCTACGTCAAACTCTAGAGAGCTGCTGCCACTTCGTGGAGACACTTCTGAGGTCGAAGGACTATATTTTCCTAATGTCTTCAAATGGAGTCAGCTTGCCACTGCGTAAGGCATTTTGGCCAATATACGTAGCACCTTTAAATAATAATAACAACAACAACAACAACAACAACATTTTTGTATTCTGCCTTCATCTCCCCGAAGGAACTCGGGGCAGTTTACATGAGGACAAGCCCGATTAATATAGTTAAAATATAACACATTAAAAGTAATAAAAACAACAACATAAGCAAAATAAAACAACAACAGCACAATGCACTATAAAAACAACCACCAAACAAACAACCAGTAGCCTGAAATAGCAAAACAGTTCTGGGCTCGGGCGGAGGCAGGGGGATACAATCAGTTGTGAAGAAAGGGCTGATAGATAAAGTGCAAGTGCCAGATGACAAAAATTGGGGATAAAGGGCGATGTTAGATGGAACATTATATCTCTGGACAGTAGTAAAGTGCAGGGACTGGAATTTGGGTCATAACTGGGTGCCAGATTTTATGGGGAAACCATCTAATCAAAAGCACAGTGGAATATCCACATTTTAGATCTTTGCAAAAGATGGACTGGGTGGGTGCTGGCCTAATCTCCCTGGGGAGAGAATTCCAGAGCCGGAGGGCCACCACCGAGAAGGCCCTCTCCCTTGTCTCCATCGGCCGCGCTTGTGACAGAGGTGGGAGTGAGAGGAGAGCCTCCCCAGAGGATCTTCGAGATCGTGCAGGTTTGTAGGGGAAGATGTGATCGCGAAGATAGGCAGGTCCCGAACCATTTCAGGCTTTATAGGTGATAACCTGCACCTTGAATTGAGACCCGGAACTTATTGGCAGCCAGTGGAGCTGTTTGAACAGGAGGGATGACCACTTCCTGTAATTCGCTCCAATTAACAACCTGGCTGCCTACTTTTGCACTAACTGCAAAGGGCTCAGAAACATTGTGGCTGGTCTGTAATAATAAAATGGATTTACAATTTCATAACTGCAGGAGATTTTTGGTTGACAAAGGGTCATGAATCTCCAGAACATACCTTTTTAGCCAGGCTAAAGGCATTGTAAATTAGGGAGCAGTGAAGTTAAGTCTTCTGTACACAGCCATGGGGCACACTGAAGAAGCAATTGTGACAGAACCCAAGATGTTGCTCCAGTTGCCTTTGCCCACAACTGGAAGAGTGCTGCACTCATCCCCCATTCCCTGATTCTCAGCTCCTCAGAAACCTCTCGGTTGAGGCACTGAGGGATTGGGGGGGAAAGGATTTGGGAAGGTGAGAGCATCAAATATGATCAAGACTCCATCACTGTAGCTATTTACCACAATGCAGGATCTGTGTCTACATTTTCGGACAAAATCCAATTTGCATCATATACAGGCATAATGTTGCATGGTACCTTCTTTTTATGGTTATCATAAATGGAGATAGGACCCCCGGTGGTGCAATGGGTTAAACCCTTGTGCTGGCAGGACTGCTAAACGACAGGTTGGCGGTTAGAATCTGGGGAGCTGGGTGAGCTCCCTTCTCAGCTCTAGCTTCCCATGCGGGGACATGAGAGAAGCCTCCCACAGGATGGTAAAACATCAAACATCCGAGCATCCCCAGGGCAACATCCTTGCAGATGGCCAAGTCCCTCACACCAGAAGCGACTTGCAGTTTCTCAAGTCTCTACTGACAGAAAAATAAAATAAAATAAATTGAAATAGTGTATTTCCTTCATTCTCTTAGCCTACCTATTTGCCAATGAGGCACACTACAGCCATTTAATAATAGTATTCTAGCAGTTGATCAAAAGAAGAAAAAAGCAGATCTGGGGGAATGACACCAATTTGCCACTCCCATCTTCCTGTAGCTATTAAATGGCTGTAATAGTTGTTGCAGGGGCTGAAAAATGGGAAACAAGTACATTTCACATGGTAGAACTTGACACTCTGCCAATAGGATGTAGATTCTCAGCCTATATAGGCCTGAATTCCTCAGCCACCATGGCCAGTGTCATGCTAACTGGATGATTTTCTCCACTATAGATCCAAACATATGTCTAACTCTGCCCATAATTTTAATCCTTTCCATGAAAGTCCAAGCCAAATATTTGGGTGACAACATAAACAGAGAGCATTTATGTGTTTCAGAGTATCACTGCAGGTGTGTAACTCCCCCTGCCCCTCCCCTGCAATTTATTTCTATCTCCGCGTCAATGAGTGTCATTTCATTAATCTCAAGTCAGCTTCTTCATAGCAATAACTTGACATCATTCATTACAAAGCACATTTCACAGGAAATGAACACTCCGGGTATAATTTACTGCTACAACTCAAGAATACCAATGTGAGGAAATAATCTTCTCTCAAGGTATTTATGCATATTATAGCATATGAAGCACCCCACACTTACCTGGGAGCTACCTGAGCCCAGTTCTAGAATGTTTCAACGCATTGCTTTCCCAGCTGTTTAGGCTGATGGCTGTGTCATGTGTGCTACCCAAAGAGCTTGGCTATCTTGCAGGAAATCACTGCTCAGATTTTATAAATCAAGATTCCTGTCAAAACCAATGTTATCAATACCGTATATACCCAAGTATAAGCCGACCTGAATATAAGCCGAGGCACCTAATTTTACCACAAAAAACTGGGAAAATGTATTGACTCAAGTATAAGCCAAGGGTGGGAAATGCAGCCGCTACGAATAAATTTCAAAATAAAAATAGATACCAATAAAATTGCATTAATTGAGGCATCAGGAGGTGAAATGGTTTTGAATATTTACATAAAATTCTAATTTGAGGTAAGACTGTCCAACTCTCATTAAATCATTATTCTAACCTTCTTCAATGTAAATGTGCTTATATATCCTTCCAACAGTAATAAAGAGAGTAAAATAATAAATGTAATAATAATAGAGTAAAATCATGGAAATGCAAAATAACAGTGATAATAGAGTAAAGTAAATGCAATAATAATAAAGTAAAATAAAAATGTAATAATAGAGTAAAATACTGTAAATGTAATAATAACAGAGTAAAATAGTACATGAAATAAAAATAATACTAATAACAGAGTAAAATAATAAATAACTTTGACTCGAGTATAAGCTGAGTGGAGCTTTTTCAGCCTAAAAAAGGGGCTGAAAAACTAGGCTTATACTCAAGTATATACAGTAATTACTTAGAGGAGAAAATAGACCAAGACATTTAGAAACAAATCAGACAGAGTTATTGAATGAATGCTTTTGCGGTACTTTTTAAAACATGTTAATGACGCCATGGGATGATACTAAAAGCTATGGAAACACACTGAGTGACTTTAGGAAAATCACACTATGCCAATAAATCCCTATGATGGGTTTCCATTAAGGTTGCTCTAAGACAGAAACAGCTTGAAGACACACAATGGCAACAAAAACAATAACTGCAAAGAGCCACAGAGGTTGTGGAAGAGCCTTCCTCCTTTTTGCGTGTGCCTCTAATTGCCATCCCAAATTCACTGGATAATAAACCCTCATACAATTCAGTAGAAAATATGCCATAGGCTTGGGATGGGAGTCAATCCAGATTGGTGGCTCTAACTCTGCAGGGAGAAAAAGTCTTCCAACCTATGAGCATGTTACATCCCCTTCCCCATTGTTTTTGTACTATTCCATTCCCTTTCCTCCTCCTCCTTCTCCTCCTTTCCCATTTAATTACTTCCGCCTTTTCTTTCCCATAGAAGAGGTAAAAATTCACTACTCTAGGTTGTTATTCTCTTTCTCTTCCATTCAGTCACTTGAGATAGAGTGTGGAAATGTCTGTAAGAAGAAAAGGAGGGAAGCAAGGGCAGGGAGAACAGATGAAGAGAGAGCAAGTGAGAGGAGTTACATCGGGAAAATCAGGAGCAGCAACTGCCTTACTTCCACATGATGGTTCAAATAAGTGTGGAGGGTTGAACATTTGTACTTCCCTTACATCTAACAATGAAAAAAAGTTGACCAAAAATATGGCCGGAACTATGGCTGAAGGAATGATAGGAGACAGGACTTTGGTAACGAGGCAAAATATTGTTAATAGAGGAGGAGGATCAAAAAAGCGAATAGGATTTTGGCCTGCATAAATAGGAGTCTAGTGTCTAGATCCAGGGAAGTCATGCTACCCCTCTATTCTGCCTTGGTCAGACCACACCTGGAATACTGTGTCCAATTCTGGGCACCACAATTGACAAGCTGGATTGTGTCCAGAGGAGGGTGACTAAAATGATCAAGAATCTGCAGAACAAGTCCTGTGAAGTGTGGCTTAAAGAGCTGGGCATGTTTAGCCTGCAGAAGAGAAGGGTGAGAGGAGACATGACGGACATGTATAAATATGTGAGGGGAAGTCATAGGGAGGAGGGAGCAAGCTTGTTTGCTGCTGCCCTGGAGACTAGAATGCAGAACAATGGCTTCAAATTACAAGAAAGGAGATTCCACCTGAACATCAGGAAGGACCTTCTAACTGTGAGAACTGTTCAGCAGTGGAACCCTCTGCCCTGGACTGTGGTGGAGGCTCTTTTTTGGAGGCTTTTAAACAGAGGCTGGATGGCCATCTGTTAGGGGTGCCTTGAATGCGATTGTCCTGCCTCTTGGCAGGGGGTTGGACTGGATAACCCACAAAGTCTCCAGTGACTCTGTGATTCTATGAAAAGCAACATTATCCATGGCTCAGATAAGTGACTATAGTCAAAATCAATTTGAAGAGTAATCTTCATCAAGCAAAGGAAAAGGTTCTGGGGGTGGTGTAAGATTGTGAGAATACTTTGTTGATTACTTTACCTATGTGTAAGAGTAATGTGAATGGAAAATTATAACATGGGAAACAACTACATGACTTCCAGCACAGTAAGCTTTTATGGATCCTCTGGCTGGGTGAGTGGTTCGCATTGGCACTCCCTGATCCACAGAATCTTATGACTCACAGTGAAGTGGTCCAAGGCCTCATGCTTCTTGTGCTGCTTTTCACTAGTAACAGTTTATTTCATCCTTTTTGTTCCTCTTAGTGGGAGAAATAAACAAAACAGACATTTACTGTATGAGAGTTATTTACTGGGCAATTTAATTTCTGGAGGGGAAGTGCTATAGAAATGTAGGGCAGCAAAGACAACGGGGTGTTGTTATGCTCAACAGTTGTGGAGAGTGCTGCAATAGCAAAAGTAGGCAGATTTTGACAACTTGGTTTAAATAAAGGAAATGCTTAAGATGTAATAACAATGCACTAGTTCAAGGAGAGGCAAAGGACTTCTATTCATGAGATGTATTAACTTGCGTCAGGATCCTGAGTGCAAAAAATGTGGAGATCACAGAAGACATGTAGCAAACACACAGATGCATTCCTCTCCCTCCTCCTTTTTAGTGTAGTAAAAGAGGAAACAACTAGGTCAATCCATTGCATATATTTTTTGTAGAAAAAAAACCCATTTTATATCATACATAACTTGATAGAGGCTCAGCCATTTTATCCAGTATGGAAGACCCAAGCAAGAGCACTTTCCTGAGGCCACATTTTTTCAGAGTCCAGCAACTTACATTTCCTAGCAAGGAAAACTTGAATCTGGAAACTAAAATCGTAACTGTTATGGTTGGTGGCAAAACCCACTAATTCTAAGCATAAATCTGTTCATTCATTTCATTCCACCAATGAGTAGATAGAAGTTTTTTCCAGATAGAGAGAAATCTATATATCCCATTATCATTATCATTATTATGTTTTGTTATATCCTGTTTTTTCTCTCCATACCGAGACTCAAAGTGGCTCACAATTAAAAGCATTACAATACAACTTAAAATATACAAATATACAAATATTAAAACAGTATTAAACATCATTAATATTAAAAACAATTCAAGTTAAAACCATAAAAGCATACAAAACCACAGCACCCTCCTGACTAGATCTAAAACATCTTCATCTTTAAACGCCTGTCTGAATAAAAAAAGTTTTGCCTTCCACCGGAAGGACATTTGGGAGGGGGTCATTCTGGCTTCCCTAGCAGGGAGGTCCAGAGTCGAGGGGCAGCCACCAAGAAGGAAGGCCCGCTCTCTAGTTCCCACCAACCAAGCCTGAAATGGAGGTGGGACCGAGAGAAGGTCCTCTCCTGAAGATCTCAGGGCAGGTTTGTACAAGGGGATGTGGTCAGCCAAAAAGCCTGGACCTGGACCATTTACACACTGCTTATACATATACATATATTAAATGCCCCTGTGGTCTCTTCCAATTTTATGACTCTATGATTCTCACCCATACCTGCAAGGAACAAGAGCATGGTCTACATGTTGGACAAGGGTCTGTCTGTGTTTAACTGTTAAGGCTTTCCTCAACTACTCAGAAGAGGAAGTTTGACAGAAACTACATTTTCTGTTGCATTTGATCTGACAGCTTCATTGAAATTCTTCACAGCCATATATCAGTAGCAGCCAGGGAAGTTAAATGTCAGAGGGACTGATTTGTTGCAAGATTGGAGAGCGGCAGCCTAGAACAGGGAAGCCAGGCTCTGCTCTTGCTTGTCAGAAACAAGGCCATCTAATGAAAGGAGATTTTCTGACTCTGTCATATAATAACATTTAGGTTGTTTCCTTTGACACAGTATAATGCTTTCTTCATAGGTACACAAGTGAATGACCTGTGCTCCTCACATACCACCAGATTTACCGATTCAGTGACTGCTGCATCTTTATTTCTCCTCTAAAAAAAACAATGAAGGACAGTCCCAAGCTTTAGATAAGGATGTATACCTCAGCTCGAGTAACTGAGAGCAGCAGATCTTTAAAGGTTCAATTTATTTATTATTATTTGCAGTATTTCTACCCCGCCCTTCTCACCCCTGAGGAGGGACTCGGGGCACCTTACAAGGCAGCAATTTGATGCCAGAGTATACAATATAACCATAAAAACATACAAGATTAAACAGTTAAAACAGACAACTAATCAACATTCAATTAAGTTAAAAACAATGTTCCGTCCACAAGACGGAATATATTTAAGAACATATCTGCCTCTTAATAAGTGGAAGCAACGCACATTTTCTTATAGTTTATTAATTAAAGAACACATTTTGCTTTTGCAAATAGATGAAACTGCTGAAGCCAACTTGCAAATCACAGAACCATAGAATCATTGAGTTGGAAGAGACCTCTTGGGCCATCCAGTCCAACCCCCTGCCAAGACGCAGGAAAATTGCATTCAAAGCACCCCTGGCAGATGGCCACTCAGCCTCTGCTTAAAAGCCTCCAAAGAAGGAGCTCCACCACACCCTGGGACAGAGAGTTCCAATGCTGAACAGCTGTCACATTTAGGAAGTTCTTCCTAAAGTTCAGGTGGAGTCTCCTTCCTGTAGTATGAAGCCATTACATTCTAGTCTCCAGGGTAGCAGAAAACAAGCTTGCTCCCTCCTCCCTATGACTTCCCCTCACATATTTATACATGGCCATCATGTATCCTCTCAGCCGTCTCTTCTGCAGGCTAAACATGCCCAGCTCTTTATGCCACTCCTCATAGGGCTTGTTCTCCAGATCCTTGATCATTTTAGTCGCCCTTCTCTGAACACATTCCAGCTTGTCAATATCTCTCTTCAGAATTGGACACAGTATTCCAGGTGTGGTCTAAAACTTCCCTGGATCTAGACTCTATATTCCTATTGATGAAGGGCTAAATCCCATTGGCTTTTTTTTTTTTGCCGCCCCATGACATTTTTGGCTGATGTTTAACTTGTTCATGAGGACTCCAAGATCTTTTTCACACATACTGCTCTCAAGACAGGTGTTCTCCGTTCTGTATCTTTGCATTTCATTGTTTGGACTTAAGTGGAGTGTTTTTGCATTTGTCACTGTTGAATTTCATTTTGTAAGTTTTGGCCCATCTCTCCAATCTTTTCAGATAGTTTGCTTTGGGAAAGTGTGGCAATAATCACAAAAGCAACTACATATGTACCATTTACACAGGCATTTTGCTTTGGAAATGACATATCTGCCCAGTCCTGGCAATGCACTAATTTTATAATGTAGATGCACCAGGATCACAAAAGATACATCCACACTGGGAAATTAATGCAGTTTGACCCCATTTTAAGTCTGATGGCTCTATGCTTTGGGATCCTGAGAGCTGGAGCTTTGTGAAGCACCAGCATACTTTGAAAAAGAAGACTAAAGGCCTTGTATAAATACAATTCCAATGATTCTAGCATTGAACCATAGTAATTAAAGTGGTGCCAAACTGTATTGATTCTACAGCCAAGATCAGGCATGAGCAAACTTCGTCCCTCCAGGTGTTTTGGACTTCAACTCCCACAATTCCTAACAACTGTTAGGCTCTTCAGGTTCCCCTCCAAAATTGTATTTTTCCAGTGGTGGGCATCGATAAAGCTATTGTTTTAACATTAACCTACCCAAGTTTCCTTATATAATTGCATCAATTAATATGGAAATAGTAGATCTTTCCTAATCACTCTGTAGAGTTAGTGCAAATTTTAATAAGCACCTTAGAGATTCCTTCTCCAAAAGAAAATGAAGACTTCAGTCTTTATAATTAAAGTGCACTTAGCTTCATGAAGTTGAATAAACTAATACAAGTGACTTTTAAATACAGGTATATAGTTACCACACATTTCTGTTAGTTGCTGATACCACTCATTAGAGATTTAAAATGTATGAATGGAAGGCAGGATTTATTCTACAAGAGCTATTATTGAAACCTTTTCATTGCACTGAAGGACAAACAGTTTTGAAATGAGTAACAAGCATTCCAGACAGTCACAGGGAAATTTTCAATCGTTTACATTATTTTGCCTTTTTATGGTATTCATATACATATACATGTGTGTGTTTCCTGGATTTTTAATGGCTGTGCAGAACATGGAGTTTAAGCAGGTGTTGCCTTCTGCCTGGTGGTGTGACAAGCAACACCTGCCAAAATGCTATCTTTTATACAACCATTCAAGAGGGAGTAACCCGCTACAATTTTCAGCCCTAAATGGTGAATTGATCTGTCCCATAATCCTAGTTGGGTCACAATCCCAATCCATATCTGCTGTTGAAAATGTTTTCCAACCACTGTTGCACACTTTACAATTGAGTCTCTTGAAGCATCTTAATGTTTTCACATCACATAATTTAGTGATTCTGCAGCAAGGTTACAGGACAAAACTTTAGCTCCAGCCTCTGTTCTGAAGTATTCAGCAGCATCATTACTACTGTCTGTGTCTTGCAATTTTGCTGAACATTTCCATAAATTGCTTTTCTTGGTTGTTTTCTATGTTGATGTTGAGTGATTTCAGTTATGGACCAGCTTGCCAAGCTCCAAAGATCAAATAAGACACAGACAGGTTGAAGGCAGAAGGTTTTTTATTTACCTTGGCCAAAGCGGATACCAGCAGCGCTCGCACTCTATGGACTGGCATCCCCCAATGCAGAAGCACAATAATTATTTATAGGACTTTGACAGCAGTTTGAAACAAAGAACTTTTTTTTGGCCTGAGTGCTGATTGGCTCAGACGGGAATGGCTAGGACCTGCACATTGGTTGGTTGAGACGTGCCAGATGCCACTGTTGCTGATTAGTTTCTTGGACTGGCATGAACTTTAATAAAAGTACTCTATTTGAAGTGGCCTTTTCTTGGTCCACCCTTGGTGGGAGGGAGAGGAAAGGATTGCAGGTAGGGATTGAGGTAATCTGGGCTAATGACACTATTCATGCCTGGCCTTGTAAAACAGTGGGTCTCACCCACTTTAACAAAGAGTAGCAGGGTGTTGGCAAGGTATAAATGGGCTTCCACGATTAGGGCTAGCTTGGTGTTGATAACTTCCACGACCTTTGGCTTGGCTCCATTAATAGAAAGACAGAGGTATTGTTAGAGAATTATGCTTGCAGCCTAAAGGATGATAGGATTTTCCTATGTTCCACCATGAGTATGTATATATGAGTACTTGTATGAGTACTCCAGGTCAGTCGCAATGCCAATTGGGGTATAGGGTGGCAATCTGTGCCAGACTGCTTACGGGGTGGGTTATATGTAACATTGGCTGGCAATGTGCTTCCAGACCCAATTCAAAGTGCAGGTTATTGCCTACAAAGACCTATATGGCTCAGGTCCTGCCTAGCTATGTGACCACATCTCTTCCTATGAAGATCAGCTGGAAAGTCCCTCCTCTCAATCCCTCTGCCCTCATGAGTGAGGTTGGTGGGGACAAGAGAGAGGGTGTTTTTGGTAGTGCTCCCCACCCCGACTCTGGAATGCTCTCCCCAAGGAAATAAGACTGGGTGACCTGGAAGACGCTAAACAGGCTTGCTCTGGCACCACAAGACATAGAGCTTACTTTAAGAAATGGAGCTACAAAGTGGAGTCCATGACATACGAGTGCAGAGAACAACAAACCACAGACCATCTACTACAATGCAACCTGAGCCCTGCTACATGCACAATGGAGGATCTTCTCGCAGCAATACCAGAGGCACTCCAAGTGGCTAGCTTCTGGTCAAAAGATATTTAACATAATGCCAAGTTTTAAACTTTGTGTTTTTAAATACATTATAACTGTACCCTAATTTGCTTCTGACACAATAAATAAATGAGTCATGATTTAAAATGGCGTTTAGGCCAAAGTGTGAGGAGAGATTAGGCAAGTGTTGCTCTCTCTGTGTAAGATACAGTGTGCCTGCAAGTTGTGGCCAACTTGTGGCAACTCTACGGCAGAGCTATCAAAGGGTTTACTTGGCAAGAAAATTCTGTATCCTCAATAGTAAACACTAAATGCCAGGTCCCACATCAACACGAAAGAATACTATTGCCTTCAGATGGAAATGCCAGCCTTTGTAGCAACCTAAAAACAACATCTGTCCTCATAAGGGATACCTAAGCACATGGATGTCCCCCTTAACAAAATGCCCAGACAAAATTGCTTTAAGCAACCATGTGTTGAGACTATTTGTTCCCCCCTTTTGACATTCAATTACCCAGATCGGAATTCTGCCCCCCAGGAACTTGCTCTGAAATAGATTCCAGGCATGTCAATCCTTTTCTTTTACATTGGAGTCTTCACAACTAATTTTCAATCCATCTAAATGTGGGGGTATCCCCACATTTAGCTTCTTGCTCAGAATCAGTTGAATGTGCATTTTGATATTTGCATTCACTGGAACTTTCTCTTTCTCTCTTCCATTTGCATCTGCAGTGCCTGGCTGAAGATGTGATTAGATTGCCTGTCAGGGCTCACTAAATAATCACAAGCCATGCGGCTGGATTTGCTGAAACTGCAGATATGTCATGCAGCACACCTGTGCCCTTTTTATTTTCTTGTACATATGTGTTAATTTTAGGCACTGAAGAAGCCTTTTCTTTACCTGCTGCTTCTCACAATAAGAACACAGCTTTATTAGAAAGCAGCATTGCTGCAGAGTCGATGCTCTTTGCTTTCCCTCTACCAACATGAGTTATCTGTTGTGCTTTGCTGTAAGGGAGCAGGAAGATTCATTTCTGAATAATCAGTGGCAAAAAGGAACCAATAAATAATCATATTTAAAAGGTCATTGTGAAGAAAAGACACAACGTGATTGTCCCCTTCCCCCTTTTTCTGGAGCGTTTTATGTGAGACTAAGGCCAGAATTTATAGCTAAATGTAGATGCAATCTGAATTTGCATTTCATGTCGTTTTGCACTTATAATGAATATTTATTGGTTTTTGCCCTTTATGACAAGTTTACAACTCCATATTTAGGGGGAATGCAGAAATAGGGAATTAAAGGCTTTAATGTTTTCTTACTGAAAGCTTAATACTACATTGTACCAAAGCATTCCCAAGAGCTCATGTATGAATTCCCAAGGCTAAGTGCACGAGTTTGGAACAGAGTCATTTCTTTCACCAGACTTTCAGAGATTCTTATTAATTCTCCTGACTTAGGAAAGCATTGAGAGTCTGGGGATCTGGCCTGCTATTACACAAAGTATTACACTTCCAAGCATGGGCAAACACCCTCCAGGTGTTTTGGACTCTAACTCCCACAATTCCTACCTGCCAGTTTGCCTATGCGTGTTGTAGATGATATGAGACTCCTGGTCCCAGCAAGCCTTTTGCCATTCATAAAGAAGATGTGGAGTCAAATCTGTTCTGGACTCTGGAACTGGATAGCATTACATATTACAAGTGCATCATTCTACACTGTAGAAATAATGCAGGTTGGGACCACTTTAATTGCCATGGCTCAATGCTATGGAATCATGGGATTTGCAGTTTTATAAGGTTTTTAACTTTTTCTGCCAACAAGTTCTAGTATCTCACCAAACTACAACTCACAACATTCCATAGCATTGAATCATGGCAGTCAAAGTTGCCTCACAGCAAATAAAAATAATCATAACAGTTCACAAGAAAAAAACCGGAACCTCTGTCCCTACCTTCCAATATTTCAGAGATGAAGGTGTGTCCAACCAGCATCAGAATGCAGCCCAAGGGGTGTGGCTAAGCCATAAGAAGGCAGGAGATTTTCATGTGGAGGAACACAGGGACCATTTTAAGCAGGGAAAATCATCAACTACAACTGCAAGCCCTTTCTTCCAAGAACTGGATGAACAAAGAGCAAGACTTGAATTCTCCCCAGCAGGTAATTCCTGGATAGCAGGATGAAACAAGGAGATAAATAATCTGGTCCCAATATCCTCCAATATATTGACACTCGAGAATGAATCCACTTTATATCCAGTTTCTGCCTTCTGCAGAATTCTGGGAATGGTAGTTTAGTGAGGCTGTTAAAGGCTCCTCTCTAAACTACAAACTCCAGAATTCTGCAGGAGGTAGCAACCGGATTTAAAGTGGATTCATTCTTTATTGCAGTGGTCCTCAACCTTCCTAATGCGGTGACACCTTAATACAATTCCTCATGTTGTGATGACCCCCAACCATAAAATTATTTTGTTGCTACTTCCTAACTGTAATTTTGCTACTGTTATGAATCATAATGTAAATATCTGATATGCAGGAAGCATTTTCATTCACTGGACCAAATTTGGTACAAATACCCAATACGCCTAAATTTGAATATTGGTGGGGTTGTGCAGGGGGGGGGGGGTTGATTTTGTCATTTAGGAGTTGTAGTTGCTGGGATTTATTGTTAACATACAATCAAAGAGAATTCTGAACTCCACCAGTGATGGAATTGAACCAAACTTGGCACACAGAACTTCCATGACCAACAGAAAATACTGGAAGGGTTTGGTGGGCATTGACCTTGAGTTTTGGAGTTGTAGTTCACCTACATCCAGAGAGCGCTGTGGACTCAAACAATGATGGATCTGGACCAACCTTGACATGCATACTCAATATGCCCAAATGTGAACACTGGTGGAGTTTGGGGGGAAATAGACTTTGACATATGGGAGTTGTTGCTGCTGGGATGTATAGTTCACCTACAATCAAAGAGCATTCTGAACCCCACCAATGATGGAATTGGGACAAACGTCCCACACAGAACCTCCCCATGCCTTGAAGGGACTTGCTGCCACGAGCCTCCATCCATCCTCACACGTGCTCTCTTGCCGCACATGCACATACTGCCATGCGCTGAGCATGCCTGCTCCCCTCTTCTCACTTGGAATATCAGAAACAGCTGAGAGGCTGGCCATTCATAGCAGAGGAGGGCTTTGGTGGGAGGATTCACTGCCTGTTTCCAAAAAGGAAGAGAAGGACAGGCAGAGCGATCTTCCTTCTCTGCCAAAGGGATTCCTAAGACCATCAGAAATATGTTTTCTGATGGTCATTGGCGGGTCTCTGAAACCCCTTCATTATCTCATCTCCTGCCCCGAACCCCAGCTTGAGAAACACTGCTCTAGTGTGATGAAGTAGTAAGATAAGTATTGCAATGCTATCTGAATTATAACAATTGTTTTGTTTTGCATTTATCCATGCACTTTAGCAAAACAATGATATCTCTTTTCCATTGCTGGTTTCTTTTTTCTCTTCTTTCTCTGGCAACCAATCATCAACAATCTTCAACAATACATCAACACTGTAGAATTAACCCAGTTTGACACCACTTTAACTGCCACGGCTTGATGTTATGGCATCCTAAGATTTACAGTCTGATGCGGCACTGGTATGCTTTGCCAGAAAAGGCGAGATATCTTTTGAAACTATGACTCCAATGACACTATAGCACTGAGCCATGGCAGCTAAAGGGGTGTCTCTGCCCAGATAAAATGATTAGCCTGCCAATCACAATCCCTTGCAGGAAACTCAAATATATCCTCCACTGCCTTCGTTTGGTAAGGATGGTTTCACGTAATCCTCCATCATTCCACTTTTTCACTTGTTTTTACAATGTCCCAATTTATCTCTCTTTAGCTCAGCTCCCCCTTTGTATTCAGTTTACTTCAATGGATGCAAAATGAGTTTGAAATGGAAACGTACTTTGAACTCAGTAAACTCTGAGAAGAAGACGTACAATCTTGCATTTCCCAGAAGAAACAGGCAAAAGCAAACTAGTGCCTGTGTTCTTCCTAATTGACCATATTCTGATGTTGCTTGACCATGCATGTCTCTGTTTTCCTCTGCGAAATGTTGGAGGATGTGCAGGAATAAAATCTGGAACAGCTCTCTTAGGAAAATTGTAGCCAGGGAGTGACTTTATCACAGTGATTCTCAACCTCCTAATGCCACAACCCTTCAATACAGTTCCTCATGTTGTGGTGGCCCCCAACTATAACATTATTTTTGTTGCTATTTCATAACTGTAATTTTGTTACTGTTATGAATCATAATGTAAATATCTGACATGCAGGATATATTTTAATTCACTGGACCAAATTTGGCACAAATACTCGATATGCCCAAATTTGAATACTGGTTGGATGAGGGGGGTTGATTTTGACATCTGAGAGTTGTAGTTGCTGGGATTCATAGTTCACCTAAATCAAAGAGCATTCTGAACTCCAGTAATGATGGAATTGAACCAAACTTGGCACACAGAACTCCCATGACCAACAGAAAATATGGGAAGGGCTTCCCTACTCTTCCCTCCCCGCTTTGAGTCTCAGAAACAGCCCTCCCCTTGGCTGAGGAGTGTTTTTGGCGGGAGGAGTGTTTTTGGTGGGAGGATTCGCTGTCTGTTTCCAAAAAAAGGAAGCAAAGGATAGGCTGAGAGATCTTTAGTCTTCTCTGCCAAAGGGGTTCCTAAGAGCATCAGAAATATGTGTTTTCTGATTGTCTTCGGAAACCCCTCTCGTGACCCCCCCCCCCCAGGTGTTCCTACCCCCAGGTTGAGAAATGCTGCTTTAGCACCTCTGCTTCATGCTTTGTTGAATGTCTCCAAATCTTTCAAAAGCCATTTGCCACATTTCATACTTAGGGTAAAATGGCACCTTTATTTTGAATACTCACATTTCTCCTTTGGCAGCAGTAAGTACTTTATATGGCACAACAAATGCTAATTTCCTCCATGCTTTGAAAACTGTGAGGTTTTTTTTAAAACATTCTCAAAACCTAAAATGCATACAGGGGAATGAAACTGTGTGTGTTCAAAAGACAAGCATTGTAAAAAAAAACGAATTTGAGCTCTTATGTGCCTGCAAAAACCATATTGCTTGCAAAGAAGAGTAATATAGCTCAGTTTTGATGAGCTCCATCCCCATTCCCGTTTTCTTATGTGTTGCTTCTTATTTATATTGGAAGCCTGAGGGCAGAGACGTATCAAATGAACAACTTGTAAGCTGCTCTGAGAGTGAAATATTAATATTCTAAATAAATAAATGCTGAGAAATGAAAAATAGAAGGTGAATGATCGATAAAGTACCTTTTCTCCCAACCTAGCCAGAACAGTAAGATGGTGAAGGCTCCATAGCTTTTTAATGCTTAGTAGACAAACAAGAGGAGCCAAGGAGATTTAGTAGCACAGCTTTAAGACTTGAGCTTGGATTTAAATTGAAAACAAACAAAGCCTACCTTGTACTACTTGTAACTACAATTACTTTTAAAATCCTCACTGTAGGCATGAGATGGGTAAATTATAGTATTAGTAAATTGACTTGAAAAAACGAATGCAGTTTGACGACATTTTAACTGCCATGGCTCAATATCATAGAATCATAGGGGGTGTAGTTTTACATAGACTTCTTTGCCAAAGAGTAGTGGTGCCTCAACGAACTACAAATCTCTCGATTCCATAGCATTGAGCCATGGCAGTGAAAGTGGTGTCGAAGTATATTAATTCTACAAGGTATATGAAACCTAAGACTTTCAAAAGTACCAACTATTTTCCTAATAGCAATAATCAGAAACCTTTTCCCTATTATAATACTATGATTCTACTGTAACTATCATTATAGAACTTGGAGACTGGCAGTTTAGGGGAAATGCAATAGAATTCTCAACCAGTGGTTCCCAAACTTTCATTTCCAGATATTTTGGACTTCAGCTCCCAACTCCAGAATTCCACGAGTCCCCTTGGGGAGAGAGGGCGGGTTAAAATCACCATCATCATCATCATCATTATTATTATCTGAAACACAACAATATTAGTACACAACAAACAAGATCACTCTGCTGTTTTTTATTGGATGACATGTTGGACACTTCCCAAGTGTCTAGGACTATGTGATGTATCAGCAAATAATGAATGCAGATCCCAGTAGGGTGGCCGTTTGCAGCTGACAGATGGTAATTTTGTCAGCGCCGATTGTGTTGAAGTGTATCCAATGATTCTATGATTCTATGATAGTCCAATAATTATTTAATGTGAAAGGTATAAGTGTAACTCAGTGAGCCTTGCCATAAAGCAGACTGAAGAAATGACTATAGATAGCAAATGCCTGGCCTTCGGGATGCAAGGAAGAGTGAGGAGCTGGCAGCTGTTCTGGGCCAGATGGCTTGCCTCATGCCCCTAAAACAGTGTGCTGTCTTCAGATGGAGGAACTGTCCACTTATCAGTTTTGGCATACGGTTCAAGTGCCAGTCTGGTTAGCTTCTGAAATGGGCAGGTGACGATAGGGGCACCATGTCTTCTGCTTCAGAAAAAAAATGTCTTAGACCAGCTCTGTCAAAAACAACCCTGTAAAGAGATGCCAAATTTAGCACAAAGCTTCATTCTCAAGGATTTTAATTTCCATACACCAAATACACATTTTGCCTCTGTAAATTTTCCTTGGCCAAGAGCAGATTTTCAGGCAAGAAGCTTGTTTACTAGGCTAGGGTTTTTATTTCATTTTGAGAGATTGTGTTACTTAAACCCTGCTGTAAATCGCATTGGTCCCGCTCACACGGCTCCACATTTTGTTGTAAGCAAATCACATTGGCAAGTGTGTTGAATTGCAGACAGGATGGGATTAGCAACTGCCTTTTTGAGGTCTTTGTTTGGGGCTCATAGGCAGAAACAATGGAGATGAAATGAGTGCAAAGGATTCCAAGGACTACGCACCTTCCAACAAAATTCACCATACAGTCCAGAATGGTAAATTTTATTTAACGGATTGAACAAGCCGCTTAGCTAAGCAAGCTGCTAAACCAGCTGCTTAGCCTGTAAGGCCATGGAAGCCCCAATCTGGGATTGAATCCAAACCATCCCGTCTGAGGGCAACAAAAGTCAATCATCACAAGGCAGGGATAGAAACTCTTCCATTTCCTCCTCCTTGCATGATTGAAACACTTCTGATCGACCTTGAAAACCATGTCAATCCAGTCAGTGGACAAATTTGCAATTCCAATCTCCAGTTCCAGATTTTCCTGGATGGTGATTGATTGATACATTGATATTTTTGGTTGATTATCCTGTGAACAGGATACAGGTAAATACATGCTAGGTTGTGGTCATTGTGATAAATACCTAATTCTTGGTTGGACTATGTGAGACTTCTTTTGAGGACTACTGGGAATCTTTAATTGGTTCACAAATATTGCTGCCTATTAGCAATATTCAGCTGATACAAGGAGATTTTTTGGTGCCAAGAATCACACAAAGGACTCATTTCAATCCTTTAATGCCCAGTGTCTTGGGGCCAGGTCCTAGTGTGAATCCTGCATATAAAGGCAATGAGAAACAGCTTTATTCCAAATCCTATCTCCATCTGAAGCCAGATTGAACTAAGCCTTTATGCCTGATGGTGACCACGTTTGTTGAAACCCTGGGTATAGATACTCATTTACCTTCCTAAGAAATATCTGAGGTTCATTCTGTTGTAAATGTAAGGGAAACATTTTTTAATCCAAAAGATTTTTCAGGATTGATAGCTGTTCTCAGTTGGTCTCTTTGTATGATATGTATCATTTATTCATAGAATCATAGAGTTGGAGGAGACCTCGTGGGCCATCCAGTCCAACCCCTGCCAAGAAGCAGGAAAATAGTTTATTAATTAATAAACACAGTTTGCTTTTGCTTGAGGCTAGAGAAGGATAATGTCCCACCCCTCTTCTCTTTTCTCTCCGTCAAATTGAATTGAGTGCAAACTACTGTTGCTCTTTGAACTCAATTTAGGACAATTTAATTCAGTTGAGAATGAAAGAGGAAAGTAAGAGAAGGAGAGAAAAACTGGAACATTTTTAAAAGCAGTTGAGAAAGTGAGAGGACAGTTAGGACTATTAGGGACAGCTGGAAAACATGCTACATTGATATCCAAATACTGGGGCTTGAGCGTGATTTTAAATATACCCATCCTTTGCCTTGCATGCTATACAAAACCACCCCGATTGTTCCTAAGAAAGTCCTATGCAATTCATAGGGTTCTCATAAATCAACAAGCATTTGGAACACACATTATGTTGAAAACAATTTTTCAGAGTGAAATGGCAATTTTTAGCCACTTTGTAACAAGATAAAACGCATTTTGAGTTCCTATCAAATAGATGAAACCGCTGAAGCACGGCTTGCAAATCACAGAATCATAGAATCATTGAGTTGGAAGAGACCTCTTGGGCCATCCAGTCCAACCCCTGCCGAGAAGCAGGAAAATTGCATTCAAAGCACCCCCGACAGATGGCCACCCAGCCTCTGCTTAAAAGCCTCCAAAGAAGGAGCCTCACCACACCACTCTAGGACAGTGAGTTCCAATGCTGAACAGGTCTCACATTTAGGAAGTTCTTCCTAAAGTTCAGGTGGAGCCTCCTTTCCTGTAGTATGAAGCCATTGCTTCATTGTGTCCTAGTCTCCAGGGCAACAGAAAACAAGCCTACGCCCTCCTCCCTATGATTTTCCCTCATATATTTATACATGGCCATCATATCTCCTCTCAGCCTTCTCTTCTGAAGGCTAAACATGCCCACCTCTTTAAGCCAGTCCTCATAGGGCTTGTTCTCCAGACCCTTGATCATTTTAGTTGCCCTTCTCTGGACACATTCCAGTTTGTCAACATCTCCGTTCAACTGCAATACCCAGAATTGGACACAGTATTCCAGGTGTGGTCTGACCAAGGCAGAATAGAGGGACAGCACGACTTCCCTGGATCTAGATACTAGACTCTTATTTATGCAGGCCAAAATCCCATTGGCTTTTTAAGCTACCACATTACATTGTTGGCTCATGTTTAACTCCAAGATCTGCTATCGAGCTACGTAGATGTACCCCTTGATGTGCCTTTGCATTTCATTTTTTCTGCCTAAGTGGAGTGTCTTGCATTTGTCCCTGTTGAACATTTGTCCCTGTTGAACGTCTATCTCTCTAAATCCATTAAGATCATTTTGACAGGTTATCATGCTTCTTTATTTGAGATACATGGGGAGTATTTTTCTTTGACATTCTGGAAGTTGCCCTAAAGCCTATTGGGGTGTAAGTGTAATTTCTAAATGGCATGGGCATGAATAGTTAATTTTTTTAAATGCAAAGAACAATGGATTGAATGTGTTTGAGTTCACTGACATGGTGATGTGTAAGATGGGGATTGGGAGCCACTACTCTGTGGAGTATATTTGTTGAGAGAAGAGTTGTGATCACTTTCCTCTGAGGCTGATAGAATATAACATATTCAATATCAAAACATTACACTATATTTGTTGTCTCTTAACCAAATCAGGTAAATAAGTTGTAAAACAGCTGTATTTATCATTGTGCTTCCAAATCTAAACCATATGCATCAATAAAGACGTATTCCATACCAAGTATAAAAATAGACAGACAAACCTCTTATGAAAGTTGTGCTTTCTTGGTCTATCCAAATCTAAATCTAGATTAGTACTTCATCATAGGGTACATTTGTATGGTGAATGAGCACAAAAATGATTTAAAATTGGGCTATACCCTTAAGCTGCTGAACTGATGACCTGAAGGTTGGCAGTTCGAATCCATGGGACGGGGTGAGCTCTGCTGTTAGCCCTATCTCCTGCCAACCCAGGAGTTCGAAAACGTGCAAATGTAAATAAATAGGAACTGCTTCAGTGGGAAAGGGACAAGATGCTCCAAGTGGTCGTGCCGATCACACGACTAGGAGGTGACAACGCAAGTTCCTTGGCTTGGAAATGGAGAACAGTACCTCTCCCAAAGCTGGAAATGGAAGAAGCCTTTGCCTTTGTTTGTGTGTCTCATTGTATTGTAACATGGCATTGAATGTTTGCTGGTATCTGTTTATACTGTAATTTATTTATTTACCCTATATATACCCTGCCTTTTTAAGTATCTACCCCAAAGGGGACTCTGGACAGTTTACAATTCAATGCCTTAAAACACATACAATTACAGTAACATTAAAATTGAATTAAAATTAATACATATTAAGCATTTTAAATGTTTAAAATCTATCTATCTATCTATCTATATATAGTTGTATATATGTATGTATGTATGTAATGTTCGTTTGCGGGAGGTACATAACCACTGGACAAAATGATACCAAATTTGGCCACGAGACACCTACTAACCCAAGGAGTGACCACCACTTTAAAAAATACCAAAAACAGCTAAAAGAACTTCAAAATCCAAAAAGGTAGAAAACGACACAGCACATGCACACAAACAATTTCAATGGCCCCGCCCCCTCCTGCGTGAGGACACAGCAAGTGTGAGAGGCACCACTGATCATCCTCCCTCTTCTGGCCAGAGCAGGAGCTAGGAACGGATGGCACAATATTGGGTCTGGCAAGGGAGAAGCCTCATCCACCGCCAGGAATGAAAAAAAGAGGGAGGGAAGGAAGGAGAGATGGAAAGAAGGAAAGAAAGAGGAGAGAAGCAAAGAAGGAAAGAGAGATGGAAGGATGGAAGCAAAGAGCAAAGGAAGGAAGGAAAGGAAGAGGGATGGGAAGGAAGGAAAGAGGTAGATAATGAAGGAAGGAAAGAGGGAGGGAAGGAAAGAGAAAAAGAAAGGAGAGAAAGAGGGAGGGAAGGTTGGCCACAGCAACGTGTGGCGGGTACAGCTAGTTCAATATAAAATCATGCCATCCATAATCCGCTCTGAGTCCCTACGGGGAAAATGGCGGGATATAAAGTATTATTATTATTTACATAAGATTGCCTACAGGCCACATGCATAACATATATATGAAACATACATGAATTTCATGTTTAGACTTGGCTCTGTTTTCCTTGATATCTTGTTATAGCCTTATATATTCCACTTTAAAAACCCATTCAAAATCCAAAGCATTTCTGGTCCCAAGCATTCCAGAGAAAGGATGCCCAGCCTATACACACATTTTTCAAGTAACTGCACAACTGCATTTGAGCTGCCAAAATCTATCCCAAGGATCCCTCTCCTCCCCACAGAAGTCAACACTTGTTGGGATGCACAAGGATCAGTAAGATAAAAGTAAACATTTAATGCCACTATATTTGATATCTTTTAAACATCATATTTTGACAATATGTTTCACACCTCATATACCACAAAAAGGTGAGAGTTTTTTTTAGCCAGCAAACAGTAAACTTTACATTTTAATGGCAAAAGGTCTGACATAATCATTCAATAAACTTGCAGGTTTCTGTGTTTTTCTGATTCTTTTTCCATTCCTGTCCCAGTGCTGATAGTTTTCCTGTCTGTTCCAAAAATGCTTAGCTGAGATAGCACAATATAAGCTTGCAGGTCTGTCTTCTGGCAAAACTTCTTATGACCGATGCAGTAGAAGCCTTTGGCCCAATGGCACGGGGCACTTTCCAACCTCACATGACTTTATTATACCACTGTTCATATGAAAAAGGACATATGCATAGACAGAATGAAATGGATTCAGCAAATGTACATTTCAATGCATAGCACTTAGATAAGCATTTCCAATTAAGATGGGTAAATAAATTACAAAGTACAAGCAATTTGAGAAAGCAAGAACATCCTGAGTTTACAAATAAATTATATCCTTCATATTTCAAATACATGATGGATGTCTGATAGCAGTTTCATCAAAGGGTATGAGGGGAAATTTAGAAAAAGTAGTATCTATGTATACATAAAATCTCTAGGCAAAGGTGTGTTTTATTCAGATATCCGTTCACACACATATTATACAATATATAAGGTGGGTAAATCCATGTAGAGAATATATGTAATATAGATATAGCTGAAACTTTTTTAAGCACCATTTTCATTACCAATGTTTTATGTTTTGTTATAAAGTATGCCCCATTGTTATGACCACTCAAAGTTTTATAAAATGTATACGTCCATATCCCTTTGGGAGAATTGCAAAGGCAGTTGGGTTAGTATTACTAAGCTTTGTTGTTGTTGTTGAAATAAATTGAGTGAGATAGAGAGATTGAGAGAATTATCAGAAGATTTTCCTGAAACATGACCAGTAGGCCGAAACTGAGTATTTAAAGTTCATTGCTGGGGATAGCAAAAGACTTTCTAAGAAAGCATGTAGATAAGTTCAAATCAACCCACACAACATTATGGTCCAGTTTGTACAGTCTGACAAGAGATACCCTGTGCGATGCAGGGGACCTATGCTTAGTTGGTTCTAAAGCACATACTTCATTGAAATGTTAATCTCAAAATAGTTTAGAAAAATGTGGTGGTTATGAACTGGGAATACTGGTTCTTGTCTTAATTAGTGTTGTTTTTTTTAACATAGCATGTATGCAATACAGTTGGCTCGTCATATCCACATATCCTGCATCTCTGGGTTCTACCATCCATCACATAAAAATATCCGCCCTTCAAAACAAAACAAAAATAAAACTTCAATTTTGCCATCTTTATATAAGGAATGCCATTTCATTAAAACATTGTATATACTGTACTGGGATTTGAGCAGTGGGCCTCGGTGGCACAATGGGTTAAACCCTTGTGTTGCTGAACTGCTGACCTGAAGGTCGGCAGTTCGAATCCGGAGAACAGGGTGAGCTCCCACTATTAGTCCAGCTTCTGCCAACCTAGCAGTTCAAAAACATGAAGATGTGAGTAGATAAATAGGTACCGCTTTGGCGGGAAAGGCATAAGATGCTCCAAGCAGTCATGCCGGTCACATGATCAGAAGGTGACAACGCAAGCTCCTCAGCTTGGAAATTTAGAACACCATCTCCTCTAGATCCAGAGATTAGCACTGTCTCCAAAGCTGCAAATGAAAGGAGAAGCCTCTGCCTTTGTTCATTTGTCTCATGACCAAGATTTTTAAAAAGTAGCCATCTAGATCAACTTTCTTGCATTTCTAGGCTAATTGGAGCCAGCCACATAAATATTAATAACATGTTATCTGGGGGAAAGTGTTGGGCGTGGAGACAGAGACCATGGATGCACTCTTCATTTTCTTCACACAGCTAATCCTGGAAATCTTCAGTAAATCAGACATTAAATTAGTGACATTCGGGTGTATTTTTTAATTGACTTGACAAATGTTACATTTATTTCAAAGCTTTATGTGAGGCAGATGCCACAACTTGGCTTTATAGGGTGAAGAGTAAGTATAGGCATTAATACAATACTCATTTTAAAATACAGCTTTCATAAAATGTGGCATACATAAATGGTCAGCCTTCTGGGAAGTGGGGCTGTAAAAGTTTTATTGATATTGCTTCGTTGCAAGGTTCATAAGTTCTGCTTTGTCACTTGTCAGTAACTGCACTAACTCAAGTAGACAAAATATCACCTAGATTTTTTTGGCTCTGCTTCCTCTTTTGTTCTTGATGCCGATTTGTTTTTAACTCTGTAAACTGAATGCTGCAGACTGTTCAGAATCAAAATTGCTTTCGAGTGCCAGAGTTTGGAAAAACATATAAGGAAAATTGAAGGATTGGCTGACACGGAGACTCACCCAGAAACAGTGTGTCACTATGCAATAAGGCATATGAAATGGGAATATATGGAACAGTATTTCCCCCAGTCTCTCACCATCAAATACCATTATGGAATTGCCTTTTACTTTCTAGGGCAAACAGGTCACAAAAGAAGCAACACAGTAAGGAAATTGGTTTGAAGAAAACTCCTTTCTCCCAGAGCAATGGCCTCTTTTTGAGCTCAAAAACCCAAATGCTGTTATTACCTTGCTAAAGAAATGGCATTAATTTCCCACCTCCTACTATGAACTTTGGTCCTAGAATGCATGCTTCAATGTGCATTCAATTTATGCATACTGTTTCCAATTCAGCAAATAACCTGTATATCGCAGCTTCCTAATTCTAGCCTAGTAAAGTTTTTGTCAATTAAGCTACATATTAAATTCAAGATTTGCACACTTTTAGAAGAAATGGTACCGCAAGAGGTCTGTATGTTCAAGCATGTGGTTGTCTTCACTTGCATATTTGTCATTTAGCATGCTTTGTTTTTTGATTAGTCGTTAAAGGTAAACATGGAAACAATTCTGAGGGAATTCCGCTGGAGAACAAAAGGCACATTTATTGCAAGGAGCGTAAATAGGCATATGCATAGTTTCATCTTTAGGGGATGCCTTACCAAGCTCCAAATTGCACAGGGTAGTCTTATAAAATATTGTGGGGAGTACCAGCAGGCTCGGATCTATGAAGTTATCTTATCTCCCAATATTTATTTTTTTCCTAAAGATTTAAAGAAAAGCAAGGGCTGGCTAGAAGAAAGTAAGGTCAGAAAACTAGATCTGAAAAGAGGTAAAAGAAGCTAAATATGCTGTTCGTCAAAAATAGTACAATGGTACAATAATATCTGTGAATACACAGTCAGAATATTTTATCAATTGTCTTCCTATCAGCTGTATGATGGCTTCCAAACAGAGGAGGTATCCTAATCCCAACCTAGATTGGATAAAGGATTAAGTATATGCCCACTGTATATTTTTCTCATCCAAAAACAAATTATTAGTTATACAATATTCCAACTAGGAATCAAAGAAAAGGGAAAGGATGAGAAAATGGAATTAGATCTAGCAAAATGCACAAAATGTATCGCGCAAGCTTTCAAAGCTTCACTATTAGGTAAAATATGTTAAAAATCATAAGAGAGAAGAAAAGGAAGTCGTCATTGACCTGTGTGAAACAAACTGCTCTTTTCTCAGGCAGAGAACTTCGAATTACTGTCAAATTTGGAAAAAAAACTTTAAGGTGCTGTACAGGTAAGAGTTGCCCATTGTAGTTCAAATGAAAATAGTTTTACCTTTGTTGGAGATAAGTCCCAGTCAATTAGCTCACCCTACTTAAAGTCACAAAATTGGGTACCTTCAAATCCGAGTAACACAATCATGGATAGCCATGTTGACAATGCAACAAAATACATCAAATCCCCAAATCCACAAAATTGCATGCTACAGTTTGTCATTTCATTTGACCAATTATTGTTTCAGTCTTTAGTGGATTTTGCTGCATTTTGTTGAATGTAGAAAAATTCCATTGATTCAATAGACTGGCTCTAGTGAGGTCTAGCAATATGATTCCAGCCTTTAATCTCTTCCCTCTACAGTTAAAAGCTACGAAACAGGAGTGAATCTACCCTGTTCACATTACAGAAGTATTAATTTTCTTATAGCAAACATTACTGATGATCATGCTTCTGTTTTATGTACCGGAAACAGTAGTAAGTGTCTGAATCTATTGTTGTGACTCCTTGGTGAGATGGTTCATTATTACATCTCAGCACTAACAGAGGCAGGATGAGCACAGTACCTACATGGAAACCTTTTAAATATGACAGAATCATGCTGATCCCCTTGCACTGAAAGGCTGAGAAGAAAGGTTTTTTGCTTTGTTATGAAGGACTTTCTTTGTACATCTAGCTTTTAGATAAGTAGAGAAACTAGAAGTTTAGAACCGAGATATTTTTCTCATTGCCCATGGAAGTCTGCTCTTATGTAAACAGAGCACTGAAATAGATTCTGTAAATTGTTCAAATGACGGTGTGTACATGATTATCCTACTTATTGTCGAAATAGACTGTCTTGTCTCTTGCATCTTTCCAGATTTTACGAGATGTGTCCATTCTGCATTGTTGTTTACAGAGAGGTGGGCATTCTGCATAGGTATCGACAAAATGAGGTCACAATCCTGGATCTGAGAGATGTACGTTATGTCCTTGTGTCTTGGAACTAAATCCTAACTTAGTTTAGTCCTAATTGCATCAAATCAATTGTGTCAGTGAGATTTAAATCACCATTCAACAACTGCTTGAATTGGCCTACTCTAGTTGGGACTAAGCAACATGATCCCAGCCATAATCTTCCATGTCACCCTTGCTTTAGAACAAAATCTGGACAATTGTATGCTCCTCTTTCATTCTTTGACTAGAAAATACTAATTTTTGGGAGGAGCCCACAGCTGAGAAAAAGTGGTGATCTGGTGGGCACTTGTGTGATTGGTAGAGAATTTCAATCTTTGGAACACCAATCAAAATTCACCAGCAGGACACCACCTGTAATACAAATTTCGACTGGCAGAATATGAAACATTTTTGATGCAGTATCAGACAGTCCATATTAAGGCTTAGAGTAACATTTCCAAATTTGTTGTCTGCCCATCTGCCCCCTCCCCAAAAACAGACCACCTATAGCAGATGGCCATACAATAACAAATGGTTCTTTGTGCTATTAAAAGTATGGCATCATTGGAAAGGTGAAAAGGAAGCCTGGAATTATTTTATGTTTGTGATTATCCCCACCCTCTTATTTTCTTTTATTTTAATTTTAAAGCTAATACAACTAATTATCAAATACAATTGTGTGTGTGTAGAAACTCCAAGTTGTTTCTCAGGAGCAACTTTAAAAATGCCTGGATGTTTCACCATTCTGTGGGAGGTTGCTCATGTCTGGCTGCTGAGAGATGGGAACTTGGATTTGAACCACTCTCGGCCAGCAAGGACATTGCCCAGGGAATGCCTGGATGTTTCACCATTCTGTGGGAGGCTTCTCTCATGTCCCCACATGAGAAGCTGGAGCTGAGAGATGGGAACTCACTCCACCCCCCGGATTTGAACCACTGACCTTTCGGCCAGCACTCCTGCTGGCACAAGGGTTTAACTCATTGCGCCACCGGGGGCTCCACCAAAAACAATTCAAATGTTGAATGATTCAATGGATTGACTCTTGCTGGGACTATCAAACGTACTCAGGCCTTTGCCATGTTGCCAGAAAAATCTCCTTTTTCAACTAGAGCCTAGAGATCTCCCTTCTCAAACAATTTTAGCTTAATGTAACAGTTTTAATCACGCATACACCCCACTTTGAGTGGCCTTATTCTGATGTGTAACAATAAAAGACAGTTAACATTTATTTGTATGCTGTATCAGTTTAGAAACATCTTTACAAACACAAGTTACATAGAAACGACAAGTCTGAAAAAGGATAAAACATCAAGAGGAAAATAAAAACCAGTCTGTAAATACATTTCCAAAAAAAGTGTTTTGATTTTTTGTCTTTTTTACTTTTTCTTGACTAGCACCATTTGTACACAAAAAATATGGACATAAATGTTTGGATAATAAAGATTTGCAAGGCACTTAAAGACAGTTTCTCTGTGTATTTTCACTTCAATGGTGCTTTCAGCAGCAGCGATCCTACATCTGCTCTTCCTCTTGCTCCAGGTATCGTTTGGGAAAACAGTCACTTCTGCCAGCAGTTCCTATTTACAAATACGTCCTTAAAGATTTCTCAAAGTGCTCTTTCAGGGCTAGAAGAATCCACATCCTTATACCTCCGTGTCTTTGCTTTTCATCATCATCTATTCAATTTGCGATCTGCTCTTCATCATAAACAGAAAAGTGAGGGGAATCTCTTCTTAACACACACACATACAGTCAAAACATGACACCGACCTTCATCCTCATTCTGTGTCTTTGGGGTGCTGTTCAAAAGGGAGAAACGGGGAGGCAGTAGTCCAAAATATTCTTGCGGTGAAATCTTCATCGACGCCTGGAAGTGATGTCAAAACAGGTGATCATCATGAGATGGGCCTTGCAGTAGTTGACACGGTTCTCCAGGCGTTCAGTCACACATTCCAGAGCCTCCAAGTACTCCAGTGAATCCAAGTCAAATACTTGTTCCAGGTCAACTGTGATGAAAGACAAACAAAAAAGCTGGTGGAGAGACAGAAAAGGACCAGAACTCTACCAGAAATGGAAGTTATACCACAAATGGTTAGTTGAACATGTATGAGCACCAATCTGTGGATTAGTTTAAAAAATGCCAATGCAATGCTAATTTTACAAACCAGAGTTAATGCTTCCACTGTGACAACCTGTTGTGCAAAGGAAGAACATGGTTGAGTTCACAAGGCCTCTTCACTAGAAAGAAAGTAGCTTCCATTCAAGTCTTATAAACCGTTATCCAAATACATAATTTTCAACAGCCCCCACTGTTTTTTAAAAACGAGATGTTAAACCCTCTTCATTCTTAAATAAATAAGTGATGTTGGCCAAGATCCTGTTCAATACTGTTGGAAGTGTTAAAATGTGTCAGTCACCAGGATGTCACTACTGCTTCACCTAGGCAGCATTCTGTCAGAATTTTGAGTGCTACCTAGGTGAAGCAGTAGTGACATGCTGGTGACTATGTATTGTTGGTGGCTTTCATGGCCAGAATCTCTGGATTGTTATAGGTTTTTTGGGCTGTATGGCCATGTTCTAAAAGCATTTTCTCCTGACATTTCACCTGCATCTATGTCAGGCATCCTCAGAGGCTGTGAGGTCACAACCTCCAAGGATGCCTGCCAAAGATGAAGTCGAAACATCAGGAGAGAATGCTTCTAGAACATGGTCATACAGCCTGAAAAACCCACAACAACCCATCCTAGTGACTGTTCCAGATATTCCAGTGCAAAGGGGGCGGGGGAGAGACAGAGCTCAGCCCTTTGTGGTGGTCTCAATTTGGGGATGAATTGGTGTAACATGTGAGAGTTGTTCTATTCCTTCAAGTCATTTCCCACATACAATGACCATAAGTTGTTTTTTTTCTGAGGCTAAGAAGGTTTGACTTGCCAAAGGTCTCCCTGTGGGTTTTTACAATGACTGGGAATTTGAGCCGTTTTCCAGAGCTATTGTCCAACACTAAACTACGACACCATGCTGGCCCTATATATGTGTGACTTCTTACCAATTATAACTCAAAAGGCATCCGAATACTGTTGATGCTGGTTTTAATGTTCTCATGATCACAACCAACTTTTATTATTTTTATTAAAAAGAAATAATTCGTGATTGGCACTTTTACTAACTGCCCCAGTCTAGATCCAGCAAAGAGATGTGGATTGTGGATTGGACAAAGATTCTGGGAGACCACAAAAACCAACTCAGTGACCTTTGGCAAGTCAAGTTCTCTACATTGTAGAATTGGTGCAGTGTGACACTACTTTAACTGCCATAGCTCAATGCTTTGTAGCATTTGTAGCAATCTTTGACAAAGAAGCTAAAGACCTTGTAAAATTACTACTCCCATGTTTCCAGAAAATTGACAATGAATTTGGTTTTGAATTGTATTAATTCTACAGTGTAGATGCACCTTTAGTCTCAGAGAATGCAATGAAAAATTCTTTATGAACAAATCCCATAAAAAGTTCACCTTAGGGTCACCATAAATTGGAAATACCTTTTCTTCTTAATGTTTTATATGTGTGTGTTTTAATGTATTTTAATGCTAACTGTATTTTAATGTATTTTAACTTTGACTGTTTTTGGGGTTTTATTATATGTATACTGTGTTTTTGGCATCGAATTGTTGCCGTTGTTAGGCTGCTCTGAGTCCCCCCTAGGGGGTTGAGAAGAAGCGGGGTAGAAATGGTGGTAATAAATAAATAAATAAGATATAATAGTTAATAAAATAGACTATAACAGTCCTTTCTATACAATTAACATATTTCTCCTATCTCTCCCATCTACTCTCTCCTCCCCAATTCACCCAATCTCTGTCAATCACCGTACATATAAATTATCTTCCTAATCATAAAATGTTGTATATAAGTTGATGACAGCTATCAACACTTAGTTTTTCAAAATCTCTCTTGATCCAGCAGATATTAAAGTTCCACCTTCCTCAAAAATCATGTTACATAGTATAGTGGGTTCCAAATAGACTCAAACATATCTTTTTAATGTCCTGTCTTGCAAGTCTTATTGTATGTGTTAATTTTTCTGAAAAAGCTATGGCCCATATCCTATTTAGCTACTTTTGTATAGAAGGATTTTCTAATGTCGTTCATGCTTTAGTGATCTCTAACTTTGCAGTCTTTAATATAAGATCCTTATTTGGCAAGCTTACATCATCATATTTGAATATGGAAATTAGCAGCAATACCTTTCTGAAATGAACCAACTTGCCTAACATCTGACTTATCCACCCTAAAATGTCATGCCTGAATTTAAAATTTTTCGGACAAATTAGTCACATGGTTCCAATCTCCTATTTTATAAAACATTCTCCAACATAAATGTGATACTGCATTATTGACTGTGTTGAGCTTAAGTGGATAACTTTTAGTATACTTCCAGATATTAACTTAAAGAGTGGCATTTCCAAAGGAAATCATTTTTCTGTTCCTATTACCTCTGAATCTGACTCCCAAATGAGTCTAATTCCTTGAGCTCTACTAAATTTTGCCTCTTACATCATTTGATATAGTTTTGAGACTTGTTTTGCTTTACTAATACTGTCATTACAATAGGTTTCAGATACAGTTAAAGCTCTTGAGGGACCATCAGATTATGTATTTGTATTAGATCAGAAAACTGCCTGCTTGTTGTTGTTGCGTTTGAAGTACTAAACTCCCACTGTCCCACGACAGCTCCAACAAGCCAGTACCAAAGTTTTATATAATTTTTATTATGTCTGCATCTATTTTAGAAGTAGCCTTTCTAATATGAATACATTAATCCCTAGTATGAACTGTATCCCTTTCTGACTACATGTAGAGAGCCATATTAATCTTTTATATAAGCCCTTTCAACCAAGGGTCAAATTTGCCTTACGGTATTATTTCACAGCACAAGAGCAGATTTATAATGTAATTCAAATGTCTGAGTGATCTGGGGGTAGAGGGAAATCTCATTTTCAGAAGCTATGAACTGAGACACATAATCTAGTGATGGAAATATTCCTCATTAGAGTATCTTACAATTCCTGGATTCAGTTCTTGAGTGAATTTGCCAACTTGGTTCCAACGTCACAATTTAACAGAGAGCATGTGAGAACAATTACATAAATATAGAGAATCTAAATCTATCCCATATCTCATATCTGTTCAGACTCTGCACACATAATAATCCTTGGTATTAGAAACAATAAAATACTGGCCTCTCTGGAAAACAAACAAGAATAAGCTGTACGATCTTACATTCACTGAGCCATTTATTAGGATCCAGCATCAGGTACTGTTTGGTCACTTCCAACTCCCTCATTAACCACTCATACTTGGCCTTGACCTCTGCAATTCGCTGCTGTCGATGCTCCAAGATTTTCAGTTTGGCATTGAAGCAAATTACCTCCTACCCAGTAAAAGCAATGAAGATAAAGAAAAGCACAAAATAAACTTCAGAGCAGGTTAGATTTCAGTCAGCCAAATTATCTTCCATTTCGTAATAACTATTACAATAACTCAATAAATGAAACCGCAGGGCATTAATTAAGCAAGTAAACCTTTGACACTGGAGAGACTTTGTACTTTGGTTTGTCAAGGATAGTTATCAGATGCCTTGTTAAAAACGTTATTCAAGGGGAAAAGGTTCCCACAATACATTCTCCATTTGTTCTGAGAATTAATTCATATCCTAATATAGTCATAAGTTTTCAAAGTGGAAAAAAGTTCACTTAGGAAACAGGAGCCCTGAGATGCCATGGGAATTAACAGGAGCAAGAAGTGTCCGTCTCCCCTGCTTACCAATCTCCATTAATGAACAATTGTCCTTGAAATCCTATTATGATCTTCTCAGCCACCACTATGTGTCCAAAGAGCTATCCAGTGAAGCTCTCAAAGGTTTTTTTTAAACAACTACTAGAGCAGCTTTTGTTCTTTTTCAAGTCTCCCCCCCCTCTAGAGAACCCTTGGGTGGTTCCCTTTGCCTCCTCCACCTCAAAGCTTTCCCTCTTTTTTTCTCCTCCCCATCCCCCCCACCTCTCTTGCCACCAAAAGCCTTTTCCTCTCAGCCGCCTTACCACTCAAACCCTTTTCCCCTTGCTTTCCTCGCCACCCAGATCCTTCCCCCACCCTCCTTGCTTAATAAACTCTATTTCTCTCCTACAGCTCAGGGGGTACTTTTCCTGCATGGCAGAAGGGAGTTGAATTTGATGGCCCCTGGGGTTTCTGCTGTTATTACTATGATGATGATGATGATTAGAATCATAGAGTTAGAAGAGACCTCGTGGGCCAACCAAGAAGCAGGAACATTGCATTCAAAGCACCCCCAACAGATGGCTATCCAGCCTCTGCTTAAAAGCCTCCAAAGAAGGAGCCTCCACCACACTCCGGGACAGAGAAATCCACTGCTGAAGAGCTCTTACAGTTAGGAAGTTGTTCCTAATGTTCAGGTAGAATCTCCTTTCCTGTAGTTTGAAGCCATTTTTACATAAACATTTCTTGGGGCTCCATGAGAAAGTTTTGCAATTGTATTGCTGTTTTTATTGAATTTTGTGGTATGTTTTTATTATGCATTTTATTCTTGTTGGGATCCGCCCCGAGCCTGCAGGGAGGAGCGGAATATAAGATTGAATAATTAATAAATAAATAAATAAATAAATAAATAAATAAATAAAAAGGGCTCAGTGGCTGAAAAAAATTGAGAATCCCTGGTCTAGAGCATGAGAAGAGAAACCAGAGTGCTCGGTGGCTCGTTTTCAGCTAAATAATGGAGTTCGAATTACATTATATGATTAGTGTAGACCCATATAATGCAGTTCAAACTATATTATTTGGCAGTGTAGATCAAGCTAAAATAAGACAGATGTATTCTGATGTTGACTCTGTAGCAGATTCACCAGATATAAGTTTTGCCCCATCTGTCCAGAAACTTACATCTTTATATAATCAATACTTTTTATTGTGGTGTCACGATGCCAATATGAGTAAATGGAACTAATTTTTAAAGTATTTTGTTTCCAGTACAGCCTTTTAAAACAGACTTGTGCTGCACCTTGAATTACTTGTTATTTCCCCCCAAAACTGATTGGGGGTATTTAGAAATAATAAGAAATGGGATAAAACATGAGAGATCCCAATTAAATGCCTCTAAAGTACATAATATACATAAAAATACCTTCCTAAAATAACTTTAATGGTAACTGGAAAATATTATTTGATCATTGCAAGTCCTGCAAAAGTAATGCCATACCCACTGTTTCTATTATGTTTCTGGAAAGAAAGGAGAAGTAGATTTTTAAAAGAAATTGCAGGGTATAAAGAGTAACTTCTGCATTTTGAATTTTAGTGATGTTATAGTTTCAGTTTAAATTTATGAGATAAATGGCACGGTCTTTATTATTATGGTCTCACATTGTTTTCTCCTGTGCGTCGTCGCTGGAGCCGCTCCACATCATCGATCTCATAGACTTTGATTTCAAAGGGCTCTCCCATTCCTCTTTGGGCACTTCGCAGAGGTCCATCCACCCAGCGGACAGCTGGGCTGGTAGGTTTCCTTACTGGTGATGTTGCATCAAGTGATAAAGCTGGAATGAGTCGCCGTCTCTGAGAACCTAAACAGTGTCAGATATTAAGTCCCATTATTATGGATACATCTCTTTTTTTTAGTGTTGCAAAGATGGTCCAGGCATGCCTTTTAGCTATGAAGGCAGACACTAATGATGGCATGACGTTGCAAGTCTGCCAGTGTTTATATAGATTTGTGGCGCGGAATTGAGAGTATCTGCAATCAATCACAGTAGCATCTGAGATGGAGGGGTTATGGGGAGGGGTGTTGAGAAAAATTGTGCCACTGATCTGCTCATTCAAAACATTGCCTAGTTAAAATCCTGGGAATAACCTACACCCCTTAGGATGGCAGAGAAATCATCTTGCATGCAGCTACACTGCAGATTTAATGTTTCATGCCGCGAACATAGTTTGATCTCCACTACCATGGATCAATGCTATGGGATCACAGGTAGCCTTCTCTGCCAAGTAGTGTTTATACCTCACCAAACGACAACTTTCACAATTCCATAGCATTACATCATGGCAGTTAAAATGGTGTCAAACTGAAAAAATATAGTGTTCCCTCGCTACTTTGCGGTTCACTTATTGCGGACTTGCTGTTCCGTGGATTTCAAAAAATATTAATTTAAAATATATAATGGTATTTTCGCTGCTTTGTGGGTTTTTGCTGCCACCGCTCTCCAAGGCGCTTTCCCTCCTCAGTCCTCCCTCCCTCCCTCCAGCCCTAAAGGGCCTTTTCTGCCTTTCCTTCACTTTATTCTAAGTTTATAAAGACTTAAAATAGTGTATAACTACTAAAATAATGTATACATATTAAAATAGAGTATCCTTACATCACAGTTTTTCCACTTATTACGGGGGGGGGGTGTCCTGGAACCTAACCCCAGCAATAAATGAGGGAACACTGTACATGTAAATATACTCTAAGTCACAGAATGATGGCCATTCTGCATGGATGACTACTGTACATACTAAAGTATAAGCTGACCCAAATATAAGCCGAGGCACTAATTTCACCACAAAAAAACCAGAGAAAACATATTGACCCAAGCATAAGCCAAGGATGGGAAATGCAGCAGATACTGGTAAATTTCAAAATAAAAATAGATACCAATAAAATTACTTTAATTGAGGCATTAGTAGGTTAAATATTTTTCTCAGCGGCTCACTCAAAAGAAGGGCGGAGACAGCACCGGAAATAGGCCACAATGCCCGTGCAAAGCATTATGGGAGCCGTAGTCCCCTGCCCAGACATGCCTTTTCCGCCATGCCCGCTTCCTCCGCCCCCTCCGCTGCCTCCTCCCGTCCTCCCCCGGGGATGGGGCTGGGAGGGAAGCCGCACCGTCTCTCTCCCTGCGGCCTCCTCTTTGGCCAGCGGAAGGGAGGCGGCGGGTAAAGAGCCTCTGCCTCTCTCTTCCGCTGCCCGAGGAGGAGGCCGCAGGGAGAGGGGTTGCCTACCAATAAAAGGGCTCTCCCCGCCCGCCCTCCCTTCCTTTAATTGAGGCACGGAGGTAAGTTAAATATTTTTGAATATTTACATAAAACTGTAATTTAAGATAAGACTGTCCAACTCTGATTAAACCATTATTCTAACCTTCTTCAAGGTAAATGTACTTATGTATCTTTCCAATAATAAAGAGTAAAATAATAAATGTAATAACAACAGTAATGATAGAGTAAAATAAGTGTAGTAATAATAATAGAGAAAAATAATAAATGTAATAATAATAGAGTAAAATATAAATGTAACAACAATAACAAGTAAAACAATAAATAACTGCGACTCAAGTATAAGCCAAGGGGGGGCTTTTTCAGCCTTAAAAAGGGCTGAAAAACTCATCTTATACTCAAGTAATTCCAATACAGTAATTCCAACTGGAGCTTTACAAGTAATACTTTTGCTGTAGAGCTTTCCACCTTCTGTATCCTTAGAAAACATGCTATGTAACTTGATGAAAGAATTATCTCTTAGTGATGGAGGCCAGTATACTTGAGCCTGACTAAAAACCATTACAAAGCAAAGACAGATGTAACATTAAAGTTTAATGTGTGTCTGTTTTGAAAACAAATTCATTTTCATTACGAGTGTAACTGTAGGCAAAATGTTAGCCTTCTAGCTAACTTGTGGATTACCACTTTGGCCATTACTAATATGGACACACGGCCAGGGGATAAAAAAATCCTGTCTGGCTCAAAAATATATTGATTTTTTGACAAAAATGTCACGGCACAGAATGTGTTTGTTGTAATACACGTGCCTGTTGAGAACACACAACTAATCGTAAATATCTTGCAGGAAGTTTGTTTCTGCGGAGAGCGAAGGAAGTCAGAGAGGAAACTTTATTTTCTTCAACAGCTTAACACAGTAAGGGACAGATGGAGGTAAAATAAAGCTGGTTTATTTTCTGGATGATGGCAACTGCTGCAGTGTACCTCCTAAGAGAGATTAGAACAATTTGGTCCAGCCAGCCAAAACCAGACTCTAAATGGAATTTCCCGGCTGTTAGAAATGAGTCCTGTGCCAATGTGGAAGGAAACACTGCAGGCACACAGAGATAATTTCTCACCCAAAATAAAGTAATTTAGTCAACCGTCAGAAATGTATATGTTTAATATTAAACATAAAGGGCTTCCAAAGTACTTGTCAAAGTTCAATTTACAATGTCATTTTGAAAAATTACAAGAAACCACTTAACTAGAACTGTTTCCTCCATCCACCCACATATACCCAGTCACAAGAGCTGACTGATAATGTTCTTCCAAGGTCTTCAGTAGCTATCTGACAAGTCAAAACAATATTTGGGAAACCTGGAGTTGCTGATAAGTGAAAATTAGGATGGTGTATATCATTGCTTGATAGAAAAGCATCATGAACATTCCCTAGAAATCAAGATGACTAAACTGAGTTTGTGATACTTTGGTTGTACGTATCTTAAGAAGACCTGCCTTACTAGAAAATATGATAATGCCTAGTAAGGTAAAAGGCGGGTAGTAAAGAGGAAAACTGAATTCCAGATGGATAGTCTTCATCAGGGAAACCATTGCCCTGTGAGCAGGGGTGTAGATGACAGGATGACTTGGAAATCTCTCATTGTTGGACATAAGAGCAGTTATCAACAACAATATATCATTGTCTTGTTTCTTCTAGTAAATGAGATTTATAAATGAGGCCGCAGTAGTACAACAGGTTAAACCGCTGAGCTGCTGAACTTGCTCACCGGAAGGTTGGCGGTTCAAATCAGTGGGATGGTGTGAGCTCCCACTGTTAGCTGCAGCTCCTGCCAATCAAGCAGGTCGAAAACATACAAATATGAGTAGATCAGTAAGTACTACCTCGGCAGGAAGGTAACTGGTGCTCCATGCAGTCATGCTGGCCACATGACCTAGGGGGTGTCTACAAACAACGCTGGCTCTTCAGCTTAGAATTGGAGAGGAGCACCACCCACAGAGCCGGAGATGAACACCACCCCTCAGAGCTGGCTCTGAATGTTTGCCTTTGTGTCTGTATATGCTAGAATCTGCCCTGAGTCCCCTGTTCTTCTTCTTGTTGTTTGGTGGTGGTTTGAGTATCTTTTGTTTTTGAGGAACACTTAGAACGATTAACATTAGAATGATGATTTTCTCAGGAAGAGTCTGACAGGAGGAGTTAAACAGAGGGAGAGTATTCTACATATCTTGAGACACAAAATCTCACCAAATCAACTTTGAGTCTGGAATCTGATCAGTCGCTCTTTTCTGAACATCAAGTCATGGGGCTTTGTGGACATACGTATTAGAATCCTGTTCGGACAAGGTTTCACCTTTGGAACACCAATTGTAAATGGTGATCCAGTTGCTAACAAAAATAAATAAGAGCAAGAAGTGTGTATGGAGTGAAAAGAAAGAGTTATCTCCTATATGCAGCAAAGTTGATCTGAAACATAATCTATTTTAAATAAGCATTGATTAACGAGCTGCTTTTTAGTCTATAGAAGGTAAAGAGTGACTTGGGAAATTTTCCACCTGCCCAGGAGTTCCTTCATTTAGTTTTTGTGGTTTATCTAATTTCATATGAGATGGACTGTGTAAAGAAAGTACATCCACACTACAGTATTTTGGGGTGAGTGTCACCATGAATTAATGATGGCACAATAAGAGGAGATTCTAAAAAGTTCCCATTTAACCCTTCTGTGAATCACCAGACCCAACATACTAACATCTTACCTAAGTTTAATCAATCCCCAAGTTACAAACAAGATTCTGCAGGTTTGTCTTAACTTCAGTATGTATACCAGGCACATTTTTATGTGTAATTCCATATGTGCGTATATGTGTGTGTGTGCATGCTTTGGATATAACAAGGAAGGGTTGACACTGCTGTAATGTTTGTTTTGCTGTCTGTTTTGAGCTTGGGACTTCTCCTGGACTCATTGCTGAGCCTCGAACCACAGGTCTTGACGGTGGCCAGGGGAGCAGTTGCACAATTAAAACTTGTGCGCCAGTTGCACCTGTAGCTTGGGAAATCAGACTTGGCCATGGTAATCCATGCACTGGTTACATCCCATATAGGCTACTGCAACGTGCTTTAAGTGAGGTTGCTTTTTAAGACTGTTCGAAAGCTTCAAATGGTTCAACGGGTGGCAGCCAGATTGCTCACTGAAGTGGTGTTCAGGGAGCACACAACTCCCCTGTTACGCCAGCTCTACAGGCTGCTGGTTTGCTACTGAGCACAATTCAAAGTGATGGCTTTAGCCTATAAAGCTTTAAATGGTTCCGGCCCAGTTTACCTGTCCGAACGCACGTCCTCCTATGAACCACCTAGGAGATAAAAATTGTTGAGTGAGGCCCTACTCTCAGTCCCGCCACCTTTGCAGGTGTGTCTGCTGGGAACAAGAGAAGGGCCTTCTCAGTGGTGGCCCCTCAGCTGTGGATCTCCCTCCCTAGGAATATTAGATCACCCCATTCCCTCTTGACCTTCCATAAAAAGGTGAAAACCTGGCTATTTGAACAAGCCTTCAAAATCTAGTGCAATAGACAAACATAGAATTATGTGAAATATTAAAATGGCTCAAACAATGATTTTGGACAACAAGGCTAACAGTGAAGGTATATATTGGTTTTATATTTTTAAAGGTCTTATTGTATGTACTTTTTAATTCTGTTTTAAATGTGGTTTTTAGTGTATATATTGTTTTATATTTTAAGGTCATGAAATTCTGTTTTAAAGTTGATATTTGGCATGAAATAGTTGAAGCCGCCTTTAGTCACCTTCGAGCTCGAGAAAAGTGGGATAGAAATATCGGAAATAAATAAACGTTCCCCTGTTTGGAAGATTTAATCTCACTTTCTGTCCCTGTAATAATTAGATTTTTAAACATTTGGATTGTTGTGGAAACAAAGTTGGTGATAAAGCTTCGGTTGAGAGACATTTTCCCCATGATAGCGCTTTCAGGAGTGAATTTTCCCTCCTAGAAGTAGATTTCTCTCACTTCCTCATGTCTCACCCCCATTTGTAACTATGAGTCATACAAATAAGTCAGATATTTGTAACTTGTGAACTGCCTGTAATTTGTTGAAGATTGCACTACACTAATCCTCAAGAGCAAACAGAGAGTACTGAGTCCTTGGTAATAATTTCTTGTCCAGGTGGATATGCACACCTCTTCAAGCAACTTTTCCTCAAACTGAACCTCTAAAAACATATGTTCCCCAGAGATCCCTCTGATCAAAAGATCAAAACCTCTTAAAGGTTCCCTCTATGATCGATCCATCTATCATCCACCAGGTGCCACGACAGAGCCTTCTCTGTTGTGGCACCGAGCTTATGGAACACCTTGCCAACTGAGGTTCGAACGATCTAAGAGCTACCTGCTTTTCGTAAGGCCTGTAAGACAGCTCTTTTTCGGCAGGCGTTTAACTCTTAGTCACCTTCCTAGGGTGCTGAAAGAATACTGTTTAGTAGTCTGATACTTTTATTGTTTTATTACTTTTATTGTTTTAATGAGTGTATGTTTTGATATGCTGTAAACCACCCTGAGCCTGTGTGGAAAGGGCGGTATACAAATCGAAATAATAAATAAATAAATATTCACTTATTTTCGGGTCACTATAATTAAAATATATTACGAGAAGACTTAATAATTGATGTCTGTAAAGAAGGATAATTTTATTGAACCTAAAATTCCTGTATCTGTTTCTGAGAGGATGTAGTATGTATGTGCTTTAGTGATGAAAGACTGGCAAAGCAAAAAAACCAACAAAACTATGGGGAACTTTAAAATAATTATAAATGCCATCTCAAAACTACCCAGTTAGACTACAAAGACACCACAGAATGACAGCAGCCATGTCAGCGCTGCCAGAAAAGGAAGAACTACTTTAATTGTATATAGTGCATCAAAGTATTTTCAAATTGGCAATCAGTACTTAGGATTTGGAAAATGTAGTCTTTCCAAATTAGAAAATTAAAGAGTTCACATATGGCACTGTAAAAAAACACTGAATTGCTGTCACACAGTATCATGAATCTGTATTAAGAGGCCTAAATCTGTGTTTTTAAACTGTCTGATTTGGGAGAATTAGCAGGATATTTTCCTCACTGCCTAGCACCATATTTGTGCCCATTGGCTATAACTGTTTCCTGATTCCTGGGAAACCTGCTATAGACTGGAGACCATTGGCTCACAGACTAGCATCAGTCCACAGACAACTGCTTTTGGTAGCATTCATCTAATGCTTTGTGGCCTCAGATCATGTAACAAGAGCAAAGAAACACAGGCAATAAACAAAGGAACTGAACGACTTTGAGAATTTCCCATAGACTGGAAAATAATATGAGAAATTTGGTTATTGCTCAGATATTTGCCATACCTTAAATATATTGCTTAAGGCTAAAGTAGCACCAATCCTTTCACAGGGGAAAATGCTAAATAAAATTTTGAGAAAAAAACCATTTATCATGTCTGGGCGATTTGTTTAGCTATCCTGCCCACACACATATCAATTCCACAACTACGCTGCACTCCTTGATCCAGCTTCATTTCATGACAGGCCATTTAAGAGTCCATACCTCTCAGGAGGCCACCCCTCATTGGGCATGGCAGATTGACAAGTAATTTGGGAGACGTCCCAGGGAGGATGTAGGTCAAAGCTGACTGTGTCCAACACCCACGCCATTTCCAATTGCACACTGAATAGTGATCACCCTACACCCAATCCCCCCAAAGCTTATTTTTCCAAGGGCTGGATTATAACATACTCTTTCCGTGCCAGTTGCCTGATGCTATTGTGTGTGGAGATGAGACTGGGCTGGTTATTGTCACTGGCACTCTAAGCAGATTTTTAAAAATAAAAAAATGAATGAGCTCAGTCTGTTTCCCAGCCTTTCTGAAAGAGAAAGGGCAGCTCCAGACAAACCAATGGCTGTTCTGTTTCTGTAAGCTAATTCCGAGCCAGCCAAGTTAGCAGGTTTTATTTACAAGCAGCCTAATGGTGTCCAACTCAATCATGCATGTGCCGTGGAGCTTTCAACATCCACAATAGTCCACTGCTACATCCTCTATTAAATCTTTCCTATATTCATGTGGTCAAAAGCTCAATGCTGGCACGTGGCAGTCAAGCGTGTAAAAAATTATTCCTTGGATCCCTTTCAACACAGATTTGATGCATGAAATGGGCTGGCTGTGACCTGAAATAAAAGCAATGCTGTTGTTTTTAGTGAACAAACACACACAGCTCAAGTACTCTTTATCCAAAATGCTTGGGACCAGACACGGCCCGTATTTCAGAGTTTTGAATACTTAGATATACATAATGAGATACCTTGGAGATGGGGAACTAAGTAAAAATACCAAATTTATTGATGTTTCATATATATCTTGTGCACACAGTTTGAAAGTAATTGTATACACAATTTAATAATTTTGTGCATGAAACCAAGTTTTAATACACCGAATTATCAGAAAACATCTCCGGTCCATCCCGTGTTTGGATATCAGCCAGCACGCCAATGCCTTAGATCAAGTTTTCTAAGATCTACAGTGATACTTGCAGGAACACCTCAGCAAGCGAGAGTCCAAAAGTGGCAGGCTAAAACCCAGAACCTTAATCTATGGCTGATATCAAATGAGAGACTCCCTCCTAGGCACACAGAAGACTGGGTGACGTGGAAGGTACTGAACAGACTGTGCTCTGGCACCACGAGATGCAGAGTGAACTTTAAGAAATGGAGCTACAAAGTGGACTCCACAACATGCGAGTGTAGAGAAGAGCAAACCACAGCCCACTTACTACAATGCAGCCTGAGCCCCGCCACATGCACAATGATTCAGTCTGTAGATCCACACCTTATCCTTGACAGGTGTTCCATAATCCGGACTTTTAGACTTCTGGAGGTCATCCCTGTATAATATCTGTTGCAACCACAGCTGCATAAGATGGCATAAATGACCCCTGTAGAGGTGCATATTATTTCATCTCTGAGGTGAAGTGTTCTACCTGTTTTTCTATTCTGGATCGTGTTCCCTGGTAAGAGTAAGGGCATAGTGAGTAAATTTTGGCCACTAGTATCATCCATACCAGGACTGGAGACCCCCCCGCGTATTGCATACAAACGGACCAAGAATCAGAGAGAATATCTCATACACAGCAATCATGTAGTTACACCCAGAACACAGGTGACCAACCCAGGTACCAAAAAATGTGGGGGCTGCCCGATTTGTCCCTTACTCTTACCAGGGAACACGATCCAAACGGTAGAAAGAAAATGGATTTTATTATTATCCTGTGAGTCCCCATTCGGTTTGAATGAAATACTATCGGTCCAAACTTTACTCCTGTAGCACACCTGTGCCGCTTTAACTGCATGCTACTTAAACCGCCTTCCCCTCATCCCGGTGCTGATTCCAGCCGGGAGGTGATTTGCAAATGAGAATTGTAAAAAGAAGCGCTAACGCGGTATGTACTGATGAACATTGTAACTGTAAATTGTGCTATGTTGATGTAACTGGGAAGTCTATACCCCTTAGCCATGTAGCATTATGTTTACTCTGTGCCATTCCATACCCAGCGACCTTCCGTATAGACCATGAGTCTGAAGTTGATGACCATAATACCGGGGAGGAGCGGCTAAAGAAACCAGCGCCCTGAGGAAGCGTGGAATACGCGAACGGCCTTCTGGCGTCGTTACCTCTTGCCGTAGGTGCCTGCCCATCGAGCAGTTGCCAGCTCGCCCTACTCTGAAGGCTCCCGACGACTCGCTCCCCACTCTGTGAGTGAATTGCCTCAGGATCAACCATAGGGGTACACAGCCTGGAAGCTTGCGCCTTTATGCCCATTTATGTGTTGTAAGGGCTTTATAACAAATATGTGCTCGATTATATATGTTAACACATTGCACTGAAAGTGATATTGGTTCGACATAGAGCCATTTGTTATGTGAGAATAATATAATTTGATACTGTTTGCTATTGAGCATATTGTGATTTTTGCAGCAGACCGGCCTGCCCCTTGAACAAGTGTATGGGATAGTGTTGTGTATCATTAGTTGTTTGAGAGACATACTGTATGTGTATTGAATTACCTCACTCCGGAATCCCAGGAGTAAGAATTAAGACCATTGCCATTTTAAATTAGGCAATATAATTTTAGTAAAGAATGGAAATATACATTACTTACAGTAGGGTTGGATCTAATGAAGCCCATGAGCATGGGGAAAATACTATCATGACCTCTAGGGGGTTTTTAGGGGCATTTTGATACTTTTTTATTACTGTATTTACTCAACTCTAATATGCCATCGAACCTAATGTGCACCTCAATTTTCAAAACCCTGAAACCAAAATAAAAAGCATTTGTTGTCAATGCCAAAAAGATGAGCATTACTGTTGTTGCATACTTAGAATGTCTTCTTCAAAAACAAAAGTGTTAAGCATCAAAGCTTCCAGCAATGGAAAACCCTGGGATGCATCTATGCTGTAGAAATTCACCTTAATTGCCTTGGTTCTATGCTATGGGATCTTGGGGCCTGTAGTTTACATGGTCTTGAGTGAGCCTTCTCTGCCAAACAATGCTGATGCCTCACCAAACTACAAATCCCAGGAACACATAGAATTGAGCTGTGGCCATTAAATTAGAGATGATGTTCCTCAAAGAGGAGCTCCAGGTGCAGCTCCTGAAGTGGCTTGTCCTTGTCCTTGGCCTCAGCATTAAGATTGCCATACTATGTTAATCTAATGCACACCATAATTTTGGCGAGGTAAAGTTAGCCAAAGAAAAGGTGAGCATTAGATTCAAATAAGTATTTTGAAAAATGGCAAGGACTTCATCTCTCCTAAATGTCGATATGTGTGCACAAGTTGTCAACTGATTTACTGCAGACTCATGGATTTCATAGACTTCTCTATGATAAACAAGATACAGGCACTGCCAGATTCCCACCTCTGCAGGGGGGCACCTTAGTGATGTCATCCAGGCTTGGCCAACCATGGCGAAGCTAGGTCCAGCTGAGGGTGATGAGAATTTTGAACCTGAGAAGTATATAAAAGTGCATGTTTTACTGTGCTATGTATCTCAGCTACATTTTAGCAGGCTACCGCAAGCTGTCATCACTTTCAGCTGAAGTTAAACAAAGAAGGAAGTGACAGAGAGACATAGGACTCCCTATTTCTTGATCTGCCTGCTGCTTCCCAGAAGTCATTCTGGGATAGTTGGGCTTCTCATTCTAGGCAAGGTGCCTTTGCCAGATCAGCGGATGCCAAGTTCAGCTCCACACAATATGAAGAAGCTGTAAGTCAATTCTTTCACCCAAAACAGCCACCACGCACATACTTGTATGCTTCATTGTCCGTGTCCTTGATTTCTTTTGCAAGTGAGCGAAGCCAGATCATGCCAGCAGGCATACAGGCAACTAGCCAGGAGAAAACTGCACTGTGGCCCTTTGTCTATTCATAACAAGTCATGCTTTAAAGACTGACCATGACAATTCATTCTTACAAACCTAAGCACAGTGCTTCTGCTGTACTTGGCCCTGTCTTGTCGGATTGGCAGTTTTTTTAAAGTTTTGCACTAAGTGCTTTACAAAAAAAGTCCAAGTGAATACCAAAGAACTATGTGCAAGAAATGCACAAAATGCTCCTAATGATGGAAAATAATTAGTCACATTTTCAGGCAGTCCAGGAACCCTTTGATCTACCTATCTATATAAAATTATCAAAGGCGGATTTTATGGAAACCAAATGAACTCTTAAACATGGCCACAGGCAGGCGGTGGGAGAACGACTAAGGAAGATGGTGATAGTTTCCCTTGGAAAACTCATCCTGTTGCAAATGATATTCATTCAACGCTCAAGGGCTTGCTGCTGACTGGAAACTCCACAGCAGGACAGGAAGTAAAAAAACCAATAAACCGCATGCAGGAAAGCCACAGCATTTGTGAAGACTCTTTGAGAGTTTAAGTGTCACGTTGATGTATGGGCTAAACCTAATTACAGGTCTGAGTTCTATTCTACTTTTTAAAACTTTTTCCCCCCTGAGACTCATTTCTTTGAAAAAAAATTACCTCAAGCAAGTGGGTTTCTACCAGTAGAAACTCACAAGGGTTTAGCTAACTGAGACTGGATGATGAAGAAAAATAATAGGTTCATTTTACTAATGATTCACTGTATTCTGAAGTGCGTTGCAGTTCAAAAGCTCAAACCATTCTGGATGTAGACAAATCCCCAACTTGACCAAGTGTAACAATGTACATCTGCAGTGACGACATCTCTCTTAGTAAAGTTTGACTCTGGGGGGTGGTGCTCATCTCCATTTCTAAGGCGAAGAGCCAGCGTTGTCCATAGGTGCCTCCAAGGTCATGTGGCTGACATGACTGCATGGAGCACCGTTACCTTCCTACAGAAGCAGTACCTATTGATCTACTCACATTTGCATGTTTTCGAACTGCTAGGTTGGCAGAACCTGGGCCTAACAACGGGAGCTCACCCCACTCCCTGGATTTGAACCGCTAACCTTTTGGTCAGCAAGTTCAGCATCTCAGCGGTTTAACCCGCTGCGCCACCAGGGGGGCATCTCTTTTATCACTATGCAAATGCTCTGCTGCTGCCATTCTGCTTTCTTCTTTTCCCCCAATGTCCTGGTTTCTCCATTTCCCCCCACAACCTTTTTCTCTTCCTCCGCCCTGTTTATTCTTCCATGTTAAATACTTAGTCAGTTGATGTCCAATGGAGAAAATGACCATGTTATTCAGGGTCTCCGACACATACCATCTTTATTTTTGCACAGCAGTCAAAGTGAAGTTGTTGGAAGGAGTCTTTGACAACATGCATTTTATTGTGCAGGCAAGGGACATCTGAGACTCAAAGATCGATCTATCTGTCTGTCCGTCTGTTCATCCATCTCTTCTTCCATTTATTTCTTTCATTTATGAATCACCCTGCCACTGAAATACTCTGGATGCCACACATTGCCTAATAGAAACTAACCTCATTGAAAAATATAGCCTGGCATTTCTAGAGGTTTATGATGGCGTAAGTCCACAATTCAAGAATTATATTGACAAGCTGGAAGGTGTCCAGAGGAGAATGACTATACGATAAAAGGTCTGGAAGCCAATTCCTATGTGGAGCAGCTTAGGAAGCTGGTTATATTTAGCCTGAAGAAGAGAAGATGAAGAGGCGAATATTTGAAAGGAGGGACAAGCTTGTTTTCTAATGCTCAAGAGACTAAGCGTGCATTTAAATTATAGATTTAAATTAAATTTGACAACATTTTAACTACTATGCCTCAGTGCTTGGCAATCATAAGAATTGTAGTTTTACAAGCTCTTTAGACTTCAGTGTCAGAGTGCTGGTACTCAGTGCTTGGCAATCATAAGAATTGTAGTTTTACAAGCTCTTTCAGCCTTCAGTGTCAAAGAGTCACATGGTACCTCATCACATTACAAATATCAGGATTCTATAGCTGTGAACCATGACAGTTAAAGAGATGTCACACTGTGTTAATTGTACCATGTAGATGCACCCCATGATATAGGCTTCAAAATACAGTTTGAGTGACCCTTTTTTGAAGTGCTTGAGACTAGAAATACTTTGAATCCTACTGGAAATTCCAGACTGAAAAAATGGTGGGATGATGATGATAGGTATAAAAACCTTCACCTAACGATATATAAGGAGCGCACTTAAGAAAAGCCAAAAAAAATCAGGATTGCAATCTCTAGATGGCAAGGAAAGAAGGGAAAGGAATCTCTCTGTAATGGCTGGGAACTTCAAACACAATTGTGAAACCTGATAAGCCTGCTGGTGATTTCCTTAAGTCTTTGTGGCTTCTCTTAAAGGGGGCTCTCTGCTGATTCATGTTGATCACGCCCGACAGCTAGCATTTCCGTTAATAATAATCATAAATAAACTGGACAAGGTCACCTGACCTGAAATGAGCACAGTTACAGCACCATATCCATTATAGCAATGTGTATACTGTGACAGCAAATCAAGAAGGGTCTGATGCTCATGACACAACAGATTAAAATAATATCAAAGTGGAAATGCCAAGAGTTCTTGAATTACTTTCTTTAATTTTTCTGTGTTGTATATGGACAAGGATTAAGGGAAAGAGGTATCTCTCTTTAAAAGTTTGTGAGTGTGAGAAGCAATCCTGCACTACTCAGTCTTGCATTAATACCATCATGATTTCCTTTTGGCATCCCAGCTTAATCTTGCCCCACTGCTGAAGTAATGATCCTGGTTTTGTGACCTCATAAATCTGCAGACACGTAAAAAATTGTGCTTCCACCAAATACAGAAGTAAGATTTTATTGCTCTGGTGTGTGTTTGTGTAACGGGGCAGGATGCAAGAAGACAACATGCACCAAAGTACTGGAAAGATTTAATTCCTTAAGAAGCAACGTTTAGTGAGGGATTTAAAATATCAATTAATTCTTAAATTGTCTTCTATAATTTTGAAGTGGTGTTAAAACTGCTAGAGGTTTAATTAGAAATAGCTACAATTCATTCAAATAGGTGAATTAAATAGGTGAATTTAAGGTCAAAATTAGGCCCCAACCTTCCCTTTTACCGTGACAGACAGACCTTTCTTTGCACCATTCAGTAACGGATTAACTTTCTGCTAAAGTGGTTTCAAGCTCCAGCAGGGAAACAGGGTAAGCGATTCCCAGAGAGTGTGTGTCAGAGGGTTAGGAAGGAGTCCGGGGTCAAGCCAACCAAACACCTGCATTATGCCAGGATTTGCTAGACTTAAACTATCTTGACAGCTGCTTATTGACTCTTTTTTGTAATTCCAGGTGAAGCAAAGAGAGCAAAGGTTACAACGTTCCTTTCCTAGAATCCCCAAATGCTGGCTAGTGGTTACTGGAATATATAGTCCAAAGCCTAACTCATCTGAGCTCTGAAAAAAGGCTTCTCTACTATGAAAAGAGAAAGACAAGTAGAGTATAAGGTAAAGGTTTCTCTTAAAATTAAGTCTAGTCATGTCCAACACTGGGGGATGGTGCTTATCTCCATTTCTAAGCCAAAGAACCGGCGTTGTCCCTAGATACCTCCAAGTCATGTGGCCGACATTACTGCATGGAGCGCCATTACCTTCCTGCAGAAGTGATACCTATTGATCTACTCACATTTGCATGTTTTCAAACTACTAAATTGGCAGAAGCTGGGCTCAACAGTGGCAGCTCACCCCGCTCCCCAGATTTGAATCGCCAACCTTTTAGTCAGCAAGTTCAGCAGTTTAACCTGCTGTGTCACTGGAGAGAGGGCAAATAGAGTATACCACGTATCAAAAATATAACCACACTGTACCATTGTTCCCCATGGCTTTATGTCTCAATAACATATAAAATGGCATACACACAAAACAAGAAACAAGGAATTACAGATTCATAGTTAAAGGAAAAATAATCTATAGTTATTGCGGGTTTCTAAAAAAGACAAAGAAATTGAGCAAAATCAAGCCTAAACTCTACCTAGTTGCTGCAATGACTAAACTGAGATAAGATACCTAAATGAAGGCTTCCTGAAATGTAACATATGATTCTTGTTTCCAATTCAGGTTCTTTGCCGCTTTGAGTCTCCTTTGTGGAAAGAAAAAGCGAAGTATAGCTAAATATAATAATTTGCTCCTACAACTTCTTTTCCAGAGCCACTCTTCTTTTATGCCAACCTTACTAGCTAAGCATCTTTGCATACATTACTTTCAATGGTGAAGATTTAAATATTTCCCAAATACAGTATGCTTGCAGATTTGTGCTAAACTTGTTTTATTTGAAGCTAGTATGTTCAATCTTTTTCCCAAGAGAGCTTTGAAAAGTTGCTTTTTTGAACTTATAACTCACATTATATTTTAAACAGGTTTTAGTTCAGAAAAGGAACTTTCCTAATCTTTAACAATGCACACATCTATAGATGCTATCACAGGGTTTAATATTTATTTCAGTATTTACTAGTGTCATTTCAGCATATAAATATTTAATACTGTTTTGACGATCATATTCAATACTGGGTTGTAACTTTGCTTTTAACAGTATTTCTCAATACTTAAATGTATGTCATGTTCCTATTCCAACATTTGTTCATTTTTCGGTGCTGGTCATGAACTGTGTTTACACACACACACACACACACATACACACACCATACCTGTATTTGAACGCTTCTTTGGATTTTTGAGACTTCTGCACCTCCCACTGACAGAGCTGCTATTCTCACTCATGGAGTCTTGTGCTGAGGAAGCACTTCCAGTTGCTTCGCTGTCTCTCATCATGCTCTCGTACCCACTGCTTCCTCCACTGTGGTAGAATAAGGCTGTCTTTCCCATGGCAGGGGGCAATTCCCCACTCAGAACACTGCTATTGTCACTTCCATGGCCGCTGCTACAGCGGTGAGGCTTTCTTGGTGGAGTTATCTTGCTGTAAGGTGAAGGCAGCAGTTGGACAAGTGGCTTTTCATCTCCATGAATAGCACCACGCTCATCAGTGTCGGAGTTCCTGCGCAACTGAAGCCCTCGGGTGCCTGGGCTTCCCTGCAGCAGTTCCGAAATCCTTCCATTAACAGCTCTAAGGGGCATCTTTGAAGAAAGGCCAGAATTCCTGCTCCTGCTGAGAGACTGAGTTGACCACGACATATTCTTTCCATTTGGAGGCAAACTTGAGCTCTGTCCCACCGACTGAGGAAGAGACTTGGTTGAAAAGCTAAGTGTTTTGGTGGTTGAGGCCGCCAGACTTCGAGCCTTTGGACTTGCCAAAAGGAGTTTGCTCACTGCAGAGATCTTAGACTGACTGGCCTTTGGTGAGGCACCTGCAGACTGAGAAATGCCTGCATTTGTTGGTGAGGACATCAGACTGCGGTTCAGGCTCCTCCCAGCTCTTGGCATTGTGGTGTCTTTGCCGGAATTCATCCTGACAGAGGACAGACTCTCTGCCCTTTCCAATGACAGGCACTCATAATGGCTTCCATTAGGCCTTCCCAGTGAATTGGTTCTGCTTGCCAGCTGTTCCAGTTTCGCACTGAATAACTTGCTGCTACTATTGTTGCCATTTTCTATACAAGAGCTCTTCTGCTTCCCAATGAACTCATCAGACAAACTAGCCAAATACGATGATGGTTGGTTTGAAGGGCTGTTGGTGCCGCTGCTGCAAGCACTGTGCTGAGGGCTGGCCCGATTCTTCTGATCAAGGCTAGATTTCCTTACAGGAGGCAATGGTGGGGTTCCTTTTGGACGTGCGAGAATACAATGCTTGGGTGAAGCAATTCTTCTTTCCAGGCTAGTTTTCGAAGTCTGACATGAAACTGAAGAGTTAATTGCATTGTACTCTTCAACGTAATGATAAGAGGCTGCATCCAGTTCCTCCTGTTTGCTGGCCTTCTGGAACCCTCTGGTGAGGCTGCCATTTTTAATGCTGTCAGTAGAATGAATGGGGCTATGGGTAGTGGAACTGGGCAGTCCCATTTCACATCCATCTACAATCCTTTTCAGATTTTCCGTTCCTGGAGAGCTAGAAGTCTCACCGCTACTGCTACTAAACCTGTCTGCTAAGCTCTGTTTCATGTTTTTATCAGGTACAGCTTCAGACTTCGTTTCACCATTTTCTTTTTTCACACTGTCTTCCCGCTTCAGCCAAGGGTCATCAAATTTTATCTCTTTCCTTGTATTGTATTCTTTCACTTCCTGAAGAGATTGTGTTTTTGCTGCTGATGATACTGCTGAGACAGCTTCATGAGTCTCTTGTGCCTTAAAGGGATTAACAGTGATACATGGATACACAGTAATGTTGGTCTTCATTGGAATGAAGCCTTCACAGCTGCTTAAGCTTGCAGTGTTTGATATTGTGACGGTCGTCTTTCCCAGGGCTGATATTTTGCAACCTTTGATGGGTGACATTTTATTCATACTTTTGTCAACCACTTCTGGTAGTAGAAATATATCCTCAGTCACTGGCTTTTGTTTATCATCCGTACAACTTGCACTATTATTTTGTTCAGCATTCAAAAGCTCAGGAACAGAAGTGTCTGCCATTGCTTCCCCATGACCATAGCATGCTTGTGCTATGAAGCTATGGCATGATTGTTCACCATCACTTCCAGTGCTCATTTCACTCAGCCAGGAGCTGATAGATGAGCGTCTACTTTCAGCCTCTTCAGCTTTGTCACCTGGACCCATTTTTGGTAGAGGGAGAAACTGGGTGATGCTGACCTCTGACACAGGAGCTGTGCTGGCATAGCATTCAAGATCTTCACTAATACTGCTGATAATGCTAACTGGTCGAGACCCAGAGGCCAGAGCCTGCACAGAACAATCACTATTAAAGCTGATAATACTTGTTGGACGTCCATTTTCAAGAACACCACTAATGGTCAGTTCTTCCACCAAGGTAAATACTAGCTCATCTTCTCCATTCAACTCTAATGGCTGCTGTACTGTGACCATGGTGGTGCTTAAAATCTCCTTCGTCTCTGGTGAAAGAGATGGTTGCTGCTGCTCTACACTGTCCATTGTCTCTCCATAGTCCCCACTGCTGGAAGACAATGACTTTTTTGTGAGCTGAGGGCTCATTCCTATGGGAGGCGTGCGGATATCAGGCTGTATCAGTGACTCACTGGACACCATGCCTGAATCTTTGCTGAGTGATGATGGTGGAGGTGCGGGGTTGGGCAATACCCCCTTCTGGGTGTAAACTTTGCACCTCTGAGAAGGAGAAGTAGGTGGCTTATATTCAGATGTCTTGGAAAGACTTGCAATGCCAAGCCGTGGGGAACCCATGGATCGGGGCTTGGTTTCTACAAAGCCACAGGAGTTAAGACTTTCACGACTGCTTTGTAGGTCTGTGCAATTAGATTGCTGGGAAGAGTTCATCTGGCTACTAGTACTGCCAGTAACACTCCTGGGGGAGGGAGGAGTAGAAATTTCATTGGGCATCCCACTGTGAACAGGAGAGTGGCCTCCCTGAACATCATTGGGGACTGTGTTTAGGTTTTCCTTGAGTTCTTTATCCGGCTCTTGGAAGCCTTCTTCCCTGTCTGGGTCTAATGTATTGTTGAGCTCTGGCACCTGGCTTGATAAAGGGCATTTCGTTGCTTGGTCTGAGCTAAACTGAACAGGCAGCTCCTCAAAAGGAAAATGGTCTGTTTCCTCGCTGCCATCAATGCAGTCTAATCTCTCCTGGAGTTCTGCAAATGTATTGCACTTCAAGCAGTCTCTCTCAGAGGTGCCGGGGGCTGTCTCAGTCACTTCATCTAGCTTGCCTTCATTTCTAGTCTTCTGAAGGGCAGGAACAATGGGAACAAAATCAGGAGGGCCTTCGTTATCTGTCAGCTCCTTGTCTGAGAGGGCGGTACCATTTGGGCCAACATAAATGACAGTGTCACATGACTGTTCGCTGCTAGAAGAATAATCTGGGTCACTGGATAGATGAAGAATAGGAAAGTCTGGATCAACAGCATTCCGGGAATGGAAAGGTCTCAGCTGGGTAGGCCTCCGCATTCTCCCTTCTTCACAAGAACTTTCTCCTCCAGAAGAACTTGATGTGTACTATGAATGAGAAGAGAAACCAAACATTAACATTTTAGATCATCCCTTCAGGAAGTTCAGACCTAAGCCCAGAACTCACAGATGGTGATGTGAGTGCTAGCACCTAACCATGTCACCCATGTGCAGTGCCTCTTGTAACATGTAGTAGAATGGCATTCAGTGGCTTTCTACGTAACGCATCACAGTCTGTTATGGCTCACAGTCAATGTTATGGAGCTAACAAAGCTACAGTGAAAACATGTTTTGGTATTTTAAACAATCCCAAGTAACCCATTTATTCTATGAAAAAATTGTTTGTCTCTTGTATTGGATGTTAGAATCCTCACAGTAAATAAAATGCTTTTTAAATTCAATACCGATTTTCTTTAATATTATTCTCTTTTTATATTAAAAACAGGCTGATCTGATTCCAAAATGATAACGTATTATTTTACAGGATACGACTTAAATATAAAAAATAGCCATGATGGATCAGACCAAAGACCTAACTATTGTTCACATAGAGGCCAACTAGTTGCCTATGGTAAACTTGCCACAGGGAGACAGGTTCAGGTACACCCTCCATGTTGCATTCTGGCAACTGATATACATATGCTTGCGACCTCTGATACTGAAATGCTATAGACATCCTGACTTTATCCAACCCATTTTAAATCTATCCACAGATGCACCATGCTTACAACTTGTGGTTGTAGACTCCATGCCTTCACGATGCATTGTGTGAATATGCAATTCCTTTTACTGCTCATAAATTTCCTACCACTGAGCTTACTGAAGGGATCCATTGGGATGACCATGGGTTCTAGTATTATGAGAAAGGGAGAAGAGCTGCTGTTCACTGCTTGCTTTCTCCTCGTTATATATACACTTCTATAATCTGTTACCCTTTGTCCAAGTTAAACAGCCTCAAACAAATAAATCCTTGTATTGTTGAAGGCTTTCAATGCCAGAATCACTGGGTTGTTGTAAGGTTTTCAGGCCGTATGGCCATGTTCCAAAAGCATTCTCTCCTGACGTTTCACCCACATCCATGGCAGGCATCCTCGGAGGTTGTGAGACCTCACAACCTCTGAGTATGCCTCCCATAGATGCAAGAGAAATGTCAGGAGATAATCCTTCTGGAGCATGGCCATACAGCCTAAACAAATTACAACAACCCAAAGAAATCCTTCATTTCCAATCACGGTTAGGGTCTATTTTAGAAACTACTTTGCACCTGCCTCCATTACACCACTCAATCTTGTCCAACCCAGCTGTTCCAGGTAGTTAAAGGGTTATTACATCCTAGACCTCAGATTGCTGAGAGGAGTCCTCAGAAAAGCACTGTGACAAATTTGCTCAACACTCTGCAAAGAAAATTGCTTGGATTCATTTTGACTTAGACTCCACATTGAAGGTAGAGTCTGGGGAGATAAATGAGGCGTGTATCTGCCCACTTTTGATGGATGAGTTTCAGGTTATTCAACATGATGATGTGGACAAGTTGCTGGGAGAGGTGAGGCCAACCATTTGTCTGATTTATTTCTTTGTCATTTGTCACAGAAGACATCCTCTGTTGTCATTATTATTTGCCTCAATTCCTCATTCTGTAGTCCCGTCCCGTCCCGTCCCCCCATCCCCCAAGATATACTTCCATGGAATTGCCTAGTAAACTTCAGTGATGAAAACATATCAAAATAATTCTTGTAAGTTTCTCCTTTAATTTCATTGTTATCCAATGATCCAGTTGCCTCTCTAGTTGGCTTTATTTTATTACACTGATTTTGTTTATATGCTGCCTTTTTTCTAGAGTGGTAATCAAAGTAGTCCCCCCGGTTCATCCATCAACCCCGGCATAAAAATAATGTTTAAAACATAATTAAAATTATCACATTAAAGCAATAGAATAAAATAGTAAACCGTCATTAAAAAGCAAACAAAAATTAAAGCACACAACACGTTCTGCAAATGCTTACAAAAGCCACTACACAGTGTTGGACCTTGGTCAAGAAGGAGAATTTGGGTCTTGACTTGGCTTTTTAATTCTGACATGTTTAAAAAATTGCTTGTTGTTGGTCTTGATGCTATTGGGTACACAGAATCATAGAAACTCTAGAGATGGAAAAATCTCCAAGGACCAGCTAGCCCAGTGGTTCTCAACCTGTGGGTCCCGAGGTGTTTTGGCCTACAACTCCCAGAAATCCCAGCCGGTTTATCAGCTGTTAGGATTTCTAGACGTTAAAGGCCAAAACATCTGGGGACTCACATGTTGAGAACCACTGATCCAGTCCAACCTCCTGCCATGCAGGATTACACAAATCAAGCATCCTTGAATGATATCCATCCAAACACTACTGAAAGATCTCCAATGAAGGAGAGTCTACCACCTGTCAAGGCAGTTATTTCCAGTCTATGGTTTTTACACTTGTAATTTTCTGCAAGCATTTTCTGTGTCTACATTTTGTTCTTTACAGTCACTCCAACAGGCAAGACTTCTGACTTTTAAAGATAGCTATTCAACTTTTCTTAACAGTTTCTTTCACACTGTACATTAGCCATGCTGGTAACCTTTTACTTAAACTTTGATAGTTTTGAACAAACTTTAAACATCACAGTGACATTTGACCTTTTATGACTTTTTCCTCAAAATTTCATTTTGACTAGTTCACTTATTTTTGAGATTTTCTTCTGAAAAAGTGCCTCCTTCCATCAACTACTTCGGATAGAAGCATCTACTCAATCTTAACCATTCGAGAAAGAGGTGTTCTGGATTAAAGCCATGATTGTAAGTGGGTCGTAATTGATAAATTGGTAAAAGAGGCAATTGCTTGGAAGTATCATTCAGTGGAATAGCCAAATCTTTCTTCTATAACATTACTTATGTGACTGAAAAAGATCAAAGTGGGAAAGGGGGATGAAAAAACAGAACATGCTTCCTATTTCTAAGACCCTCTTTCATTGGCACTACAAGGGGTTTCAGAAGAGTTACCCTGTTCCCAGCTTTGCAATGTTTTATTTGTTTAGATCTTCTACCCTTATTGGTTTGGAGGGGGGGGGGAGTATGGATGGGTCTCACTTTCTCGCATTTCTAAATGCAAAAACAAAATGCCCTCTATTTTAGTTATATAAGATAGATCTAACTGTTCAGTAATTTCAGCAGAAAGTTATTAAAAGTACTGCATTTTTCCTCTGGGCAAGTTATTTATTTTTAGTTATGGCATGTTTCTTTGTACCAGACTTGAACAAAGTGGGACTCACTTCCAAACAAATATATTTGGGGACTGTAGTGAACTTTGGGAGGGGGGGGTGTGGGGTATATTTCATGAGACCTTCAAAAGCTTCTAAATCAGTGGTTCTCAACCGGTGGGTCCCCAGATGTTTTGGCCTTCAACTCCCATAAATCCTAACAGCTGGTAAATTAGCTAGGATTTCTAGAAGTTGTAGGCCAAAATATCTGGAGAACCTCAGGTTGAGAACCACTGATCGAAACAAATGAAACAAGAAACTATTAGAAACTAATAAGCAAGATTATATAAGAGTTTGGCTGTTTTTCTCACCAATTTCCTTCAAGACAAAACAGCTGTAGAAATGCAGTTTTGATCACAATTTTTAAAAGACTACTATGTGCTAACCCCCCCCCCCCCCATCTTTTTCTTTGCTGGCAGAAACTGCTGACTAAGAATAAGGCAAAGTGCCTTCCATACATAAGCACCACAAAAACAACTATGTGGCTTTCCAGAACCCAGGCTACACAATTTCTGTTAAAAATAGTGGGTGTTGTTTCTTGATTGGTATCTAAAGCTGTACATGTCTGCTATTATAACAGGACTGTGCGGCTTTCTGTTCTCTTCCCAGTACTCCTAAAATTTACAAATGTATTCCACAAATTTACAAAGAGTGTTCAGGGTTGCTTTTCTATTGATGGACAGCATACATGGAAAGAACATATGGAAATAGTAAAAAAAAAAGCTGGAAAAAGGGTTTTCAAAGTTGTAAAACACTGACAGAGGGAATTCCTGACACATGAAAACTTTTGTAGATAAGAACCTGCATGAAAAAGCATGTGAGGGTTTTGACACAGAAAATAACATTTCTGTGCAGAGAGAAAAAATCATCTTCACAGAAAACATTATTTTAAGCAACAATAGTTTGCAATTTGCAATACAAATGTAACAGTCTTTGGAAAACTGGTGATAACTTTTGATGACTTTCCTGCAGGAAGATAAACGATTATTTATTCTTGTCAATAAGATTGAAATTTACAAAGGTTTACATTCCAAGTGAACTGGCACCACTTGCTTTCACTCACTATTTCTAAAGGGAGTAAGGGTTTTATTGGATCTGTTTCTCTTCTAAGAGCAGGTTAGCAATTGACTTAATCAAAACTGAATACTGAGAAGTGACTGTCATGTGACTGTCATGTATATTCATTTCAGAAACTTCTTCCAATAAAATAATCAATTCAGTGATTAGATCAAAATTCCCAGCTTCTCAAAATTACTCCAAAGATAAAATACTCTATTGCATTGAAATGCTTTGATTTTATTTGTACCTTCCAGACCATATTCAATTATCATGTTTCTTAACAGAGGTTTCTACTTGTTGAAAGAATAATGGGTAAAAGGCTAGAGAAATCAGTATTAAGGGCATACATTACAGTTTTTTATGTTGGAGAGATTTCTTTTGGTGAACAGATCATTGTGCATTGATATTTGTAGAACTTGTTCATTGATCTCAGTTCACATTTTACAATCTTTAGGCTGCTAAAGTAAATAATGATAATTCAAGATGGTATAATGATTACAATATACCTGTTTGAAATTTTAATTAGTAGTCAATGCTTGAGCTAGCCTAATAAAGCAACCTCAGTGTTTGAACCCTCTGTCATAAACCTGACTGTTATAAACAGTAAATCGTTTGCCTAACACTAAACATATGATCTTCCTCCCATCCACACAGATGTACTTCCAAGCATTGAGAAATTGTAGATATTGATTTTGTTAGAATCTGCACTTCTAAGGCCTCCTCTCTTTACCTGTGACTTCACTACTTAGGTCTTGCCAAGGAAAGATAACAAAGGATCCCCCCTCCTATCCTTACCTTGGTTTTCTTCTTCTTCATCCTTAAGACCCTGGATGCAATCTGGATGGTGGAAAGTGTTTCAGCATAGTTGCCTGCAGCTGCCGAAATGTGAGCTATCATGGTGGTTCGGCAATTCATGTTCCCAAGGGACTCCCGGAGCAACATGGTCAGCTTGCTGTCTCTGCAAAATAAAAAGAATTAAGGCTACATTAGAGAACCATGTTTCACTTCAACTATCGGGATGTGACTCTGGGTCTCAGCAAGATTTCTTCTTTTTTAATGGAATACTAATTAGCATTGTTCTTCAGGATTCTTGTGCACTGCATCTGCAACTGAACGAGATGGGAAATCCTTATGCTGAATGACAATCTTCCCCCCACCCCTTGTCTTGATTTTTCAGACTAATTTCAGTAGTGGCGTTGCTTTTAACATGAGATGGCAACTCACAACTAGTACTGTACTCATAGTGGACTGGAGTTTATAAACACAATCCTGCTATACCATAAAGCAAAGGCAGAGATGGGTCAGGTTTCCCCACTGCCTATTCTATTTGATTACTACAGACGGAATTGGTTTCTGCCATTTCTCTCTCCTGTCACTCACGGCATCTCTGAATGGGTTCAGTTTTAAAATTCTAATACTCTTCCCCCTCCTCCCTCCCTTTTCTAGCACTCACAATGATTATAATGAGACCTGGAAATGGCATTGCATGACAATTTTCATGGCAGTGAAGAAACTGTTTAAATGTAACCCATTAAATGCAACCAGCTTACGATGACAAACATTGGTGTTCTGTCAAAAATTGAACGAAAAGATTATTTTTATATGTGTGTGTGCAAAAAAAACCTCTGCTTCCTGTCAGCCACACACAAGACAATTTGAGGAGTAAAACAGCCCCTGCATATATGCCGTAGTGGCGAAGAGCTTTAATTCAATGCTATTAACAAGGACACAATCCACTGGGAACTTCTCCTCTGAGGATGCTACTGAAATGGAGGGAAATTCTGCTGGAGACGTGTGTGATTCACTTAAAAAGGCATTTCTTGACTTAATGGGATTCCATTCCTGAAACCTCTAAGAGACCTCCTTCAAGTGGAAATGACTCACATACTTATTCTGACTATGGGGAAACCAAATTGGGGGGGAGGGGAGTCTAATAGGGCTGCTTCTCTTGTCAGCTGGGGAATGTGCATTCCCAGCTTGAGGTTAATCAGACATTAGCCAGCATTGTGATACTATCTGCCCAGAAGAAATAGAGAGAGAGCATGTATTGACATTTGTTTTTTGATGTTAGAGCTCTAATTTTAACTTTTTTTCTCCAGGCAGTGAGAAATGTATACACACATGGTCAGAGGTTCAAATGAAACTGGATTTTCCTGACTACTCTTTAGAGCAGAGCTTTCCAAACTTGTGTGTCGTAACATGTTAGTGTGTTGGCTCCAGAGTGTATGTGTGTTGCATAAATGATTAAATCTTGGAAATGTATAGCATTATCTTACAAATCAGGTATTAAAAATATGAATGAAAGATTTTCAAGAGACACTGGTATGTTCTGTCCCCATACATTTCGTGATTACAATTTATGTATGTTTCCATACATAAGGGGTTGGTTTATCCTCTGATAAAACTGAATTGTCACAAATGAGTCACAAAATGATGCATGAGTACGAAGTGTGTCATCAACATGAAATGTTTGGAAAACTCTCAGATTTGAAGCTTGGGGGTGGTCCTGGATTCATCGCTGAGCCTGGAACCCCAGGTCTCAGCGGTGGCCAGAGGAGCCTTTGCATAATTAAAATCATGTGCCAACTGTGGTCCACGCTCTTGTTACATCCCATATAGATTATTGCAATGCACTCTACATGGGGTTGCCTTTGAAGACTGTTCAGAAGCTCCAAGTAGTCCAACTGTCGGTGGCCAGACTACTCACTGGAGTGACTTACAGGAAGCATACCACCCCCTGCTTCATCAGCTCCACTGTCCAGATCTGAGCCCAATTCAAAGTGCTGGTCTTGCCCTATATGGTTCTGGTCCAGTTTACTTGTCACAACATATCTCCCTCTATGTTCACAGTGGTTCTCGGTGGTTGCCCCCCATCTGTGGAATGCACTCCACAGTGAAATCAGAGTGACTTTTCTCCTCTCCTTCAGGAAGAAACACAAGTCTTGGCTTTGGGACCAAGCCTTTGGGCAGCTGGCTGAGCAACAACTGTAATGACTCATGAGAAATTGTTAATTAGGAGACCTTGGACTGAAATTCTTGACTATGATTTAGATTTGCGGACTCAGACTTGGTTGTGTTAATATTTTAAAGGCCAATATTTAATGTATTTTATTGCCTTTTTAATGTATTTTATAGCTGTTGATTTGTTCATGTTAACTGTTGTGTTCTGTTTCTTTGTCGGCATCTAATGACTGCCAATTGTAAGCCATCCTGAGTCCCCCCTCGGAGGTTGAGAAGGACGGGATTCAAATACTCTAAATATTTTTTAAAAAATAAGTCAACATGGAAACCACAATTCTGTTCACCAGTTCCATAACACAGTAGCTACACTGGGTTGCACTGTGGCATGAAAATGCAGCAGGAATGGAGGGCTGTGTGGAGTTGAAGATTGCTCCTTTGAGCATTGTCTTTAACAGCACAAGCACTTGCCCAATGATTGAGCCAGCATAACACTACTTTTGTGATCCTGATTAGCACAGTGCCTTTATGCAATGCCTCAAGAAAACATCCCTTGTGCAACAGTATTTACATCAGTCTATGTTGCCAACAGGATTTAGGTTAGCATGTGCAAGGACCCCAAAGGCTAACTTCTAAAGATCAGACAATAAGGTTCAGCACTGACTTTAGGAATCAGCACTCTTTCTTCCAGTCCATACACAAGCCTTGCCGTTTCCGTTCCCTCCTCTGACTGTAATCTGCTATGTGCAGCAGCAATGGCAAGGGAGATTAGCTCTTATGTACACAATGTGTTGATGAAAAAGTCAACAAATAGTTACTAACACTGTGAACAATCCTTTGTCAATGCTAGGCACACATTTATGTGGAACATTCAGACTGTTGATGTTCATATCGTGTTTAAAAACATCAGTTCTGGGAGCTTTGGAAATGGTTCTTCTCAAAATATTCTCAAAACTTTGTCTCCTGATCAATTAGTTTTTGAGATAAGCCGTGTCCACACTATACATTGCTATAAGGAAGGTATATACATTCCTCCCAATTTATGCCTCTTGATTAATTTTTATATGTCACCCTTTTCTTAAACTACTCAAGATGGATTACATGAATAATAAACATCAGAAATATAGAACACAAAACTGCAAAGTCAAAGATAAAAAGGGATAATGAGAAAGCAGACCAAAAAGTTGGTGGGGCTGGCTTAATATATTTATACTGTGATATGGATTACACTTATTTTCTACTATTATACATTGAATGCTGATAAAACCTTTTTGCAGGCATTGAAGGGTCCCACTCATTCTAGAATGGTTACAGGCACAAGATGTGATATTGTGTAAAAGTCATTGCCTTCATTAAGAATTTGGAAGTGTAGCTAGAGAATGGGGATATTGCCTCCCCAAATAAGAATTTGGTCTCCACAATTATATTCCTTCAATCTCCAAAATCTACCATTGCAATAGTTTAAAATTAAGTGGAGCAATTAGAAATATAGGTTATGAATCCAAGGAAATGGAAGCAAGTTAGGGTAACAAGGAAATGCAAGTACAGTTAATATAGGAATTCTAAATGTTAATGATTTCCAGTGTCTCCCTCTATGCAATATTAGACATTTAAGAATGGAAGGAAAATTGAAGGGATGGAATCATTTGGGGAGAAATGCCCTTATTTTGCTCCTGCTTCTGTTTGTTTGTTTATTTATACCCCACTTTATCTCCCCAAATGGGACTCAAAGTGGCTTTGCATAAAAGCATTAGTATCCAATTTGAAATATACAAATATACAAACATTAAAATAGAATTAAACACAAACAATATATTTTTTAATTAGTTAAAATCTATTAAGCATATTCAAAGTTAAAAACCATAGCATCCCCTGACTAGATCTCAAATATCAGGAGTTATATCCCTGGAGGGCTTCTTGATTCTGAATCAACTGTACATTCTGATGGACCCATGGTTTTAATTAGATTCCAAGTTGGAAAACAATAAGAGGTAGCAGGCTTTACATGACCACCTCTCCTATGATTGTGTAGTTAATTCCACATTTGTGTTGTTATTTCAGAAATTAACCAATCAGTTTAATATTCAGACTTGCTTTTGACAAGTTTGGCACTGGACTTTGGGAACTGAGACCCCTAACAGCACACACATGTAACTGAGTCGCAATCTCTTACAGGAGTAATTAATGGCCACCTCACAGCCTGTCTTTATTAAATCTTGCATTAGCAGGGCACTCAGCATCACCAATTGTTTTGTCAACCAATTTAAGGTTTAAACATTGGCGCTAACACATGCCACAGCATAAGGGTATTGTTATAAATGGTCCCCAGTGAGTGGGAAAGTTCCTTTCATGTATCAAACAATGTATTATTTTATAACTGTTGGAAGAAAAAAATTAAAAAATCAATTTGTGATTTTGAATACCCCTCCACCTACCCACAACCATTTATAACTAATACTTTCTAGAGTAGATAAAGTATTAAATTAGGCAGAGACTTCTAATCAAGATTTCTTTTTTAATAAAGTATTGCTTGATGTGAAATATAGTCTGGGAATTTAAGAGGTATTGTATTGAATCCAATTTTACCATTTTGATAGCTCTACCATTTTAAGGCTTTTCTACTTTTATGCCTTATTTATATATGATTGACATTACTTTTATGTCTTGTTTATATAGTTGATGTTAGGATGTGGTTTTCATGATCTTGTAAGCCGCCTTGGGTCTATTGCAGAAAGGTGGGGTAGAAATGTCCAAAATAAATAAATATTTGAAAATTAGTTTTTAAATGTATGATGATACTATGATTTTAGTAGTTTCATAATTCTTCAAATAGTGAAATGCCCTTCTCCTAGAGATCTTATTCCTGCAGAAGTTGGTTTCTTTTCAGCAGCAAACCAAGAGATTTCTTTTTTATTAAGCTTTTGGAGATTAAGACTTTTAAGATTTTAACCCGTTTAAGCTATTTTATAGAGTGGGATAGCGAGAGCACAATGTCGTAGATGGAAATATTGCCAATTATAGGTATTTACAATCTACAAATTAGCATTGTTAGTGCCACTATTTGCAGAGACACTGCAAATTTGGGTACGGACTGAATTTTCTTTCTTATAAGGGGGACTATACCATATTCATCCATGTAATAGCAAACATCAGGTTTAAAGTAAACATTTTTCTGAAAAGACTGGAAAATTGCCAGAGAGTTCAAGTCTGCCCTTTCTATTCTTTGCTAATTTGGTCAGTACTTTGCTTCCTGTGGGCAGAACTAGTCAATCCCACTACAGTATGTGGTGGAGTGTGATATAAACAAAAGTCCATTAAGATGACAGCAAGCCATTATTTCATTGGTGACCTGACTCAGCTTTGAACCCACAGATTTAGAGATAAAAGGCTGACATTTAGGCTTTGTGCATCTTCTCTTCATCAAGGAATATTGCAATATCACAATCTGTGCCTCCGCAACTGCCATTCCAAGGAAGATATACATGGAAATTATTAACATCTGTACAGAAATCAATACCACGCCTTTCATTTACTCATGCTTCCATCAAAGCAAACCATGGAATGACAGTGCAAAAGGGCAACAGACTGCATTTGGGGCTCTCTAGAGAATATGGAGCTGTCATCAGCAAACTGGTGTGGACTTCATACAGATTATCCATGATGGATGTACATAGGTCACTCGAGTCTTGCATGCATCTGAAATACAGTGGTGTACTGGTATTAAAGAAACAGTGCTAAAATAAGAAAGTCCCGGTTAGAATTAAAAATGAATTACAATTGGCACTGCATATCCACAGATTCTGTATCCACTTTCAACTACTGTTGAAAACATTTCCTTAAAAATCCAAAAGGCAATCATTGATTGTATAAGAGACAAATTTTTATTGTTTATACAGTTCGACCTCCACATTCACATGTTTCACTTTTACGGATTTGATTATTCACTATTTAACTAACTATTATCTCACCTAATATTTCTGCTGCCCCAGCTCTCCACTAGTCTTTCTAGCACCACCAGTTTCCCACTCTCTTCCCTGCCTTCCTATCTAAGCATCATCAAATTTTAAATGCCTCCCTACATCTTTGTCCTCCCACGTTCACATCAAAGCAACATCCCGATTTAAAACTCCTTCCTCTATTGTTCACCTTTCCAGTGAAGCCTCAACCGGATTGAAATCTACTTGACTCTCCTTTTCTTCACACTCCATTGCACATCATCCCACCTCAGCCTAAATTTAAAGCCCTTCCTACTGACCCTCCATTTCCCCTACTGACTTCTTCATCTCCCTAACACCATCAGGCTTAGGCTTCCAGCAATGAAGTCCGGGGTGTCTGGATGGGCGAGAGAGGAGATGATGGGAGGTGGAGAAAGGAGAAGGAGTGTCGAAAAGGAGAAGGGTGGAGAGGTCTTTAACAGAGTGATCCATCAGAGAAAGGGAGTTACTATCTGGGTGAAATTTATTATTTATTTCAAGTTATTACCCTGTCCTTCTCACACACTCGGGGCGCTCAAGGCAGCTTACAGAAGGCAACCATTACATGCCGAACACAGTACTTCAATTAACACTAACTGAAAATTAAACAATTAAAACTAAAGACACCAAAATTAGAAAAATATTAAAATCGCCAGTTTAAAATCATGATCCAGGATCAGTCCATTGCTGGTCGCATAAGTCAATCACATCCCAATGCTGTATTTATTGCTCGAAGGCTTGATCCCAAAGCCACGTCTTAAGTTTTCTTCGTAATACCAGGAGGGAGGGGACAAATCTGATATCATTTGGGAAGGGGTTCCACAGCCAAGGAGCCACCACTGAGAAGACCCTGTCTCTTGTCCCTAGCAGTCGCACTTGCGAGGGAGTTGGGATCGAGAGCAGGGCCTCCCCGGATGATCTTAAGTTCCCAGATGATTCGTAGAAGGAGATAAGTCTGTAAAGTATGTTGAAGGGGTTAATACAACCCCCCTTTTTAACTTTCACAGGGGTTCCCTATTTGTAACCTCCATTAATATGGAGGGCCAACTTGAACATCCATGGATGTTAGGTCCATAGAGGGCCCTGCATCCAAACTGTAGCAGACACCAAGGACTCACTGATTTTAGAATTATTCTAAAGGACAACAGATGGTTATTACAGCCAGCAACATCTCATCTTAAACTTTAAAAATCAGTAAAATAGCTATTTCTTTCTCATTTTATTTTGCTGCTCTCTTCCATTTTGCTTCAGGCTACCCTCAGCTGCCCCTCCTTTCTCATGTCTTACTAAAACATTTCCCAGAAGAAAATTACAAAGGGAAATGTTACTAATCACACAATTTGCAAACATTTCGCATTTTATGCAAAAGGCAGACCTGGACCTCCCATTTCAGTTCTTCAATTATCTTTTCCAATAAAGTATGGTAATCATTGAGGTTTCTTAAAAAATACAACAAGAAAAAAGTACTATAAGATGCAAGTTACCTTGCAGCTGCCTTTTCTGATAACTTTTATCTTTTGGTTTAAAATACACCTGGCAAATAAGCCCTGAATAACAATATCCATTTGAAAATTGTTGTTTTCATGTAAAAATAAAATGAGATTTTAAAAATAAATTAAAATATATTCTGAAATATTCTGATGGGTCCTTTTAAGTCCCATCTTTATTGTGCAATATGACAGAGTATTTGGATAGCTCTGCTCCCAAAGATACAAGTAGGATTCAGTTATAAGGAATCTACTGGCCACTTTGTCAATGACTGATTGACAGCTGTGTAGATTTATCGTGGTATGGATTCTTGTTGTCAACAGAGCTTCTCCTGTCACCCTTTCTTGTCATTAATTGTCCCAGTTCTTCCTTACTGATTGCATTGTTAGAGTACAGATAGAAAAAGATGTTTGGGCCAAATCTAATGCATGTAGGAATACAAAGTGGTAGATCTACTTATACCTAGTTCTGTCTATGCACCTCCCAGACCAAAATAATGCTATTATATTCAGTATAGCAAAGTTCATCAGTCTATTAAAATTAATTTATTGCATTAAGACGAGCAGGTATTTCTTTTTATTATATAAAGTGTTGGCTGGTTTAGAGATAAGTCACATTAAGTTTGGGTTGCTGTGAGTGACAACACATTAGGTTTGTTCAAGAGCTGCAGAGTCGCTTAGGAAATGCACAATTGATGCCACAATTCAATCAGGGCTCTAGATTTGCATGTTGAAAGGATGCTTGTGTCACCTCAGGCATTTTCAGCACTTTGACACACATATCATTACAGCTTGAGGACACCTTTACATCTCTTTTCAGGCTATTTTCATCCCAGACCAAAAATACAACAGAACTAGTTGGGACACAGACTAAAATTTATTTTGCCACATACAAAAACTTGGATTTCAGCTTGTATTCTGCATTTCACAACTATCTCTTAGTTCCAGTAGTTTAGTGCAGGAAGTCTCCAAATTACATACAAGATAGGTTCTATAGGTGTGCTTTAAAGTTGAATTTGTATGTAAGTCAGGATGGGCCTAGGGCACACTGCCTACTGGCACGTGAGAGGAAAGCCATAGCAACAAAAAGTACATTCTTTGTAATTTGGCCCAAAACAGTGCACATTATAGTTGCTGCATACTTAGTAGGCTTGGTTGATAAAAAAAATGGTTCAAAACTCATTTTGGATGTAGGGGGTGCTGGTGGTTCAATTCTAAAGCCACTTCCTTTTTTAAAAAAGTTCAAAACTTTCAGAAACTTCCAAAACTTCGAAATAGCTTCATTAATGGCAGACACGCATGCGCGGTAGGAAAAAAACAGCACTGGCAATGGGGAAACTTCAGGGGCTCTTCCACTCAGGCCACTTCTGATCAAGGGGCTCTTCCACTCCAGTCCTGCCTCAGCTGTCAATGCGGAGGGGGAGGAGGTAATACACTCACCAGACGGTCACGTCACCGCCGCCGCCTCCGCCGCCTCCCCCCCCCCCCGGCATTAACAGCCGAGGCAGGCCTGGAGTGGAAGAGCCCCTCGGTCAGGCTGAAGCTTGGCAGTGGGAGGCAAGCTGCTCCGGAGGGCAGCTGTCAGGTGCCACTTGGCTCCCGCTGCTGGGCTTCAGCCTGACTGAGGGGCTCTTCCACGCCAGGCCTGCCTCCGCTGTTAATGTGGAGGAGGAGGAGGCAGCGGTGACACGGCCTTTTGGTGAGTGTATTGCCTCCTCCTCCGCATTAGACAAAGACTGATGCTCAGCCATTTTGGCTAATAAGCAGCAAGGCAGTGTGGGAAATATAGTTTAACAGCAGGGTCTTTTGCAATCTCTACTCTTGGGGGTCTGCCTTTCACAAACTACAACAATGGCTGTGCTTAGCCACACCCACCTCATCCCTCCCTTGCATCGCCCGGGGAGGGGAAGCATGAGATTTTAAAACTGCTCCAAAAAGAGTTTTGAGTCTCACAGGAATCATCCATACTCCAAAATATTTTTAAGGGGGGGTCACAAAATGCCCCTTTCACTCTCTAATGAATAGTGGCAATTCTTCATTGTTCATCTTCCCAGGATTTTAAAATATATAACTAGGGGCCCTTCCACACAGGGAGAAAATTTTAAAAAAAGACAAGATTGTCCCTAGAGGGCATGGGGTCATTTCAGTAAAATAAATGGGGGATGGGGTTTAGTGGTGGCTTTGCAGCGCTCTCAGACAGAGGTGTGGCCAGTTGATGAACTCAGGTAGTACCACCATCCCAATATAAGGGCATTCTATGATCTTATTTTTCTATCACTGTCTATGTCTTCGCATAGTATTGAGGGTACAAAATCAAGTGAAGACATTCAATCAAATTGAAAGGACTGGCTGCATCATGTTGGCAGTAAACTTAGTGATTGAATTGTATCATGCTATCTAACTGTTTTGTCCTCTCTAATCTTGATGTTATGGAGCTCCCGGTGGCACAATGGGTTAAACCCTTGTGCCGGCAGGTCAGCGGTCTGAACCCGGGGACAGTAGATTGAGCTCCCTCTGTCAGCTCCAGCTCCCCATGCCGGGACATGAGAGAAGCCTCCCACAAGGATGGTAAAACATCAAAACATTTGGGCATCCCCTTATCAATGTCCTTGCAGACAGCCAATTCTCTTACACCAGAAGTGACTTGCAGTTTCTCAAGTCGCTTCCTAATTTTCCTACCTTGGAGCCCAGAGTGCCCTCTAGTCCTAGTGTTTTGTGACAAAGAAAATAATTTTTCTTTATTCACCTTTTCATCCCATGCTTGATTTTATACACTCGATCAAGTCTTAAAGCTTTCAAGGCTGAAAAGTTGCAACCTGGTTTCAGGGAGCCGCTCCATCCCTTGGATCATTCTTGTTGACTTTTCTGTCCTTTTCCAGTTGATCCTTCCATGGCTGTACTCCAAAGAGCCTTACCATAGATTTTTACAACATTTGCTGACCTATTTTCGATTCCCTTTCTGATCATGCTTAGAATTTGCTTTTTTCACTGCTGCAGCGACTGGGGATCTTCATTTGTCAAAAGCCTGGTTTGTTGAAAGCTTGACCCCAAGTTGGTAAACAATACTTTACACTTGTTTGGGTTAAAATCCCCTTTGTTGCCCATTATCTCGAGAGATCTTTCTGTGTTTATTTTTAACTTGAACAATTTAGTGTCCCTCAAACTTTGAACTCCTTCATAGACAAGTTAAAAAGTAAGACATGATTTGCCTTTCCACCCAGAGAAGTGAAACCATGTTGATTTTCTTTCCAGGACAAGATGCCTGTTCTGGCTGAAGAGCTTATTTGAGCCTTTGGTAGTAATTTTTCTTTAATATCTATGTGTTTATTTATACCCTCCTAACAAGTTAGTCATTTTGCCTTTGGAATTTTCTCAGCAATGCCTGGTTAAACTGGACTGGAACTATAAACTTGGTCTATAATTTGATCACCTCTGGATCCTTTCTTGAAGATCGGTGTTACATTTGCCTCCCTCCAGTCCTCGGTACAGTGCCTGATCTTAGAGAAAGGTTATATATCTTAGCTAGAAGTTCAGCAATTTCACACTTGAGTTCCTTAAGAACTCTGGGGTGGATGCCGTCTGGACCTGGTGATTTGTTGACATTTAGTTTAGTAAGGCATATGAGAACATCCTCCTTGTTTATCTCTATCTGTTTTAATTCTTTTAATTCCCTCTCTGAAAAAAACTGACTCAGCTGAAGGCATATGTTGTGTGTTCTCCTGTGTGAAAACGGAGGCAAAGAAGTCATTTAGCCGCTCAGCAATCTCTTTGTCTTCGCTGATTTTCCCTTTCTGGCCATTGTCGTGAGTGGCCCAACTGCTTTTCTAGTTGGGTTCCTGCTTCTGATGTACTTAAAGAAGTTTTTGTTGTTTTTTTTAATATTCTTTGCTATGTGTGCCTCAAAATCTCTCTTGGCTCCTGACTTGGAAAGAAGATCTTGATGTTGAATACTAAGTTAATTCCTTGAATTGTTTCCTGTTATTTCCCTTTAGTTCTCTAACCTTTCTAGAGCATCCCACAAATATTTGGGATTATCCTTCTGAAGGAAGTTGCAGTGTGAAAGGTCTCTATAAATACGGCAGTAATCTTTTCCTTGTTGTACGATTTGCACCACTGGTTGTAATATACGGGTTTAAACATCTGGAGTGAGGTACCACAAATACTCACACCTACAGATTGCAATTCTTTTAATTCAAACTCTTTGTCTGGAATCATGTTGTACAAGCAGCTGAGATTTCACAGAAATCGCACAAACACCATTCCTTTAGCAACCAATCATTTCACAACTCTTCCTATCAAACTTGACTGGGTGGGTGGGGAGCTAATTGACCATTGTGCAATGAAGGAACTAAAGGCCATTATACCAAATGCACCATTGATTCTGCAATTGTGCAATCCAAGTGTATAGAAGCTAGGCATTTGTTTTCTGGGAGTACATAAGCATAGTGAGGAATAATGAACAGTTATAGAAATTTAGTGAAAGTCAGAATTCATGAGTGGATTTCAGGCACCTTATACCACTCACATTTTTTCATTGTTTTGTTTAAATTATAACAGTAATGCTAAGATGCTTGTGTGATATTTGGGTAAGAAGCTTTGTAGTTACCCAGCAGTAGCAACAACTACAACAGATTGATGGGCAGTCGAAGTAACATGTTAAACACCAGGCTTTCACACACTGCTTCCTTCCTTTCCTTTTTTAAATAATGCAGATCAATGATATTAATTATAAATGTTTTAACATAAATTATATTAACATTAGAATTTTTTGCAGAAGTAATTCATATTTTTTATTTCAGATGTGGGGATTTGGGCAGTTCAAGGTCATTTTTGGTATTCCTACCCTCCATCAAAAAAAACTTTGAAAGTAATACACTAATAGCATATTCGTTATTATGACTTATTCCAGTAGAACCCAATGGCTAAATGAGTCATGTGCTGGATTTTTGTGTAACAGTTACAAGTTTTGCAGCAGACCGAGTGAGCACACATACCTTCAGGTCAATATTTCACACTCTGGTGGGATATGTTGTATTTCTATTTAAACTGTAGTAATTATTTTTAAATTCAGACAGACGGAGAGGACATGGATATTTTATGCAAACTTGTTCTCTTTCTTCTATTTTTTGTGATTCACATCCTCTCTTTGGTAGATGAGTAAAGGTGTATCATTGCCCTCAAAGTTACCACTCCTGTAAAATTGAAGCCTCTGAAATCTTTTCCTGAATTCATAGCTTGTTCCTTAAAAGGGTGAGCAGGAAAATCATTTAATTTTGAGGAATATCAAGGTAATTTAAAAGGGAAAATACATGGATAGAAGCAAATTGAACTCAGTAAACGAAAGGGAAACATACAAAAGAACAAGATCCATTTTAGGGACATTGAACCAGGGATTACTCCTCATCCAGAAAATTATTTACACAGTATTAAAATGTATTATTTCATGTTTAAAACATGTTTTGTCATAAATATAACTCCCTTCCCCACTTCCAACCTCCTTTCCATTTCTCTTAGGATAGTAGGTAATTAGCAGGAGCTGCGGTGGCACAATGGGTTAAACCCTTTTGCCGGATGAATGGTTCGAATCCATGAGACGGGATGAACTCCCTTCTGTCAGCCCCAGCTTCCCATGTGGGGACATGAGAGAAGCCTCCCACAGAATAGTAACTACGAGGGCATCCCCTGGGCAACGTCTCTGCAGACAGTCAATTCTCTCACACCAGAAGCAACTTGCAGTTACCTCAAGTCACTTCTGACAATGATAAAAAGTAGGTAACTAAAAGATAGGGATGAAAACATCAATGACAGCAAAATTAAAGATACAAATAGAACATTATTTTTATTAAGCAACATAACATGCCAGAGCATGTGTTGCTAAACTCATTCAAATGACATATCATAGTCTCTCGCTGGGCAATGGGCCAATGGCAAATGTTATTAACCATATAGGTGTGTGATCATTACATGATAAGACAATGTATGCTCTCAAGCCTGCTGTCATGCAGTAATTTATTGGCACCAAGTCTGTAAATGCAAAGATATTTTATGTAGTTAGTAAATATTGGCCAAAACCCAGTTGTTAGTCCCAGCTAGACTATATCCACTGAATCAACATAACTTACACAAGAGACTTGCCAAATTCCAATTGATTAAATGCACTCTACTCCATTCTGGCTGGGACTAGAAATTGGAATTAGGCCACAAATACTATGCCTGAGCATGCTCCTTTTTTGTAAATCCAACTAAATATTGAATTAGCATAAAGTGTCAGGTAGATTCTGTTTGACGTGACTACTGTTACCGAGGTGCTTCACCTTCAAGGGCGGTGGGGCTTATAAGTGGATCTCTGCCCTAGTCCCTGGAGTGGAATTGTTTAAGAGAAGCAGAACTGATACTTGGGCTTCCCTGTCCAACATTTCACTCTCACACAGTTTTAATTAGAAACTCCTGGCTGAATTCCAAACTGTCCCTCTTTAATTGGAACAATTAATGTGAACCTCCCGGTCACCAGGCTCACTTGGGTTCATTAGGAGGTCTACGACTCTCTGTCTCCCGCAGTAGGTTTATATGACAGACACTTATCCATAGAACAAATCCCAGTTTTTCAGTGTGCATACTGTATTACTGATTGGCCATGTCTGAGAATTGGCACTTGCTCCCAGCAGCTAAACCATTTTCTGTTGATTCTTGCAATTTCATAGAGTGCTCCAGAAACGTGCTCACTCAATAGAAGAAGATAGTCTGACATTCTTATTATTTTAAAGATGAGAATTAAGAAAGTGTCTATGAAAGAAGAATGTATATTTGAAGTCCCCTGGATCTAAACAAGCAATAATTTCCAACTGTCTGTGTAGATGATAGGATGATTCCTGCCATCAGGAAGAATTGAATACCTGCCATATTTGTTTGGAATGTCATGAAAAGATAGAAAACTATTGATTGTATTGCATTTTTACTACAATTGTATTAGAGATGAGGGAGATATGTATTTGTCCTCATTTTTATACACATCTCATTAATTCCCACTTCCCAGTCCAAACACTTCTCTTCAAACTTTGCTACTAAAATACATGGTATATGAGGGGAAACTGTATTGCAAATAAGAAGAAAGGCCTGTGAAAATTTGTACAAATATGAAAACATTTTGGGGAATAATGAAAATCCATATGAAAACAAGACTGAATGAACTGAAAAATGAGAAATGGACAGAACAGTAAATGAAATTTTCTGTTCAGACCTAATTTTCACTCCTCGGGGGTAAGGAGAAATGCCTCAAGGATCATTTGTCAAAGGTAGTAAAATAAATTAACTAGCCCAGTGTTTCCCAACCTTTTTTGAGCCGCGGCACACTTTTTACATTTACAAAATCCTGGGGCACACCACCAACCAAAATGACACAAAATGACACTCTAACACAGTAATACATATAGTTAATATGTTTTAAATGTATTTATACACTCAGTGTGAAACCTGGGCCTGTTTCGATGAACACAACATAGATATCCTGGCAGGAATGGCAGAAAGACACAAACTTCCCACACAGAACTCCCATAACCAAGAGAAAATACTAGAAGAGTTTGGTGGGCATTGATCTTGAGTTTTGGGGTTGTAGTTCACCTATATCCAGAGAGCACTGTGGACTCAAACAATGTTGGATCAGGACCAAACTTGGCATGACTACTCAATATGCCTAAATGTGAACACAGATGGAGTTTGGGAAAAATGGACCTTGACATTTGGGAGTTACAGTTTCTGAGATTTATAGTAAACACACAATCAAAGAGCATTCTAAACCCCACAAATGATAGAACTGGGCCAAACTTCCCACACAGAACCCCCAGGTGGCTCCCTTCCTGAATAGCCCTCTCCCTCTTCCACACCAGAAGGGAAGGTACTCACTTGGTCCGCGGTTGCCTGCCTGTGTGCTTTCTTTCCTGCGGATCGAAAGAAGAAGCCGGTGGGCCTGCCTCGGACTGCGCTCCTCACTTCCACTTCCGTTCCCCGCCCTCCCTCGATTGGAGGCTGGCTGGCTGGGGAAATGGCCGAAGGAGGCGGCGCCCCGGCCCCTTCTTCGCCGCCGCCCAGCCCTTCATGCTCCTCCTCCTCCCCCAAGCAGCAGCAGGAGTTCGGCAGGAGGGGGGAAAGGGGGGGAGAGGTTTTGCCATGGCACACCAGGTGATCACTCACGGCACACTAGTGTGCCCCAGCACACTGGTTGAGAAACACTGAACTAGCCTATGCACCACCGTAGACAGGTAGCAGTAGCTGATGAAGCAACATATTTTTATTTGGACCTTTGTATGGCATTGCTTTTATAAACATTCTTCTGAATGGAAAGAGGAAAGGCTTTGCTTTGCTTTGCATGCTGTACAAACAAACATAAGAGGCTGTTAGAGTTCTTGAGAAATTGCAGGTTAAAAGACAAGGAAAATAGAAAAGGAAAAGGAGTGAGAAGCAAATTGTGACCACTGACTGTCCTGAAAAATGGTCGCTTTAATGTGTTCAATTAAAGGCTTATACTTATATAAGTTTACAATCGGTTTCATCCCTGACTTTGTAACAGCGAAATCATACTTGGAAACAACAACAACCACCACCACCATCTTCCCGAAGGGACTCAGGGCGGCTCACAAACAATAGTAAATATTGGCAAAAAGATGAGATTCACTATAAAATATGCAATATATAATGGAGCCTCTAGATCTGCGGGCTCCATATATACAATTTTACCCCCACTGCAAATCATCATGCCCTGCATTATTAAAAGGTAGTGATGTTCAACACTTTCATCTGGGTGTCCCCGTGTCGTCGTCCCGTCCCCCCGTATATATGCAGGTCCAGGAACTGAACCCACATGGACACATGGATACAGTGGACCCACTGTAATTAAAATGTTGACATATAAACCAAGCCTGGTCAACATAAAAATGCACTATAGAATTCTACCTAAACTGCAGTAGTAAGATTGTTTACTGGAGCACCAACACTTAATGCCAGCCTTAAAGGAGCTATTCTGCATATCAATTCAATTCTGGTCTGAATTCAGGCTAGTGACACTCAAAGCCCTGAACACTTTAGGACCCTGATATCTGAAGGAATGCCTTTCCCTATATATCACTCTCCCAAGTACTGAGATTTGCTGGCAGGATCCTCTCCCATATTCCAGTAGCAGGAATGGCACATAATATGCAGAAATGGGAGTGTAAATTCTCTGCCGTGTTTCCATTTTTATGAAATGCTTCTCCTTTTGGATGCTTGATTGCCTTCAATGTTGAATTCTTTTAGGTGCCACATTAAAAGATGGCTTTTTTTAAAAAAAAAAAGCCTGCCCCCCTTTTAAGTGTACAAGTACATGATTTAACCATTGTAGTGTTTCTGCTGTTATAACTTGGTGATCTGTTTAATATGCTTATATTATACTTAAATTGCTTCATTATTTATCGTTTTAAATTGATTATACTGTTTCACAAATGCAAATTTGTCGAGATCTATATTTATATTTTGATATGTATTTTAATCTGTGCAATTCTGTTTTTTATATATTTTATTTATGCTCTATAGCAGGGGTGCTCACACTTTTTCAGCATGCGAGCTACTCTTAAAGCAACCAAGTCCAAAAGATCTACCTGCCCCGCCCTGTGTGCTGCCCGCTCCGCCCCCGTGCGCTCTTGCCCGCCCCACCCTGCCCCTGCTGCTGCTGTTTTCCGCCTAAAATGCAGGGATGAGATATTCCAATTGGGGCATTTTAAGGAAGGAGAAAGCACGAGGGGGGCATCCAGAGGGAGCACTCCGCCCCTGCCTGTCTTTAATTTTATATTTAATACATGAGGGGAGAGGCTGCACAGCTGCTTTTTGGATGAGAGAGAGGCAGGGCGCTCCTCCAGAGGCCCTGCCTCGTGCTGTGGGCCTTCTTCCTGCAATGCCTGAACAGGCGAAAGAAGCACCGCGAGCGGAAGCCAGTTGCAGGATCCCGTGCACGTGCGTATTCTCGGTACTTGCTTCAAACCTGGAAGTAGGTATTTTTATCTTTTTGGTGTTTTCAATTTTTATTTTTCACCTAAAAGAGGGCCGGAAGAGGGGCTAGTAGCTCCCAAGCTACCTAGTTGAGCACCCTGCTCTATAGGGTGCTCACACATTTTCAGCAATGAGCTACTCTTAAAATTGTCTGTTAACTGTTATTATGTTTTGCCAACGCACATGCTTCTGATGCTGAATGCTTCTTTTGCCAGGAAAGGAGAAAGCACGAGGGGGCTTCCAGAGGGACTCCGCCCTGCCTGTCTCACCGGCTGAGGCTGCACAGCTGCTTCTGGATGGAGAGGCAGGGTGCTCCCTCCAGAGGCCCTGCCTCGTGCTTCCTTCTTCCTGCAATGCCCCACAGGCAAAAGAAGCACTGCGAGAGCGGAAGCCAGCAGCAGGAGGGTGCGCGCGCATGGCAGGAGCGCCCCATCTGGCTGGTGAGGCCCGAAGATCACCTGGAAGAGGGCCGAAGATCTACTAGTAGCTCCCAAGCTACCTAATGAGCACCCCTGCTCTATAGGATATTTTTGATTAATTTATGTTTAATTGTCTGTTAGCTGTGTATTATGTTTTGTACTGATGCTGAATGTTTGCCATTTTACTTTGGAAGCCACCCTGAGTCCCCTTGGGGAGAGAGGGCAGATTAAAAATATAATAATAGTAACTAGCTGAACCCGGCACGCGTTGCAGTGCCATGTCTCTCTCTCTCTCTCTCTCTCTCTCTCTCTCTCTGTGTGTCTCTCTGTCTGTCTGTCTCTCTATCTCTCTCTCTATCCCTATCTACCTATCTCTCTCTATAACTTCCTGTGTTTGTCTGTCTATCTATCTATCCCTATCCTTATCTATCACTGTCTCTCTGTGTGTATATTATTCTCCATCACTCTCTCTCTCTATCACTCTCTCTGTGTGTGTCTCTATGTCTGTGTACTCACTCTGTGTGTATCATCCAATCTCTCTCTATGTACCACTCACTCTCTCTCTATTCCTATCTATCACTCCCTCCCTCCCTCTCTCTCTCACTCCTGCCCCCCTCTCTCTCCCGTCTCTCTCTCTTACTCCCCCCTCTCTCTCTCCTCCTCTCTCTCACCCCCCCTCTCTATCCCCCTCTCTCTCACTCTCTCACTCCTGCCCTCTCTCTCACTCCCCCTCTCTCACTCTCTCACTCCCCCCCCTCTCTCTCCCTGTCTCTCTCTCACTCCCCCTCTCTCACTCTCTCACTCCTGCCCCCCTCTCTCTCCCCCATCTCTCTCTCTCTCACCCCCTTTCTCACTCTCCCCCTGCCCCCTCTCTCCCCCCCTCTCTCCGTCCTCTCTCTCCCTCTCTCTCACTCTCTCACTCCTGCCCCCCCTCTCTCCTCCCGTCTCTCTCTCACTCCCCCCTCTCTCACTCTCTCTCAGTCTCTCACCCCCCTCTTTCTCTCTCGCTCTCTCTCTCTATCACTTCTCTCTCACTCCTCTCTCACTCCTCTCTCTTTCACCTCTCTCTCTCACTCACCCTTTCTCTCTCGTTCCGCCTCTCCTGGGGAAAAGTGCTCCATGGGACTACACTTCCCAGAAGGCCCCGCAGGGCTATTTCCGGCCGCGGAGGTTTCTGGGAAGTGTAGTTCGGCGCCCCAGAGTTGCTCCGGGACGGGGGACGTGCGGGTGGCGCCGTTCCTGCCTCCTGCGCCGTTCCTGCCTCCTCGAGGGGCTGGCGGACCCGGGGGCCGCGGCTGGACCCAGGTGGTGTGGGCGGTGTTGTGGGCGGCTGTTCCGCGGCCTCCTCGCCCGCTTCCCAGGTGGTCCCGGTGGCGTCCGAGCGGGCCGGGAATGGCAGGGAGACGGGCGAGGAGGCTGAGGAGGCAGAGGAGGAGGGGGCGACAACACCGGCCAGAGTACCTGGGCGGAGGAGTGGTGCGCGGGTCCATAAACCCCTGGAAGGTGACGGAGGAGGGCGAGAAGGCAGCGGAGGAGGCGGGAATGGCGGCGGCCGCGTGACCCGGCTCCGTGAGGTTTTTGGGGGCCGTTTGGGGGGGGGTTAAAGGTAGGGAGGTGGGCTGCGAAGGTCCCTGTGAGTGAGGAGAGAGGGCGATGGGATGGGTTGGTGGGGTCTGAGTGCACCTGCGCGATTGCCCTCCCTGTCTCCTGCGCTCGCGGCCAGTGCATAATGGGATGCAATGGGCGGTTTTTGGGGGTCATTTTTGGGGGGGTTGCAAGGTAGGGAGGTGGGATTTTTTGTGCTATGTATGTACCTCGTGGTCTGGGGGAATGTGTGTCGTGGGATTTGTGTTTCTGGGGCGTATAGTTTGGCCGTGCATAACGGACAACCCACGACCACTCGATTTTATATATATATATATATAATAATAATAATAATATAGAGGAAATGACAGAACTATATTATTAATAAAAAGTAAATAAACATAAATAGTGGGCAAAATCTAATGTTTCATGAGCAGAGATCACAGAATGGGATTTCCCCCTTCTTTTCACTCTTTCATTTGGCAGACTCTGTCATCCAAGGAGAGGATAGCTCAAGTCTCCAGAGGAAACTCTGAGTGTACACAGGAAAGATTGAGAATTCTCCCCTTCCATGGATGAAATCAATTCTATATCATAATATAAAACATTAAATAATCAGCTAATAACTGGAATATCTGTGAATTACTACAACTACAGAAGCAATTTGGATTATCAACCATTACCTAAACCGAGGAATATTAGCATGATCATGTAATGTGTGAGCATGCATGCATGCATGTATGCATTATTAGGATTCTTCTCATTTGTTCGATGATTTGTTCCATGAAATGGCAAATCGTAAGACAAATCTTTGGAAATCTGGGTAAATATTGACACTCGCTAAATCTCAATGGAAATGAAGATAACATTTGCTCAGATTTGAAACTGTTTGCATAGAGAAAGGAAGAGAGAAATAATTCTATAGGGTTAGCTGTGGTTTCCATAGTTTTTTGGTAGCTCCTATTGCCTGAGTAAAAGGTGAAGAATTATAATAAAATGTCAATAGTTTACTGGGTTTCTGACATTTTAACTGACTTTAAGTTGATTCAGTTTTGGTTTTTTAAAATTTGTACAGCTCAGTCTTGTTCTAACGTTGGGTATAATAAGCTTTAAAGGAGTCCTCACGAACCCCTTTGACTTTTTCAACTGTCCTTTGAAAAGTCCTTGTTTTTTAACTCCATAACTGGAACAACATGGTTAGCGGAGTTTATTTCTGGCATTGAACTACAGCTGCAATAAAGGACATAAAGATTCTGCACTATTCCTTTTGAAAAATACAGAAAGCTATTCATAGCTGAGAGAATGATGTGAAAGCAAAGATTATCCATTTTCTTCCTTTTAACTTTTGACTAACTGCAATAATGAACAAGGTCTTATTCAAAAGCTATGACTTATTCTAGAATAAATGTATTCTCTTCCAGCCTGAAGGAAAAAATCAAAGAGTTTTAGAATGTACCAAAGGGTCTGGACTATTAACTACTTGTGGCACTTTTAAAAATATTTAAACTCTTTTAAAAATCATAAAGGCTGGTTGAGAATTGCCTATGTTTTATAATTACAACTTTCACATTACTCAGCCAAGAGATCACCAACCTCAACCTGTCTTCCCAATCTCTCCTTTTAAATATCTCATCTATAATATGTCATCGGCTTTAATATGCCATCCCAATCTTACCTTTTAAACTGATGTATAGCCTTGGAACTAAGTACAGTTTCTAAAAGAGGCTTTTTTGGATTAAAACTTATAGACTACTTCCCAACCCCAATTAATCCCAGGGAAACTCTGGAATTAAGGACAGATCAGTCCATTTCCTTTTGTGTTACCGTATTTTTCGCACCATAAAGGCGCACCTGCTGATAAGACGCACCTTGATTTTGAGGGGAAAATTGGGGAAAAAAATTGGGGGCTGGTAACACTAACATGGGGGGAGGCGCTGGAGCAGAGGGGGCGCGATGTACTTACGCTTATTCGCGCCCCCTCCGGCGGCTCCCGGCGGCTCCTGAGCATGCCCATACTCGCCGCCGTGTCGCTGCAGCCAGCCGGTGGCGCGGAGGAACGGGGGGCGGAAGAGGGACTCGTGGGGCGGGCTCGCCACTCACGGAGCCGAGGGAGGGGGAGGCCACGAGGGCGGCCCCACGGCGACGCAGCGGCAGCCGTGGCAGCAGCAGCCGCAGCAGCAGCAGCAGAGGAAGGGCCGAAGCCAGAGCCGCATCTTCGTGACGTCAGGAAGATGCGCCTCTGCCGAGGAGGAAGGGGAGGTGGCCGCGCGCTGTAAGGAGGCCCGAAAGAGGGGCCGCAGGGAGAGAGGGAAGGAGGAAGAGTTCCCTCCCTCCGGCCTCTTTTCCGGGCGTTCTTACAGCGCGCGGCCGCCTCCCCCTTCCTCCTCATCAGAGGCGCAACGAAGTGACGTCATGAGCGCCTCGGCCGAGGTGGAGGGCCTCGCCAGCCGTGTGCTGTACGACCGCTGTCAGCGCGCGGCCGGCGAGGCCCTCCTCCTCGTCAGAGGCGCGAGAGTGACGTCATGAAGAAGCGCCTCTGACGCTTCCCCCTCCTCCATGTTAGTGTATTCGCTCCATAAGACGCAGCTTATTTTTCTTCCTACTTTGGGAGGAAAAAAACTGCGTCTTATGGTCCGAAAAATACGGTATTTAAATATGGTCATTCATATATCTGTTCTATCCCAGTTTTTTATTGATTCAGGACGAAAAACTTCACAAGGATTTGTATTTTTAAACAATATATCTTGACAAAACCATATTTATTCTTATTATAATATCTGTGTGTCAAAATGTTTTTTTAAAAAAAATCCTGGGTCTAATAGTTTCAACAACAATGAAAACAGTGAATTGCGAGAAACTTGCTAAGTCAGCATTTGTATCCTCCAGTTCAATTGAACTACTGTAGTGAAAATTAATAACTGGGATTCATGGGATAGGAGCCCCCAGTGGTGCAATGGGTTAAACCCTTGTGCTGGCAAGACTGAAGACCACCAGGCTGGCGGTTCGAATCCGAGGAGCGGGGTAAGCTCCCGTCTGTCAAGTTCGAGCTTCTCATGCAGGGACATGAGAGAAGCCTCACACAGAATGGTAAAACATTCTCTCACACCAGAAGTGACTTGCAGTTTCTCGAGTCACTACTGACACAAGAAAAAAGTGCACTAAAATTCACATTTAAAATATATTTTCATGTGGAAAAATTTTAAATTTTGAAACTCAATTTTGTCAACAATTTATTATTTATTGTTTATTTATTAAGTTCAACTTAATATACTGCTCTCTCTGGCTCCCGATAAGGAAAAAATAGAGGTGGTTTTAATATTTAAATATACTTATTACAAAATTGCAGAGCAACTAACCCACTGAAAGATGAGACTAGTGTATATATACCCAGCATTACCCAGGTATATTTGAGACCACTACTTGCCAACTTTCTCCCTTCTCCAGTTCTGATGTCTCCATGGAAACCCTCTGGCAATGGTGGAGTCTCTTTGTGACCCTTTCTTTCCTTCCTCCATTTCCTCATATCCTTTCTCCCTCTCTCTTTTCTTTCTTCCTTTCCTTTCCCTGACACACCTTCTCCCCACTTATACCTTTCTTCCCTTTCTTGTGCCAAGTTCTGGTCAATCATGCCATGTAGGAGCACTGTTTTTAAAGAAAAGCTTATTCATCTGTGAATATTGCGGTATTTTAAATATCCAAAAAATAGCCAAAAATGACTACTAATTCCATTACTATGATCGGTTCAAACCACTGTGTTCCATTACTTAGACATTGGCATGAAGAGGAGAAGGGTTGTATACTTGGCTTTGGTCACTTCCTGAACAATTAGTAATCAACATTACGAATCAAAATAAAATGTAATAAAAGTTGATTATGGGAGGTGTTAATGCGAGGGGATTGTAGGGATGGAATTTTGCTATACCTGAAGATTTTTTACTAAGGCTGGGTCCCCCCTCTTTTCCACCAGGCAATAAAACGTCTACTCTCACTGAATGCGCATCTCTATAACTGAACGTTTGTAATAAATTGTGTCTTATGAGAAAAAGCCTCAGCTAAGCAGTAAGCTAATTAAGGTCCAGATGCATATGGCAGAGGGGAAATATTGCTAAACTGCTAAAATAGTGCTGTTGATGGGGAGAGCTATAAAATAGTGCTGATGATACACACTACAGACAACAGATGACTTGAGGGACTATGTGTGCGCAACAGGGATTATTACGGCCACAAATAAATGATACAAAAATGAGTCCATTTCCACCAATACTGATTAGAATATAACCAACATGGAGGAAGTTTTAGGTAATCAGTGCCAGAAATAAAAACTAACCACAATTCCATTGATTTGTCACAAGAGAAAGTGTTGAGAAAAGCTCTGTGCTTTGGAAGAAGGGGAGATTGTACGGCACATACGATGCAGACTCTACAGAGGCACAGGCAGCATGGTGAACATTGAGTTTGGAAATAATTCATTAAAAATTAATCTGTTGCTTTCCCCACTCATTAAAATGTTATCATCAATTCTAAATGCCATCATCAAAGTCAGTAAATGTCAATAATTTTAATGGGTTGAGCAAAGATTAAGGTTCTATGTTAATTTAATTGGTAACTTTGGGACTGCAATTTGGGACATGGTTGCCACTTTTCAAAATTGTAGGCATTTTAAAAAATCTTACTATGGACTATTAAAAATTAACACAACAAATGCCGGAGCATACACTAAGTTGGGTTGTTGTAGGTTTTTCGGGCTATATGGCCATGTTCTAGAAGCATTCTCTCCTGACGTTTCGCCTGCATCCTCAGAGGTTGTGAGATCTGTTGGAAACTAGGAATTTTTCCCCCTCGTTTCCAACAAACCTCACAACCTCTAAGAATGCCTGCCATAGATGCATGTGAAACGTCAGGAGAGAATGCTTCTAGAACATGGCCATATAGCCCGAAAAACCTACAACAACCCAGTGATTCCAGCCATGAAAGCCTTCGACAATACATTATACACTAAGTTTGTTAATGGAACTAATTAATATTCAATTTACTTTGCTTGCCAACAAATTAGGTTCAGCAACAACTCTGAACTCACTTTGTAACAGCTGAAATACTCTGAAAACAAAGGAGTAAATAGGAAGAGGTTAATATCTAGACCAGTGTTCAACACCATAGCAGAATGACAGAATACCAGATTTTATAATCCTGATGATATAGTACTATGGACAAAAACAACCCATAATTGTTTTTAGTGTTGCTCATTCACAGTGTACAATAAATTGGGCTGCAGGTTATTCTGCTGTGATTTGTTATAATTTAAATGTTGAATGTCAGGGTTGTTTTCTTAAGTGAAATTAGCATGCAATGCCACATGAATATTTATTAACTCTCAATAACCTTCCAGCATTTCTTCACTTGGGTGAAATTCCCTGGATCCATCTACTTTTTGTTTATACCCTCCATGAAGATGCCAACATTCTTATAGCTTTCCCAGTTTTTTGGAAAATGGCATTCATAATCTTTTGAGAAAACACCTTTTGGAGATCATAACTTTTAGAAAAGCATGAGAAGAGCCAAAAACCCTTTAAGAATAGAATCTTCTCTTGGAGTATACAGCCAGATATAATTATGCTAGACAATGGGTTTCAATTGTTAGACTGAATAACCTGTTATCTCTGATCTGTTAAGAAAACAAATTTGCCAGTGCACAAAAACAGCAGAGCTTTAGAAGTGTTTTTCAGTGCCCAAGAATATATTTACTCTCACATAAAACAACTTGTTTTATATCATGCACTCATGAGACAAAAATTATGAACACTTTGATAAAAATATTTGGTTTACTCAAAACCTCCATGTGTTCAACATACACAGGAGCAAAAACTTAGTCCAGTTTCAGATATGTTTGAGATGGTTCCTTGTGCTAGCCGGCCAGGGCATCACTGTTGTGACAAAACGGCTAACAATAGGTCACATAGTCAAATGGAGGGGGGGGGGAGCGCACATATGGCCTGCAGCCTCTTTGATAACTTCTCAGGAACCATAGATTAAAGGAAGCTGCATACCAGAACATACATACAGGAAACAGTAAGCAGCAGGATCATAGATAAACATTACTAGAGAAGGCTTGAAGAAGGTTGTCATTTCCAACAGTTTTCTGCACTTGAGAGCCAATTTTGTTATCCTAATTGCAATTCCAAATGAAGAGGTTCTGGAAAACATGTCGACTGCTGTTCACTTTTAGAAACTACTTGATACAGGACAGAAACTAGTCTAAATAAATCAATAGGAAGCTGGAGAGGTCACTTTTTGGCATCTGGAGGGGGAAATCTTGGTATGTGCTAGCTTCCAGCATAAAGCACAGCAGTTAGAAAAAAACAAGACTATTTCTGTCTACACATGAAAAGTCTTTCTTGCCGATAGATGTGTTTCAGTTCAAAAAGCTTATTCTTTCCCAAAAACATGAAAGCATGCTTTTATAAACCAGTCCCAAATGATCATATCCAACAGTAACAGAAAAGCCATTAACACGATCTCATACATTTCATCCTATCCCTAACAATTTTATTAAACACAATTATTCACTCTTCAACATCTCAGTTAATATCCTCGGGGATGGGGCCCCAAAGGTTTAATGACAAATTATATATCTGTTGCAAATTAGTGTGAGGATTTACGGCAGCTCCTGTTACACACTTCCCTTCCTCTTTGGCATTCCTACTGAGATTATTATCAAACCTGAGATTATTTACTTTTCACAAAAAATCAACTGCATACTGATGATGCCACCAAGGCTTTGTATCAATAACACTTCAATTATGAAAAAGCATTTCCCTGATATTACTGCGATATGAACCTAGTGACCAATTGCTTGTACTATAATATTCAACTCTCTATTATATCTGAATATGGAGGCTTAATACATTGGTCAGAAAGATGTCCACTGTATTATTCACTGTATTATCTGAAAAAAATCACAGAGTTGGAAGGTTTCCCATTCCATTAGATTCAGTCCCCTACTCAATGCGGGATATGCCATTATAGCCTCCTTAACAGGTATATTTCTGCCTTTTTTTAGACACCCTCCACCTCTCTAGACAATTGGTTACACCAGTGGTTCGCAAACCTTTTGGCCTACCGCCTCCTTTCCAGAAAAACGTTTACTCTCCGCTCCCCTAGAATTTTTTTTAATAGGATTAAACAGAAAGATATATGTATTAATGTTTCTACCTTTTTCATAAAATTTAATGTTTTAATGAGTTTTAAATTTAATTTAAATGGTATTTTAATTGCATGTTGTTTTTATGGCATGGAAAAAAGAAGGGGCTGGTACTGGACGAGCAAGGCCCACCTTGAAAAGCGCCTCCTGCTCGCCCCGCCCCGCCCCGCGCCAGGCAAGGCGCGCTTGCGAGGACGTCCCCATTGGAAGAAAGAGGCAATACACAGGACTGCTCCATGGGCGGGGTTGAAAAGAAGGAGGAGGTGCGCGCCTGCCCGGGGATCGCGCGCTTGTGAGTTGGAATCCCTGGGCAGGCCTTGCTGTGGAAACTTCAGCACACGCCTCCTTCCTCTCATCAACCCCGCTCACGGCGCAGTCCTGTGTATCGCCTCTTTATTCCAAAGGGGACGTCCTCGCAAGCACACGACCCTGCAAGTGGCAAGCAAGCCTGGCTCACGCCACCTCCCCCTTACAGGGGTTCAGCGCCACCCGAATTCTCCTGAGCCTCCCAGCACCCCTTGGATCGCCCCACCTCCCACCAGAGGATTGTACCACCCACTTTGGGAACCACTGGGTTACACTGACAAACTGCCCCCACGGTCAAGAAATTCTTTCTAATGTTCATTCAACATCTATCCTCCTGTAAATTCAAACCATTAAGTCCAGATCCTGCCCTTTGGGGTAGCAGAAAACAAGTGTGCACCCTCCTCCGCGTAGCAACACTTGAAGTTTTTGAAGAATGCAAACATATTAGCCTTCAGTCTTCTCTTCATAAAGCTTCTTCAACTTTTCCTCTGTTTTGTTCTAAATAACTCTTATCTTCGTAGTTGCCTAGCTGCCCTTTTCTAAACTTGCTCCAACTTGTCTATATTCATCTAAAAATTAGGTGCCTAGAACTGAGTGCAGCATTTCAGACCAAAACATAAGATAGGGGTACTATTACTTCCCTTTACTGGAAGCTATACTTCTATTAATGCAGGGTGTGTGTGTGTGTGTGTGTATTGTGCTTCACTCTGTAATACTTGCCAATAGCATAATCGTCGTCTTTCTCCGTTTTAGGTACTGAATGGATCTCCCCCCACCCCTTCTTAACATAATTGTCACAGCCAGTTTTAAACGAAGACAGGTTAAACAAATGCGGAGTTCTCCCTGCTGCCTTCCCCACTTAAAACAGTTTAAGGACCTTATCACATTAGCATTCGAAAGTGGTGGCTCCGGTCTTCCTGTAATTTAAGGAAGCTAAGGACCTCTCTGTCTGAGAATTCCAAAGGCCCCACCCCACCCTAAACAGAAGCATAATTTTCTTCATACTGTACAGTGTTCCCCCACTTATCACAGGTGTTACGTTCCAGGACCACCCGCAATAAGTGAAAATCTGCGAAATAGGGACGCCACATGTGTACTGCCTCAGCACTTGCGAGGTGTAGGACCACCCCCTCCTAGGAGTGGCTCTGCACACCACACTTCCCGTTGGCTTCTCCTCACGTGCCTGGCTCCCCCTCCCTTCCTCCTTCCCCACTCGCACATGTTTTCTTCACCTTACTCCTCCTCTTCCTCCCCCCCCCCGTGGCTCCTTCCACCTCCCTGCCCTCCTTGCCTTTCCCTTCACTGGGTGAAGAGAGACAGAGAGAGGGGAGGGAGGGAGGGAGGAAGGGCCCTTCAAGGCTGGAGGGAGGGAGGACTGAGAAGGGAAAATGTCTCAGAGTGAGGCAGCGGCTTGGCGGGGGCCAGTTTGGGTGCCTGCTACATCATATATATATTTTAAATCCATATTTATTTTTAAAACTGCGAAATAGTGAGTCCGCAAAAAGCAAATCACGAAGTAGCAAGGAAACACTGTACTCCCTCTCTCCCTCTCTCAGTTCATGAAGCAAAACACACCAGAAATAAAACTATACACAACAACTAACCCAAAGTTATTCAAAACGACAAGAGCAAAGTGGATAGCAATCTCCCAAAGTGGACAAGAGCATAAAGCACAAGGCACAGAGGCTGGTCCTTTGAAACCCTAAAGTCTTGTTCTCAGGTGCTAGTGCTCTCTCTGGTGCTAGCTCTTAACTCAAAATGCTGCTCTTATGTCAAAGCAAAGCCCAAGCCAAGCAACAGTTCTTAACTTAACGCAAGTTGGAATGCTCTTAAGTAGAGGTTCTACTGTACACATACAATGAAATCCAAGAAGATTAAACCTACAAATGAGGAGGGCTATCTGCAGTTACATCTTTGTGAAAGCATTGTACATGCTATTTCAAATTTTATTCTTATAAAATGACATTCTGGTATTTAATGGATTTACTATTCTACCGTTCAGTAGGTATGAACAGCAAATAAAAGTTGATTTGTTCTGGAAATAAAAAATCACCAAAATGTACTTGGCCAAATTGCCGCCCAGATTCAAAGTTTTACCTGAACCATAAGGTGTCAAAAAGCTCGAGCAAGTAATGCACCAGCAGGTTGCCACCAGGATGAGGATATCACATCTGTAATCTCCTCGCAAAAGATTACATCAAGAATGGATTAGAAGGTATAAGACGCTGCCTTGCTGCTTCCGATCAAAAGTTCATTGTTTCTAACTGTGCCTGCCAGGTGCCTCAGACAGCTAACAAGGCTGGCAGGACAGTGATAGGAATTGCCTCTTTTTCTCTTCACTGTATCTGGGACTAAAAGGTATATTTTCTTAATAATATTTGTATATCATCCTTTCCTCCAATACCAAAAAATATGAAATGCTGCTCTCAGGTCCCCATCCAAATTGAGCAAGGATTAATTATCATTTAAATTGACTAGTCAACATAAAATGTAATAGTACTTTGCTTTTCCTTAAGATCATGTAAATTCTTTGCCTTTTAAAAAACGTAATCATATACTGTAACTAATACTTAAAATAAGCCAAACTAAATAGGTATACCGTTGGGTTGTAACAGCCACATGGCTTGGGTTCTGGAACCTGCTACAGATGCCAAAATGTGCATATGTTCAGGCCACGTTATGTACAGTGACATAGGAAAATGACAGCCCTTATATAAAATGGACAACCCAAAAAAATGCTGAAGTGAGCCTGAGGATCTGTGGATTGGCAAGAGGCTACGGTAGGGCTGCCTACACATCAGCATAGTGCTTGGTGCACAGCAAAACCTGGAGCCCCGGTGGCGCAATGGGTTAAACCCCTGTGCCCAGGACTGATGGCCGACAGGTCAGAGGTTCAAATCTGAGGAATTCTGAAGAAAGCGCAGATGAAGGAAAATGAGAAAAGTCTCCTACAGATATGGTAAAACATAAAAAAAACATCTGGGCATCCTCTATGCAAAGTTCTTGCAGACAGCCAATTCTCTTACACCAGAAGCAACTTGCAGTTTCCCAAGTCACTCCTGACACGAAAAAAACCCACCAAAAATAAAACTTGCTATCTGTAGGGGGGTATTATTTTTGAGCAATGCTGACTTTACTCTACTGACCTGGAGCTCACGGATATGGTGGGCCAGCTTGAAAGCAAAACAATGCATAATATGTCCAAATAATATAAATGGATATACAATTATTAAATAATGTTTAAAGAGAAGAAAAAATCTCAAGTCCATTTATTGTAAACATCACATATAGAAAATCCACAAGGTTACTGAAGTTGGAAAGGTTATCTGAAATCCCCTATCATTATACTCCGCAGTGTATTTTACAAGGGTGGTTAAGCTCTTTAGAATAATATTGCAATCCACAAAGCAAACTTTAACCTCGCATAACTACACCTCTAACCTGTTGGTCGTTTTTCTTTTACAGAATATTTGAACATTGAAAAAGGTATCTCATAATGTCGAGAGATCTCTCCAAAAAACAAACAAATGGTGATGCTCAAGATATTTCAAACATGTGGAGTGACAACACTATTACTCCTGTTTTGGCTCTCCCTCAATCTCAAGTGAGAAAACATTTGAAGTTTTTTTTCTCATATAAAAAAATTAACATGTAGTACAGATCTGCATTCCTAATCTTTCTTAAATTTCTCCATCATACATCCCAAGGGCTGATCCTAAGATCTTTCACAACTTCCTCACTTAAATTTCATTTCTGATTCAACGGGAAGGTAAGAGAATAAACGTAAGAGACACAGAGAAGTTCATTTATACTGGAGAATTGTCATGTCTTTATATCATATCAAGGTCTCCTGCAAGGAGTAATATCCTCAATTAATGTCAATCCTAACATAAATGCAATCAGTGACCATTTTAAGCGTGAATTCCAAAACACGTTTTTGTAGCAAGGCTGCTTCTTGAGAAACGTTTTCCTTAAAAACATAAAATAGCAGAACAATCCGAAGTCATGTTTTAAACCAGTGATTCCCAAAATCAGTGTTTTGCACTTCAACTTTTGTCTTGGCCAATGACATGGAATTATTGGAGCTAAGGTCCAAAACACAAGAATCTAACTCCAAGAATCTCCCTGATAGCAATGCCTGATGGGACACTCTGGAAGTTATGATTCCTCAAAGTAACTTTTCAAAACCCTGGCAATCACTACAATACTTGAATTCTCTTAGCATCATGCCTGCCTATCTGGCCAGTTATTTTGCATTTAGAGAAATTATACCAGATGGGAAGAATAAATGTCAGAAGTGACTTAAGTGGTAGCATAGGAGTCTCATATGTGGCATTATAAAAGCAGCTTTGCCAAGTTTCAAATGAAGTCTCTTTGTTGTAACAATGTTAATCATTATATAAACACCCTAAGTGGTATAAATCTCTCACTAGAGGCAAATTTAAAAAGTGAAAATGTTTCTACTTTAATGAGTTTGATTTGGCTACTATATAATGGAATGTTCTAAGAAATGGGTTGCAAACCAATTATGCCGAATCAGCCACCCAAATTCATTCAAATAACTTTTTTTAAACCATAATAAAATATATAGAAATCCATCCCTTGGAATGTACATTATAGCCAGAAAAATAGACAAAGGTAACATGGAGGGAAAGCAAAGAACAGACTAGCAGAGTAGAAGAGCAGGCAACCTATATATGCCTTCATCTTAATGGCTTATCAGGGGATTAACTCAGAGTTAAATTCAGTGAAAACTGTCGTAGGTGATAATACAATCTGTCTGTTCAAAAGGCTTTCAGACTATAGCACCACTTCATACCAATGCCAATTTCCAGCAGTGTATAGTACAGACACTAATTCAGATTATGACAGGCATGGGCAAGCTATTTTTGCCTTTGGGCCCCATTTCAAGCCTGGCCAGAAGGGAGGGAAGCCGTTCACATGCTGGGCAGGATGGGCCCAGGAGGGATAGGGCTTGGGAGAGGATGGGTTCAGGAGGGGGGAGGACAAGGCCTGGGTCATCCTCAGATTGTCCTTCCAGCATATGGACAGGGCTACTTGCCCCATCCTTATGCCAGGAGGAAGGTAGGACACGTGGCGACTGCCTCAACCCTCAGACTGTGCTCTTAGCATTATGCCAGGAGGAGGGCGATACAGGTGCCAACTGAGAATGTTCCAAAGGGCTCTCAGATGCCACGTGCCTTCCTTGAGCTGTCCTCAAGGATGGGGCCACTCACACTGTCCTTATGCCAGGAGGAGGGCGAGACACATGGTGGCTGAGAGCACTCCAGAGGACTCTCAGCTGCTGTGTGCCTTCCTCCCTTGTCTTTTTGGCATAATAAAACAGCGGGCCACCATGTCCTTATGTCAAGAGCACAGGGAAAATGAGGAGGTCCTGAGGTAAGCACCTAGGGAGCCACATCCAGCCCTCAGGCCTTAGTTTGCCCATGTCTGGAGTATGATGATTCAGCCTCAACTTCTCAATATTCCAAAGCATCACTACACAGGGAAAACATTTTATAAACAGGGTATGGGATAATCTTTGATGAAAAAATACTGAAAGCCTGGCATTTCTTAAACTGAACTTCAGGTGCATTTATACTGGATTTTAAATTGGCATGTTTTAATAACGATTGATTTAATGTCTTGTTTTTAATGAATTGTTGAATGTTTTTATGACTGTGATGGCACCAAATAGTGCTTGCTGTGAGGCTGCCCTGAGTCCCCCCTCGAGGGTGAGAAGGGTGGGGTACAAATGCAGGTTAGTTAATTAATTGTTTTATGTTTAATGACTCCTTTTATTTCACTTCATCTCAAATGAATTCCACTTCTACATGTACCCCTAATGATCCTATGTTGTTGTTTTGGGGATTTTTTGAAATTCTTCTGATAGCTTCCTTAGGTTTTTTTTTCAAAGCAAGAAAGCTTCTGCTCAGGTCCTCACTGTTCATCAGTTGGTCTCTAAGATCTCTAATCATTTTCCTCCTGTCCTTTGAATCTGTTCCAGCTGGTCAACAGCATCTCTATATACAGAATTATGCAGAATGGAACACAATATTTTAGCAACTTTCTTCTGTGCTAGAACATAATAATGGATATTTTATATAAATAAATGGTATTGCTTAAAACATTCCAACTGTACCATGACTGTTGCATGGAAAAGTTTGAAGCTCAGAAGAGTAATCTTGCCAGACACAACATAATGCCTAATTTGTTTGCCTGCTACCTAGTCTGTTGTGTAGGCAACAGTGATGGAAGTCAAGGATAAAGAATAGATATGGAGTTGGAAACCTCCCTAATTATTAAGACTTGTTTTACAGAGGCAAAAGAAATACATATTATATAGGAATGTGAGGAACGTATTGAAAATGTCAATCTTTCTGCTCATTCAAATACGGTGGAAGTGCTCCAAGATGCAGGGATATTGAGTTAAAGATCCCCACAGAAATTATGTGAACTGAATATTATGCACTATCTTCAGCCTATCCTTTTGTTGCATTATAACTATTCCCTAGGAATGGGGGGGGGGGGGCGTTTATGCCTGAGGCTCATTTAATCACTTCTAAGGTAAATATCTGTAATGATTCCTCACGAATGTCATTTCGAATGATTATAACAGCTTTTCATTTCTGTAATTCTATGCTTTGAATTCTAACTGACAAAAAAAACAATCTGTAATTGCAGTGGAAATCCAATTCATATTGTCTTCGCTTAAAATATGAACAAAAGCAGTGCAAAAGAAGAAAGCTTCAGCTAAAAAGTTGTGAGAAAGAAAATTCCTCTTCCTAACATAAAATAAATTGCACATAAATGAGAGTGAACAAATGTACTATCTCCTAAACCTAAGAGCACTGAACTCTCTGATTACATAACTTTACAGCATTGGAAGTTGCCTTATACTGAGTCAGGCTCTTAACATATCTTATCAACTATGATTAATAGGAACGGATCACCAGAATTAGCTACGTGGTTTACATCCTACCTTGCTCCAAGGTTTGTAATGAAAGGAAACTTACAAACCTCAACTAGTGCTTCTTTTGTGATAACTAGCAATTCCGCCCCCACCTTTGCCAGGGACCCTAATTATGCGTTATTATTATTGTATTTGCATACTTTCTTTGCAACTTGTCACAGAAAGCTAACCTACATATTAAGCATTCATCTATAAACTAATAATTTAAAAGGCTCCTATAAAACACAATTAAATATACTTTTGAAGTATAAATTAAACCAATTATACTATCAATACACCAATCAAATGGCCTAAAAACACCAAGCTAAAAATAAACTGGCAGTAAGACGAAGTCCAGCCCATGCATCTTAAACCATCAAAGATTTATCAGGCAATCAGCTGATAAGGCCCGTTAAAGGGATTCGCCTAACCTGTTTTGAAAGGCAACTTCAAAATCCATTATACTTTCAGTGCACCTCTGAACGTGGTGGGACTGACAGAGGGTTTCCACAAATGAAGGTTTCATGAAGGAATCCTTCCTAGTCTTACTGAGAGGTGGCCTTTAATATAGGTTCTAATCAGACTCAATCCTACTTAGATTCCCCAACCAGACCTCTCAAACATTCAGGGTGTATAGTGCTATACAAATACAGGGAATCCCATTGGAAGGGGAAATCATTCTTGGAAGAGTTATCATGGGGAAAAGGTGTCTCCACTGAAGCTTTCTCACCAATCCTCAACAAGCCACATTTTTCAAAATCCAATTATCACAGGGACAGAAAATAAGGTGAAATCTTCTGAACAGAGGCAAAGGCAACAAAACCAATACCACAGGGATGTTCACCCTTCTCTATCCAAAGCTTGGAGTTGCACTTTAAAAATGGACCTGTTCCAACTTACATACAAATTCAACTTAAGAACAAACCTACAGAATCTATCTTGTCATAAGTTGGGGACCGCATGCAGTGTTTAAAACAAATTTTAGTTGAAATGAGTTACAGTAGAGTCTTGCTTAACCAACCTTCGCTCATCCAACATTCTGTATTATCCAACGCAATTTGCCGCCCGCACGGATCAACAGCTGTTTCAATACAATGCAATGTTTTTTCTGCTAAATTCGTAAATACAGTATTTACTACATAACTGCTTTTTCTATTGATTTGTTGTAAAAGTTGATGTTTTGGTCCTTAATTTTAAAATCATAACATAATTTGATGTTTAATAGACTTTTCCTCGATTCCTCCTTATTATCCAACATTTTTGCTTATCCAACGTTCTGCCAGCCCATTTATATTGGATAACTGAGACTCTACTGTACTATGTCCTTTGCAAAGGAGAATTTCTATTATTACTTAACTACAGTTGGATATGCTACAAGACACTGAAAATATGGGAGACGTGTGTCTAAATTTCTACAACTGAAATTATTAATGTTGATGCTACCATTTTAGTGCATTAATTCCCGAATTCATTTGAATGCATAATTGGTGTGAAAGCCAAAATTAGTTCTAATCAGGCCAAATTTCAGAAGCAAGTGCATAGCGGTGGCTCACTTATTATCAGATGTTTGTTTTATCTTTGATCAGCCCATTATTCTTCTCTCTACATCTGCATAAATCTGTGATGAATTACAATTTAATGTATCAGTATCTCTATCTAACTATGCTTCACATTACATTTTCTAATCATCTATAGCAGTCTTTCATTATTTGCTTATTGTGATATCTATACAGTGTATTTGAACTTCTAAAATACAATACTACAATGCTTTCTACTGAAATCCAAAGGCTATAAACCAGGCATGGACAAACTTTGGCCCTCCAGGTGTTTTGGACTTCATCTCCCACAATTCCTAACAGTCGCAGGCCCCTTCCTTTTCCCGCTCAGCCACTTAAACTGATTATTTTTCTAGGTCTGATCAATCAAGAGGTGAAATACCAACTTCCCCAAAAACTGTCTCCAAGGACCATCATAATAATCGGTTGTCATTCAGGGCGGGATAATAAACCTATCATTGTGTTGTCGAAGGCTTTCATGGCCAGAATCACTGGGTTGCTGTGAGTTTTCCAGGCTGTATGGCCATGTTCCAGAAGCATTCTCTCCTGACGCTTCACTCCCATCTATGGCCGGCATCCTCAGAGGTTGTGAGGTCTTTTGGAAACTAGGCAAGTGGGGTTTATAGATCTGTGTAATGTCCAAGGTGGGAGAAAGAACTCTTGTCTGTTATGTGTAAATGTTGCAATTGACGACCTTGATTAGCATTGAATAGCCTTGCCATTTCAAAGCCTGGCTGCTTCCTGCCTGGGGGAACCCAAACCCTATCATGTAGGAACAAATCACATTTTGGAAAGGGATTAACTTGGAGAGGTTGGACTGACACATTCCCTATTACTTTTCCGCAAGTAGGTGAAATAATTTTTATTGCAATAGGCCTTCAAAAATGTGTTTCTATAAAGGGGAATGAGCTAGGCTTTTATTTGTTTTTAAAAAAACTGATTTACATGTCTAACTAGTTTTAATGTTATGATGGTTTAATTGCTTTTTATGCTGTGAATTTTAACTATGTTTTATATGGTGGTGGTGAGATACTTAGGTACATCTGTGCTGTCAGGTTTAAGTAATTAATGGAGCAATAAGAAAGTTTACATAAACATTGAAGCAGCAACCACTTTCTAAAAAATGTAACACACCTCCATACCATAAATCCTAATACAAAGATTTTACAAGGACTTTCCACAGCTTGATTGATACACATGTTGGCTTTCCTAGATGCACGAAACTGGTTTGTTTGGCATGATGCTATATAGAAGACTTGCAACCACCCATTTTTATAGGAAATGTCAGCTCTAATCCCTGTAACTCTTTCTTTGTTACTTCTCAATAGATTTTTATTTTCCAAACACTATTCACTGGGCTGGGTCACTAGGTAGTACTAGGAACCCAAAAAGTAGAACAAAATTTAGCATTGCCAGAACAAAGACATATAACTAAAATAAATTGAACTGATATTACATAGCGAGGCAAGCATAAATACTTAAAAATTTCTAGCATTCTTGCAGTCATTATGCTGCATAAAATGATTATTTCCAAAACAGCATTACTGTGAATTATCACTACTGCTGCCTAGCAACCAGCATTATTTTTTGAACATGGAGCTCTATAAACTAGTAGTATCTGGAATTTGTGCAAATGAGCATTCATTTGTGGGATGAAGAGACACATTCATCTTAAAAATCAGACAGAGATAATGTAATGCATTTAGAGAAACAAAGCAATGGCAACCATTTCTCTACACGTTAGTAAAATCTTCTCATTATTGCCTTACCTAAGGCTTTTAAAGCGTGGTTCTGAGAAACTGCCATTCCTTTATCTCCCCTAAAGAGTATAAGGATTTTAACATGCTTTGGCATTTAAGAAACAATAGAGCAAAAAAAGAAGTTTTGTAATGCAAAGGTTTATCATTTCTGTACTAAGCTCCTGCGCTTGCAAACATCCTCATGAATTTCTGTAAAAAAATAAAATTAGTGTCAGTAGTGACTTGAGAAACTGCAAGTTGCTTCTGGTGTGGGAGAATTGGCTGACTGCAAGGACATTGCCCAGGGATGCCCATACATTTTACCATCCTGTGGGAGGCTTCTCTCATGTCCCTGCATGGGAAGGTGGGGCTGACAGACGGGAACTCACCCCATCTCGCAGATTCGAACAGCTGATCTTCAGGTCTGCAATTCAGCTGGCACAAGGGTTTAATCCATTGCACCACCGTGGCTCCTACGTTGTGTTCAAATACCCTTGCTGTACAGAAGTCATTAGCAAATATTCTTTAAACCTCTATTCTTAATAGGTTTGGTCTTTTAAAATATTTAGATTTGGAAACTCAGTGGATCAATCATTTTAACTAGGCCCTTTAGCTGAGGAAAATCAGTCCTCACTCAGGAGCTCTGCGTGTATAAAGGATTGGTTATACTGAAAGCAATGGGTGAAGTCATGCAAATGAGATTGAGACTAGACACTGAATGCGTAGTGCAAATCTCAAATTCCATTTGATGTGAATTTTTAAACACCTTCGGGATAGACCTATATGCTGCTAGCCATATGCTTCAAATTTGGCCAAATTGCAAAACTCACACTGAAGAGGAGGTTTGGGAAAACTGAATGAATAAAAGCAGAACTCCAAATTGAGGTGAATCAGCAACTGTCAATTCTGGACTTAAAATGGGGAAAGAGAGGAATAAATATTCTTTGATTTTCGTGACAGTCTATGGCAGTGTTTCCCAACTTTTTTTGAGCTGCGGCACACTTTTTACATTTACAAAATCCTGGGGCACACCACCAACCAAAATGACACAAAATGACACTCTAACACAGTGATACATATAGTTAATATGTTTTTAAATGTATTTATACACTCAGTATAAAATCTGGGCCTATTTCGATGAACACAACATAGATATCCTGTTGAGCAAGACACGAAGGTCTTGCTCAACAGCTGTCAGTCTCTCTGTTTTTAGTTTTTTATCGCAGTCAAGCTTGAGAAGCTCATCTCACACAGATATGTGGTTGAAAACGGGAGCAATGTCAAAATAGCTGCCGCCATTTTGATGCAAGGGAGCAACGTGAGCGTGTTCAGGAGGGGAGGGAGGAAGACGTGGGGCGAGTCTGCGCAGTAGCGCCCGCATGGGTCACGTCTTCCTCCCTCCCCCCTCCCCTCCTGAGCAAAGCGAGGCAAAGCGAGCAGAGTGAGGCTGGGAAGAAGGGAGCCCGACTGGAGAAGAAAAAGTGTTTGGCAGGAGGGGAAGGAAAGGGTATTGGAGATTCAAATTTCCCATGGCACACCTGATGATTGCTAACGGCACACTAGTGTGCCACATGGGGAAACACTGGTCTATATATAATCATATTTATTTGCGGACTGCAATTCAGATTCAAATCAAGTGACCTCCAAGATAGTCCAAGGCAAAGTGGGCTGTTTTCTAGTCTGCTAATCCAGAAGATTACAGTGGGATTCTGGTATCCATTCAGTTTTGGTCCAGGACCTCCTTGTGGATGCCAAAATAGGTGGATGCTCAAGTTCCACCGCATGCAGTGGTGTAGTGAAATGGTGCCTCTTATATAAAACGGTAAACAAATGAGTCGCAGAAGAATTTAAGGATTTGTGAAATGGTAAGAGGTGACAGAAGTACATATCTATACATCAGCGTAATAGTGACCAAAGTTCTGCAAAATCAGTGTTTGCTTCTTGGATCCTTCCCCGTGCCCAAATATTTTTTGAGGTGTGATTGGTTGAATCCATGGATGCTGAACCAATGGTTACAAAGATCTGGCTGTACTTGGATTTTGACCAAGTTTGGCTAATGCAGGCTTAAAATGACTCGCACAATTCATTGTATAAGGTTTGGGTAGCTGAGTCTAGCCATCCCCACCCCACCCCCACCCCCACGCTCCCAGCATGGCTGTCGTCACTCCCATCATGGGAATGGTGGGAAAAACAACCAACTGGGTTGAAAACCATGACTTAATCTTATTGGCTGCTAGGGGCGGACCTGATAGCAGACACAGCATGTAAAGGGGGCCATCTGGACCTCGCTCCTCAGTTGCCTTCCAGCACTCAAAGTGAAGGAGGAAAGTGGAGGCAGCAAAGAGGAACTATGAAGATTGGATGAGCAGGAGGAAGAAAGAGGAACAGGCAGCAGGAATAATATGGTGGATGGTAGCAGTGCTTGGTGTGTCCTGAACCGCTGGGATGAATGGTGGAGGCATTGGTCAGATGAAGGGCTAGAGCCCCTTTGTAAGGGCTCTTTAGGAGCGAGTCATTTAGGGTCAGCCTGATCAGAGGACTAAGGAGAATACATTCAATAAGTAAAGAAATCTGACCTATCTCTTCAAAAATGCCCAAAGGTTTCCTGATGAGGTTCAGGGTTGTAGAAAGTTAAGTTTAACTCTTTGTCTTATGCCTTAGCTGCCTTGCTTGTGCAAGAAATCAAAACCTGGTCATGCTTGAAGTTGATGTGCTATTTCTTTTTTTAAAATAAGCAGATTCCTCCACTGAGAATATCTGAATCATGCCCTTCTTCATTTTGAATATAATAGCATGAACTCAACGGGACACAATCTAGTACATACACTATCATAATCTGAATTGTATTGTCGAAGACTTTCATGGCCAGAATCACTGGGCTGTTGTAGGTTTTTCGGGCTGTATGGCCATGATGTAGAAGCATTTTCTCCTGACGTTTCGCCTGCATCTGTGGCAGGCATTCTCAGAAGGTGTGAGGCATCCTCAAAGGTTGTGACCTCACAATCTCTGAGGATATTTGCTACAGATGCAGGTGAAACATCAGAAGAAAACGCTTCGAAAACAAGGCCATACACCCCGAAAAACCTACAACAACCCGTAATCTGAATTGTTCTTTGAAAGGGGGTTCAATACCACCTCCCACTTCAATGATATCAACACTGGCTGCTGTATCTCAAGCTCTGCATGTTCTCCAGCTAATCATATTTTCAGAACTATTTCTATTTGATATCTGGCAAAATGTCTGATCAAATCAAGCACATTCTTTACAAACGGATTCTGCAAATAGCTTCACTGAGAGAAAGCTTTGTGCTTCTTTCCATGAGATAGATGCAAACAGGCACAAGTGTTTTGGCACCTTTATGTTCGGAAACTCAGAAGAGTGTGAAGGAACAGCTGTGAATCACGGCAGCAAGAGATTGCCCAGTACATGAATGAAAGATGTCTGCAGTGCTACTTTTCTTTTGCATGCATACTGCCAAGAAAAACAGCTGCTGAAATTAACTAAAACTGATACTTTGTAGGCTAAGTTTGGTGGCATTTTCTCCAGTACTTCTTCACTGTCTTATTTTCAGAGCCACACAATCAGAATTAAGTATATCGACATAAAAGAGGTGCATTATTATAAAGAACCTAGTCTAGAAGGATTTCAAACCAGTATTTAGCTGAGAAAAATCATGATTAGTCATATAATCTAGATTTAACTCATCAATAGCTAGTTATTGGAGCTAATTTTAATAGAAAATGAAAAGCAGATAATCCACTTAAAATTCTCAGCTAGACATGAGATTATTCAAGAGTGGGAAGGTAATCATACTATATTACTATTTCATTATTAACTGCAGTGACATGTGGCTTTTATGCCACTCAGGAAGTAAATTCAATCTGAGCTTCTGTCCAAACTTCAAATAATTTATCTAAAATGATTATCCTTGTCCCAAAGCTAGGTTCAGCAGATCCTGAACAGCTCCTTTAATGTTCAGACAAAATCTCAGAGCAAAGTTACTGATTTGTTAACATAGAATCCTTCAACTTACTAACATGGGATCCTTCAAATTGTTATTCACACATTGCAAAATCAAGTGATGGTGGCTCATGTTAGGACAACGGAATATAAAGAAGCTCCTTTCTAGAGTCAAGATACATTTAGCTCAGTATAATGATGATGATGATGATGATGATGATGATGGAGGATTACAACAATCAACAGATACAGATATTAATATAAGTAATAGACAATAAACAACAATAACAGTAACCTCAACATTCAGTGGCAGAGGCTTACCAGGTTTTCAATGGTTTTTAAAAAATTTGTATCAAAAGCATGGCATATTGCACAAATAAGTATTAAACTGATAAAATAGAGGGAGAACAAACAGCTAAATAAGTTTTGACCAAAACCGGCAATAGCGACCGCTTTGTCTGTAGCTTTAAACAATTCTTCCTCTGTGTGTGAGGCAGGGCATCTTGGGCAAGCCTACAGATGCAAAGTTGTTTGTTCTGCTCCACAGTCGCACAAGTTGAAGGATTCTTCTAGGTAGTGCCATTTTGCCAGGTTGTCTTTTGATCTGCTCACTCTACTTCTTCTTTTTTTTGAAATATATTTATTGGGGTTTTGTCGTTAACAGTAAAAGTGGGGGAACAATTTCAGGTAAAGGACAGTAGGAACAGGAAAAAGAGATAGAGGGGTCTGGATGGTGGGCTTAGGAGGAAGGGGTGGAGAGGCAGGAGAGGGGGATGGGGGGGAAGGGGGAGAGTCTGGGTGGGGATGCGCTGGGGGGCATGATGGGTTGGCTTCCGGAATTGTTGTATAATCCCTTTTGCTTAGTCCTCGTGAGGGGGGGGGGGTTAAGATGTGAGTGTCATTAAGAGTAAGGGTGCAAGGTACTCTTGGAGGTTCCGTTTGGTTGACCTTTGGTATTCTCCTTCCCCTTTGTCAAATATCTTGAGTGTGTTGGTTTAGCTCTCCAGACTTTAGGTGGTTCACGAAGGGCATCCAATCAGTTCTCCTCAATTTTGTCCCCTCCAGTTCGCTCATGTAGTATGTCAACTTGTCCATACTCATGATGTCTTGGGCTTTGTTTGCCCATTCTGTGAGCCCGGGCACCTCCGCTGACTTCCACTCTCTTGCATATACCATCCTCGCTGCCGTGGAGAGCAACAAGAACAGTCTCTCGGCATTCTCGTCTGGGAATACTCTGTCGTCCACTATTCCGAGTAGGTAGGCCTCTGGTGTCAATTCCAGTGTGACCCGTAGAATCTTCTGCATTTGAATGTGCACCACTTTCCAGAATTTCGAGACTTCCTGACAGGACCACCACATGTGGTAGAAGGTGCCTGTCTGTACCCTGCATTTCCAGCACTTAGTCTGGGCGTTCTTATACATCAGGCCAAGCTTGTGGGGTGTCATGTACCATCTGTAGAACAGTTTGTACCAGTTCTTTTTAAGATCAATGGCGTATGTGATTTTGATTTTCTTCCGCCAGATCTTTTCCCACTCTCGCATGCTGATCGTACGGCCGATGTTTTGTGCCCATTTTGTCATATAGGTTTTTACCTGTTCGGTCTCAGTTGACCATTCCAGGAGTCGTAGATAGGCCTTGGAGATTAACTTCTTCTCCTTATTCAGAAAGTTTTTCCAGAAGTACTCTCCTTCTGCAAAGCCTGCCTGTTCATCTCTCTGGAAGCATGCTCTGATGTGCAGATACTGAAGCCAGCTGAGGGTTTTGCATTGTTGTTGTAGTTGAGTCTTCGATTTTAGGCTCCTCTTCTCCCCCACTCTGACTGTCATTTCCCCATATGTAGGCCATTTGGTCCATCCTAGTAAAGTTCGTTGGTGGGCTTCAATGGGTGATACCCAAAGAGGGGGTTTTCGGTAAAATCTTCCCTTGTAAGTTTCCCATATCTTCAACAACGCAGTTCTTAATGGGTGACTCTTGAAGTTTTCACGTGCTCACTCTACTTCTGAATCTGTTCAGGGACTTCCAAATTGCCCATTCTTAGTTTGCCACTGGAGGCAGACCCTTGTGTGGGTGGGTGGGTGGGGGCATCCAACTGGGATTTCCTGGTCTAGCTGTTGCTGGGGGAACATTAAGAGGAGTGGTGGTTCTCATGAAACTTTCCCTTGATTTAAGTCTACTGGGAGGAGGCTGGTAGCCATGCAGTAGGTGGCTTTCACAGTGTTCAACCTTATTTGTCTCATAGTTAGCAGCAACTTCTCAACGCACATTGGGGTGGGAGGGAGAATGCCAGCAAACCTATAGCTTATGGCTTTTCAGATGGGGCAAGGAGACTTTCCCAGCTCTACTCCAATATGACAACAATTGTTGCCTATGGTCTGTTAGTGTGGGACACAATTTTATCAATGGAAGGAGAAGATCATAGGTGAAAACTCCATTGACAAGAATAGAAGCAAGCCATGAGCACTTTTCAGTGGATTATCCTCTACATTATATCTACATATTGAATTGTTACAAAATATATAACCAGACTAATTTCCTTAAGTAAAAAAATTAAAAGGAAAATATAAATTTATAAGCATAAGAAATTAGTAATATGATGGGTACAAAGGATTAGTGTTAGGAGTCAGGTCCCTAACGCTTTCATTGCTATGGATTCTACACCAAGAAATCTGAAACAGCTATTCAAACTAAGGATGGCATCAAATACATGGCTCCAGCCTATCTTGATTTTTAACAAGACCAATATCTAGGAAAAAACACACAGAGATTGAACTAAAATCATGAGTGGATTTATTACACCAGTGATGTGTGGAGCCACCTGCCATCACTGCATGTTTTGCACTGGTCTCTGAATCTTTGAAACAGTTACACTGCTTTTCAATCTTTCACCCTCACTAATAAAGAGGTACAGGGTTCAAATCTGAATTTGCACTTGAAGCAGAGGAACTCTAAAATCGAGCCAAAATTAATATTATTCAAGTATTTATAAGACGTCTTTTAGAACATCGCCCTACAACAGTGCTTGCTTTTCTCACTGTTTATTTGTTTAGTCTCTTCCGACTCTTCGTGACCTCATGGACCAGCCCACACCAGAGCTCCCTGTCAGCCATCTCCTCCCCCAGCTCCTTCAGGGTCAAGCCAGTCACTTCAAGGATACCATCCATCCATCTTGCCCTTGGTCGGACCCCCTTCCTTTTTCTTTCCATTTCCCCAGCATAATTGTCTTCTCTAAGCTTTCCTGTATTCTCATGATGTGGCCAAAGTACTTCATCTTTGCCTTTACTATCCTTCCCTCCAATGAGCAGTCGGGCTTTATTTCCTGAAGTATGGACTGGTTGGATCTTCTCATGATCCAAGGCACTCTCAGAACTTTCCTCCAACACCAGAGTTCAAAAGCATCTATCTTCCTTCGCTTAACCTTCCCTATGGTCCAGCTCTCACATCCGTAGGTTACTACGGCGAATACCAATGCTTTTACTATGCGGATCTTCATTGCCAGTGTGATGTCTCTACTCTTCACTATTTTATTGAGATTGGTAATTGCTCTCCTCCCAAGAAGTAAACGGCTTTTCTCATATGGATACTTTAAAAACTTGCCCCAGTTTCCCCCTTCATTGTCAAATCATATGCAACTGACTTTCTGTTTTGCTTCCTTTTGGAGGCTTCTCTAGTAAAGAACACCAGGCAAAACTTAGCAGAAACCACCAAATGCCAGTTAAGATTGTTATGACTCTGCCGTGCGAAAAGGCTATTGGTCATCAACATCTAGCTTTGAGTATATAAGCACGCACATTGAGAATGAGAGACAAAGAAACTTACTTGTATGGAATGTGTTTGCTACCATTGACCAGGGCGAGGATGACATTGCCCAATGCAGACAATGAAAGACAGAGTCCAGAACCTCCTTCTCGATTTTTGCTGAGAGGTTTAACACAGCTCCCAAGGTCAATGAGGTGTAAGCGGCTTCGGCCTCCTGACACTGTCAAAAAAGTAATTAAAGACACAAAGTAATTATTTTCAGACACAAAAGAAAGATGTGGCATTGGGAAATATTGTAAAGTTGGAAATATTAAACTATTTCCTTGTTGGAGGTCATATTAACCTCAGGGGGATTCATTTCTGAGTGAATACATAAAGGAAGGTGCTAAAAGAAAAGTTTTCATGATTTGACGAGTGCAAACAATGCAGAATTAAAGGAATTATAAAATCACACAGATCATTATTTAATTATTGAGGGCCACCGTTGTGTAGTCTATTTATATTTTTATCCATGTTAAAATATCGTTTATACTTTACCGCAAGACATCAATAAACTTGTTTGTGTGTATGTTTGTGTTGAGGGGGTGCCAATTACAGAAAATAGTTTGAGGGAGTGATGGCAAGACAGCTGGCCAAATTATTCTACATGAGCCATATACAACTCATTGAAAATCCAAAGGCCATTTCACACTTCGCAATTGCACCGCTGTGATTCCATTTTAGCTGCACAATTCTATTCTATGCAATCCTGAGATTTGCTATGTTGAAAGGTATATTTAAAATTATCAGCAAGATCGCTCTAGAGACTTTCCAAATCCCCGAATCCCACAGGATTTTGCCATGGCAACTAAAGTGGAACCAAAAAACAATAATTCTATAGTGTGAAAAGATCCCAGGTGCTGGAAGTTCAGCTGAATTTTCTTCACAGACCAAACAGACCAAAGTGTTAATGTTAATGTTAATATAATGCAGTATCAAAATGTTCTCAAAGACCTAAATGAAAGTTTTGATATATAACTTAAGTGTGAAGTACACTGGCAAATTCTTCTGAAAAATAACTGGATATTTGGATTCTTAACTGTGGGGAACTCAGCATGCAAACCATTACCAGCTTTCTGCCAGCAGAAAGGAGGAAAAAGTATCAAATATTCATTTTTTAAATTATTGTTTTACTGTTTCCCTCAGACTGCAGGTAATGTAAGGGAAACCATTTAGAATAACTCCTAGGCTTGTGCAAAAATATCTTATACATGAAGCTTAAACTTATTTTAAGTACTCTTAACTCAATAAATAATCCTTAGCATAAACTACACCCACATTACTGTACTTTATTTTATGGAACATTTCAGGGGTTTAAAAAAACCCCCAATGTAGATTAATCTTCAAAGACTTCAATTAATTTATGCTTTTCATTTCAAAATGAACAATAGTTATGACTGGGAGAGGTATATGTAATTCAAATCTTTGGACATGCATATTCAATCAAACATCTTTATTTCCGTTCAATAGAGCATAAAAGTATCAGAATAAAGATGCATCCGATAAAATGCATACAAAATACAATAAAACATCTAATTCTTAAGACAACAAAGCCATTCAATTAAGTATAGTTAACGTTATTCTGTGATCTAGTAAGAATTGCCTGATTGAAGGTGAATTGAATTGACATTAAGTCTGGCCGTGTCCGACTCTGTGGGGGGGGGGATGCTCATCTCCATTTCTAAGCCGAAGAGCTGTGTTGTCCACAGACACCTCCTAGATCATGTGGTCAGTATGACCGCATAGGTCACATTATCTACCCATAGAAGCGGTACCTACTGATCTACTTACGTTAGCATGTTTTCCAACTGCTAAGTTGGCAGAAGCTGGGGCTAACATTGGGAGCTCACTCTGCCCCCTGGATTCGAACTACCGGCCTTTTGATCAGCAAGTTCAGCAGCTCAGCGGTTTAACCCGCTGCACCACCAGGGGCTCCTGATTGAAATACTACTAATACTACTACTACTAATAATAATAGTAATAATAATAATATTTTAGGGTGAATGTGTTCTGAATTAAGACTCAGAAGCTATGTTCCTCAAAATTGAGGGAGGAAGGTCAAACTGTGAATGATCCATGGTCTTCTTTATAAAAACAAACTTCAAAATGTCAGCATATTCAAGGAGGTCCTAGTGATCAAGAGACACACCATAAATGCTTTGAATAAATACAGAGCAACTTAGTATGTAACAAAGCATGATAGTACGGTTTCCCTTTCTCACTGAACAACTTCGTGTGAGTGAGGAAATGCATCATACAATGACATCAAACAGCTTCTGCAGTGTTATATATACCAGTGTTTCTCAACCAGTGTGCCGTGGCACACTAGTGTGCCGTGAGCGATCATCAGGTGTGCCGCGAGAAAAGCTCTCTGCCCCCCTTCCTTCCCCCCTCCTCCTGCCGAACTCCTGCTGCTTGGGAGAGGAGGAGGAAGGGATGGGCGGCCGCAAAGAAAAAGAAGGGACTGGGGCACCGCCTCCTTCGGCTGTTTCCCCAACCAGCCTCCAATCTGCCATGACTCCCGCCATGACTCTCACCCCTTGCTTGTTGAAGCCGCGTGGAGGAGGAGCCCCGCCTACTGAAGCCCGTCCACCGCTCATGCTCCTCCTCTGTGAGAGAGCTGAAGCCGGGGGGAGGGGGGGCATGACACAGCCTGGCTCCGCCACCGCCCCCCGGCTTCAGCACTTCCATAGCTTCGCCAGCCTTGAGGGGGCAGTGCCAAGCCAGCGGTGGCAGAGCCAGCACAATGCTGGCTTGGCACTGCCCCTCAAGGCTGGCGGCTGTGGAGAACTGAAGCCAGGGAGGGGCGGGGCATGGTGTGGCCTGGCTCCTCCCCCCTGGCTTCGCACTCCCAGCAGCTGCTCCCAGCAGCTCACCATCCCCCAGATGTTCTTTACTGTGTTACAGTGTCATTTTGTGTCATTTTGGTTGGTGGTGTGCCCCCGGATTTTTTTAATGTTAAAAGTGTGCCGCGGCTCAAAAAAGGTTGGGAAACACTGATATATACTGTAGTGTACTGGGGACGGGAGAATATAGTGATATAGATGAGCATCTCTATACTTTATAAAGTCTAGTTCTGCCCGCATGATGCTATATCTGTATCTGTATACCTTTATAAAACGGAATGTTTGTATGTGTGTATGTGTGTATGTGTGTATGAGGGCGGAAGGGCGGATATGTGGCAGCTATTTGCATAAAGTCCTTTGATTGACAGCCTCGCCACTCCAAAATTCTAAGGCACCAGACAGAGGCATTGCTAGCCACTGATTAGCCAGCAACCCAGAATCCAGGCCTCTACATTCAAACAACAGGATTTCTTCCCACTGAGGGAAAAAGCCAGCATCCCAGAATCCAGGCCTCTACATTCAAACAACAGGATTTCTTCCCACTGAGGGGAAAAAGCCAGCAACCCAGAATCCAGGCCTCTACATTCAAACAACAGGATTTCTTCCCACTGAGGGGAAAAAGCCAGCATCCCAGAATCCAGGCCTCTACATTCAAACAACAGGATTTCTTCCCACTGAGGGAAAAAAGCCAGCAACCCAGAATCCAGGCCTTTACATTCAAACAACAGGATTTCTTCCCACTGAGGGGAAAACGCAGCATCCCAGAATCCAGGCCTCTACATTCAAACAACAGGATTTCTTCCCACTGAGGGAAAAAGCCAGCATCCCAGAATCCAGGCCTCTACATTCAAACAACAGGATTTCTTCCCACTGAGGGGAAAAAAGCCAGCAACCCAGAATCCAGGCCTCTACATTCAAACAACAGGATTTCTTCCCACTGAGGGGGAAAATGCACCATCAACATCCCTCCCCACTTGGCTCTGTGAAAACAAAATGGATTCCTGTATTCTCCTCCCCTCAGCTTTTAGAAAACGGCTGCCTGCCATGCACCCTTTTAAAGTTACCAATAGCAGGCCATAACATTACAGGCCCCAAAATAGAGTTTAGGGCAGGATGGCCGACGAATGATGGGATTTGCATCCCAATTCACTTCCCAGAAAACATTGTAGCCCCTACAAATCCCCTTCTCCCAGATAGGCCCAAAAGAGGCATCCATCTCCCTCTTCAAAACAGTGTCAGAGAAAGGCAGCTTCTGACAGGATCTTTAGAACAGGCACTGTCACTCTACAAGGTAAGGCCCTACTTCACTCAAAAGACACAAGAGAAAACAATAAATACCTTTTCTAATGCCTTTTAATACTTATATAAATAATTCTGGCCCAAAGCCCTCACCCAGCCTCATAGGACCTTACTGCTAATTCCATGCAGGCCTTTTCCATTTTTTTTTACTCCTTTCTGTTTTACACCGGTATAATTTCACAGGCCAGGGCGGATATGTGGCAGCCACTTTCACAGGCCACAGCGATCAGCGCGGGTGATGGACCTGCACCAAACTTGGTACACATAACCCCTATGACATGACCCACGTATTATGGGATTTGTAGTACTTTCCAAGACTTTGGTTCCCACAGACCACTGAGGCCACCAAAAAGGACCAATACAGACCACACTCAGCCCCCATGACCCACTCTACGTCCTGGTGCAGTTCGGAGGAGGGTGGGCCATGGATGATGGGACTTGAAGTGCCTCTACTCACTTCCCAAGTCCGCTGCAACCCTCATCCAATCACTGATCGAGACCAAACTTGCCATACATAACCCCCATGACTGCCTTCACGTCCTGGTGAGGTTTGGGGAGGACTGACAATGGATGATGGGATTTGTAGTACTTTTACACCCCCTCTGGTCCCACAGACCACTGTGGCCCCCAACAAACACCGAGTAAGTCCACACTTGGCACACAGAGCCCCAGTGACCCACTCTACAGCCTACTGAAGTTTGGGGGGACAGAACATGGATGATGGGACTTGCAGTACCTTCCCTCACTTCCCAATCCTGCTACAAACCTAATCCAATGACTGATCAACACCAAATCTGGCACACAGAGCCCTCATGACCCACTCTACAGCCTGGTGCAGTTTACTGTGAGACGGACCACGGATGATGGGACTTGAAGTACCTTCACTCACTTCAAAAACAATGCATTCCTCATCCATTCACCAATACAGACCAAACTTAGCACACAGAGCCCCCATGACCCAATCTACATCCTACTACACTTTGGGGGACGGACACACAGAGATGATGGGACTTGCACTACCTTCAGTAATTTCATGATACCACTGCAACTCCCAATAATGATGGATCAAGACTAAACTTGGCACACAGAGCCCCATGACCCACTCTACATCCTGCTGCACTTTCAAATGACCGGGCAGGGCCGGGTCCCCAAGCTAGTTCCAAATAAAAGAGTCATGCCAGATGTTCTGACCCACAATCCCTGACCAATGGTCATTTGGATGGAGCTGTTAAAGCTGAATGTGAATGCTTTCTCATCCTTGCACTAAATAAAATGACTACTGAGGTTAATACTCAACTCAGCAAGTTTATATCAGGAAACAGGAATAGGGGGGGGGGGTGTGGATTTCTGCAGATACCAATCTGACGACTACTGGAAAATTTATCTTTTTTCTGTACTATTAGATTTAGGTTTCTTTGGCATTTTGTGCCAACATTTTTGGTAACTTTTCTCCCAAAATATAATAATCATGAAAAAAAACCACCCTTTCATTTAAGAGTTGAGCTGACATCTGGCTCTAGAGAGCTCAGTAGGTCACCAAAAGAGGGAACAGAAATGAAACTGAAACCAGTGGGATTTTGATTTTGTTTCTGTTGTATCAGGACAAACCTGATAAAACTATAGGCTTTATTTATTTATCTTTATTTAAATGTAATTAAAAGATAGGTGTGTGTGAAAACAGAAAATTACATTATTGTAATGATAATCTTCTTAAAACAAGCAAATCTTCTTAAAATAAGTAAGTTAGCGTGGGCATTCATAGACTTTCCTCTGAAGGGTGGCTAATGCATAAATCCTAAGTTAATTGAATTCTGTCTGGCAATTCCATGAGGGTTATTACTGAAAGACAAGCAAATAATTGGTGTTTTATAAGGCATTTGAACTATAATATATCTACAGGGTGGGCTAGATCAAAATTTAGGAGCATGCAAATGGATTGAAAGAAGAGAAATTTTCTGGCACTTCTACTCCATAGCTTCCCTTCCAGTTTCCTGAAAATGATATGCTGGGGTTTAGGAAGCCCTTTTGAATGGTACGTGAAAATTGGGGGGGGGGGGATCCCTGAAAATCAGATGAAGGTACATGTCCATTCCATGATCTGTTCCACTGGATCCTAGACCAACAAAACTTCTTTCAATATATTAAATTTGGCCCGGAGGTTTAGCACCGCTGGTAAATCATCAGCAATTATAAGGTCTATCAACCAAAAGGTTGCAAGTTTGTACCCCCGGGTTGGCATGAGCTGCCAACTGTCAGCCTAGCCCAGGGACGGGCATTTGGTGGCCCGGGGCTGATGCGCCCTCTGGGCGCCCCATCCGGCCCGAGGGGCCTTGAGCAGCGCTGCTTACCGGGGAGAGAGCCGGTGGCAGCGCTGCTTACCGGGTGAAAAGGAGCCTGGCAGGTAGAAAGCCATACGTGGCTTTGTTTACGGCAAAAAGCAAGCAAGGGAGGCAAACGCGGGGTCCCCTTCTTCACGCACGCTGAAAACAAACTCCGGAGGATGCCCCGCCCCTGAGCTGCTCTCCGCGATGACGTCCAACCGGCATCGCCGAACACGCCAGGGGCGGCGCTCCTCCGCAGTTTGTTTGGCAACATGACGAGAGGAAGGGGATCCCGTTCGACTCTATGCTTGCTTTTGCTTTGTATCTGGCAAAAAGCAAGCATAGGAGGCGAACGCGGGGTCCCCTTCCTCTCGTTCACGTTGCCAAACAAACTGCGAAGGAAGCGTCGCCCCCTGAGCGTGTTCGGCAATGTCGGCTGGACGTCATCGCGGGAGACGCTCAGGGGGCGGGGCATCCTCCGGAGTTTGTTTTCAAGCCTGCGTGAGAGGAAGGGGACCCCGCGGTCGCCTCCCTTGCTTGCTTTTGCCATAAACAAAGCCACACATGGCTTTCTACCTGACCGGGCCTCCCTTTTTCGCCCGGTAAGCAGCGCTGCCACCGGCTACCTGGCTTCGCCAGGGAAGGCGCGCTGCCCGGACCGCCTCTTCCAAAGGAGGAAAGAAGAGGTATGTTATTGTGTTCTGGGAGATATAATATTAAATTGATTGCTTCATTGATGTAATTTTGTTGTGGGAGATATAATATTAAATTGATTGCTTCATTGATATAATTGTGTTCTGGGAGATATAATATTAAATTGATTGCTTCATTGATATAATTGTGTTCTGGGAGATATAATATAAATTTAATTGCTTCATGGATATTGTTGCCCACCCCTGTATTATAATATAATAATTATGATAATAATACTAATAATATATGAATATTTCTTGATATATTAATATGTTAATATTAATGATGTGTAATATATGGTAAATATAGCAAGTGAAATAAATAAGTTATGTAGATTAGCATGTAGTTCTGCCTTTAGGTGCGGCCCTGCATAATATTTTTTTGCTCTCATGTGGCCCCTTGGAAAAAATAGTCGCCCACCCCTGGCCTAGCTCATTGTTTACCTAAGCGATTCGAAAACAGCTTTGCTGTGATTATAGAAATTAGATATAGATACCACTAAAAACGGGGGAGGTTTCTTACGACACTATAAAGAAAGGAGATCAGAAAATCCTGGGAGATCAAAAGGAAAAAGGAAGTCCTGACAGTCTTCGTCATAGAGGATAGAGCAACAGCACCCCCTGGACTCGAGCCCAACCTTCCATGGAACCAAAAACAGCCGGACACCGATCGAGTCAAAACAAACCTCCTCCTTCTGTTCTGTCGGCATTGAATGTTTGCCGTGTATGTGTATTGTGATCCGCCCTGAGTCCCCTTCGGGGTGAGAAGGGCTGAATATAAATAAAGTGTTATGATTATTAATCAAATACAGAATATGTAACTTTTTATATCCTAAGTACCATGTTTCATAAGTGGTGATATTCTTTGTATCTTCTGGACTGAGCTGAATTATAAATTATCCAAAAACAATAGCAACAAAAATGTTTGTTGACAAGGCATGTCCTTTAGACCCCTGTTCCTGATCCAATTCAGTAACTGTACCATTTTTAAGACATCATGAGGCAAAATTGCTTGCTTATGCACTGAAAAACTGCCCACAACAGGAAACAGCAGCACCTTACTTTTCCATTGTCTGCCTGAGTGAGAAACCTGGTCCTTGATGGTAAAGACAGAAGACTTCTTTTATTAGAACTATTGCATTAAGTGTTCATGTGAATATGCTTTTAGTTGCTTTCCTGAAATATTGCTTTCCTGAAATTTGCAAAATTGCCAGCAGCCTATAACTAAAGAAATGGAGTTTGGAGAGCAGGGGAGGTATAGCAGCTCAATTAGAAGAAACCAATGAGCTGAGTGAGGTTCTGGGAATATATTTGGTGATGCCCTTAGGCTTGTCCATTGCTTGAAAAATTGCTGATGATATCTGAACATGTCAGGATGAGTCTCTCTTTCCAGCAATCAACTGCACCTAAGAACAGCTGGAAACCAGACATTTCCAGATCTTCAAATCCCTAACTGTTTCCTGGGTAATCCTGAATCACATTGCTTAGCTTTGCCCTAAGCACAAGATCCATGTGCATCCCATATTTTAGGATATACAACTGTTTACAGTTCTACACTGTCTTTCATACTGGCAAGGGGATTCTGAGGATTGTAATTTTGAAAAAGGGATTTCCCCCCAACTTATGGTTCAATTAAATTTATTATTTATTTATTTACCCTATTTTTACCCCGCCTTTCTCAACCCCCAAAGGGGACTCAAGGCAGCTTACATATAGGCAATTATTCAATGCCTTAAAGCAACATACAATTCCAATAAACATTAAAATTAAAATTAAATTAATACATATTAAACATTTAAAAACATTTCATTCAATATTAAAACCATGCCATCCATAATCATAGTCCAGGGCTGTTCCAACTGTCATTGAACAAATTCCATATTTGTTATTGCACTGTACTATTCTCCAAAGGCTTGATCCCAAAGCCATGTTTCACTTTCCTTCTGAAGGCCAGGAGAGATGGAGCAAATCTAATTTCACTGGGTTCCAAAGACAAGGGGCCACCACTGAGAAGGCCCTGTCTCTCATCCCCATCAGTCGCACCTGTGAAGAAGGTGATACCAAAAGCAGGGACTCCCTAGATCAGTGGTTCTCAACCTGTGGGTCCCCAGGTATTTTGGCCTACAACTCCCAGAAATTCTAGCCAGTTTAGCAGCTGTTAGGATTTCTAGGAGTTGAAGGCCAAAACATCTGGGGACCCACAGGTTGAGAAGCACTGCCCTAGATGATCTTAATCCCCAAGCTGGTTTAAATGTGGATGTACTTTTAAATAACAATGACATATCATACAAGTTGATGGCGAAAGGAAGATACTTACTTCCCCCTTTGCCACTCTTCTCCATTCGGTATTGATAAATGTGCAGAGTGAAAAGCATGTGAGAATTCTTGTGATCTTCCTCCCGGCAATCTTGCTGACTACTTTGACGGGACGCAATTGCTGCATCAAGGAAGAAGGCAGCTTTCTCTGCCGTTGGGGCTCTCAGCTCACTTTGATTCTGAAGCTGCGAGGTAACCCAGACACATAACACATGCTTTTAGAGATTTGACACTGGCAAAAAACCTTTCTGTTTGCAAAAACAAAGTCCTGTATGCTCAGGATTCTTCTTTCCAGAATCCGTGTGGCAAATCACAACCCGTATAATAAGATTCTTCTACAAGAAGAAGGAAGAACAAGAGCAGAAAAGTTCATCCTTCCAGAGTTATGATGCCAAACACATTCTTCTCCGTGGTTCTTGCTTCTATGCATCTCATTCCCAGCCAGGTTGGCTTTGATTACTGCTGTTTTCAGCTTCCATCTACCAGTTTGATTACTATCAAGTAAGTATTCAATAACATATCCTTGCTTTTTTTTGCTCACTTTGTTGTGTGATTGGATGCCTTTTAATCAACCACACAGAATACGGTACATTCCACCTTCATCAAAAACAATTGTTTTGGAGGCGCCCCCACTTGCCAATTGAAAGTCCATTCTCTCAACTTCCTCAAAGGTCAAAACAGATCTGAAGCTAAGCAAATTAGCACTGTTGCAGAAAATGTCTGCTACAGTTATAAGTATTCTAAAGTTCTCCACTAACATTGTAATGTTTAAAAAGACTTAAAAGTACAAGAAGCACATTTTAAAAAACCTAACAAGGTAGAAGAAATTCAGGGTGTAAGGCTTTGTGGGCACAGTGCACTGCATGCACAAAAGCTTGAGTTATAAATGTGTTATTTCCAGTTAGGTATTACAAGTGCTACTGAACTCCTTTATGTCTTTTAATGCTAAGATAGGCTCACAGAATCTTTGAACAGCACTGTAATGTTTGCTAATGTTTCACTGGGAATGAGTACAACTCCCACATAACTGCCAAGAAAACAAGGGCTCTGTGGTGACAATTGTTTGTCATAAAACACAGATTTTGCGCAAAGCTTTGAACAAACTCTGCATATATACAGATTCCATAATTTCACCGAAATCTTTCCAGAACAAATTCTGTGTGGCCCATTGTCTTCGAAAGCCCTGAATCTAGTAGTCAGATAATAGTACAAATGGGAGGTCTATGAGTTGACCCAGTGAGCCAGAAGGTGTAAATGAATCAACCCAGCTATGATTGAGGATGGTTGTCACCCCAGATTGTTGCAATCAGTGTATTTTTGAACTTGGTCAGGAAAGTGTTTTTCTTTTCTTTTCATAAACCAGTTGGGTGTTCCTCTCTGAAGAAAACTGGAATTATTTTTGGCTTGATTTCGGCTTACAAGCTTGGCAGCAATTAATAAGTAGCTATTAATACTTCCTACAATGTTACTAAGCCTACTAGTATAAATAATGTCGTTTGTGGAGATATAAACAGATATATTATTGGCCTCCCGTTATTTGTGTGATATTGTAAATATTTTAGTGTGCTGTTATACACTGGAGAAATTATTATAGGAAGGAGACAAATTTTGTTTGATCTGAATCCTTTCACATTTTACAGTGAACAGAGGTTCCTGCTCAACATCAAGTTGTGCCAAAGGCACAAATATTTGGGCCAAGAAGGCAGATGGCCCCACAGCTGCAGGTCATAAAGTTTCTTATGTGCCTGAGAGTAAACACTTCCAAATTAGAAAAGTTTATGCCCTGGGCAGCTTTTCTGTTTGAAAACATCCTTGTAAAAACATGGCATCAGTAGGTATACATTGACCCTTTGCATTCACCTGCATGCCACAAATTGGATCCTCACAGAGGTAGACACCTGGAGACTGGCCATCTTGTAGGCTGCCTGTTGCCACTTCTGAGAGCAAGTCTCTCAGATTTTCTTCTCTACCCCACACTTCAACTGCTGAAATTCGGACTGAGAAACGGGCTCCTGTCTTCTCTTTCCTTTCATTAATCAGCTTGAAAAGCCAGGAGATGGCACAAGGGATTATGCCAAGAGTCTGCATGGAATCATCTTTTCCAATCATAGTGTAGGATTTTCCTGTTCAGAATGGAGTGGAAGGAAGATACTGACATAACAGCAAACAGAAAACATAAAGGGAAAAGCCATATAAACACACAAGTATTTTCAAATACATTGCACTATTAAGACAATCCCTGCTCTGTAATACAGGCATACAAGATAGTTTTTGACAAAGAAACCTCGTTTCACAAAGCTTTTTAGGTCTTCTTGTACTTTGCTTAGGTGGAGGTTTCTTTTTAGCAGCATCAGTGTTGAAAGGATGGTGAAAGAAAACTGGAGGCACACAAACTTTTAGTACCAGATTGCAGAAGCATGTCTGTTGTAAAGAATGCAATAGTTTGCGCTGAGAATGAATGGGGCTTTACTTTAATTCATTTTATTATAGCTTGTATAACAGTAGGGTAAACAAAAGCTGCCTCCAGAATCTCTTACACAGTATGCATAAAGGAGAAAGAGAAAGGAAAAACAGATTTGCCTCCTACTTCTAGCATATACGCTTGGCCACCAAAATGAAAATTACAAGAAAAGTGGAGACAGATGAATGAAAAAAAATCTGGATGCATTTTGGAGGAACCTTTCAAATGGTCTCTAGTCTAAAAGGTTCAAACTAAATGTAAGGCTAACCTGATCTGGTTGCTTCATTTTACATGTACATATATCACTTGTTCAGGTTTTGATTGGAATTGTTATTGAAACATGTTGAACTGCTATTTTTTCATGGAAGAGGAACTTATCTCTACCCTTTTCATGCTATTTCTACTCCTAATACCAAATTTTCTGTTAAAGACAATCCACTGGAACACAACTACTTCATTAACGGAGGTACGAGTATATCTGTAATTGAGTCCTGCTTCTTGGCAGGGGTTTGGCCTGGATGGCCCACGAGGTCTCTTCTATGATTCTGTTGACTAATTTATTGCAGGTCTGTATCTCATGCTTCAATTTGCAAAAGGGAGTATCATAAAACCCATTCTGAATTGTAAAACATTACAGCTGTAAAATATTAACTAGTTTATGTTGTAAAATACGAATTGGCATATCAACAATATTTCACCCAAACAACAGGCATAGTACCAAGTGAAATAGAGACAAAATTTATTTTTAGATAAATCTGTTACAATCTATTGACATTGACAGAACACAGAGTAATATATTTAAAATACTGAGTCGGAGAGCTTTACTAGTGCACTTATTGGGTTGTTGAGAATGTTGGATGTCTACCAATGATTGCTGCCCTGGAAGAAGGGGGCCTTATGGGGTAGATGTGGAAGTGCATAACAAGGCAGTCAGAGAGAAAAGACCAAGATGTAGTTCCACTTCATGAATGGAAGCTACATCCCCAATCTGATCTGCCCCATGGAAAGCAGTTCCACCCCATGCCAGTACCAACCCAAAATAGCTCTGAATCGCCCAATATAGGAAGGCATAATTCTTGTACATTAAAATATGAAAGTAAAATATACTAACCTAATTTGGCATGCCCAAAGCAAAACACACATCCATCTGCACCATTCACCACAGACTGGATCACTTCGGCTACTGTTCCTGCACATACCTCAGCCTGTCATAAAGGGAAAATTATTTATTTATGATGAAAAATGAAGACTGACAGAGAAAAAAGCCATAATATTATCAATATCCTGCTTTAAAAGGCAAATATTAAGGTCGTCTCAGGCCAGTGAGTACCCTGCCCTGCCTTCCTCAGCAATAAGGAAATCAATTATTTCAGTAGCACCACTCTATTTCCCATTCCAATCGCCAGTCATCATGTTATGATTGGATTTTGCACTAGGTTCTGGAAGATCATTCTTCAAATCTGTATTCAGGCATGTGGCTCTCTGGGCAACCCTGGGCCAGGCACCTTTCCATAGCCAAAAGAACTATCTCAATGTGTGTTTTGGGAACAGTATGTCTAGATATGCATCCCTTGGAATTAAAACAAGAAGATATCTAGTAATCTAGAGCAATATTTGCATGTTGATTGAGATGTATAAGCAGAATGTGACATGCCCTGCTCAGACACTAAAGAGGAAGAGCAGGAGGAAGTGCCAACTCCTGGGCTGGAGGGTTGCATTTCCCAGCATCCACCAAGTGTTGAGCTATAAGTACCACCTGCATCAGCCACAGGACAAAGACACAGAGGTCCCTTGGTGGAACACAGGCAAGAAAGGGAGGGGGTTCAAATATCTCCATGTCTTTATCAGAAATGCTTGGCAATCAGGACACAGCAGTGGGACGTTGCCAGACTATAAATCTAACAGCCACAGCCCTAGGAGTTTGTTGTTCGTCAACCGACCTGTGACCTGCACAAAGGAAGCAATCCATGTCTCTGAATCTCTGGCTTCTGTTTCTTGTGTTACCTGACCTTGGCTTCATAGCAGAATACAGAAGAAAAAAACAGACAAATGTATCTGGCTATTTGTTAGCTTATGCAAAAAGCCTTACCTTGCCTCTCAGAATAGGACAATAATTTAATGAATAGTGAGGAATAAGGACAGGAGGAATTATGTGGTGCTGTTAGTGAACCTGAACTTGAAGGAATTTTTGTAAGCTTTAAGCCAGGAATCAAATGGTGCAGGTAGAAGCCTGGAGGAGCTGAAATGTATATCCAGAAGGGAATTTATTGACCAAATAGTTTGCTGTGGGCTACTACTTTAGTGATTCTATTAATCTATTTTATTCACTTCATCTTTTATTGACGTATGTTTTAATTTTGGGATAAATCAGGCTAGACATGGAATTAGAATAAGGCTTTGAATTTATTCTACAAGTTACGAAAGAGAAACATCTTGCTATAATACCACTATAAAATAAAAAAAACTGCCATTCCTAAGAATGTATTTCAACAAATCATGTGCCACCTACCTGAGAGGCATCTTGAGGGAAAACAGCATCAAATGCAAACATTTTGGGTGGGACTTGGCTGCTTCTCTTTTGGAAAGCATTCTGGCCTCCACAGGACAATGGGTCATATATAGTAATCTGCTTCTTACGAGGATCGACCTTTAGGAAAGAGCTGGATTCGGAGGAGTCTCTGGCCAAGGTAGAACAAATGCGCACCATGACCTTCACCTGCCAGCAAAAACATAAGAGGAAACAAAATGCACCCATTTCATTAGACAACATAATGACAACGGGATGAACGATTGAAATGGGACTCTCAACTATCCTATCTCCAAGTTCTGCTTTTCATTGTGACTTTAATGAAATCATTCTCATTATTGGCTATATATAATAGCTAAAGTTATATACATACCTACCCAGAAATGTTGAATATGTATGTATACAGGTAAACATTAAGCCAATTTTGAAGCTAGTGTTGCCAACTTCCTCTAGTTATAAGAAATACTCACTAGATATATCTGAAGGTATCTGCTCTTCTTGTACCAAGGTTCCATATTGCCTTTTAACTCTTGCTCTTAAATAACAAAATTGAAAATTAATTATTCTCTACTGGCCTAATTAAGGGAAACAGATTATCCTAAAGGCCAAGGTATCAGATCCACTGCTACCAAGCAATCGATGAAGCAAGAATAAGGGGGCCCCTCCAATTTGCAATTTAAATGTTTCCAATAATGCACACAGATAAACTGCTGGGTTTTCACTGTCTTTCATCAGATAGTAAGAAATAAATACAATTTTAAGGGTCAGTGTTTGAAATGTTATCCAATTAAATAAGTGATCAAAGTTATGCCATTTCAATTGTATGTCTCTTAAGAAAGGAACAAATTTAAAAGTAGAATCAAAATCTATTCTAATGTAATCTAATCCATCTATTTTTTAAGAAAGTGTCTATCAGGCTCTGCCAAATTCTAGTGAACCCTCTCACAAAAGCTAATTTTAAACCTGCCTCTAATCTTCTAAGATCATTTTATACAGTTCGCAGAAGAGCTTAACCTAAAAAAAACTGTAATAGAACCATTTTGGTCACCAAAATATTCATGCAGGGCTATTTCTATAACATCCCCCTCCCAGTCCCATCTCTCTATAAAAAATAAGATGGCCTATTACAGTGTTTCTCAACCTGGGGGGCGGGACCCCTGGGGAGGTCGCAAGGGGGTTTCAGAGGGGTCGTCGAAGACCATCAGATAAATATATTTCTAATGGTTCTAGGAACCCTTTTGGCAGAGAGGGCTGAAGATTATTCTGCTTGTCCTTCTCTTCCTTTTTGGAAACAGATGGCAAATCCTCCCACCAAAAGCCCTCTTCCTCTCTGCCTGTCACTATGTAATTTAAACTGCTCTTTTCTTTGGGGACCTCTTCATTTTTCACCATCTATAATGTGATTCTATTCTAAACTGAGATTGTGACAACTAACTCTGTTTTTATGAGGAAAAAAACTGGGATTATCCTAGGAAAAATTTAGTACAGCATGACATGTAATATGGCAATGAATTGGGCCAGCGCTCCTTCTAGCCCAGGAATGTCTAATCTCACAGTGGCCCCATTTACACTGCCATAGAAAATCCAGATTATCTGCTTTGAACTGGATTATATGGCAGTGTAGACTCATACAATGCAGTTTAAAGCAGACATCTTGGATTATCCACTTTAATAATCCAGATTATATGTCAGTGTAAATCCAACCAGTGACTCTAAGGCAGGTATGGGCAAACCCAGGCCTAGGGGTGGGTTTGCCTCTTGGACTCTTCTCAGGCCCTCCTCTCTCGCCATCCTATCTTTCCTTCCTTCTCTCTTTCCTTCCTCCTTCCCTTCCTTATCTCCCTTCCTTATCTCCCTTCCATCCTTTCATTTTTCCTTCTCTCTTTCCTCCCTCCTCCTCCCTCCCAGTCCTTCCTTTTTTCCTTCCTCCTTCTCTCCCTCCTCCCTCCCGCCCTCCCTCCATTTCCTTCCATCCTTCCTTTCTTCTCTTCCTCTCGCCCTTCCTTCCTATTCTTTTTCCTTCCTCCTATCCCTCCTTGGGGATGTTTAGCTGGGAGAAGGTAGAGAAGGAACATGAGAACCACGTTTCAAGAGGAAGGGGAAAACTGACTTTCTGCTGTTCTAGGGACCAGGGCAGAAAGGAGTGATGGTTTCAAATGGCAGGGAAAGAGATTTCTACTGAAAAAAGTTAGGAAGAACTTCCTGAGAGTAAGAGCTGTTGGAGAGTGGTGTAGGATGCCTCAGAGTGTGGCGGAGTCTCCTTTTCTGGAGGCTTTTCTGCAGAGGCTATTTGTTGGGAGTGTTTTGATTATGCCTTTGTGTATGCCAGGGGATTGGACTGGAAGAGACCCTTGGGAGTCTCTTCTGGCTCTAGGATTCTACATCAGGAGTAACAATACGGGGTCTCATGGATACACCTTTTCTCTGCCGTCCACCATCTCATCCTGATCAAGATTAACCCTTTTGGGATCCAAATGTTTACTGTCTTTCCTTCACTTTCTGCCTCCAAAAGAGAAGAGGAAGGGGAGGAAAGGGCAGAGAGGGGACCTTATCTCCCTCCCAGCCTGCCTGCCCGGTTCAGGCCTGCTCACCCTGCTCCGGCCCGCCATGCGGCCCCCAAGTTAGAAAGTTTGCTCTAAGCTCTCAGGCAGGGAGATATACTTCCAAATTGTACTACTTAAGGACTTTTTAATGGCAAATGATGGGGATTAAATGTGAATGACAGTCTTCTATAGCAGCTATCCTATGCACACAATTTAAGAATAAGCAGAAGTAAAGTGGAATTTACATCCTAGTAAAATGCCCTATGAATTGGTTTTTCCTCCTCACCCATTTTATCTGAAAAAGAAAGTTCCATGTTCTCTTTGTTCCAACCCTGCTCTCCTTTGGCAAATTAAAACATTGATTTCTTTTAACTTAAGGAAACATAAGATCCAATACGATTTGTCCTGCGAGATGAAAAGTAGTGCAGACATGCAAATGATAGAAAATTCATCTTCTGTACATAACTTGAAGATATCACAGCTATAGTTGTGGTAACAGTAAGTCAAATTGACTTCGTCAGGCAGAACTGATGGAACCATACGGCCAACTGCATTCCCATTTTGCATGCAATTTATGAGTAAGTAGGCATACTGGATTTAAACCCAGAATTAGATTATGAAATACACGACACTGGAGAGCAAATCTGAATGGGGAACGCCAGCAATTCATTCAACTCAGTGGTAGACTGAGGAATTCAATGAATTCTATTTTAGCAGTTAATGGTCACAAATATTGCTGAAAACATATAGACAAGAAACTAATCTGTCTAGTTAAAGGAAGAAAACTAACCTCTTATATAAGTACAAGCAATTCTGAGTTACAAACATCTGCCTTACAAACTAATCATAGTTAATAACAGGGCTGAGACAAAAGGAAGTGAGAGAAATCTATGCCTAGGAAAGGAAAGTCACTCCTAAAAGAGTTATCATAGAGAAAAAGGTGTTTCCACTGAAGCTTTAACACCAATTTCTGTTTCCACAATAAGCCAAATTTTTCAAAACCCAATTATTCCCAGGGACAGAAAGTAAGGTGAAATCTTCTGAACAGGGGAACAGACAGCAAAACAAACACCACAGGGATGTTAACTCTTCCCTATGCTATCCAAACAATCCCCCCTCTCATATATGGCTGAAGTTACACTGAAAAAATGTACATACTTCCACTTACAAATTCAATTTAAGAACAAACCTACAGAACCTATCTTGTTCATAACTTGGGGACTGACTGTATTCTATGTTATTTCTTTGCACCAATACCATAAGGAAGGAATTTCTTCCAGACATAATTTTTGAGATACTGTAATTGAGGAAAACAAAGTCAGTCAAACCATCTGGTGAGCTGTGCATTTTCTACAAATACTTCCAGCAATGCCGAAAGTTATGGCTGCATTTACACCAGGCAAAATACTCCAGAGGACTCTGCATACAACACTTAGAGTCCATGTACTGCCATGGAAGAGTCCCAAAGCCCTTTGGCTGCCTATATGGCTGGCCACACTACCAGTGAATTGCTGGTGTTCACCAAAAGAAACGACACCAGCAAAGGTCTCTTTCAGCTTCATCACACCAGAGCATGGATCCACTTTAAATCCGGTTTCTGCCTCCTGCAGAATTCTGAGATTTGCAGTTTAGTGAGATCCAGGGCCTGACATAATCAGATCGGCCAATTAAAGTTTGACCCTTTTATAAAGCGCATTCTTTAATTTATATATATATATATATATCTCCTTCATTTAATAGCATAGCACTGATCGGCCAATTGATATCAACCTGTTTACTACATGATCCCAGATATAGCAGAAATCACTTATTTTAACTAATGAAAACAACTATTTAAAGTAATTCACAAAAATGTATAAAGGCATATCTCAGTTAACAAATTTTCTGATACAAAACCTTTTAAAAAAATAGCTTTTCATGTGCTTCAAACTTCCCTTTTCCTTCTTATCTACTGTTTATTTGAAAGCATTTACTTTCATCAGTATTGGCATCAGTAAGGAGAGCTGAAGAAACAGATTTTCAATACTAGATTACAGCATTCTGTCTGCAGGACAATAAAGTTTGAAATGGGAAATAATGGGATTATGCTCTAGCACAGTGGTTCCCAAACTTTTTCGGCCTACCGTCCCCTTTCCAAAAAAAATTTACTCACTGCCCCCCCTAGAAATTATTTTTAATTTTTTAAATAGCAATTAAACAGAAAGATATATGTATTCGTGCAGTGGTTCTTAACCTTTCTAATGCCGTGACCCCTAAATAAAGTTCCTCATGTTGTGGTGACCCCAACCATATTTTCATTGCTACTTCATAAATAATTTTGCTACTCCTACGAATTCTAATGCAAATATCTAATATGCAGGATGTATTTTCATTGTTACAAATTTAACATAATTAAAGCATAGTGATTAATCACAAAAACAATATGTTTGGGGGAGTTTGGACAATGGATGATGGGGTTTGCAGTACCTTCAATCGATTCAGCTCTGACTTCCACAGACCACTGAGACCCCCACAAATTACAGAACTAGACAAAACTTGGCACAGAGAACCCACATGATCAACAGAAAATACTGGAGGGGTTTGGGAGGAATTGGCAGTGATTTAGGGGAGATGTAGTTCACCTACATACGGAGAGAACTGAGAACCCAAACAACTATGGATCTGGACCAAACTTGGCACGAATATTCATTATGCCTAAATTTGAACACTGGTGGAGTTTAGGGAAAATAGATCTTGACATTTGAGAGTTGTAGTTGCTGGGATTTATAGTTCACCTACAATCAAAGAGCATTTTGAACTCCACCAACAATTGGAATTGAGCCAAACTGCTCATCATGCGGCCGCCAGAGGGGGCTCTGAGGGGACGGGCAGCCGCGGCCTGAGGGGACAAAGAATTGAGGCCTGCTCTCCGCAGGGGAAGGCCGCGCTTTCTTCCGCGGTGGTGGGGAGGCTCCAACGGAGGATGTGGAAGCCTTTGCACTGCAGCCTTCGCACTGCACTATATGTGGGAGTCAAGGAGAAGAGGTGGGGCCAAAGAAGAGGGCCGCATGACCCCTCCTAAATGGCCAATCATTCACCACCCCCTTAAAGGAGTTCACCACCCCCCAAATTCCCCTGAGCCTCCCACTGCCCCCTTGGATCACCTCACCGCCCACCAGGGGGTGGTACCGCCCACTTTGAGAATCAGTGCTCTAGCACAACCAATTGGTGTGGACCTGACTGCGAAGGGGAAGAAGGCACAGCAGCTATCTCCAGAGTTCATTCCTGAGCATGTGCTAACAGAAGAGAGGTAAAAGAATGAACAAAAGCCCAGTCTAATCATCCACCACCAGAACGTTAAAATAGGGTAGAGTTCTTAATCTGAATACCAAAATGGAAATCTTAAGAAAAATGGAGGGTGGTGAAAGAAAAAAACAATTGCTTTCAAAGTGAATTTTAAGTAAGGCCTATATGCTTTACTTATGGGAGGCTTGCACAACTTGGTTGTTTGACTTCACATACATGTTGTTGTAGTGCAGCCCATGGTTGTGACTGATACCAATGTAAATGGGGAAGTTGATCATGGGATCTCTGGGCCTGTGAGCCAACATGACATTTATATCCTGAAAATGATCAGTCTGTGTCTCCAGCTGTTAGTGAAGGTCACATGGTGCAGAGGAGTCATTCTCTAGGGAAATAAGTTCAAATGATGAAATCCCAGGTGGTGAAAATGAGTTGGAAGATAATGAGCTAGTTGATAGGAGACTCAGTTTTTGTAAACTTCGTGCTGCTCAACAGAATTTCTGAAGGTCACAGCAGTTGTTACAGAAGAAATTAGTATCAAGAAGTCATGGGAAAAGGCATGATTTCATGTTTATATTAGAGAGGCTGGGGGATTCTTCCAGCCAGTCTGGTCAACATTGGTAATTGAAGCAACAGCTTACCAAGTCTTAGTCAAACCTGCTGAGATATTTTAAGTTCCTTGTCTTTGTTCATGTTTCATGCTTCCAAGTTTGAAGGATTCCTCCTGGAGTTTTGTATTAGATTTTATGCTGTCTTGTTCTTACTGGTTTTCTTGTATTCCCATGCTGGATGTTCTGTTGCTTTGGGATTTTAGATTACTCTTGTACCTTTAACCTCATGGACTATTTTATATGTATAGACCTTGAAGTTTTTACTTTTTTTGCTAATGTACTTTTTATATAATCTTCAATAAACTACTTTGCTGTTTTGACTTGGACTAGAGTGTGGTAGTTAAGTACAGAGGTGTTTCCTGGCATGGAGTGCAACATATTTATTGTTAGTTTTGAATCAAAAGTTCATCAAACATGTTTTTGTGGTGTAGGAATCCATCCCAATTCTTTCTATGATCTTTTTGCTTATGGTACCAGAGTGCTTGTTTAAGAAGTAATGCCCACATCTGCTTTGTTAATTGAGGTATATCTGTAATCTTCCAGAATTTCTAGTGTAGTCACTTCCGATCGTACTAGCATAAAGTAAAATCCCACTATATACAGCTTTGTTGGGAGTTTCTGGGTGATTTGCAAATAGTTCCCTCTCCTGCCTTTAAATCATTGTCTTGGTGTTATTGTCATGGTGCTAGAATGGGAGGCTTAAAACAAGGGAGGGTGCTGGTATTTAGAGACCTCTATCAACATATTAGCACTTCTGTCTAACCCCAAATTGTAAAATTTCATGGTTAGAATGATTAGCTTTTCCTGTAATGTGTAAGGCTAGAGCACTTTTAAGCAGAGTATCTTTAAGAGCGTCAGTCATTCTGACACTTTTTATTGGATGTGCACTGTATGGGGAGAGAGTTGGCAGTAGTAATACTCTCCCTGGAAACAGAGGCAGAGCTATCAAGCTCTATTAGCACTCCATCACTGTAATAGCAATTGCTGACTATAGGAGCAGGCTTATCGGAGGTTAATGAAGAGTAGGCTTTGTAATTCCTCATTGCCACTGCTTTCAATAATGGAAGGAAGCATACATATATAGAGAGAGAGACAAAGAGAGAGAGACACTCACGAATTGAACAGTGCCATATAATCTATACATCACTCAATGGCACATACACACACAAATTATCACACGATAGAATGTTCTGCCGCAGAAACAGGAAACAAGGATTTTATAAAGAAATGTATATAAGTGTATTTTTAAATCCTCATTTCATTGACAACATTCAAGGCAAGAGTGACAACTATCCAGAATTCAATCAAAACAAGTGCTGTGGAAATTTAGTAAAATGTGACTTCTCTGTGTTTTCATATTTCCCATTAATAACCATTTATTCACAACCATGTAATTAATAAATTAACTGCAATTAATGCAGGGGTAAAATGCTGGGGTTCAAAGGCCAATTTGCATCCCAAAAAGCCCTTTGAGATGCTGCAAAGATTGCTCCAATGCTGAAAAGTGGAAAACCAAACCAGAAGGGATGGGGATGGTAGGCTACTCCTAGCTTTAAAACTACCCACAGATTCTTCAATCTGCTAAAAAGTATATGAAGCTTTCAGGAGATGATATTCACTACAACTTAGGGGCAAGTTGTCTTCATGACATCACACACACACTCTCTTATTGAAAATAAAATGAGTTTATTAAGTAGCAAAACAAATGAGTTACTATCTAATGTCAATGTGTTACTTTTGAAGCACTATTTTAAATAATAGAAATGAAATACTTTCTACACTCTTGAACTAATAGAGTAGATTTCATGATGTTTATATTAGAGACATAACCTTTCAAGGGCCAGACACCCACAGGGGCAAATAGCATGATTTCCGCACCATACATTATGGGATGTACAATTTGACTTCCATCTTTTGAAGGAAAAGAGACTGCATAGGACCTTGGGAAACCCTGCTATCATCACCTTCTTTCTCTGACCCAAGGTGTTTCAGTGAGCGCATATAAGGTTGCAATGATGGCCATGTTGCTCAGAAAAACATGACCCTCTCTGTACTATGTTCCCATTTTACAATGTATAGGCAAATCCTATTTACATTATTTGAACACCACTGTTGTTCATATTCATCACATCTGAAAATACAAACATGAGACGCAGAGTGTTGAATGGAGGAAGAGAGAACAGAATTTTAAGTTCTACTGGTTCCTCTGCTGTAACATTATATCAGGCTTGGCCAGCATGTATTAGTTATTTCTTGTTATTTGTTGTCAAGTTTATAATGATGCTATAAATCAGTCTTGTTGTTAACAACCCTACTCATGTCTTGCAACTCAAGGCTATGGTTTCTTTAATTAAGCGAATTTACTTGTAATGATATATTTCTTCCTCTTTTTCTATTGCCTTCAACTTTTCCAAGTCATGTCAACTGATATGACCAAAGTACAAGTATCTTCATTTAATTATTTTTTGCTTTTAGCGAGATTTCAGGCTCTATTTACTGTAGCGCCCATTTATTTGTATTTTAGCAGTCCAGAGCTGCTAAAATACAAATAAATGGGCGCTACAGAAAATCTTTCAGCACCACATTTCAGATGACCTAATATTCTTCTTATCAGCTTTCTTCTATCATCTTACATAGAAATCAGGAATAATATGGCATAGAAGATCCTGACTTTGGTATTTAATTATGTATCATTGTATATAATTACACTTGTGCATTTACAATTTACAATATCTTCAATTTACAAATCACCCCTGTGCAATAGAAGTTGTCCTTACTGATTTCCACATATCGGACTATTTTTACACAATTGTGACTACAAGTGGAAGCGGTGGCTAATCACTGAAGCTTCTTTCTGGGCATTAATGGAACAGAACTGAGATGAGAACATGGGCATTATGAGACAGGTGCCATCACAGATTCTATTAATATTTATTTGATATTCATTGGTCTCTCTTTTATATAAAAAGGGAAAAACTAGCTGATGATTTTCCTGTTTAGAAGGATAATGACCCCTGGCACTTAGTATAACTCACAAATAGATTAAATAAGGGTATTACACTGCCATTTTATATAGCTGTTGTTCATCTGCTGTTGTATAGCTTAGCAGTTTTCATTAAAAGTTCATTGCATTAAAACATTACCCAAAAAATCTGTCTCTCCCTCTCTCAAACCTATTCGAGTAAATTCTCCTGTATCTTCTGAAGTCATCTTGCTAGAATGACATTTATCAAAGAATTCATACATCCAACCAACCATTAATTTTCACACCTTTCATCAGATAATGGCTTACATACATTAGAACAGGTTAAAATATAAATTAAGTAATACAATCTTCAACGAGAAGGAATATTCTTCCTTCAGCATAGATTTTCAATGTGAGGGGTGAATAAAGGAGAAGATGATCTCCCTCCCTCTATTCGTCCTCCACCCACTGTCCTTTGCCTCCTAAACAAACAAATCTTTAGCAGAATAAGATGGTGCTAGGAATGGCAGAGGGAAAAGTGACTTATGTTCTTTGGAAAGTAGTAATGTTTTGAGAGGAACATGATAAAACTCTAGATCCCACCTGCAATAGCAATCACTTCACAACAGAAGAAGAAAAAAACAACATGTAGGTATTGCTATCATCATCTGTAACAAGTACTGTATTTTTCAGAATCAGATTTTCAGAATCGGCCTCTTAACTCAGACCACCAGCAATGTGAAAAGGTATCAAAAATCTCCAAGTCACAAAAAGATCAAGATAATTAGTTATTTCTTACATCTGGCAAGTATCAAATTAGCTCCATTAAATTCTGCCTTTAGCTCTAGGCTACTGACTCAAATATACAACAGTATTTAAAATTCACCTAGGGATTTCCCTACTATTACAATGTTTGTCTTAGCCTTCCCCCAGGCAAATAATCACCTCAATGTATTTGGCTCTGTTAGGCCTCATATACATATCACTTTTTAAAAAGTGGTTTTGTCAATGTCTTTCGGAATGCTGAGCTAGCAGACATTCAAGGTAAATGAAAGCGGGACAGCACATTTGCCTGATGGAATTAGTACTGAACTGGCTTTTAATTTTAAATCTGTAAGACTATTATACAGTATTATAGTATGCCTATATGATGATTTTCTGTATGTTGCTGTCAGTAATTGAAATGTTTTACCTATGCTGGAAACTGCCCTGAGTCCCCTCGAGGAGATAGAGCAGTATACAAATAAAAGATTGTTGTTGTTGTTGTTGTAGACATATATTAGCTCCCGGGACACAAAAAGGCTGCACCTTGAGGCAAAACCACAGCATTGAATTTATTACTGTACTCAAACTTCAGAATCTTGTTATGATTGTCTTAATGTTATTGTAAACGATCTATATGTTAAACGTACACGGCCCCCCAGCCTGTTGGGCACGGCCCCTGCTATGCCCCCGGCCGCCATTTTTAATTTTTTTTTTTAAAAAATCTATTTTTTTTAAAAATGGCGGCCGGGGGGGGGAGGCGGGGCAGGGAGGAGGAAGTGAGCCAGCTCCTCCTCTCTGCACCGCCCTCTTCTCCCTCTCTCACCGGCGCCGATGCAAACCGGTTTGCATAGGTGCCGGCGAGAGAGGGAAGAAGAGGGCGGTGCAGGGAGGAGGAAGAGAGCTAGCTCCTCCTCCCTGCACCGCCCCCTCCGTCCCTCTCTCCGCGCCGCCGCTACGAGATCGCAGCGACGGGCGGGAGGGAGGGGAGGAAGAGGAGGCGGGACAGGGAGAAGGAAGGGAGCCAGCTCCCTCCTCCTCCTTGCCTTGCCCCCTCCGTCCCTCTCTCCGCCCTGCCGCTGTGATCCGGTTCGCAGCGGCGGGGGGGAGGAGGAGGAGGAGAATCCTCCCTCCTCCTCCTCCTCCTCCTCCTCCCCGGCGCCGCTGTTGTCCCGATCGCCGTGGCGCCGGGGAAGGAGGAAGAATCCTCCCTCCTTCTCCTTCCCCGGCGCCGCAGCGATTGGGACACCAGCGGCGCTGGGAAGGGCGGGAGGAAGCGAGGGGGCAGGCCTTCCAGGGAGGCCTGCGGGAGAGTTTTCACCTGGCTCTCGCATCCCTCTGACCAGAGGGACACAAGAGCCGGGCGAAAAACCCTCCCACAAGCCTGGATGGCTCGCGGGGGAAGCGAGAACCGGGCGCTCACTTCCCCCGCGAGCCATCCAGGCCTGCGGGCGAGGGAGCGGAGCCGCGGAAGCTTCCTCGCGGCCCGCCCTCTCCCCAAAGTGTCACAACAGCTGTTGTGATGCTTTGGGCGAGGGGGGCGGAGCCATGAAGGCTCCCCATGGCTCCTCCTTCTCTCCCAAAGCGTCACAACAGCCTCAGAAGTGGGCGAAATCGCCCGCTTCCAAGGCTATTGTGACGTTTTGGGAGAGGGGGCGGAGCCGCGTGGCCAGGGGCGTGCCACTCGGCCCCCAGGTGATCACTCACCAGAAGTCCGGCCCTTGGGTCGGCAGAAGTTGGACAGCACTGTGTTAAACAATATGAAAAGATTATATCACTACTTGCAAGTAACTCTAACTATTGAGTATCTATGCTTTTGGAAAAAGTTAGACCAGTTGTTATGGAATTAAATGAAGACTTTATGATAGAAAAATGGGCAAATCTGAATAAAATTATTAGATGTGACAAAAGCCAACAATATTCATAAGCTCCACAGGCAGCAGTCTCTCTTAGATACTGTTACTATTTTTATTCCAATACAAGTTCTGTAATTGCATGCAAAGGAAGTTGTTCAGGTGTGCATGTGACGGCTTATTGTGTAATTGAGAAAATAATAAGCAGCAATGCAATCAGATAAGAACAATTACATCCCTTAAAGCTGAAATGGGGAAGAGATTACATGCTGCAATTTAAGGTAGACAAGTGTGCAAGGCTATGTGCACGCAAGAGAGTGAAGAATGGTAATCACATTCACTCAATAGAAGAAGGTTGATTCATGGGACCGAGCAGAAGGCAAAAGGTGTAGACGCTTACTAGATAGAAAAAGAGTCTAGACCAATAAACATCTGTCAAGGAAAACACAAGCAGCAGGATAGAAAGGCTGCTGGGTCTTAATATAAACTGAAAGCAGTGCCACAACCATATAAGACTGCATACCTGTATATATATACAGCTTTATGCCCCTAGAAGTAGAAGATATAACCATAAAATGATGCTCAGTTAAGTGCTATACTATTAAAAATGTCTTCAGGGGGTAAAATGTATGGGAAAAGAGAAAGATAAAAAAGTTGGTGTTTTACTTTCTTTAACAACAACAAATTGCTTGTGTATTTAAATCAGGAAAAGACTCAACGGTAGGTATTCAACAAAAGTACCTTCATAAACATAATCTTAAAATTATTTATTCTATTAAGAAACTTCAAAACTTGAGTGCCTATCAGTTGAAAGGTAATAATGGCTAATGCTCTGTGGTGTGCTTGTTCTTATGCTTGTTGTTGTTTCTTCAGGATTAGATTACTCTTTACAGATGTAGAGAATTACTCAAATGCAGGTGATAGTTTGACTCTATATTGGCAATGGGACTCTGGTGATTCTCATCTCTGGAAGGTGGCGAAATCTGTTCCTAGAATAAGTCCAGAGTTAACAGAGTTATCCATGGTGCTGAATGTATTTTATGAGATAGAGTCTATCTAATATGCAGTAGCCTTCCAGACTGAGCTAGAAGTCTTTTGGTGCTGTAAACCCATGTAAGTTCCATCATACATGCAACTGTACTTTTGTGTTGTTGTGCCATGGACATTTTCAGTTCATAGTTATTATAAGAAGTTCCATAAGTATAGCCATTTTACTTGGGCTTAAATATTGCTAATCTTGACTATAGCAGAGCCATTCTATTCAACTGTATCAGTTGGATTCATCTGTGAGTTGATTCCACATTCATCAGTTGGTTCAGTAAGTCTACTCCAGCTGGGGCCAAAAGGATTCCAATGAAGCAGTAATGCACTCTTGGATGGCGCATCATTACTCATTCATCATCACCTCCAGTTTATCACTTTCTTTCCTGCCATTTCAGAAACAACCATTGTGGATTCCCAACTGGACAAAGTAAGCATAGTGCCAGTTACACCAACAATTCAGCAGAAGAGTGCTCTAGAAAAACATCAGCGTTAACAAGTGAAAATTCGAACCTCACAAGCATCTTCCAGGATCTTGGTTCATAACCTTTCACCACCTACTGATATGGAAGCCACTGACTGCCCCTGATTACCAGGAGCACAGAACTGTGAGATCAAAGGCAAGTAGTTAACAAGCTGAGATTTACTTTGCTACATGCTGCCAATTACTACTTTTAAATTGATCACATCCCAGCACTTGATCCATGCAACTGAATGAAGTGGAGTAGCTAAAACAAAGGAGCAAGGACTAAAACAATTATATTCAACTTTTCTTAGAGCATCATTAATACTATAAGTTAATGTGGTTGTGTTGATAATGCAGGTCACTAATTGCAACAGAATTGCATATATATGGATTGTTAGCATTCATGGCATCAGGGATCACTTGGAACTGTATTTCTCATTCAGGCAATGTTACCATTTTTATTAATTTTAGTATTGTAACATTAGCACTTGCTCATCGAAGCTCTTTTAAATATAATTCATTATGATGTCTGTAGCTCAGGGGATGCTTAGGTGTTTTCTCTCTCTCCTGTGCTGCAAACTCTAATGAATGGCACCTGATCAATAATGCAGAATCTGACATCTGAGAATAAATAAAAAGGCCTTGCTTTCGGATTCTGTCTGTGGAAAATGTCACAATCATTTATCATGGATCCAGATTGATGCCCTGCAGCTGCTATCCACAAAGCCTCTAAAATCTAACTTTAAAGAGTTTTGCAAAGTGTTTTTGTGTCTTTGTAATTAGCTTTCCTCCATGACTGAAAAACAGGCCTGGCTGAAAATGTGCATGATGGTGATTTTCAGAGCTTTATGAGAAGGAAGCGTTACCATAATGGAACGTTGTTTCCATATTGTGTCCTACACGTAGTCCGTTTATCTTGATTTCCAGGTGCACTTCAAAACAATCTGCCTTGTAACTCTATACAGTCTGAGCTGCTTAATCCAAATCAGTCTGCAAATTGCATTTATATTGGGATTTTAAACCACAGATTAACAAGTCAATTGAGTAAGCATTGTGAGTCAAACCAAATGGCAACACGTTGCCTCTCCTGATACCCAAGTGTACAGCTGAAGAACACAAGCTCATCCATGTCTTACTGCATAACTGAAAGCTATACTGTTTTAAGAGAAACAGAGAAAAAGCAGAAAAACTTGAACCAATTACCTTGTTTTACTTTAAAGTTAAGATCCTAATCTAATGGGCAAGATGAGAATTCTTCATAACTGCTATCAAGTTTATCTCAACTTATGGGATCTCTATGAATGAATGACCTCCAATATATCCTATGATTAACAGCCCCACAAAGGTCTTGCAAACTTATGGTTGTGGCTTCCTTGACTGAGTCTGCAATGCCATTTGTACTTTACCACACTGGATTCCAACTAATAAAGTATCATGTCTTTTTGAATAAATCATGTTATGATTTGTTCAAAGTTCAACAGCTTCAGTTTAGTTATATTCATGCCTAAGACAACTTCAGAAATGCTCTGGTATATGATTCAGATTTTAAAAGAGCCATGTTCTTTTCTATTGCTGTTACTGTTCACTAGTGTGTACTGTAACACAAATATATTTAATAGTCCTTCTGGAGAAAGCACATCCACACGCTAAATCTTCTTTTGAAATTTATGTGTAATTGCAACCGACCAGACGGACTTAGCCAAGGGGGAAATGTGTGATTTATGTAAAAGCAACGTCCTGTTATGAAAAAAGAACTTGGAATCTCTCCTAGAAGCTCATCTGGGATTTAGATTTCTTTTTAATTTACATCAGATACATGAAATCTCAAGGCTGTCTGTTCAAATTCCAGCTGCTGGGGGTTATACAATGGTTATCGTTGCAACCTTCAAAATGGAAACTTTCAGGTTTATTTTCTGGTCTCTCTCTCCGCCAATAAGGACTTTTCTTCTTACAGAAATATAGTATTATTTTCACCATCCCAGGACAATTTGGGGGCAATGCTAGGACAGAGAAAAGAATTTTAGTGGGAAAGTACTACTATGTTATATTTACATTTAAAAGCCTCAAACACAATGACTGCATTTGTGTTGAAAAAATGGTTAAATACATTAAAGTATAGTACTGAACTAATTCACTTCATGGAGCTACAATTATTATCAGAATGCTAATGAAAATGTATATCCATGATTTTGGTTCTTCCCCCCCCCCCCTTCTCTAGTCCCTGCTTTCAACTGATGAGAGAAAGAGTATTATGCATAGATTTTTGAAAACTCTATTTCTCACCAGCCCGCCCACCTAAAAGAAGAATGACAGTCCAAAATGATGACTTTTCCAAGCAAAGAATAAAACAACCACTCCACTTAATTTAGAGCAGAAATAGATGCATGGCACTCTAAAAGCCATTAAGTATCTCTTACTGGTTTAAAATTACTCATTTTCAAATGTTACACTTGTAGTTTGTGTGTTGCGTATTCAGCCTGAGTCCTTGGAGCAGCGCTCTGGCATTTTAAAAACTATGGAATAGCAAAAACATTGTCAATGAGAATCAAGTCTCTCAGGACAACAAAGAAAACGTAATCATTCCCATCTGAGAACACATACTTTTAATATGATCCTTTAAAAGGAATATAAAGACAATCTGTTTACTGAATGTTTCTAGCATAACATGAGTTTTGCCACCAGCTGACAAGTAAATGGATCCAGTTAATGCCATTGCTGTGCCCTTAAAAAACAAACCCAGAGCTCCTTTTTATTTTATTAGTGCTCTTTCTGTTTTATTAACAGAGCATTATGAAGACTGCATTATTCAAAATGCTAATCTAATTATGCTGACTGTTATGAGTTAGATTAGCTATAGTGTGTTTCAATTACAGTTTGGGTGTGCACATGCATTTGAGAACAGAAAAACACGGATAAATAGCTGATCCATACATTTGTAAGTCAGTTTTGCCCTTACAAATGTTTATCCAGAAGAAAATACAAAAATAAAATTCTCTTTATTGAGCTGAAGCTTCTATACAAAAATATTACTAGACATAGTTTGCCAAAAAAAACCCCCAACCACCCAGATATTGCATTCAAAGGAATAGTCAGCACTTATAAAAGTTACTTTTAAGGTCATTGGATTTTAGGAGATGAAGGCTTTAAAAAGCAAGGCAAGTAGTTGTTGTAGATTATAGATGGGCAAGTGTCGATGTGAGCTAAGGCAGGGAGACTATTTAAGCTAGGCTGAGCTCACTTTTATTTTATTTGTGACTAGCTTGGGGACCTGGCGGTGCCCGGGTTATTTGAGAAACATATTAGTTGGTCTGTAGCAATTATTTATGTGGCTCGCAGTGGTGTCAAGAAGTTAGTGAAGGCACTGCGAGTCCCATTATCCATGGTGTACCCTCCTCCAAAGTGCAGCAGGATGTAGAGTGGGTCATGGAGGCTTTGTCTGCCAAGTTTGGTCTGTATTGGTGAATGGATTAGGGTTGCATTGTTTTTAGGAAGTGAGTGAAGGTACTTCAAGTCCCATCATCCGTGGTCCATCGCACACAAAACTGCACCAGGATGTAGAGTGGGTCATGAAGGCTGTGTGTGCCAGGTTTGGTCTTGATTAGTCATTGGATTAGGCTTGCAGCAGTCTTGGAAAGTGAGGGAAGGTACTGCAAGTCCCATCATCCATGGTCTGCCCTCCTGCAAAGTGCAGCAGGATATAGAGTGGGTCATGGGGGCTCTGCGTGCCAAGTTTGGCCTTGATCCATCATTATTGGAAGTTGCAGTGGTATAATGAAATTACTGAAGGTACTGCAAGTCCCATCATCTGTAGTCCACCCTCCTCCAAACTGCAGCAGGATGTAGAGTGGGTCATGGGGGCTCTGTGTGCCAAGTGTGGTCAGTATTGGTGAATGGATGAGGCTTGCATTGTTTTTAGGAAGTGAGTGAAGGTACTTTAAGTCACATCATCCGTGGTCCGTCTCACACAAAACTGAACCAGGATGTAGAGTTGGTCATGAGGGCTCTGTGTGCCAGGTTTGGTCTTGATCAGTCATTGGATTAGGTTTGCAGCAGTTTTGGAAAGTGAGGGAAGGTACTGCAAGGCCCATCATCCATGGTCTGCCCTCCTCCAAACTACAGTTGGATGTAGAGTGGGTCACTGGGGCTCTGCATGCCAAATGTGGTCTTTATCGGTGTTTGTTGGGGGCCGTAGTGGTCTGTGGGAACAGAGGGGTGTGGAAGTACTACAAGTCCCATCATCCATTGTCAGTCATCCCCCGAACCTCACCAGGACGTGAAGGCAGTAATGGGGGTTATGTGTGCCAAGTTTGGTCTCGATCAGAAATTGGAAGAGGGTTGCAGCGGACTTGAGAAGTGAGTAGAGGTAGTTCAAGTCCCATCATCCCTGGTCCGCCCTCCTTGAAACTGCACCAGGACGTAGAGTGGGTCATGGGGGTTGTGTGTGTTGGTCCTTTTTGGTGGCCACAGTGGTCTGTGGGAACCAAAGTGTTTGAAAGTACTACAAATCCCATAATCCGTGGTCCATCTCCCCCAAACCGCACCAGGACATGCGTTGTTGGGTTCAGTGTGCTCTGGATACCTATTGTGTCAGTCTCCCAAACCCTTCCAGTCTGTTCAGTTGCTGATGAATTCCTCTGTGTTTGCTGTGTGGCACAGGACAGGGTTAAGGGAGAGGCAGTAGGCGGGCTCATGCAAATTCCACACAAGGAACGCTGGGATGCCTGCCTGTGGTAGAGGGAATACATCCAATGTAGGATGAAAGTCTCCCCGAATGAAAGCATTCCTTGGGTGGTGAGCCATAGTCTTTGGGGAGGACATTGGCAGTGTTTGGGCTACATGTTAATGGCGCTCACTGTAACCTGCAATGTCAAATGAGGGAGTGCCTTTGGAGACTTCTCAGCACTTGGAATTATAACCTGCTTGTGGAGGCCCGAGGCTGTCTATGTAAGTGGACACTTCCTCCACATACATACATACATCTTTTTCTCTTTTATTATGTATAGAGATGTGAATTCATGAGGAAAAAAGTCCTAACCATGCATGACTCTCTCTAGCTGAAATTTGGAGCGCAAAACAAGGAAATGAAACAGAGGAGGGAAAAAAGCTAGGCCAAGACATCACACCAACAAACAGGGAATGATATAAATAACAACCAACTCCTAGAGAGAGAGAGAGATAAACTAGCAACTACTGAGTAAAGTATAGGCATGAAAAGTTGCTAGCACTGTCGCCACCACCAAAAGAATAAATAAATCAGCATCTTTATCTTTAAAAGGTTTGAGCCGATATATTTTAATGGATTTTCCTGGTTTGAAAATAATAGCCTATAAGCACTCATCAATCCTCTCTGGGGGTGGCATTTCACAATAAAGATGTTCTCCTTAATAGCTACTAACTGATTTTTCAGTTGGCAGTAGTCCAGAAAAATTCCTGCAACAATGCCCTCGATATCTCAATACGCAAAGATGGAAAGAGCCAATCCATGGGATTACAGCTATTTAAGTTTGTAATGGTTAAGGCCGGCAAATTGAATTCCATCTGGAAAATGACTAAAAGCCATTAAAATTCAGTTTTCCAGTACTAGTTAACGATCTTGAGGCCCTGTTTTTCTACAAGATAGGTTCACAAATCTTAGCACAAGGTTCCTGCAACATGAGTAACTCTAGCCAGTTATCTAATTTTTATCTATTTTTTCCGTTGTGGTCATAGTTGGTTTCTCAGTCAAGATCACTCGTGACTCCAGTACCAATACTAAATTGCAGACCTTGGACGAAAAAGCTCATTCATAAAGTCCCATTTTCAGGAGAGGTGCTCAAAAACGAAAATGGGGCCTTGTGTATGAAACAAACAGGAACGGATAGTGATTCTGTAAAATGCTGAAGACTAATATTTACAAATCTCCTCTGAAAATATCTTGCCAAGAAAACCCTGTGAAATCAGAAATAACTCAAAGACACACCACTACCACAATAACAAATCATTTAACATTTGTCCAAAATAAAGAGATTTGTGATTTCTTGGATTCATAATTTCCCAGATTCACTTAGCAATGGACATGATTTATGATGAAAGATGTTCTGCAAAGCTTAGCAACATAGGAAGAACAGACATTTAAATGGCACAATTAAATAGTTTTACAAGAATATTTAGTATTAATTAAAACTAATTAATCTGTCTCTGATTAGTTTTAACATGTGGGAAACAGAAAAAAAATTGCAGCCAACTGCAATTTGGTTGATTTCTCTGTAATATTCAGATCATCTATTTACTGTCAAACATTAAAATACCCATATTCAACTAATATGGCTGGCTTCTAGCCTCTGCCTACTTGGCATACTATCTGGATAAAGGAAAGGTTGTATATTTAAATAACCAATCATCAATTTAATGAAGACAAATAAGGAACTTTAAGTTAGGTGTGTTTCCTTTCCCCATACTCACTTCCACCCTGAATGAATGCCTTGTTGAACAGTATGTTGATACAAGACTGAGAGGTGTAGTATACTATAAGGGACTAGTTTATATACAGCAGCATACATATTTTATTAAAGCAATCCATCACTCAGCATACACATTCTGATTAAGAAAAAATGGATCTTACAGAGATGTTAGGATTAGGAATTATATTCATGAAGTTTATTTGTGAGAATAGATATTGATAACTTGGTAAAATAAATAAATCAGTAGCATTTCTAAAGAATGTATAAAGAGGACAAATAACACATTAGTGACAGAAAACAGAGCAGATATGGTTGAATAGAGGATGCTAGAGAAAGGGGGAAATGAGAAAAGAAAATATGAATTCTAGGGCTTATGGAAAGTACAAACATCCTGTGTCTGCAAAAACAAAAACTGAATTCTGAATGAAAAGGCATCATATGTGTGCTTCAAATATAATGGAATCATGTAACTGAAAAGGCTCAAGGGCCATTCACTGTGCAAACCTGAAGACAGCAGAATGTCCTAAAGGCTCTCATTCTATCAATACACAAATAGCTAAATGAGATCTCTTCTCACAACCCATGAATGTAGATTGTATCAGACTAACTGGATTATACTGAGACCACTTGATCTCCCTTTATGACATACTTTATCACATAAAAAAGATAAATGGACCTTAGCTATTCGTTTTCTGTACACTATTATTCACTCTTGGATACAGAGGGGGCAGGGATGTGTGGAAGGTAGCATTCAAGTTTCCCCCCACTTATTCCACATAATGTAATGACATATTTGTTTAAAACAGTACATAATTTGTTATTATACGTTTATTGAAAAGGCAGCAAAAGTCATCAGTAAAGACAAATGGGAAATAAATACAGTAGGCCTTATGTTGCTTTGGCACTGCAAAATTAAAAGCAAAACATAATAAAGACGAATAGTCCGAGCTCCTTCATAGTAGCCTTCTATGTCCCAGCGTATATACAACTATCAGGCTGGAAAAAGTCTTGACCAAGGTAGGTATCCAGGTTTTGGCATTGGTTAACTTCAAAATAACTACAGCAAAAATAATTTTCCCCCCTCTGGCAAACAACTTGGCACTTATTGTGAGAAATATGCTGCATAAACTGGACACGTTGTGCTGGGTGGTCCTTATTTTGCTACAGAGAGAATAGTGAGAGATGTGTGCAGGAGACTTGAATGTGCCATTGAGAAGATGACAGCTAGGCTGCTGACAGGGGCTTAACTCTGTGAATTTATTTAATCCCTATTTCTCCAACATGTAATCGCCCCCCAGTTAATTCCTGGGCAGAAATCCAATTTCTTTTTACCTTTTAATGCCTAAATAGTGTGTGGGACTATGATAGCTAAAAGAGCACTTGTTTTTCTTAAAACGAATCTGTCTGGTAACTGATTGAAGTAAGAAACACTTTAGATGAGCAGACAGCTCTATATTGCCAGCAGAAAATAACAGATATTTGAAACCATTGTGAAAGTTAACGAGGAAGGTTTTGAAAAGAACAGTACTCAATAAAATTGAAGGCATTGGGAAACCAAGGAAGATTGATCAAGGAGGCAATAGCTCTGAGTTTGCTAGATCTGAACAGAGCAACTGATGATCAGGGCTCTTGCATGCCTCTCAGACATGGTGTCCCCATAAATTGAAGCTGACTTGGTAGCACGTAACAAAACAACTTGGAATTTATTTTTCTATTGCTCCATTTCTTTGTTTTTGACTTGGAAATGGATTTTGATTTGGCAGACAGGTTGCTGGAACTGTTTTAATTTGTGGCAACTGGCTTTATCAGCACATTTGTTGCTGTGCTGGTAGTTTTTTTCTTTGATGTACTTTATGTTGTGGCTTATTTTGCCTTAATACTTTGTTAAACTATTCAGAGCACCATTTTAAGGAGGGTGGCACACAAACATTCAAATAATAAATTTATTAAAATGTCAAATTGCTTTCTTAAATCTTTCCCAGGATAATGTTAAAGAATGTCACCCAGCACAATCAATTTTTTTAACCAGAGAGAGAAACATAAAATATTATTTGAGAACCTTCACAAGTTCATGAGCCTTTAGCAGATTCCAGAAATGCTGAAATAATGACAGTTTCTCTTAATTACATATATGTGTGTGTGTATATATATATATACACACACACACATTCCCATGATACACCCTAAAATTTATTAATCTATATACATAAAACTGAGAATACGTATGTATGCAGGGCCGTAGCCAGGATTTTGATTCGGGGGGGGCTGAGTTTGGTTCGGGGGGGCGGGGCCTGAGGCTGGGTGGAGGAGGGTCTACCCTAGCAAACCTTTTGTATTGTTATTAATGTGGGATATAATGAGCATGGTGATCAGATCATGATATGAATAAACATAACAGTTTAAATAATGTACCAGTAAGGCCTTTTCGCGGACCACCCTGAGAATTTCGGGGGGGGGGCTGAAGCCCCCTTAGCCCCCCCCTGGCTACATGCCTGTATGTATGTATGTATGTATGTATGTACCACAATGGCTCCTACACAACTTGATGGATCTGGACCAAACATTTATTTATTTATTTATTCAAATTTCTATCTGTTGCCACTCCCAGTGGCTCGGGGCGGCTTACATGAGTCAATAAAAACACAGCTAAAATATCAAATTAAACATTTCATTAACATCACATCAAAACCAAGAACACAATAGAGGTGTTTAGCAAGAGGGGGGCCATGGCCATTCATGTTCCAAAGGCCTGCCGAAACAGCAAGGTTTTACAGGCTTTCCGGAATGGGAGAAGGGTCTTAAGAGATCGAATCTCGGCCGGCAATGCATTCCACAGAACCGGGGCTATAATCGAGAAAGCCCCTTGTCGGGTTGCGGTCAGATGGAATGTCTTGGGGCTTGGAATAACCAGGAGGTTATGTTCTTCAGAACGGAGGGATCTGGTGGGACGATATGTGACATATACCCTTCATTACCCACCTTAAAATACTGGTGGGGTTTCAATTAAAACTCCACCCCTTTTCAGAGCTAGGAAGCAATCTGTAGAAGGGAGAAAGGAGTCCTCAACATGACAAAACATGGGTAATAATTCAGTAAAAATAATCCTATATTCAGGGCAGTATTTTGGGGGTTTTTTAATGCATGGAGGAAATAATTAACCCGAGTTTATCTGTCCTGATAAGCTGATGACTGAAACTTTTATAAATTACTAATTTATGCACCAGGAGTGCCCAGGCATGCATTTCCTAAATAAGTCATTCATAAAATCAAAAGCCTAACAATCAGTATTTCTTACAGACAACATTAGAAAAATGCGTCATCAGGTAACACTGGGTACACAAACTAGTTATATATATTAGGTAAGTCTGATTTGCACATTTCATTTTCAGTCATTTAGATATCTTGTTCCAAAATCTAAAAGAACCTTGCAAAAAGAACTGAAGTACAAAAATAATATGATTATAAGGAGGATCAGAAACTACTATACTCCAGCTTTGTGGTGCTCTTGAATCACAGAGACTTGGTGTCATGGAAAATGAAAGGCCTGGAAGACTAGGCTTTGTAAGCTATTTGCAACACTTGTCATCCCTGTCGTATAGGGATGATATTGTTCTAGCAAGATTGCCCACTGCAAAAGGCCAACAGCATGTTCGTCTTGTCCAAATGAAAGCAGGACAAAAAGAAAAGCTGAGCATGTGTATCAGTCATTGGGACAATTAGCCTTTTAGAACTGCAGGCACCAGTACTAAGAAGAACCTAATTTCTCATTCGAGGAAGCTTTTCCCTACATAATCTGTCAAATGTATACAAGGGAACTCTACTCACAGCAGCATGCAATGTCTGATTTCTCAGAGTCCCAGACAATGCAATGACAACAGAATCAACATTCACATTAATAATAAAGGTATGTGAAGAACGGTGACATTGGAAACAGGATACAGGGAGGAGGGAACCATCTAAAGAATCAAGCACAAAAATAAGAATTGAGTTCTAATTATAGCAAGGGATCAATAAAATCTCAAAGCAATCATCAATCTCAATTTGTTTATTTAGCTTTCCCTGTGCAATTCTGCAACTTCACCCGTTAATCAGTATTAAACAAAAAACAAAGGTTGTAATCCCAAAGACATATAAAAGGGGGCAGTTTCAATTAACTGTAATGGGGCTTAGTTCTTAGCATATATAGGATTTCAGTGAGAGATAAGCAGCCAAGATGAACAACAAAGAAATCCCCAGTAATTGTACAATATTTTCATTGGGGAACACAACTATCAGCAGTATGAATAATAAAATATTCCTTTAAGCTTGAATTATGCAGTGAATTTCTGATGGTATTTACCTCAGTTCCTCATAATACCTTTGTATATTGTCTCAGAAACAAAGTAAATTGTTATGGAGGATGGAACCAATGGCTCCGTCAGCATGACAATCATTATAGTGTTATATTCTTGTGATCCTACATTGTTAAAACTGCTATGAATTTGGGGGAGAAACCTTCAAACAACTGCTGCCTAGGGCCAACCTATATGTACTGTACAGACTCATGTCTAAGCTAACTTTTGCACCCTGAAAGACAGTTGCATCTGTCAAGTAGGAAATTTAGGTACCACTTATGCAGGAGGCTAATTTAACTAATTTACAACGCCATAAAAATCTCCAACAGCGTGCAAAAGAATGAGGAAGTACTCCATCGGTGTCACAAGTGGATGGTGAAGCAACAGCTCCCCCCGGTGGCCAGAATTCAAAAAGCATACCCTCATGAAGCTAGAAAGTTAAATAGCCTCTGTGTCTCTGTCTATACATGTTGTGTGTCTATGACATTGAATGTTTGCCATCTATATGTGCATTGTGATCAGCCCTGAGTCCCCTGCGGGATGAGAAGGGCAGAATATAAATGCTGTAAATAAATAAATAAATTGTACAATGTCTACTACAAGAACAGTAAATGGATTCTCTGTAGCAATGTATCGTGGGCTTTGAAAGAATAGTGATTTATCCTCTTAGAACAGATGTGGGCATCTGTGGAGATGGAAGGAGCAATTCCACTGCCCTAGAGTCCCTGGCATCCTACACTGATGGATTTTAGTGTACCAAACAGCCGCTCTTTAGGATGATTTTTGGCCTTTTTCCCTTGTGGAGGATTGGGCTTAGAGGGGCTCTGACAGGGTCAGGGAAATAAACCGGTGCATTTACAGTTGGTTGGTTTGGCTCGTTTTCAGACAAAACAATCACCTGAAAATCACCATAGGAATAACAGAGGGGTTCTTGTTTCATTTCTCACTGAACAGTCAGTGTTTGGGGCCTGAGAAAAGAGTAATGAAAAGCCTAATGATGAAAATTCAGGAAGGTCTCATGTTTTTTCCCCAAAATGAAGTTAATATTTAGAATATATGTCACACTGACAGGTTTGGAGACCAAGATCTCTTTTAGGAACTAAGAAGGGACAGCAGGGAACAAAGCTTTTCAATGTACCTTAATATTGTTTAGTTCTGACCGTTTTCAGCAGGCAATCAGGAACAGGTCTACCGCCCATATAGACAAATGAATCCATATTAGGTAATGTGTCGACATATCAATATCAATAAATCTGTACTGACTAAATCTACCACTTTTGAAAGTGAACTCTATAGCCCTTCAGGTGCAAATGTTAAGAAACCCACTTGTATTTCCCCTTCTATATTGATTGTACAATACAAATGTTATCAAAGCTTGCTTTAAAAGGTATTTTCTTTTTCCTAATAAAAATTATTTTTCCTAATGTATATTAAGAACTCCAGTAAACATTTATCACATAAAGATGAATAGCATCAGATTAAAAAAAGAGTGCTCATGCGTGCATAAATCGAGTTTCTTTGAACATACAAAAAAAACCTGACAGAATTTGCCTATCTTTAGTGGATATTCCTTGCATGCATTTGGTCACAGCTCCCATTATCCTGTTATCCCCAGAAAGAGGATCACAGTGTGACCTCTCCATTATCTCCTTCTGGACTATTTATTATTTTATTATTATATGCATTTAGCTCTTGTAGAGCCACAATTTAGTATGGTGAACGGTCATCCCCACATTTTTGTTGTACAGTCAGGCCTCCACATTTGCACAGTTAACTTTAGCAGATTTGATTATTCATAGATTGTTCCATTGAATCTTTACATTCTCCAGGTTGACCCTATCATCCATTCTTCTGGAGATCTACTGTAAAATGGCACTGGAGGGCCTAGATAATATTTCTGGAGAGAATTCTAGTAACAGCACAACTCTGTTATCACCTTCTGTTGGAAGTGACTTTGTCATCCACAAAAGTGAGTTTAACTTTTGGGACTTCATAATTTGTAGATTTGGTTAATATTATTTATTTATTTATTTAAAACATTGATATTCCTCCCTTCTCACCCTGAAGGGGACTCAGGGTGGAGCACAACATACAAATGGCAAACATTCAATGCCGGAACATGAATTCATTATATGCATATTGCATACATAAACATTTAAAACCTTTGTCTCAACATTAAAATACACTGTTTAAAACTGTCTTGATCATCTGTGTCTAATCTAACTGGCCTGCTAAGGTTTCCTATCACTGCTTTATTGCACTGTCCTGAAAGCTTAGTCCCACAGCCAAATTTTTACCATCCTTCTGAAAGACAGGAGGGAGGGGGCTGATCTGATCTCACCAGGAAGGGAGTTCCTTAGCCGGGGGGGGGGCAGTTACTGAGAAGGCTCTCTCTCTCTCATCCCCACCAATCGTGCGTGTGACAATGGCAGGATGGAGAGCAGGACCTCCACAGAGGATCTTAATCTCCGTGATAGTTCATAGGGGGAGATGCGTTTAGACAGGTAAAATGGGCCGGGGCTGTTTAGGGCTTTATAGGCCAAAGTCAGCACTTTGAATTGTGTCCTGTAACAAACTGGCAACCAGTGGAGCTGGGGTAACATGGGAGTTCTATGCTCCCTGTATTCCGCCCCAGTTATTAACCTGGCTGCCTCTCGTTGAACTATTTAAAGCCTCTGAGCAGTCTTCAAAGGCAACCCCACGTAGAGTGCATTGCAGTAGTCTATCCTGGATGTAACAAGAGTGTGGCCCACCGAGGCCAAGTCTGGCTTCCCAAGGTATGGGCGCAGATATATGGTATCTCTAGAAACCTCCAGGTCCTCCAGATGACTTTATATGAAGGACCTAATGATTCTATAGAAATGTTCCCTAGGGGGAGGAGGGGATAGTGTTTTTAGTCACATCTTTCCATTTTAGCAAAGGTTCTGCATGCCCAGGTCATGCAAAAGCAGAGCACCTACTGTATTTATTTTATAAATAAAATAAATAGGGCTGCAAAAACAGAATAATCATAATGGAATAGCCAAAAGCCTCATTTTTATATTAACTCTAGATTGCGATATTTTTCACAAGATAGAAGGCTGCAAGTAATCACTTGGGAAAAATAAATAAATCAGTTTGACTGCACAGCAACACAAGAGAGCCTTATAATTTGATCCTGTTTTTGTTCTAGAAGTCTACATGAATATGGATGAGATATGGATGTAATCTATTTTTTTTCAACCTAGTCTACAGACACTTAATTTAAATAGATTCAAGTAACTTTATGAATCATTGAAAAGAGCAGTTATTCTTTGCGCCATTGATTAATTTTATTTTATATTCTTTAAAAAAAACTCATTAAAAATTCATGAAATTAAAGATTTAAATCAGGATTTGGGCTTATTTTTTCACTTTGGAATTGCTCCTATCAATGTGAAAAACCAACAAAATGCTACTTTGATATTATGTCTGCTTCAGAGAACGTTCTTTTAACTCTTGTCTATCGGAACACTAACTCCTTAGCTATTAACAAGATCTGTGTATTCCATAACTTGTAGACTCCCCAAAGAACAAGAACCAGTTTCCATACTGTTCATTATAGTGAGTTTTCTGACTGTCTAATAAGTAATATATTCAATATGTTTAGTTGTGGGCCCCAAAAGACTGATGAGGGCATGAGTCTCTTTTAAGTGTGTCTCATGCTGGAAACCCCTACTCAATTATTCTGCACTATCAAAAAGATTGTGCATGCAAAAGGGAGGGTGAATGTGTATCCTCTATAACAAGATTCATGTTCTCCCTTATTCAGGCACAACATTGATTATTTTCCCATAAGATTGTTTTCATATTAACATTTCCAGATGGTTGATGATTTTAGTTTAAGTGTACCTTACATATACCTGAACAAACATTGTTGTCATGTAAGTTTCTATAGCAGGCCAATGTGTAGTAGACCCAAAGCTTGTCCATCCCTCCCCCCCAATATTTGAACCCATGAGCTACATCTTGTTTCTTGCTTTCTTGAAAACTTGCTACAACCCAACAGTCAATGACTGTAACTTGTAATTCATTACCTGCAATACGTATATAAAATAATGAAAGCTATCAGGTAGTGTGGGCAGAAAATGGGAACCAAGGTTCATTTTGTAGTATTGAGCATGCTTCAAAACACTTGACCACATTAAGCAGGAAAAATCCGATGCTCTAAGACATTTTTCTGTCTCATATTATTTATTTATTTATTTATTTATTTCTATCCTGCTTTTCTCCCGGGTTGGGATTCAAAGCGGCAAACATATAAATATCTAAAACATAACATACAATAAAAATAAACAGCACCAGTAATGATAAATTCCAGGTTTGTAGTTAACAGGATTAAGTTAGTATGGTGCATAAGACTTTTCACTTACAAAATAAAACCATGAATTTCTCTCCTTGGGAGCAAATCAATTAATAATAAATTAAATAACAATATGCTGCCTTTTTATGACACAGATAATCAGCAACTTGAAATAGTTATCTCATTCTGCCAAACTAACTGTGGATTGTTAGTACTTTTGAACAAGCCAGAGTGTAATACTGATATCCAAAAGTGTTAAAACACACATTTTAAATTATTTTTAAGGATTCTGCCATCTGTTTTTGAATCTACTTTAAAAATGGTTTTGTTCATATGCTTTAAAATATTTCTAGTTACTATCCATCACTTTGGTGTCTTGATAGACTGTAATATCTTCCTCATTAATACCTTTGCCTGTATTAATGGCTGAGCAACAATACTCTAACGTTGCTCAGCCAGACATGCCCTAGATTTTATTTGTGAAATATTAGAAGTCATGCATTTGTTGCTGACGAATCCCAAAGGTAATAAAAAGGAGAAAACCCCATATTTTAATGTAAACGTTTCCCTCTTCTAGACCACCATATTCATATTATGGACAGTGATCAGCTAAACCAGGGGTGGCAATAGCATGGGAGTCATGGACAACCCTTCTCTCCTTCATGGGACAAAATTATTATGTTTATTTATATCCTCCTTTTTCTCTCCATAAGGAGACTCATCCCAAAACACGTTCTTTTCATCTGTATCCAAGTTAAATGGCAACTGGAAATGATGTGACATTGTTTCCTGTCACCATTTTGTGCTTGATACAAACAAACAAAAAGAAATCAAAATAGTATGCTGGAGGGTTTTCTGGGTGGGTTGAGGTGTGGGATGTCTATGTTGTTATTAAAACATGCTCAATACTTTTTTCTTTAAAAAAAGGAAGAATTAGTTATTCAAGAGGCTTTGGGAACAGCAAAAATAGAATCTAGGAGCAGCACTCCACCCATGGTTTATACTTCATTCATCTCTAAGTAAGGGCCCTTCTACACATTTTGTAAAACTCGGAATTAACCAGGTCAAAAGGGGGATGGGCTAAAGGACATTTAGCCTAAGTGCAGGAGGGATCAGGTTAAGTGGTAAAAGCACACTTTTGCATGACTGTACATCCGTGCAATCATGCAAAACACTTGCTTTCCTTCCCTCCCCCCTGTGTAGACTGCTCCAACTCAGATGCATTTTTAAAAGCCCAAAAGAGCTGATCACCTGATCATGCTGTCAAATAGACACACAGGTGGTTCAACAGATGCACAAATGGAGAGCAATTAGAACTCTCTGAAACTCTTTATTTTGCACTTTTAAATCTTCAACAGAGGTTGAATTAAGAATTAGAGAAAGAGAGAGATCCGACAGAAGGTTTTCTTTTTTTAAAAAATCCCTCTGTTACGTGCTGGACCTCATATGCGCCCATGTGAATCTGCTTGTGTTTATATTAAGATATTTGCATGTACGGATATACAGTCCAGCGAATAACATTTTTTTAAAAAACTTCTGTCCAATGTTCCTTGTTTGCTATCATCTTGATCCGCTACAGAGGAAAGCTGTGAGGACAGCTGGGCACCATATCCCAGGACTGGCCTGCTGTCAAGTCCAGGGATTTTTAATCTTAGATTTAAAACACAGATTTTGGCGCTGTCTGGAAGTGCCCTATATGGGAGGCATCATTGCTCCTGAACTCTACAGGCCCTTTGCTGGTCACAGATGCAGTACAATCCTCCCTTCCTTCCCAACACAGAAACATCTCCAAATACAGCTCAGCTGTTCAGGCTTGGGGATGGATTTGTGCTATTAAATTTATCTCTCTATTGCTCTCTAGACAAAATTAGTATTTGCTTTCTCCATCCACTTAACCTATTGAATTGCTGGCACAGACCTTGAGCCTGTAAAATGATTTCTACAAAGGCTTCTCTGTAGCCCTGGATGATCACAATGCATTATTTTGCTAAGTAAATTATGTCCTTAAATAATAAAGGGCAAGCTGTTCATGGACTAATGGAAGAGTATGATTTAAAGACTTCCTGAATTCCCATACCAGCAGTCTCACAGAGGAATGTTTCAGCAAGAGACACTGGTAGGATCAGAACTTTTAAATGACTCTTCTTTTAAGCTTGATATATGTATTCTATTAAACATTCAGATTGGTCACTAACTCTGTCAGGTAGCAAACTTACCTTATATTGGTCCCTTCAAGGAGAGAGGGTGGATTATAAATAAAGTTTTATATTATTATTATTTATTTGTTAGTATTACATGGTGTTGCAGCTTGATAGATAAATAACTATAAAGTGTGGCATGTTTCTAGACAGAGTTGCATGAAGTAGAAATAGCAGTGTTTTGGTTACTGAAAAGCTGATATCGGAAAATCAGTATTAAGGTAAATGAAAAGAATATAGCAGCCCATCATAACTGAGGGGTGTGACCTGGAACATCATCTGTATACTTGCTCAGTAATAGACAGCTTCAGCTTCACTATATGCATTCATTTTATATTAACATTGCCAATTATGCAAAAGGAGCAGATTTATTAATATTTGCGCGAGGGCTGGGCAAAGGACACAGAACTCCCTCCCTGTCTCTGTCTCTGGGCAAACAGGGCCCTCTGTAGATTGCATAAATAGCCCAAAAGCCAAAAAAAGGGGATGGAGACAAATATCCATTTTGGTTTAGAAAAAACTGAACAGGTATACAATCCATTTACAAGGTGAACTACTTTTTAAAAAAGTTTAGCCAGGAAGTTCAGAGTTCAAATCCACAAAAATAGCTTGGGGGGGGGGGGCAGGGGACACATGCATTACCTGGTCACATCTAGCCCACCCCCAGATTTACAAAGTGTTGTCACACTGCACCCATTTATGGAGTAGATGAGGCTACTTAAAGGAGCTGGAGATCTTTAAGTAGCCTTGGTGGAAGATGAAAGAGTAAAAATGTACAATTAAGATATATGTATTCAAACCCACTTATTTGGACATTTGATGCTAAATTTGTAAACACCTTTCCTCGGCAATTAAAATACAACCATTTTCTATTCTTTCATGACTAAGAAATAGATACTACTTAGGCTTCTTTTTTGGCATAGTCTTCAATGGAACAGAGCCTAATTCATCTGATATGATTTGGGCACATCTAATTCAAAAAACCAGCATGGATGATGACGATGATGATGACAATTAGTATAGAGGTTTTGGTGCTGGATTAGAAGTCCAGAATATCCTGCTCTCCCATGGAAATCTACTGATCATGGGCATTTTGTACTCTCTCAGCTTCAAGAGAAGTCAGTGGCAAAGTCCTTCTGAACAAATGTGGCAAAGAAAATTGTATGTGTAAATCATCACAGGTCAAAAACAACAAAAACACCTAATTTTACTGATTAGCATTTTCACAGTGAATGTGTTCATTTGGGACCCATCTCACAGTCTTACACTATATATTTAATGAAAAGCACTTCAATCAATGTGCTTCAGTATACCTCTTCCCTTTAGTGTGATAAAAACTGAGCAGATGAAAAACACACTACCATCTGCCAATTATGTCCTTACATAATTATTTAATTTGGATCCCATTTTCCTCCCAGGACAGGGTCCTCGTGAATTAATTTGTGATTCAACATTTCTAAAAACATGGATTGCTTACGCAGTAAGTGCAACTATTTTTTTTCAGCACCCAATCTACTAAATTGGTAACTCTTGTCATCATATGATTACTGCCTTTTATATCAGTCCCCAGCTGAACAATGGTAGCCAAGCAGCATCTGTCATCAACTAGTTACCAGTGTTTTCTCTATCATTACAGTGAAGTTATTCTTCAAGTGTATAGATTTAAAATGGATTTGGTCAAATTCATAAATGAAGGCAATCAATCAATAGTCATGATAGCTTATACATTGCCTCGACATGAAAGATACAGTAATGTCTCTCTGAACATCATTTGCTAGAGCAGTGGTTCTCAACCTGTGAGTCCCCAGGTGTTTTGGCCTACAACTCCCAGAAATCCCAGCCAGTTTACCAGCTGTTGGGATTTCTGGTAGTTGAAGGCCAAAACATCTGGAGACCCACAGGTTGAGTACCACTGTGCTAGAGGAAAAGAACAAGAACCCGGGTACCATTACATAGATGAGACTGATGATGATGAACATGAGGGAGGAAAAGTCTTTCAGGTTTGGCTGGTCAAATAGGAGAAGTACACCAACAGCTTATGAAGATGGAAACTTAGTTAAACCAATTATGTAAACCCAATGGTTCACCAGTACAGGAGAAATTTAAGTTTGCCTCAAGTTTAATGTCTAATATCGAGTGAAGAAATGGAAAAAATATATACTGTGGAGTGGAATGTGTCTTTACAAAAAGCTAAGAAAGGAGAGGGGAAACCCAGAAATATTGTTCCTACAGTATCTATACTATCCTGATTCATTTCAAGCAATTTCCGTTCCCTAGGGTCTCAAAAGGGCTGTTTATCTTTCCTATCTAGTTATATATAATTTGTAATTCTATTAGAACCATTGCAATATTAATATGCCATGATAAGGTAGAAAATAGCTTGGTGGAATTCAGTTTCAGCACAGCCTCATGCCATATAATAAATGCCTCATGATAAATGGTTCCCTACAATCTGAACAGATTCACGATTCCCACTGTACATCAAGCACAATCCCCTGGGGAGCCCTGTTTCCTCATTTGCGTTGCCGTTCAACTTTCCCAAAAGGCGCACAGGCCTCCTTATGTTTATCACATCTGCACATGCTGTTATCAATCAATGTGCATGCCTCCACCTTCTGTGTGGCCAGACAGCACACACATCCCTAGCACCACCGTTAGATCTCATGCCAGAACATAGCTCAGCATGCGCCTGAGAGATGACAGCAAAATCCAATGTTTAAATTATTTTCAGGCATGGCAAAGAATTTTGGAGAAGGGCAGAATCTGAGGTCAAGGCGTGTGGCCTAGTTTAGCTGGAGGCAGAGTTCAAATCCTAATCTCTAGACTATGAGTATAATTCTGGCCAGGTGCAAAGACTGAAAACAAAGTTTTTCAGAAGGGTGAAAAACTTGGACTATTTTAATAGAAACTTGGACTATTTTAATAGAAACGTTAATCTGCTACATGAGAGAGAAAATTATAAAATTACATACAAGCTTGAGAATAATGAGCAACAAGAAACTTTGTTACTTGTAATTAGCCATTTTCTTCTAAAAGAAGTAACAGAAACTAATGGAAAAGCAAAAAAAAATAGTGCTACAAGTTTTTAAACGTGCTAATGTTTTATCTTTGAATTAAGTCACAGGAACATACTGCTTTTTGAAATATCTATATAACAGAACAAAATGCTTTTGAAGAGTAACTTTCCAACCTTGAGTTGCACTTGGAAAGTTATTATCAGGTAAATATATACTGTATAATATATATGTTTGTTATTTACTGTAATACTAGATCCAGGCACAGACTTAGTGCTTCTTATCTCTCCTCCCCAATGCCTTAAATCAAGAAATAGTTTTCTAAAATCTACAGGGATACCCACAGGAACGCTTCAGCAAGCGAGAGCCCAAAAGTGGCAGGTTAAAACCCAGAACCTCAATCAGTGGCTGATACCGGATGAGAGACTCCCTCCAGGGCATACAGAAGACTGAGCAACTTGGAAAGTGCTGAACAAACTGTGCTCTGGCACCACGAGATGCAGAGCCAACCTTAAGAAATGGGGCCACAAAGTGGAGTCCATGACATGCGAGTGTGGAGAAGAGCAAACCACAGACCACCTATTGCAATGCAGTCTGAGCCCTGCCACATACACAATGAAGGACCTTCTTATAGCAACACTAGAGGCACTCCAAGTGGCCAGCTACTGGTCAAAGGACATTTAATATGATGCCAAGTTTGCAAACTTTGTTTTTTTAAAGATACGATACAGCTGTTTGGTATTTAATTTTTGTCTGATTAAATTGTGCAAGAAACATGGGAAGGTGTCTGAAAATAGGAAAAGCGTGCAGACAGACATCCTTTGGGAGAACATCTCAAGATGTATCTCCAGATAAGAAGAGCTAAGGGACTGAAAAAAGTTGAACTGTTAAAACATTTCCATGACAGGTGTTCTATTTATTTAATACCATTTCTGAAGAAAGATGTGATATAAACCAAACACAGGTATAAAACCATTAAAACAGCGTAACATTTTGCAAAGCTATACACATGGGTTCGGTATAGAAATAAATGAGAAAAGTTCCTTATAATGAAAAGATACCAAGATAAATCAATTTGGATGTTTACAATGTGATCAATATAAGTCCCCAAAAGATATGACAAACGGCACTATGACGATCCTCAAAGGTTATCTCTTACATAATTATTATATATAATGGCAGGTCATTTTAGTTGTTTATTTATGTATTAACAAAACACACAACTTCTCTAACTGCCTATTTCATTCTGCCTTATAGTTATTGTATTTGCAACTCTGCTTACAATTACATTAATGGTCAATTTTGAGTAGGGTTGCAAATATAACACTCTGTGCCTCAAAAGGATTTCATTATGTTTTCTGCCAAAGAAAATGATAAAACTGCAACTTATATTTTGCACTGTCATCTATATCTAGTAGTAGTATATACTAAATGAGATGCATGAATCAAGAAAATAGGTGGACTGACTCAACAACCATAATGTTATTGCTCTGCGGACACATGGAAGAGAAAAAATGCAGCCTATAGAATCAAGTACAAACTACAAAATATACATTCAAGGCATGCTCCAACATGGTTCCTAGTATAAGAAAATCTGTGCTTCTACCCCTTCCCTTTTATACAGGCATTTCCCCTCATATCTGATGTTTTTGCTTCTAAACTCTGGATATTTGCATTTCTCATAACTGTTTAGGTCAGAAAGATATTTTTGGGTATCTCAAATAAAGCAGCTCCTTTGGACTGGATGAAGTCTTGACAGGGGGAGTGTGTCCCTGTTGGTTCTGCTGGACCTCTCAGCGGCTTTCGATACCGTTGACCACGGTATCCTTCTGGGTCGCCTTGCAGATATGGGGCTTGGGGGTACTGCCTTGCAGTGGCTCCAGTCCTTCCTGGAAGGTCGTACCCAGAAGGTGTCATTGGGTGACACCTGTTCGGCTCCACAGCCGTTGTCCTGTGGAGTCCCTCAGGGTTCAGTACTGTCCCCGATGTTGTTTAACATCTACATGAAACCGCTGGGAGAGATCATTCGGAGTAAGGTGTTATCTGTACGCAGATGATGTCCAGATCTGTCACTCCTTCCCACCTGTCACCAAGGAGGCTGTCCAGACCTTGAACCGGTGCTTGGCCGCTGTGTCGGACTGGATGAGGGCTAGCAAATTGAAACTAAATCCAGACAAGACAGAGGTCCTCCTGGTCAGTTGTAAGGCCGAACAGGGCATAGGGTTACAGCCTGTGTTGGACGGGGTTACACTCCCCCTGAAGACGCAGGTTCGCAGCTTGGGAGTGATCCTGGACTCAGCGCTGAGCCTGGAACTCCAGGTCTCGGCGGTGGCCAGGGGAGCTTTTGCACAGTTGAGACTCGTGCGCCAGCTGCGCCCGTACCTTGGGAAGTCTGATCTGGCTACGGTCGTCCACGCTCTGGTCACATCCCGAATAGATAACTGCAACGCACTCTACGTGGGGCTGCCTTTGAAGACAGTTCGGAAATTGCAATTAGTCCAGCGGGCGGCAGCCAGATTACTAATGGGAGCTACATACAGGGAGCATACCACCCCCTGTTGTGTCAGCTCCACTGGCTGCCTGTCCAATTCCGGGCTCAATTCAAAGTGCTGGTTTTGACCCTTAAAGCTCTATACGGTTCTGGCCCAGCTTACTTGTCCGAACGCATCAACCGCTATGTCCCATCCCGTAACCTAAGATCATCTGGGGAGGCCCTGCTCTCGCTCCCGCCGACTTCTCAGATGCGGTTGGTGGGGACGAGGACAGGGCCTCCCCGGTGGTGGCTCCCCGCCTGTGGAATGCGCTCCCTATGGAGGTACGGTCCACCTCATCCCTCCTGGCATTCAGGAAAAAGGTAAAATCCTGGCTCTGGGACCAGGCGTTCCCACACCAGCACTAAGCAGCCTGTTAGATGGGATTTTAATGGAAGGGAGGAAGAGGGTCAATGTTTTTATGGTTGAATATTGTTTTAAATTGGAATGATTGTAGATGTTGCTGAGGGATTGTATTTTAATGTCTTAATGTATTTTAATGTGTTGTGGGGTTTTGGGGCTTTATGCTGTTGTGATGTGGGCATCGAATTGTGCCGTGCTGTAAGCCGCTCTGAGTCCCCCCTCGGGGGTTGAGAAGAGCGGGGTAAAATCCTGAAATAAATAAATAAATAAACCTTCTAAAAAAGAGGTTCAGAGGTTTCTGTGGAACGTCTCTTTGCATGTCTGAAATTCAAAAGGGGGTATCATAGTTGCCTGTATACTTTCACCCAACCTATTCAACTTGTATGCAGAACACATCATGTGATGTGCGGGGCTTGATTAATCCAAGGCTGAAGTTAAAATTGCTGCAAGAAACATTAACAACCTTAGATATGAAGATGATACCACTTTGATGGCCAAAAGTGAGGAGGAACTGAGGAGCCTTCTAACCAAGGTGAAATAAGAAAGTGCAAAAGCTGGGTTGCAGTTAAACATTTTTTTTAAAATCCAAGATTATGGCAACAAGGCTGATTGATAACTGGCAAATAGAGGGAGAAAAAGTGGAGGCAGTGACAGACTTTGTATTTCTAGGTGCAAAGATTACTGCAGGCGCAAACTGCAGCCAGTTAAACAGAAGACATTTACTTCTTGGAAGGAGAGCAATGACCAATCTCGATATAATAGAAGAGTAGTGAAGAATAGTGAAGAGTAGAGACATCACACTGGCAACGAAGATCCGCACAGTCAAAGCAATGGTATTCCCCTTAGTAACCTACGGATGTGAGCTGGGCCATAGGGAAGGTTGAGCGAAGGAAGATAGATGTTTTTGAACTGTGGTGTTGGAGGAAAATTCTGAGAGTGCCTTGGACCATGAGAAGATCCAACCAGTCCATACTTCAGGAAATAAAGCCTGACTCCTCATTGGAGGGAAGGATATTAGAGGCAAAGATGAAGTACTTTGGTCACATCATGAGAAGACAGGAAAGTTTAGAGAAGACAATTATGCTGGGGAAAATGGAAGGAAAAAGAAAGAGGGGCCGACCAAAGGCAAGATGGAGGGATGGTATCTTTGAAGTGACTGGCTTGACTCTGAAGGATCTGGGCGGGGGAGGGGGGTTGACGGTGTGGGCTGGTCCATGAGGTCACAAAGAGTCTGAAGCGACTGAATGAATAAACAACATCATAGTTACCTCTTCTGAGGGGATGAAACCTGTTATATTTCAGACAGGTGGCTGTAGAATCTTATACAGGTAGTCTTAAAACAACCAATAGGTGATATTCAGAAAAAAAAACTGGGACCCCAATATTGAGCTCAGCCTAAGGGGACCCTATTTGGGGTTGGGTCCCAGAGTTTAAGAAGCACGGCTAAAGCCCATTTCAAACCTACCTTGTTGTCATGTCGAGCCACTTCTCCGTGGCTATATATCATGGGAAAATACCACAATCACAAATGGGCCGATCAAGTGATTCTTTCACTCTATCAGAAGCTTTCTGGGATACATCTTGTCCTATCAGAAAATGGTTTTCACCTCTGTATATATTAGTACATATACTTACATGTAAGAGAGCCTTCTCACACAAACACACGCACATGTATTGTTTAGTTTGAGAACCTTTCTTCTACACATAAGGTGGGACTGTTTCTGTCAAATCAAAAGTAAAGGAATATACCTCCCCGCTACTGTGTTGGGTATATTGTCAGATCTTCTTCAGTGCAATACAACCTATGTAACTAGCCAAGTCGGTGTCTTCAAAAAAGAGCCGAGCTGAGTGACCTTGTGGCTGAATCAATAGACTCTGTTGGATTATTAGTCTCTGTTGTTGCAGCACTGCTATAGTGTAGTTTCCAACAGCTTTACAATCCTGTCAGCTTCCTCTAAGCAAGACTCATGGGCTCATGTAGAAAGAGATCATGTAACAAAATAAAAGTTATATGTTTTGAGAAAAAAGAACTTCAGAATAAAAACAGGCCTATGTACACATAAGGATTTGTTTCGATTCACATTTGCCGGCATCATTTCCCAGTTGTGGTGGCACACTCCATACTTTAAATTATTTTCTCACATACTTTAATTACTTTATAATTTTAGTTTATCTTATAATGATTTTCCTAATCTATAACAATTTTATTCACAGGGAGTTAAACTTCTCTAAATAATTGGACTTGTATTCTGAAAGCTGCAGATCAATTTCGGGCTAATTAACTAGGCTTAGGATAATGCCAAAAATGTATCATGTAAACTATAATAGGTAAATACATATAAAAGGCATATCACATTTTTAAAAAAATTCTATTGACATATTTTGGGACAAATAATAACATCTCAAAATGTTTAATTCCAAGACACCAGTTTGTTATATCTAATTCTACTACAATCTGTACGTTTCTGTCATTTTTAGATTAAAAATATCACTGCAGAGAGTGAATTTTTGAATTGTTAAGATACCAAGAATTTCCAAACTTTGTTGAATGCTCATAACATATCAATAATACAAATCACTACAACACAACTGAAATTTAAAATAGTATTTCAACTCAGTTTTCATCTCAAGTATACCCTGAGAGAGAAAAAACTTAAATTTCTGGTATTTAACATGAATCTATTTAAAAGTAAGGAAAAGATGGCTTCCTTGAGAATTTCCCTTTACCTATAAAAGCTGCAAAACGAATGGTCAACAAAGAAAAAACATACTTATTAAAGTACTTAAGTATAGCAGTGCAAACGTGACTGACTATGAATTTCCTGAAATGAGAACAAATTCTTTAAAATTTGCAATAATATATAATACTATGCATGAATCTTCATATTTTACAACATAGACATAATCATCATATGTTGCAACCTAAGTCATATTGTACAACTGCACGAAAGACATTGTTGCTGTATTTTTCTGCCCCTATGATAACTACAAGGATGACATTTTCCCTTTTCTGTAGATGCAACAATAATGAGCCATTTGAAGCAGCCTCTCTTGATATTGCAGCCAAGCAAGCGATGTTTCTGAACCCCAGCTTGAAATAAGTATTTTTAGTTCACTCATTTGTTGATGTCAATCTTCCAAGCGATACAGGCTGCTTAATAGTTAAATTTAAAACAAACAAGCAAACACACAGTTGACCACATTGATCAAGAATGTGGAAATCCATGTGGGTGTCATGTGGCCACATAATGATTCAGCCTACAGCAATGGCACTAATACTTAGTGAATCCCATGGACAGCATTAGTTCTGTGAACAAGCTCTTGGGCTTTTCAAATCTTCTGCTGCTTTCATTATCACATGCCTTCAAGTTGACTCTGATTTGGGACAACCCTATCATAAATAGCAGGATTCATTCAGAGAAGGTCTGACCCTGACTTCCCCTGAGGCTGGGAGAGTATGATTCACCATGGTGACCTGGAGTCCTGGTCAAACCACCACATTGCTCTGGCTCCTTAAAGTGGTTGCATTCCTACAAATGTACATCATTTGGTTGATAATTTCTTTCTTTCTTTTCTTGCTTATAAGGAACCACACAGGGGCATCTGAAACACCCACCATAGACAGTTAAAGGAGATTGAAATGTTACCCCTGTTATTTTCCTCAAGAAACTCAGCTAGCATCTAAAGGTTTTTCCTTCAGCCCTCACAATGAGGGAAGGGGGAGACAACTGGGAACAAATATTAACAACCCCAACCCACATGTGATTTGGACTGAGCCCCCATATGCTTACTTGGTGGTTGAAAGGAAAATAACTTCCAGCTTACAATGTCACTCTAACCCAAAGTGTGAAGGTTTCTTCTTCCTCAGCAGTACAGAAGAAACTGTGGAATGTGGAGCCAGGAAGAACTACAAGTATCTATAAAAAGGGCTATAGGTGTAGCCATATGCCACATTTCTATCCTCTTGTGAATTATACACATATGCCATTATATCATTCTGATATCCCTGTAGTGCTAAGATGCCAGCAGAGATGCAAGCATCTGTTCTTCATCGTAGACACATCTTGTCTTCCTTCCAAAAAATGATGGACCATAATTCTTCCTTCCTTGAACATAAATATATACAGTATGAGCCCCATATTAGCAGTAGATATGTTCAAGGATACATACCAAAAACCACAGGTAATAGCAAATCCCAGTAAAATGTGAACTTCTGCCGCACAAATATCATAAGAGTCATTTTGGAGAATCTAGAAAATGTCCAGAGAGGACATATTTTTAAATGACGCATGGATACTGAGCCCATGAATACAACGGTTATCAAACCGTATATTGTTCCTGGGGCCCTTCCACACTGCATATCGATAGCCCTATGTTTCCACCTTAACTACCATGGAATCATCCTTTTGATCCTGGATTTTGCAGTTTGTCCACCAGTCCCAGGACAGGAGCAGGGCAGTCAAAGTGGACTAATAGTGCCATGATTGTGTAGCGTGAATGGGCCCAAGGTGTAGCCAGACACAAACATGATCTAGGAATGGTGTAACCAAAACATGCTCTAATTGACACTACTTACATTTATCCATGAGAAGCGCAGTTATGGGGACAGAGTGCATTTGGGACTGGATTTTGTTTATGGTTTGATTAATTACAGGGACTGTGTTTCTGTTTTGCTTTTAAAGCAGCTTGCAGCGAAAGGTATTAAACATTTCCTTGTGCAGTTAATTGGACCTCAGCCAGCAAAAGACCTCAGCCAGCCCCATCAAACCTGTTTCCTGAGAAATATCTCTTATTATGGGCCGCTCTAACATGAGGGCTAAAGGCCACCTGGCTTTCATTCCAAGTGGAACTAACTATTTAATGTATAGAACACTCAGTTTGACTACAATGATGAACATACATGTCTTCTTAAAATGCCTCATGGGGTATTCCTTCTTGTTCCTATTTCAGTAACCATGGTAACACTAAGGAGAAACACTTTTTGTTCTTCCCCGTGAAATTGTTTCTAAGGGAAAATGGTTTTAACTCTCATTTGTCCTGCAGCAATTAACATTTGACTTACTATGTATTTCAATGCTGTTGTTTTAAAAGGAAAGCAACTTTTGCTCTTGCTGCTTTCTAAAACCTTCTCGGTATCAACAGTGTATGTTTCAGAAATCCAACTGGTTTTAGAACACTGGTAAATAATCCTGACCCAATACAAACAAATGTAGAATTGCAGGACTCATTTATAGATTTTATTTATTTGCATTTATACACCTACCTTTCTCAAAACCATAAATTAAACTATTTATTTATTATTTGCAGTGTTTGTATACTGCCCTTTTTAACCCCGAAGGGGACTCCGGGCGGTTCGTAGTATTGGCAACAATTCAATGCAAGCTCATTTAACACAGAACAGTTAAAACTATACATTTTGTTAAGATAATCTAGTAATATTAGTTGACATGATTGTTTGTCCATCTTTTTAAACAAATGTAACCACTGTAAAAAAAACTAACATGGATAGATAGGAAATACTTTCTTGCCAAGGTTCATCATAGAGTAATGATTTTACAGATTGCTAACCCAACATTAAGGCTGCCATGTTCTATACACTTACTTGGGGAAGGAAGCCAAAGTTAATGGAATCTGTAAGCAGACAGGCATGTTGACTATACTCCAAATTTCCACAAACATCTATCAATTAATGAGTTTGTTGACTACGGCAGCCTGGATCACTACTTCTTGGTTACTCTCTCTATTCATGGGCACCTCTGTTGATGTCCAAAAGGAGCACCCATCCAGCCATCAAGGTGGGTGTGAGATCATCCCTTTCTTCTCACTGGTGGAGTGCCCCAGTCTGCCATGAGCAGAGACACCCATACAGCCAGAAGCTTTGATGGTGCTCTATGGACATGGAGAAGGTGACAACCCAGTAGGGCAGATGCACTATTGGGCCAACTGCACAATTACTCCATATTCAGCAAATAAATGCTGAATACAGGGCTGTTCCAAGGGTAGATCTACACTGGTCTAATGTATCCAGTATAGACATGCTCTAAGAGTGTCTTTTCATGTGTGCTTAGAGACAATTCTGATACTCATGAAACTTTGGCTCTTGTTTTCTCCTACGCTTCATAAGTCATGCCCCACAAACCCCTCTCTACTTCCATGCCTATGAAGCAATTCAGATGTGATCACAACCCAATATTATCATTGGGAAAATGAGCATGCTCAAGGTGTGAGTATGCACACATACACAACTATCTTCTTTATTTGAAAAAAAGAGGAAACTATAGGTATTCACTTCAATTCTCTAATTTGGGGAACTGTTACCAGTTCCAAGAGAACATATTTTGTAGCCCAGGACATAAAACATTATTTTGTTATTGTTTACTGAATTCAAACATAGTCAGAACAGACACAGCTTGGATCAGGATCAAACAGTAGATTTCTTTTTAACACATTGGATCAAAAAGTAAGAGTAATGCCCACTTCCCGCTGTAGATCCCTGTGTGCTCTGGAGAGCTAGAAAACTCTTTGGAGTCAGCTTCAGGAATCATGGAGGTCTGCAGAGGGAATGGGAAGGGAAAACAATTCTGGATGTCTCACTAGTAAAACTTCGGAGTCCTTTGTTAAAACCAACCACAGCTCCCTGGGTATATATAGTTTACTTGAAATCAGGAACATTTGATGTTCTCATGAAGAAGAAGGAGAAATGGAGATAAGGTGAGATATGCCCAAGAATCTGGCAGTTTAATTCTCATAACAACAAATGTTTTGTCCTTATATCTGAAGCCATCCTCTGTTTATTGCTGTGCTCCTCCTTCCATGGGGACAGTGTGGTTTCAGCTTACCTTCACATCTGTTGCCAAGGTGGGATCAAATTTGATCAACATATTGATCAAATTGTGCCTGATATATTAGTGATTACAAAGCCATGTGGACTACCATGGTTGCAGGCCGACTCCTGACTACCATTGCTCACAACAGAAAAATATTGCCATCATTGGGCTCTTCAGACAGTAGAGAAAGGGCTTACATATGTACTGATGGTAATACAGAGTGTTCCTCTATTCAAGGAGGACTTTGTGAGAATCCATAAAAAGATCTCATTACAGGGCTGAAAGACAAATGGAAAAATCTATGGCTAGGTGTGTGTGCAAAGATTAGGGTTAGCAGTTTGAGACTGCTCAATGTGGCATACACAATTCTTACCTTAATTGGGCTTAGTTGGGAATTGATCTGAAGGAGAAATGGGAAAGAGAGAAGACCCATGACATGTTCTTTACTCATTGTGCTTCCACTAGGATTTTGAGCCTCAGCTGTAGAATTATATTTGATCCTGGTCCACCCCCATTAAAAAGCACCATAAGCACAGTGGAAGAGAAAGGCAAGTGAAATTACAGTAACTTCAGAGTGAAAAAATCTTGCTAGGTTGTACTGTCATCCTTTCTGCGTTGTGAACCCAAAGGTGAATATGAATGAAAACAGTTTCTCATTCCAAAACAAAACAAATTTTGGCATATTTTAGGGAGAGGGAAACAAAGGAGTGTATGAAGTATGAAGTCAATATACATTTCAATACTGTGTCCATCATTTAAACCAGTGTTTCCCAACCAGTGTGCCGGGGCACACTAGTGTGCCGTGAGCGATCATCAGGTGTGCCGTGGGAAATTGGAACCTCCAGGAGGGGGGGGGGGAGAGTCTAGTGTGCTGAAGTATAAAAACCCTAAGAAACCTACCTCGATAAAGGCACAAAAGTACAAACACCCCCTCCCCACCTGTTGTCTACTTGGTCTCTCCCTCTCCATGCATTGAGAAGGCCCGCCTCCCTTTCCCCAAGTAGAGTCCTCCTCTTGCCTCCTGGGGGTTCTGTCTGGGAAGTTTGGCCCAGTTCTATCATTGGTGGGGTTCACAATGCTCTTTGATTGTAGGGGAACTATAAATCCCAATAAAGCAGGGGGCAGCACTGTAATACTACACAAACAAACTACAAAGGTTGCAATGTCATATCAAAATAGACTTTAACTATAAAATGAGGCTCACAGAAGGAGAACCACATTCAATGTACATAGCATCGCAGCAATTGTCAGTATACAATCAATAATCACATCCAAATCATACAATGAGTAGCATATAGCATATAACCATCACAATGGGAAAAAACATTTCATATAGTCAATGAAAAGCAGAGTCATACATTAGAATAAACGTTTTAACAGTCAAATCATGGACTACAGAGGCGCTGAAAGGATCTGTCGCTATCAATTCATACCTAGTTAGGAAGCTGGCGGAAACCTTGACAAGGAGGAAGGATAAAGGGGGCAATAGGCCCCAATTGAAGCCCTTAATAGGGTTGTAAGAGTCGATTGTTCTTCCGGGGTATAGCTCCTGGCGCCAAGCGCGTGGCCAGTCGATGGCGCAGGCAACGTCAGCTGACGTGCCGCTAAGGGTGTCGGTAGTAGTAGTTCTCAGTGGTAAACAGGAAGCTAAGATGCCCGGGCTCAGCTGAATGCGAGTGGCGCAAGGGGGGGGGGGGACTCAAGCCCCACACGGCAAGTGTCTCAAAGGACAAGTCGCGCGGGGAAAAGCCTGACAGCGGAGAGCTCACAGCGAAGCCGGCAACGGGCCGTTTTGTCCAATAGGACTTCCTCAGAGGCAGCGGAATAAAGTTGTGACATCTTCACATGTGCATTATCATATGGAGTCTTCCAATAGTAGAGAGGATGGACCATCCCATCCTATTGGATGAAACGGCCCGTTGCCAGCTTCGCTGTGAGCTCTCCGCCGTCAGGCTTTTCCCCGCACGACTTGTCCTTTGAGACACTTGCCTTGTGGGGCTTGAGTCCCCCCCCCCTGCGCCACTCGCATTCAGCTGAGCCCGGGCATCTTAGCTTCCTGTTTACCACTGAGAACTACTACTACCGACACCCTTAGCGGCATGTCAGCTTTATTGGTATAAAGAGCAGAGATATCAGAAGAGACAAGGTAAGTGTCTGGAGGCACATCAAGCCCCTCTATTCGTGATATCAAATCTTTAGTGTCACGAATATAGGAAGGAGTAGATTTAACGTGAGGCTGTAGCATGTTGTCTAAATATTGGGCCAAAGGTTCCAATAAGCCACCACAGCCTGAAATGATGGGGCGCCCTGGCGGAGGATTGATCCCTTTGTGTATCTTAGGGATATGGTAAAAAATCGGGATGCGAGGATGTTGATTGGTAAGGAATTGTGCCACACTAGGGGTAATGAAACCCATAGTTTCACCATGGTGGATGATATTGGAAATGATGTTAGAAAATCTAGATGTCGGATCATAGGTAAGTCGTTTGTAGAATTAGGCTGGGTTCAGAAGAATCGGCTCTCTACTGCCACTTCAAGTCCATACATAAAGGCAAAGAGGAGTTTCACTTCATGGGGTTAGAACGGGTTAAATCCCATCCCCATGGTGACATCAGGCAACAGCTACTTCGCAAAGAAAGTGCCTGGATTTCAATGGTCAGAAGTGAGACCCCTGCTGGCCTCAATGAGCCTCTTAGTATTTCCCATTTACTTGCTTAACTCCCTTTAATTCCCCAATTTTAACCAGCTGTTCCTAGGGTATTTATACCCCACCCTCCAACTCCTCCCTACCGTATGGCGGTCATACCTACTATTGATACTACTTGATGATTCCACACAGGTATAGTGCCTACCCTGCCTTTGCTTCCACCCTTAACCCTGTGACTGTGCATATTCTGAGATAGATGTTATTATACTTTATTTCAGATTTTTGAGACTTATTTGAAGCCACAGATATATCTGTGTTCACTCTCGCCCTGAAGATGGACCCACTGAGGTCCGAAACGGGTGCAGCGCAGCAGAAAATCCCCGTAGGCATCTGCTTCGTCTCATTCTAGACATCCCACCTACGCATCTCTGGGGCTAGGGACACAGGGACAAGCCTGCTGCTGAATCTCAGCCTTGTTATATTTGCAAATTTTTGCCACACCACAAGCTATACAGCTAGAGACTTTTACTTTATTGTGGTGCAATTGCATTCTGGTGCTTTTTGCGGCTTGCTTTCTTCCCCCATGGCCCCCTCCTTCCGAGTGGGTTTCCACCGGCCCCAGCGGCTAGATAGTGACCACGGAGGCTGTATGCTATATAAGAACTTTTCTACTGGTCATACTGACCCTAGATGATTATTTGCATTATTTTGGGGCTTCTCTCTACCATTTATATTGTTTTGAATTATAGCGCTATTTGCGCTATGTCATCGACGAGCGACGTTACTCATTCACAGCAGTGCCTTTGTGACGTTGCAGCCCATAGAGCTGGAACGCTGCTGAATTTAGAACATTTACTAGATTGCTTTGGGGCCTCTCCCCTTCATTCACTTTACTTTGAATCATAGAGCCTTGTGTGCAACGTCATCAACGAGCGACGCCCTTCTCACTCAGACGCTGTTCAATGACGTCGCAGCCCATAGAGCTGGTACACTGCTTACTTTAGAATACTACCAGATTACTTTGGGGCTTCTCCCCTCCATTTATTTACTTTGAACTATAGTGCCTTGTGTGCCACGTCATTTACGAGCGACGCCCTTCTCACACAGACGCTGCTTAGTGACGTCGCAGCCCATTGAATTAGATCTATTGTGGCATTTTCCACTGAGAAAGCTGTGCCTCACCAGGCAAGCTGCTGCTCCTCTCACTATTTCCTCCGTTGGCCATCATCCATCTGGGACTCAGGGTATCGACCCCTTTGATTATTCTGATATGCTTGAGATGTATATGAACTTTATGTATATATATATACTGTGTGACTGCATTATTCACCCTTTAGCTCTAGCTGGGGTTTTGTGTTTGGATACTATTGCCATTGCATCTTACACAATGATACTCTGATGTTTTATTCCATTATTGTTATTTATGCATTGTAGTTTCCCACTTGCCTTACACTGTATTGGATTCTATACTGTATGTACTTTATTTGTTGATCTATATGATACATGTTGACTGATATACTGTTTCTTGCTACTCATTGGGATGCTCTTTTAATGTTTTGATATACTGCAATATACCTATATTACTGCTTTACATATGTGGTATCTGTTCATTCAGAGTGATTTATTTGCTCAGCTTGTTGTTCATTCCTGCCAGGATATCTATGTTGAGTTCATCGAAACAGGTTCAGGTTTCACACTGAGTGTATAAATACATTTTTAAAAAATATTAACTATATGTATTACTGTGTTAGAGTGTCATTTTGTGTCATTTTGGTTGGTGGTGTGCCCCAGGATTTTGCAAATGTAAAAAGTGTGCCGTGGCTCAAAAAAGGTTGGGAAACACTGATTTAAACTATTAAGGCTGCAGCTCTATGCACACTTGCCTGAAAATAATCCTCTACAAACACAAGGGGGCTTATCTCTAAGCAACACATACTAATGCAGTATCTTGTATATCCTGAAAATATGAGTGAAAGCCAAATCTTTATTTGGATCTATTGAACAGTTTTAGCCAGCTGTTTCAGTTTCACATAAAAAATCAATCATAAAGTATGTTGCCTTAACAAGCTTACTAGATATGCTAAGGAAAGACATATAGTAAGTATCTGCTAACAATTCCAAAACCCCCGACTCCATACAACTATTCAACAATGACAAGACATACAACATGCATGGAGGACACAACTCTCTGAGAACGCAAGATGCCAATTTTATATATGACAAATTTAGAACATCCATTCTATGTTTGTTTGTGTATTTTAATATGTATTTTATGGAAACACATTTATTGCATTCACCTGCTCAATAATATGTATGGATTTAGGATCTATCATGAGAAATAGATTAAAATCATTTGAAATTAAAAATGAAAACACATGACAGAATCACAGCATGGCCTTACATAAGTCTTTAAGGAATCTAATCATTCAGACACCAATAGACTAGCTAATTCAGTGGCCCCTCCAGATATGCTGCATTGTAACATTCATCATGCTGACTGGCACACAATCCAACACTTTTGAAGCATATCAGGTTGTGAAAACTGGTCTTGACTGTATTTTGGGACAAAGAAGTCATGTAGCCATGTGTTCTTCTAAAACATACAGTAATTGAAGTGCTTAACTATGCTAAGACCTCAAATGATTATCAATATATTACTGTATCAATACATGACTGTATTTAATTAAAATAAATTAAAATGAAGTAAAATTGAGTCTAATTTTTAATATATTATGTTGGGTTACAATGCACATCTAACTCAAAGAGTTGAAGAGGCATCTGTCTGCCAGCTTGATCTCACAGATCTGTTAACCCAGCAGTCTACTGAAAGAACCGCTCTGCTGGCTAAAATATGATAGCAGAAGATTCCCCTTCACTCACAAAGAAGGTAGCTGAAGTGATGGAGAAGGAAGGCAGTTTTCAGCAGAACCAAACTTTCTCAAACCAAAGTATACAGTAATAATGCCAGCAAAAAAACTAGGTCAGAGCAAATATAGTCATAACATCCATTGATCCTAGGATGAGAGAGGTTGAATTCAGCACAGAATTATTAGAGTTGGCCTTTGGCCATCTTGGATTAATTAGAATCATGTTCTTAGATCTTTGAAATGTGCATCTGATTGAGGATACTGTTTTGGTATATTAGCATTAGCTGTAGCAGGTATATGAAATGTGAATGGCAAATATATGGTTATAAACCTCGGTTAGAACCAGTGCGGAATCTGGAGTTCTCTATTATGTGTTACCCGATCATTCAGGAAATTATTTTGCTGTTCATACTCTTAAGGCTGCATTTTGGTGGGATGCACTAAAACAGCAGCATGCTCCACAGAACTACTACGTATTAAGATGTTGTGTAAATATTTGCTTCAAGAAACACCATGTTAGCACTAGTATAAGCAACAAGGCACAAGTTTGTTGCCTAAACCCTATAGCAGGTCCATGTCTTCTGTGTAGGAGCGCTCCCCCCCCCAAAAAGTTAATAAAGCACTGTAAAAACAAATAAATGTTGGTTGTGGATGAACCCCTACCTTGCCCAATCCAGGAGTGTCCTTCACTTTGTTGACTGCTCTCAGCAAACATGGTGGGGCTGGTGGAGGAGAGGTCTGTAAGACCGTACTAAACTTTGTCGCAAAAAGATGAGACTCCGAAACAGAGGATGTAGAAGGCCTGTGCTTCTTCTTTTTAGATGTTAGGTTCAACTTCTGAGCAGCTCTGTAGAGGAAATAAAGGAAAATACCAATTTCATCATTAGTTACATAAAGTAAGAAACATTAACAAGAGACATCAAGAAGGATCACCAACTGAAAGAAAATGTCTTTTTAGTTTTTATTCTTTTTATACCAGTTCTTTGGGAGGATATGCATTTAAACCAGGAACTGGTTAAACGGGATTGAAATTATATATAGTCTTTGTTTTCCCCTAAAGTTTGTCAGCTTAATACACAGGCCCTGCTGTATCCTATTACCAAATTAATGAGCTGTACAAATGGCTATTTATGTTAGACAATTTAGTTTCACAAATGGACTTTTCAATTACAAAGAACTGTTTGTCATTCAAGTCTTTAGGTGCAGTTTTTCAATGTAAACAGCCAATCATTATTACGTTAATGTTCATTATTAAATGCTCAAGTGAAATTAACAAACATATAAGGAGTGTAGCACTAACTATTTTAAACTTCTGACACCTCATAAAAATGCAGCCTTTTTCCTGATATCCAGCCAACCAACTCTGTGCTATTTGTAAAGCAGTTGGAGAATCATAGAAACTCAGAATTGGTTAAATAAACTGCACATTGATTTAAGTGTTGAGAGCTACAATGAAACATGTTTTCAATTTTAAAATTGATTTTTCTTTATTCAAATTTAGATTATTGTTGCAACCCAGCTTGTAAACTGCTTCTCCTTTAACTTTTATTCAAAACATAAGGCACAATAGAGTCACTTTAGTATGGAAAATATTGCCTCTTGCATATATTTTCCTTTTGTGTAGACCATTCTAATTTTCACATCTTCTATAGTCCAGAAACAGTGAAGAAAGCATGTTGGTTCATAAAGAAGGTAATCAAAACACAAGATAATACTCCCCCACCCCCAAAACCCCCCAAAAACAGTAACGGCTTTCTCATTTTCGAAAAAGCTGGAGTGGATGTAATCAAGGTGATGTGGAGAGAGAAACATAGGACCTTATGACATTATGTTATATAATCTGTTTATATCAGCCTGCGTCACATATTTTTTAAAGATTGGTGCATACTGTATTGAGATGGGATGCATACCCTTTCCATCATACCCAATTATTACGATTCTTACAATCTGAAAATACTGAGCTTTGATTCATCACACCATTTATGTATTATTATTTATTTAAAATTTTTATACCCCGATCTTCTCTACCTCCATACAGGGACTCAGACCGGCTAACAGCAAGGATTCAATGCTAACAATAAAATCTAAAACATCATACATCAACAATAAATTAAAAATACATATAAGATAAAATACATATAAGCCATTCGCCAAGATAAAATCAGTCCGCATATCGTGGTCGATAACTTTGGTCAATTACCGGTCTCAGCCATCATTCGCAAATGCTTCGTTCCACAGCCAGGATTTCACTAGCTTTCTAAAAGTCAGGAGGGAGGGGGCAGATCTAATTTCATTCGGGAGAGAGTTCCATAGCCGGGGGCCACCACAGAAAAGGCCCTGTCTCTCGTTCCCACCAGCCGCGACTGCGAAAGTGGCGGGACCAAGACCATGGAAGGCTGGCTCCTCCCAATCTGTTTCAATGCCTCCCTATGTTACTTTATTATTATTTTTCTAATATTGTTCAGTGACATCGCCTGGAGATTTTGAACAACCTTTATCATGACAAAATACATACTAGTTTCCTGATCACGTCTAAAAACAGTGCCTTAGCAACATATAAAATCGTACGAAATCAAAAAACACGATTAGATTCCCAGGTGCAATTACTCTGTTTCTGCAATGTTTTGCAAATGGATTCCAACAGTTTATTGACAGAATGCAGCAAATATTATGTGATAGGAACCATCCAGAATCATGTTCAAAGAGTCTCAGAAACTGAGTATACAGTGTTCCCTTGCTACTTCGCGGTTCGCTTATTGCGAACTCGTTTCACGAATTTCAAAAAAATATTAATTTCAAATATATATCATAGTATTTTTGCTGTTTTGTGTGATTTTGCCTCCACCGTTCTCCAAGGCGCTTTCCCTCCTCAGTCCTCCCTCCCTCCAGCCTTGAAGGGCCTTTCCTTCCTTTCCTTCATTTTATTTGAAGTTTATAAAGATAGTGTATAACTACTAAAATAATGTATAAATATTAAAATAAATAGAGCATCCTTACATTGCGGTTTTTCACTGATCGCGGGAGGTCCTGGAACATAACCCCAGGAATAAGTGAGGGAACACTGTATTCCAATGTGATATGGTCTAAAGGTTTGATGCTGCAAGAGACTAACAGGGTTAATTTCTTTGAGAACAGATTTGATGTATTGCAAATGCTATGTTCGACCACAATGTTTGGACTGAACATGGGCAGAGATTTAAGAATTAAATGGAGAAAGACATGGATTTCTATGAGAAAAATAGTCCCATTTGTTAGCTTCAAAATTCCATGATCTCTTATCATGTAAATAGGCGAGGAGGAGGAGAGTTCTAGAGAATTATGATTCCGCGGTCTTAGCAATATAAAATAACTGTAAATGTGTTTGCAGCAGCTCTGTATTTACTTGCTTCCTTTTGGAAAAAAATACTTTCAGCACAATCTGACAATCATTATGATATGTAGAGAAGAATCCACTTATGAATGTTTTGAATGGGAGAATGGACACAAAGCAACAATTGCTTTTAATTGCTGATCCCACAACCTCTGAGGGTGCTTGCCATATATCAGTGGTTCCCAAACTTTTTTGGCCTACCGCCCCCTTTCCAGAAAAAAAATTACTCACGGCCCCCCTAGAAATTATTATTTTTTAAAAAATGTAATAGCAATTTAACAGAAAGATATATGTATTAATGCAGTGGTTCTCAACCTTTCTAATGCTGTGAGCCCTAAAAAAAGGTTCCTCATGTTGTGGTGACCCCCATCCATATTTTCATTGCTACTTCATAAATAATTTTGCTACTCTTATAAATTATAATGCAAATATCTAATATGCTCGATGTGCCGCCGGCAGAGAGGGCTCTGAGGGGATGGGCAGCCGTGGCCTGAGGGGACGAAGAAGCGAGGCCTGCTCTCCCCATGGACGCCCCAGGCTGTCCTGCTCCTTCCGCCGCCTTCGCCACTGTTGGGGAAGGCCACGCTTTCTTCCGCAGTGACGGGGAGGCTCCGCTGGAAGACGCTGAGACCTTTGCACTGCAGTCTTTGCACTGCACTGGGTGTAGGGGTCAAAGCGAAGGGGGTGGGGGCAAAGAAGAGGGCCGTGTGACCCCTCCTAAATGACCAATTGCTCACCGCCCCCTTAAATGGGTTTACCACCCCCCAAATTCCCTTGAGACTCCCACCGCCCCCTTGGATCGCCTCACCGGCCACCAGGGGGTGGTACTGCCCACTTTGAGAGTCAGTGCCATAGATGGAGATGAAACGTTAGGAGAGAATGCTTCTAGAACATGGCCATATAGCCCAAAAAACCTACAACAACCCAATTGCTTTTTAAATGCCTTGGTACATTTATAGCACATCTCAGTAAACACTCGTGTCAGGGTGCTTTCCACATTTCTCCTTACAGCCTCCAAGATCTTTCTCTGCTACTGAAAGCCTTTTCTGAGGACCAGTAACACACCTGCATGCTAAGAAAATAATTCAGTCTCTCCACAGAGTTGAACATAGAAAGACTTTAACAACAGAGTGGTAAATGCAACATTAATTCGATGGCTTGATTTCAGCAGGAAAGCTGGAGTGGAAGTCATTTGAATCAGAGTAAGAAAGAGAAAGGAGTGTGCTATAACCATAATACTACTGTGTATATTCAGTACAGGGCAATTACACATTTCCAGTGCAATTTTAAGTCAGAGGTACACTTCCTTTAAATGACTGGAATTATGCAAATGTCTTTATTGCCAGAAGGAGTGTTCTGCCAGAAGAACTCTTTTTCTCTAGGTGAGCCCAAGGACCTGACAACAGTTATCTGCCAGTGGAATTCATCTTCAGATTAAGCTCTGCGAGCAAGAAAAAATAAAAAAGAGAACAGGCAGGAAGGTTGCTAAATGGTACCAAAGCTCCTCATCCACAATTTTTCTGGTTCTAGGTAGCAGGTACTTAGGTAAGAAGCATAGGTTTTCAAAGAAAATAAAGAAATTACATCCAGAAGTCATACACAGTTAATGTCCAAAAAACCGAATTGAGTCACACATAAGCCTGCACCAAAACAGATACGAGGAATCAAAAAGCAAGTACTTGGGGACAGAGCCAAGCCATATTCAAAAAAATCCTACAAGGCCATTTGTAAGATGCTGCAAGTCATTTCTGGTTGCTTCTGAAGTGAGAGAATCAGCCATCTATAAAGACGTTGCCTAAGGGACACCCAGATGTCTTGCAATCCTGCAGGGAGGCTTCTCTCATGTCCCCTGCCACATGCACAATGGAGGACCTTATAGCAACACCAGAGACACTCCAAGTGGCCAGCTACTAGTCAAAGGACATTTAATAGAATGCCAAGTTTGCAAACTTTGTGTGTTTCTTTTAAAAAAAGGAAAAATACAATACAACTGTTTGGTTCACTCCCGATACAATAAATTAATAAATTTGTAAGATCCATTGAAGAAAAGCCAAAGATTAAGTCTTATAACAAGCCAAGCCAGAGAAGATTGTCAAAGGCAGCAACCTCCCCGCCCCCCACAAAAATACCCCACAAAGCTAAGAAAAACAGGCAACTGTATCTGATCAGAAGTTACTTGAATTAAGCTTTTTCCACATGCGATCTTCACTATCAATGTTTGCTGCAGCCTAGTATTCCCTTTTAAGCAGAGTATTCTGTCCTATGTCTATAACTAATACGGTTTTAAATGGTGTATTTTAATTATTGAGATTAATGTTTTTAATGTTTATGCATGCGTATATGAATTCTTGTCCCGGCATTGAATGTTTGCCATATATATGCTGTGCTCTGCCCTGAGTCCCCTTCAGGGTGAGAAGGGCGGAATATAAATGTTATAAATAATAAATAAATAAATAAATTTAAAATATATATCATGATATTTTCGCGTTTTGTGGGGTTTTGCTGCCACCGCTCTCCAAGGCGCTTTCCCTCCTCAGTCCTCCCTCCAGCCTTGAAGGGCCTTTCTTTCCTTTCCTTCACTTTATTTTAAGTTTATAAAGACTTAAAATCGTGTATAACTACTAAAATAATGTATAAATATTAAAATAAATAGAGCATCCCTACATCGTGGTTTTTCACTTATTGCGGGAGGTCCTGGAACATAACCCCAGCAATAAGTGAGGAAACACTGTAATTGGGTCTGACACACAATCTGGTTTCTTTTTAGAGAGGCATGGGTAAACTTGGGCTCTCCAGATGTTTTGGACTTCAACTCCCTCAAGATCAGCTTACTGGCTGTTAGGAATTGTGGGAGTTGAAGTCCAAAATGCCTGGAGGAGCCAAGTTTGCCATGCCTGCTTTAGGGTATTTAGACCTCTAAGACAGTATGAAGGTAATTTTAAATAATTTTCAACATTCCTAATCTGATTTAGTACAATATTAGCTGGTCTATTGTTGGTTCACCTGGACCTTGACACTTTGAGCTCTAAGTCAATCTGCAATCCTTCATTATCTCCTTCAATTGTTTTATATCTTCTGTATCAACTATCTTTCATTTGCCTCTGCTCTTTTATTTCGCTATTCTTTCACTAAAGTGAGGGAAAACATTCTGTAAACAGGGATACAGATGAATTTGAATAACACCTATTTATTTTTTTAAAAAAACTTGGTTGTATATATGTTCTTAAGTCCATTGGTCAATTATTTTTCAAGAATGCCAATTGCTCAGTTTAGCTGAAGCGAACTAAAACTCCTATCACAAATACATTTACTCATACCAGTGGCTCAAATCAAATTAATTCTATCGTACTATTCACAGTAAACTTTTTGGCTTATCTTTTCCTCCCTGTTACTTCACCCATGCATCCTAACACTACATCTGTCATGGATTTGTCTGTTTTTAAGCCCCCTTTCATACAGCTGTATAAAATCCACATTATACTGGATTATATGGCAGTGTGGACTCAGATAACCCCTTTAAAGCTGATACTGTGGATTATCTGCCTTATATTCTGGGTTATATGGCTGTGTGGAAGAGCCCTAAGACACGAGAACATCTCCATGCCATGAGTACAACCCAGGTGGAAGAATGCAAAACATCTGGAGGCTCAGCATGGGAAAGGGACGGATAACCTGAGTCTAGCCTGGGAAGAGACTAATAACGAGAACCAGTTTAGACTGGACCTAGAGGTTGCCCAAAAGAATTTTTGTGAACTGTGGGGGTGAGGTTTCAGGAAATATTGAACTGAAAGCTTGCCCGTATTGTCTTTATTTGTAATTTTGCTGTAGTGTAGTAACCTAGCATTATAGATATTTCCAAGATTTTCTTGTGAGTGACTTTGACTGCTATCAAGGTTCTGCCACCATCACATTTGCTTTCTTAATATTTTAATCTCTCTAAAAAATTGATTTGATCAGAAGGTCCATTGCTGACATTTTTTCTTAAAAGAAAATAAATACTATTGGAAGAAGAGTGGCCTTTTCAAAACCTTAGAATGATATGTCATTTTGACAGTGTTAACCTTTGGAATGGCATTAAGACAGAACAACCTTGATTCATTTTGGCCAACATTTGGAAAAGGAATGTAAAATACATGTGCTACAACCTTATCTATATTTTTCTTTTTTTAAAGAAACGGGGGGGATAAGAAAAACAGTGACATACTTCCAATTTATGGGTAGCAAGTAAAAGAAAATATATGCAACCTCAGATGTATCAAATAAAAGACTTGGGGGGAGGGGTTACCGTTGAAGTCTTCTAAAAACTATGTGTAATAATAAAGCCTTAATACAGTATTATAGAATCATGGAATGTAACACAAGGGACATCTAATTTGCCCACTTCCAGTGTAGTAAACTCATTGTTAAAGCATTCCTGAGAAATGACCACCTAGTCTTAGCTGAAGAAGATCCAAAAAAGGAGAGATCACCATTTCACAAGGCAGACTATTTCTCATTCATACAATATTTACCCATTTAGCAACAGGGAATTCTTCCCAATGTTCAAGTGGAATTTCTTTTCTTATACTTGGAATCCATTGCTTCATGACCTAGGCTTTAGGGCAGTGGTTCCCAACCTGTGGTCCGTGGACCACCAGTGGTCCGCAAGAACTAAAATATGGTCCATTGCGAATGGTCTGGTGAAACCCACTTATAGTGTTGAGGCTTATTAAATATGGTTTTATGTAGGCCAGCAAATGGTGACTACTGGATGGCATATTGTCTGTACCAGAAACTAGAGCTGATGTTGTCTATCTAATGCAATTTTCTGAATCAATACCCCCAAATAACCAAACCGACCAAAACCGACTAAAGTTGACCAAAATTTTATTCGTAACCCTTTTGGTACTAATGCTGGAGAGCAGTCTCTGGTCGAAAAAAAAGTTGGGAACCATTGTTTTAAGTCAACAGAAAAAACCTTCACTTTCAAAATTTAAGACATTTCAATATGACTAATGAATCATCTCATACTCTTCTCCAAGTGAAATACACCCAACTCCCTAAGGCCCCTTCTACACTGCCCTGCATCCCAGGATATGATCTCAAATTATCTGCTTTAAACAGGATTATATGAGTCTCCACTGCCAGATAATCTCAGATAAACAGGTAATCTGGGATAAACAGATAATCTGGGATAAACAAGTAATTTAGGATCAGATCCTGGGATGTGGAAGAGGCCAAAGTCAGTGGTATCCATCTTTTGGTCCTCCAGGTATTTTGAACTTCAGTTCCCAGAAATACTGACCATTGGACAAATTGGCCAGGGCTTCTGGGAGTTGTAGCCCCAAACACCAGGAGGACCAAAGGTTGAATACCACTGCTCTTAAGTCTTTTCTCATGAGTTTTAATTTCCAGAAGATTTTCCTGTCTTGGTCATTCTAATAAGAAATTCCTAAATATGATGGCTGAGAATTCATTACATCTATTTCACCATGTTGTTATTTCCTTCAAGGGCCAAAACAACAAGAGATGGAAAAATGTTCAGAATATCTCTCAAAAATGTTGTTCCTGAAATAACCCTTTAGTAACATAAGTAATGTACTGTATTTGATAATACATTTAGGACTGCAGGCTCAGCTTACCCAACCAAGGAGAAGGAGACAGTGTCTGGCATTCTGTTAGTAACCCTGCCATGCATAAGTCATGCTATGGGGTTAATTATTCAGTAGAAGAAATGCACATCTAGTAAAATGTGCATTGCAGTTGTGCACTGCAGTTTGCACAATGGAACTCAATCACTGACATGTGTTATGCAATATTGATATTCTGCATTGGGGTTATGTAGTGCTGGTGAAGTGTATCTCCACACTGGTATATCATATTGCAGTATCTCTGTTGTGCCGGCTCTACTGAGATGAATCACGAATTAAGTCCAGATCTTCACATGATATTCATTTCAGTTTGTAAATTTCTCCAGACTCTGTTCTATTTCCATTTAAATATCCCAATGCATACATGAGAAGATCTGGATATAATTTTCCTTTCTGTTTGCAATATAATATGCGAGGGTGTGCGCACACACGCCTGCAAGTAATAGAGAGAGAAAGTGTTTTTTCTGTGTCTGTGAGGATCTATAAACATGTCTCTTAAATGACTAGAAAATGCCTCACACTTGTTGTTCTTATTTTTATGCATGTATTCGATTTCTCAGCAACAGTAAAGCTGTGTGTATCAGCGCTATTTCCATTTTACATCTTGGGTGGTTTCATTCATTCAGCTTTTGGCCTGCTATAGCACCCGAAGTACCCCAGCTCTGCTGGAGGTACTATAATCACTCCTCAAATCACTGCTACAACTTGTTCCATAAGCATTATACACAGTTAGGGTCAAATCTGTAATCTTAACAAGGAGTCTGACCACCCCAAAACTTTAGCTCTCTTTGTCAAACAGGTAATTGTACCAAAATCAATGGGGTTTCCCTCTAATCTGAGATGTAGACTTCATACTTGCTGTGAATCTATTGACTTGAAGCACTGTTAACATACATGCTTTCTATATACGGTCATAGGGTTCTTCCCCACTCCCCCACGGCTCCAAAAGGCATCAAGGAAAGAAATCTTTATAATATATTTTTTGGAGAAGGTGAATGTAAGATACTCTGTGATACTCTGAGAGTGTGAGAGCTTGAATTAAAAATATCATTACAGGGACAACACTGGAATCATAAAACTAAGTGAAATTGTTGTTGCTATACACAGTATAACCCAAGAAACTCCTGAAAATTGGATAATAGCAATCCCTATATTTTGACTAAACTTGGACTGGAAGTAGACACTAGAATCACACTGGAGGACCCAAACGTGGGTGACCGTCCTTTTAAGGGAGGAAATCATCCCTTTAAGGGAACAAATTGCCCCCTTTGGAGTCCTGCTTTCCCATCAGACTCACACAGTGGAAACTTAAGTTAAACTTAATACATTCATCTTACATTCATCACAAGATCAGTATGACTTTTTTTTTAATCAGGAGAAACAACAGTATCCAAAAACCAAGAGATCCCTTGTCCTGCTCAAAGCCCCTTACATTAAAAGAGACTGACACCAGTTTAAAACCAGTTCTTTCCAAGGGATCCTATGGTTCTGCATCAAATCTCATAGGATACAAGATAGTGCTCCAAGTTAAAACCATTGCTTTCCATGGAATCCTATTATTCTGCACCAAACCCCATAGGGTACAAGAGATAGTGATCCAGGTTAAAACCATTTCTTTCCATGGGATTCTATGGTTCTGCATCAAACCCCATAGGATACAACAGACTGCTGGCAGTTGGGCAATGAATCAGGATGGGAAACTTTTGATGGTTCCCATCCCACCTGTTTCTCAGTTGTAAAGATGGAGTAAAGTGCGACAAGAGATAGGAGCTCTGAACACGATTGCTGGCCCATGTTCAGAGTTCCCTCCTTTCAGCACATTGCTCTGTACCTTCCCATACTAGAAAAGAGTCCCAAGTGTCCTATCAGGGAGAAAATTCCCAATGTGATGAGGTCAGATTGCCAGAGTTCCCTCCTTTCAGGATACTTCTTCTTTTCAACCACTGGGGGCTATGCATGATGGCCAGAAGTAGTTTAATTCATGTAATGAGCTCCATGCCTCTCCATGTTTGAGAAGAAGCTGAAGTGTGCTACGAATGGGAAATTTCTCAATATGATAAAGTGGTCAGAGTGGCCCACAAAACTTCTGGGAAAGAATGTGCTTTGGAGTGTGGGTAAGTGAAACTGAGGATTTTTACTGTATATATTACTATACCACTGGTTCTCAACCTTTGGTCTTCTACATGTTTTGAACTTCAACTCCCAGAAATCCCAGCCAGCTTAGCAGCTGTCACGAATTGTGGGAGATGAAGTCTAAAATATCTGGAGGACCAAAGGTTGAGAATCACTGTACTATACTATTATAGGCAATCACTTGTGGCCAACTATGATTGTCTTCCAAGGTAGAGTCTTGACAGTGGGTCCATAAATTACTGTGGAAACCTACTCTGGATCCATATGATATTTCACGATGAGGATATAGGTTTCCAGGTGGAAGGTGGTCATGATAAGGATTTGCTTGATGTAGCTTTCTCTACACGTTTCTCTCTTTCCTGGCCGAGAAGTGCTTGAAGGCAACTGAGTTCGAGAGCCCTGGCAAAACTGCATTTTTTCAGGGGTCGTGGAGCAGAGGAAGAACTTTCCCCGCTGCCCTCCAGTCAATCAGCAAGTGCCTAGATGCACGATCCAACTACACTGCAACTTTCTCCTATCCAGTAAATTAGGTAGGGCATTTATCACAAATGCTCAGTAGCAAGGATTCACTTATTAAAAGGCCTGTGCAATACCTATGTTTCCTGGTTAGGCATTAAAAATGAATCGTGCTTGTTCCTACATAATTCCATCTGGGTTTCATGTGACAGTCACTCAGTAGCATCGTGGGAAATGGCTAACGTATTATATACCAATCTTTGATAGGAGCAATGACCATCTTAAATTTAATCACTTCTGTGAACATAAATCTCATCTACAAGTTGTGTTTTTACAAACCAGTTGTGCAATTCAATCCCTTAGCTAAATAGATTTTGAAAATAACATGTCTAGAATACTCAACTTGAATCAAGCAAAGCCATTCTGTTTCAATGAACTAAAATTAAATGATTATCATTAGTACAACATGAGATGCGACAGTGCACTTCTACACAGAACAAATCAAATCAAACCAAACCAGTTTTATCAATTATGTTTAATTAGAAGAATATTCTCCAATCATGCTTGAAAACAACTCAGCAAAGGGTCAAGTTTTTTCCCATTTTGTTTGGGATTAATAGAAGTTGACAGTCATCTACATTAAGACAGTCTATCCAAAATTATATTATATATTTTAAATGATTGTATTTCTTTTTGAAAAAGAAAGGGTAAGATTCAGTAGTTTCTTCTCTATGCAATATGAGAGGGAGTTATGGGCAGTCTACGACACAAATTTTACATGCACTCTCTTACACACCAACTATAACATATATAAAATAAAAATAATAAATATTTATTTATATCCCGCTTTTCTCCCTCATGGGACCTGAAGCAGCTTACAACATATTAAAATCATATCCATCAATAATAAATATAAAACATCATAATATAAGCAGTTTAAAACAACAATAATATTCACATTCTTGTGGTATATATGATTACTGGGTGTTTTAAAAATGGATATTGGGTAAGCCTTGATTATTAATAGGTCTGGTTTGTATCCATATTTATGATCAATTAATCTCCATGGACTTTGGAGACAGAAATGAAACCTTTTTTAAAACAAGAAACCCTTGCACACTTGGGCAATGAGACATTACAGCCCATTTTTAAAACCCTGAAAATACTATAAAGTTAGTTTACCATTTATGATTTGGTGGATTTTATAATGTTTGTACTGTTTCAGTGCCTCCAACGCGAAAACCCTGGCCACACATGGAGATTTTGAAACACTCCTACTACAGCTATCCTAAATCTTTCATGATTATATATATATATATATATATATATATATATATATATGTGTGTGTGTGTGTGTGTGTGTGTATATATACACACACACACTTACACAGTATATATATACACACCAGCAGCAGCAGCAGCAAATCAAAAATATAATTCTTCTTATCATTTAATGTTCTTGTTGAAAAAGCTATATTGGACTGGAATGAAGAAGATATGTATCTCTGCATTTTGCTTTGGCCAATCAAAGTTGTGGAAGCCACGACATTTTGGAAAGAGGAGTTTTTTGTTAATTTATATGCATTAAAAATGCACTTAAGACCACCTCTGCAAGCCAGCTTTCTGTGTTGAATTACTGCTGTAAATTCAATCCAAACTCTTCTGAACAGATTCGTATCATAAAAGTTATGGACCACCACCATGAAGTTACTAATATTACTTAATAACAATGTGTGGCAAAATATTTACGATCTAGCCTGTTTTAACTGCAGTCACATTTTCTAGTAACTGAACCAGATATTAATACTCCTCACATTTGCCCTTACCATTACTAATTTTGGCCTTACCATAGCCAGAGAAGTCAATCATAGCAGAGCAGCTGATGAACCAATCCGGACATAGGATATTATTTGAGAACATAGAAATACTGGACCATTCTAACAACCATCATGTCAGACTACATGGAGAAGCCATTGAAATCCACAAACATATTGGTAGGTTACATACCTGTGACCATCTTTCTTCGAGTAGAGCTCTGTGAATCCACACTTATGAAGTCTGCGCGCCAAAGCAGGCTTCCAACGGAAACTTCCCCAGTTTGAAAAGTTTTGGCGGTAGCCCCGCCCAGCGGGTCCGGAGGGCATATAAGCCGCTCCATGCGCGCCCACCTCTTTCCTGCGCCACGTGTGCAACGAGAAAGGGGCGGTTTGAGAAAGAGGGGCCGGCCGGGCGGGTTAGTGTGGATTCACAGAGCTCTACTCGAAGAAAGATGGTCACAGGTATGTAACCTACCATTTTTCTTCGTAGGCTCTGTGAATGCACACTTATGAAGAGTTAGCAAGCTAAGGTTCAGGATGGTGGGAACAAACCGACCAAAGTATAGGAACCAAACAATTTTATTGCAACAAACCATCATGATCAATGACCATAATAATAATAAATAAGGATGGAAGGCAGGCTCCCAATCCTTGTAAACAAAGTGCAACAAGCACCATTCATGCCAGGCATGCAGGCCTCACATTACTGAAGGTGCACATAGAAAGTGCAAACATGTAAACATCATAACATGCCCTGTCGGGTGAAGCATGCTAATAAATATGACACGGTGACCTGAGAACATAGGACACGGTACATAACTTAAACATTGACCCCAGCCCAGGTTCCATAGGAGGAGGGGCAACCAGTAACATAACCTGACGACCCATGAAAGTGGGACGTGGAACGAAGGTCTAGGGAACAACAGGCCCCTGAAGTGACACTAGTGACTCGATTGGATTGAAGGTATGGTCCTAGATCCAACACCCCAAAATTCCCTAAGGGCGAGGGGTGAGCACCGATCGGCCGAAGGCCGCTTCCCTACCATGTAGAGTATCCACACGATAGTGGGAAATAAACGTAGAGGGGTTGGCCCAAATGGCCGCCCTGCAAATAGAGTCCAGCGGGATACCGTTAAGGAAAGCGGTTGAGGTGGCTACCGCCCTTGTCGACCTACCCTTGACCCGCGGGGGTTGCGGTTGGCGGGCTATCTGATAGCACAGCTCAACCAGGGACGCTACCCAATTAGAGAGTCTCTGTGACGACACCGGCAAACCCAGCTTGTCGGTGGCGTAGGAAACAAAGAGTCTAGTAGACCGTCTAAAGTCTTGAGACCTCGACTTGTAAATCCCCAGGGCCCTTTTAACATCTAGGGCATGGAGGGACTTTTCTTCCTCCGAGGAGGGCGATGGGAAGAGGTCTGGCAGGACAATGTCCGTGTTCAGGTGAAAGGGCGACACCACCTTTGGCAAGAAGGTGATGTCAGTCCGTAGTATTGCCCTATCCGCCAGGAAGATCAGGTATGGCTCATCTACCCGAAGAGCCGCCAGTTCCGACGGTCGTCGAGCTGAAGCAATGGCCACCAGAAACGTCACCTTCCAAGAGAGGAGACGCAGGCCGACCGATGTGAGGGGCTCGAATGGCGGAGCCGTGAGGCAGGAAAGCACCAGGTCCAGGTTCCATCCCGGAGTTGGTGGGTGCACCGGGGGGTGGATCCTGTTGGCTCCCCTCAGGAATCTCCTGACCATAGGGTGTTGGAACAGCGAAGGCCCGCCCCCCTGCTGGCTGTGCCAAGTCAGCGCCGCGAGATACGTCTTCAGCGATGACATGGAGAGGCCTCTCTCGACTAGCCCTGCAAGGAAGTCGAGGACTGTAGACACCGAGGGAGGAAACGACCGGTCAGTGTGTGTCTCCTGGAACTTTGTGAAGCGGGAGAGACACGCTGAATAAGCCCTCGAGGTGGACGGTCTGTGTGCTGCCGCCAGGATCGAGGCCACTGCCGGGGTGAAGCCTGTCAAAGCCGGATCCTCCACGCTGTGAGGTGGAGAGATGGAAGGTTGGGATGGAGGAGGAGTCCTCCTTCCCTCGTTAGTAGGTCTGGTCGACACGGCAGGTGGCGAAGCAGGCTGTTGGCCAGGTGGAGCAGGGTTGGGAACCACACCTGCCTCGGCCAGTAGGGTGCGATGAGGATGCATTCCGCTCTGGCCAGCTGAACCCTCTCGATGACTCGAAGAAGTAGCGGGAACGGCGGGAAGAGATAGAGGAAACCTGTCGAACAGTCGAGCAGGAGGGCATCTCCTAGGCAGCCCTGGTGAGCATCCGGGGCAAGTCTGGCACCGAAGCGAGGTAGTTGATTGTTTTCCGGCGACGCGAAGAGATCTGCGTCAGGCAATCCCCACTCCCGGAAGAGGTGATGTAACTCCTCTGGATGGAGCATCCACTCGTGCGAGGACCAGCGGGTCCTGCTGAGGAGATCCGCCTCTGTGTTGTCGACGCCCGGTAGATGCACTGCTCTGGGCACGACCTGATGTAGTATGCACCACTCCCACAGCCTCTGGGAGAGGGCTAGTAGCTTCCTCGACCCCGTTCCGCCCTGCTTGTTGATGTAGTACATGGCCACGATATTGTCTGTCCTGACCAGTACTACTTTGCCAGTGACGATTGGCACGAAGGCTCGCAGGGTCTTGAAGACAGCGAGGAGCTCGAGGTAGTTGATATGGTGGAGCTTTTCCACCGTCGACCACTGGTCGTTGATGGATAGCCCTTCCGCGTGGCCGCCCCACGCTGACAGTGAGGCATCCGTTGTGACTGTGATGGATGGCAGGCTTGCGTGGAACGGGACCCCGATGCACACATTGCGGCTGAGCGACCACCAGTGAAGAGAGTCTCTGACTTGTTGCGGCGGGGAGAGTCTTTTTGAGTGGTGCTCCACAACCGGGTCGAAGTGGTCGAGGAACCACCGCTGTAGAGGCCGAAAACGGAGCCTTGCTAATGGCGTCACTGCCACGGTCGATGCCATGTGACCGAGCAGGACCTGGACCTGTTTTGCTGTGACGGTCGAGCGGTTGCACCGGTTGATCTCTTGTCGAAGTGCCTAGAATCTGACATCTGGCAGAAAGGCGAAAGACGGAGTCGAACATCGTCCCGATGAACTTGATGCAGGTCGTCGGGACAAGTTGTGACTTCTCCTCGTTGAGGCGCAGGCCCAAAGAAGAGAGCAGTCGTAGAGCAACGGTGATATGCTCCTCTAGTAGATCTGGGGACCTGGCCGCCAGCAGACATGGAAAAACCCGGATTTTCTGCTTCCTCAAGTGCGCAGCCACCACCGACATGCACTTTGAGAATGTCCTGGGGGCGGTTACTAGGCCGAAAGGCAGGACGTTGAATTGGTACGTCTGTCCGGCCACCCTGAAGGAGAGGAAGCGTCGATGGGATCGCCGTATCGAGACGTGGAAGTAGGCGTCCCGGAGGGGATGAAGGGGATGAAGAAGGCTCCGGGTCGCATGCATGATATGAAGGGGTGCGATCCAACGCCACCGACAGAATGGAGCCCGACACCACAGATCTTGGGGCCTCTCTATCTTCCAACTCGTCGTCCGACGGTGCGGGTGGAGATGCAACTTCCGGTCCTGCCGGAAGTGAGGTCGAGGGAGCCATGGTCTCGGTCGAGATGGCTACCGCCGAGGCCGTAGCAGGAGGAGGCCTTTTAGAGGCCGATGCCAGGGCCAGTCTGGTCGTCTGTCGACCCTTCTCCGGCGTCTGGGACACGAATAACTGTCTCACCGACGGTTGGGCCGGAGGCACCCTGGCGACCATCTGCACAGAGTCATCTGGGGAGATGGTCGGTTGAGCCACCACTCTCTCCACAGCAAGAGAGGGGGTAAGTGAGGAGGTCGAGGATGAGGCCGACGTGGGTGTCACCGACGACGTCGACGTAGTTTTTTGCCTCTTCGGAGACGGTGGTCTTGAGGCAGCGGCCTCCAAAGACTTGCCCGGAGTCACAGGTACCAGTTCCCTGGCCTGGGCTCTACGGGCCTCTTCGGTCGACCTCCGGAAGGCGATTTCAATGGCCTTGTTGGAGGGAGTCCTCGAGATGGCCGACCTCTGGGAGAGGCCTGACGCCACCGAGCTCACCGACGTCCGTCGGGAGAGAGGCAACTGGACAGTTTCGGTCGTCACCGTACAGGCCTTCTTCAACACCGAAGCCTTAGATGTTGTAGGCTTCCGGTCCTTCTCCTTCCGTGGACGCTTCTTCCCAGCCGGGAGAGAGGTCGACACGGAGGGGGCCGGAGCAGCCGCCCCGACCCCAGAGGAGGTAGATGGTGCAGCCGCCGCCATCGTTGGTGGAGCAAGGGATTGCTCGAGAAGGTAGGCCCGAAGCCTTCGGGCACTGGTTCTCCTGGTCTGCGCAGAGAAGGCCTGGCAGTGTCGGCAGGAAGGAACGATGTGCCCTTCTCCTAGACACCGCAGGCACTTTGAGTGTCCGTCGCAGTCCGGGATCTTACTACCACACGTAAACTGGTTGTGGACATGCTACGCTCACACAACCAGCAAGGACTTTCCGGTGTTGCCCATGTGGCGGAAAACAAAGGAATGGGATGGGCGCGCATGGAGCGGCTTATATGCCCTCCGGACCCGCTGGGTGGGGCTACCGCCAAAACTTTTCAAACTGGGGAAGTATCCGTTGGAAGCCTGCTTTGGCGCGCAGACTTCATAAGTGTGCATTCACAGAGCCTATGAAGAAAAAAGACAATTTAAACAGAAAGGAGGAACCATGAAAATGAACAAAAACTGGCTACCAGTATTTTAAAAAACCTCTAAAATCATAACAGTAAATAAAGAACAACACTCAAAAACAGGGGAACTCTATACAAGAAACATTCAGGGACAGCTAATCACCTCTCAACAAAGGATTCCCCCAGGCTGACACTAACAAGCCACACCTAAAAACTGCCAGGGCAGATCCTTGGAGAGGCAAGGCCCACTACATGCATCCTAGACCCCTGCCCATCCTGGCGGATCAAGGAAGCCAGAGGGGGTTTGGCAGAGTGGGTGAAGGTGGTGGTTAATGCCTCCTTACAGGAGGGCAAAATTCCAGCCAGCTTAAAGCAAGCTGTTATAAAACCGCTGTTGAAGAAACCATCACTGGACCCCACTCAATTAGTGAACTATCGGACAGTTTCCAATCTCCCCTATTTGGGCAAAGTCATGGAACGTGTGGTGGCTTCGCAACTCCAGGGGTTCTTGGTAGACACTGATTATCTTGATCCGGCACAGTCTGGCTTTAGGCCGGGACATGGTACTGAAACAGCCTTGGTCGCCTTGGTAGATGATCTACGCCGGGGAACTTGACAGGGGAGTGTGTCCCTGTTGGTTCTGCTGGACCTCTCAGCGGCTTTCAATACCGTTGACCATGGTATCCTTCTGGGTCGCCTTGCAGACATGGGGCTTGGGGGTACTGCTCTGCAGTGGCTCCAATCCTTCCTGGAAGGGCGTACCCAGAAGGTGTCATTGGGTGACACCTGTTCGGCTCCACAGCCGTTGTCCTGTGGAGTCCCTCAGGGTTCAGTTCTGTCCCCGATGTTGTTTAACATCTACATGAAACCGCTGGGAGAGATCATTCGGAGTTTCGGAGTCAGGTGTTATCTGTACGCAGATGACGTCCAGATCTGTCACTCCTTCCCACCTGTCACCAAGGAGGCTGTCCAGACTTTGAACCGGTGCTTGGCTGCTGTGTCGGACTGGATGAGGGCTAGCAAGTGAAACTAAATCCAGACAAGACAGAGGTCCTCCTGGTCAGTCGTAAGGCCGAACAGGGCATAGGGTTACAGCCTGTGTTGGATGGGGTTACACTCCCCCTGAAGACGCAGGTTCGCAGCTTGGGAGTGATCCTGGACTCATCGCTGAGCCTGGAACCCCAGGTCTCAGCGGTGGCCAGGGAGCTTTGCACAGTTGAGACTCGTGCGCCAGCTGCGCCGTACCTTGGGAAGTCTGATCTGGCTACGGTCGTCCACGCTCTGGTCACATCCCGAATAGATTACTGCAACGCACTCTACGTGGGGCTGCCTTTGAAGACAGTTCGAAAGTACAATTAGTCCAGCGGGCGGCAGCCAGATTACTAACGGGAGCTACATACAGGGACCATACCACCCCCCTGTTGTGTCAGCTCCACTGGCTGCCTGTCCAATTCCGGGCTCAATTCAAAGTGCTGGTTTTGACCTTTAAAGCTCTATACGGTTCTGGCCCAGCTTACTTGTCCGAACGCATCTGCCGCTACGTCCCACCCCATAACCTAAGATCATCCGGGGAGGCCCTGCTCTCACTTCCGCCGACTTCTCAAATGCGGTTGGTGGGGACGAGGGACAGGGCCTTCTCGGCGGTGGCTCCCCGCCTGTGGAATGCGCTCCCTATGGAGGTACGGTCCACCTCATCCCTCCTGGCATTCAGGAAAAAGGTAAAATCCTGGCTTTGGGACCAGGCGTTTGCACACCAGCACTAACAGCATGTTAGATGGGGATTTTAATGGAATGGATGAAGAGGGCCAATATTTTTATGGAGTGAATATTGTTTTTAACTTGGAATGACTGTGTATGTTGCTGATGGAACTGTATTTTAATGTGTTTTAATGTATTTTAATTGTTGTGGGGTTTTGGGGTTTTATACTGTATGATGTGGCATCGAATTGTGCCGTACTGTAAGCCGCTCTGAGTCCCCCCTCGGGGGTTGAGAAGAGCGGGGTAAAATCCTGAAATAAATAAATAAATGTTAATCAAGGTGGTCAATTGAAACATTCACACCTACCTCCAACAGTCAAGAGTTCTTTTTCCCATCCTGGACTTTCCACAGATATATATAAACCTAATTTTCCTAGTTTTCAACAGAATTCACAACCTCTGACTGCCATAGATGCAGGTGAAACGTCAGGAGCAAATGCTTCTGGAACAGCCTGAAAAACTTGTAACAACCCAGTAATTTTGAATATCTACCACTATATATGCAACTTTTAGAATTCAGTGGGTCATCCAGTGTATGGATTGTCGATGTTGCAATCCCAGGCGACCACAGGATTGATGAGAAACAGTTGGAAAAGCTGACACAATATGAGGATTTAAAGATCGAACTGCAAAGACTCTGGTACAAGCCAGTAAAGGTGGTCCCAGTGGTGATCGGCACACTTGATACAGTGCCTAAAGACCTTGGCCTGCACTTAAACACAATCGGTGCTGACAAAATTACCATCTGCCAGTTGCAACAAGCCGCCTTACTGGGATCTGCACACATTATTTGCTAATAGATCACACAGTCCTAGAAACTTGGGAAGTGTCCGACAAGTGATCCAATGCAACAGCCAGCAGAGTGTTCTTGTTTGCTGTGGACTCATCTTGTTGTGTTTCAAAAAATAATAATAACAATAACAATTTTGATTCCCCCCCCCCCTCAAAATCTCCCGAAGGGACTCAGGGTGGCTTACAAGGGGACAAGCCCAAAATACAGATTAAAACACACACAATAAAATAAAACAAGACAAAATAAAATCAACCACAACAACAAAGAAACATTACAATCACATTACACATTTTATAAACAGTATTGTGGCTGAAAGAATAAGTGCTGAGTGCGGAGGGATCAGGGATTGTGCAATTCCTTGGGAGAGCCCAGGGAAAGTGCAAGGTACGCTACAAGTCAAGGTCACAGCTGGAAAGCGTTTAAATAACAGGAAGGGAGGGCCAATGAAAGTGCGAAGAGCTATGGCAAAGTCGATCCAATTCTCTGGTGGAGCTGCCTAATCAAATGCACAGTGGAATATCCAGGTTTTTACACAGGAGCTTAGAAAGGAAGACTGGAAAAATAAAGTTTGATCTAGAATTATTATTTTATTTTTATTAATACTGTATTTGTATTCCACCCTATCTCACCAGAGGGACTCAGGGTGGATTCCAGCATACACAAATACAAGGGCAAACATTCAATGCCTAGAATGAATGGGCTCTTAAATAGAATTAATTAGTGCTTCCATTAAACCTCCTTCAAGGGCAGTTAATAGACCCACCATTACAGAGGCGGTAAATCTATATGTGATTTTACTGCTGCTTTTCCTGCAATTGCTCCAAGTCTAACAGGAGCACTTGCAGGAGAAATGGGGAGAAATCCAGTCTGGACTCATTCATACAATAGGAGCAGATCCACGGACCATCCTTCAGTCCCTGGACAATTACAGACAGTATAGAAATCAAACCTACAGGACCTACATACTCTAATGATGAAATATAATACAGCCTTCTTTTCTGATTTGACCAGCTTTCTCATAACAAAACAGATGAACTCTGAGACCTTGGCAGACAGAATTGGCTTGCTGGAGAAAAGGAGACTCAAGATCTAATGGCCATCTCCAGGTGGCAACAAAAGTACAGGGGTGATTTAGGGATGGTGGTTCATCTCTTAGCACAGATGAAAAATAGTCATCTTGATAGTTCTTCTGGATCAGCACCAAAATATGCACAGAATGCTTTCCTGCCTGGAAGTTATCCATAACAAAAGGATCGTAAGGGTATAGAGAACAGAATATATGAGGTGGAGGGGTTCCCTACTTCAGATATCTTTTTTAAAGGCTGGATAGGTTACTCCCGAGGATGTTTCAGCTGGGGTTCCTGCATTGTTGGCCTATGGGGCCCCTATGATTTAATACTTGTATGAAAGGAACCAGTTCTTTTAATGCATGAATCTGTTTAAGCTCATGTAACTGGAAGTAATTAAAGATCCTAATAATATAAAGTTCAGTCTGAGCATCTGCATCTATGGTGGGGAAACTACAGCCTCTGGGCAGCACATGGCTTCTGAACCCTGCTTGTGTACCCCCCCAAGAAGTCTCCAAAGACCCCCAGCTGAGGTCTCAAAATCTCACTCCCACTGGTAATTCTTTCATAGGTCAGAAAGAATGCCTGCAAATGCAGTCTTTCAATGTTATTACTCCCAAATCTACTCCAACACCTGCGTTACCTCCCAAAACACAGAAGTGATGTGATATCATTGTTAGTGTATTAAGAACTCTTGGGTGCAACCATTAACGTCTCATCATCTGATAATTTTAATTTGACGGTTAGGCTTAAAACTATATCCCTTTAGTCCAATATTTGCTTTAATTCCGATCTCCCTGATGAAATGGTCAACAACTTCTGCAGTAAAGACAGATACAAAGAATTCATTTGGCTTCCCGCAAGTCCCCTCTCCTTCATTAAGACAGCTCTCTTGGCAGTTAAAGGTTCCAGCTGATTTCTTGGTTCTAAAATATTTACATAATGTTTGAACTGACTGTTATAAAATTCTAACTCAAGTTGTTAGTTTCACAATTGCGCAAATGGAACATGTTAACTAAAAACTAATGGATGCCTCATTTGATTCAGTGGGTCTACTATCCCATTTTGGACAAACTCCTTGCTTTAGTTAGCGCAATGTATTCAGCAACATGCTGCTTTTGTTACATCTCTTACTTTGGATGTAAATTTGCATTTCTTGTTTCTCACTTCTGAAAGCAGTCTAATACCTTTCTTGAATATACTGTCACTCTGACATCTTAGGCTCCCTAAACACTTTCATATAAAAACCAGAATATCTGCTTTGAAGTGGATTATATAGCAGTGTAGACTGACTGATATAATCCAGTTCAAAGCAAATAATCTGGATTTTATATGGCAGTGTAGAAGGGCCTTTAAATATACTTGTTAGCATATTATATCCAATACACATTCTTACTTAGTATCTATTGCTGTGGTTTTCATAATCTTGAAGATTTCTGTAAGAATCCAAATTTCTTTTAATTTTCCTTTTGAAGTTTATTTTTCTCAGTCCCTGCATCTTAGGCTGGATCTCCAATGCCCTGTATTCCAGAAGTTGATTCCAGATTATCTGCTTTGAACTGGATTATTATATGTGTTTAGACTGCCAGATAATCTGGGATAAGCAAATAATCTGGGATCATATCCTGGGATATATGGCAGTGTAGATCCAGCCATAGACTAGTTTTCTCTTCGGAAGTCAAATGGAGAATGTACGGTACAATTGTCTACACTGAGCACATATCTTGGATGGAATAGCACTTCCATTACTGACTGCACTTATTCAGCAATATCTATGTCTTCAACAAGATTTTAAGAGCTATTTAGGATCAAGGTTACTTCCCACACTAGTCAGTTTGAAGACTGATCAGTCCAGGCCTCAGTCATTTAGACCTTCCTGGATATTCAGAAATGCTATCCTTTTTTAGTTCTTTAGTGCCCCAAACTGAATTATCTAGAACAAAAATTATATGCAATGGCTTCTCCTTAGTAGCTTTAGGAATAGAATTTACGGTAAATAAATCTTTTGTTCTCACTCTTCTATTTTCAATCAGGCGAAATGAAAAATGACAGATAATTGAATATACTCAAAAGAATTATGAATTGGTGGGAAGCAGTAGATTATGTGATGGTGTGAAAGATACCAATAGAGAAAATTTGCATAGCATAGAAAGCTTTTACAATTTATAACTCTTCCCTCATTATTCTTTGGTCATTCAGCAAAAAGCTAATTAATTTTTAATGGGGGTGGGGGAGTTCTACTCATTGATTTGATTCCTGCAGGATAATTAAGCAAAAGTTCAACATTTAGTTTTGTTTCCAAGGGACAGCTATGCAGTTTGTTATTATATGAAATAAAGATATTTGCAATGGGAAGAAAGAACTTACAAGTAGGTTTCATAGTGAAGGAGAAAGGCATATTCATAGTGTACACAGAAATTGTCTTGATCTTACCATCATGTTGTTGTTATTATTACCATTATTATTGTTATTCTTATTTATTTATTTTTATCCCGCTTTTCTCCCATGGGTGGGATTCAAAGCAGCATACAGTGGTAAAAAAAATAGCAATTGCATAAAAAATATACATTCAACTAGACATCATAAAACAACGCAAATACTCAAATTATCTAAACCGGCTGCTATTTGGTAGTTGCCAATTATAATTCATTTGGGAAGGCCTGGCTCCACAAGAAGGTTTTATTTGTGATCAAAAAGCCAGCAGGGAGGGGGCCAATCACACCTCTCTAGGAAGGGAGTTTCAGGGCAACAGGGCCACCACAGAAAAAGCCCTGTCTCTCGTTCCCACCAACCGCGCTTGTGATGTTGCTGGGACCGAGAGAACGGCCTCTCCTGATGATCTCAGGGTGCACATGAGCTGGTAGGAGAGATGCAGTCCCTCAAGTAGGGTGGAACAAACTGTTTAATAAAACTACTAGGTGACTACTTCTCAAGTATACAAATGCAAACAAAAATGGGGAAAACAATCCTGTAATTATGCATTAGTAGGCATACGGCATAGAAAGCCTCTGCAGGTCATCATTAAACATAGGAGAACAACAGAGAGCAATATGGAGAAAAGGTTTCAGGTTGCAGAAATATTTTTTTGAAGTCAAATATGGGGAATGCTGGTTTTACACATATCTTAGATGTAGTTGCATTATGTTCACTATTCCCAGCTGATTCAATACCACTTGTATTTTTTTAAAGCCCCTTAAAATTAAGTCCATAATTGTCTTAAGTTAAGCGATGTGCCACAAACTACATTATTTAGAACAAAACATATCTTATTACTACTAACATACTCTTTTATTGACAATCTCAAGACCCCTGTCCTTTGTGGAGAAATAATATATTTTCCATATAATATATGTATGACCGTTCATCAGCCAACACTTGTAAGCTTGAAAAAGACTCATGGCTTAATGTCTTATTGCCCATATATTTCAATATATTTATACAGGAAGCTTTATATTGTAGGTTGATATCAGTCTTGCCAGATTCTACAAGAATGTGGACAATTTCAACAGAAAGGAAGAAACCATGAAAATGAGCAAAATCTGGTTACCAGTATTAAAATATTCCGGTCTGAGTCCCTCTTCAGAGGTGAGAAGGTCGGGGTATAAAAGTTTTAACTAAAAAATTAAAATATTCTAAGCATGTGGACAGTTTCAACAGAAAGGGGGAAACCATGAAACTGAACAAAATCTTGCTTCCAGTATTTTTAAAACATCTAAAATTATAACAGTAAATAAAGAACAACACTCAAACACGGGGGAACTCCAGATAAGAAACAATCAGGGGCAGCTAATCACCTCTCAACAAAGAATTCCCCCAGGCACTATCAAGCCACGCCTAAATACTGTCAGGCCATCAAATGTTAATCAAGGTGGCCAATTGAAACATTCACGCCTACCTCCAACAGACAAGAGTTCTTTCTCCCATCCTGGACTTTCCACACACCGTCGGTGAAGAGTCTCGGTGTGATACTAGACTCGAGACTCTCACTGGAGGCCCAGGTTGCTGCGACAAGTAAGGGAGCTTTTTCCACCTACGCCAGGCACGTCAACTGGCACCTTACCTTCCATCAGATGCGCTGGCTACGGTGGTCCATGCCACAGTGACATCAGGGCTGGACTACTGTAATGCCTTGTACGTGGGGTTGCCGCAGTCAACCACTCGTAAAATCCAGCTAGTGCAGAATGCAGCTGCCAGACTCCTCACCGGGACACCACTGAGATGCCATATCGCGCCATCTCTACAGCGCCTGCACTGGCTGCCAGTCGAGCTCAGAGCCATCCACAAGATCTTGTCGCTTACCTTTAAGGCCCTCCATGGCACCGGCCCAGCTTATTTAAAAGGCCGCTTGTCCGAACCAGCTCATTTAAGGTCGCCGCGTTCAGGAAACAGGGACCTTCTCCGCATCCCAGGTGTGAGTGAGGCCCGCCTCAACACCACGAGACGGAGAGCCTTTTCCATCGCGGCCCCTGTTCTTTGGAACTTGATGCCGGCGGATCAGAGAGCTATCCGGGACATGCCCCAGTTCCTGACCGCATTGAAGACCTGGCTCTTCCGAAAGGCTTACGGCTAAGGACACCCTCCAGACTTAGCCTGAGTTACTGGAACTATTTTAATTAATTTTCCTATTCTTTTAGCTTTTAACTATTGAACTCTTTTTATGTGTTTTATGTGTAAGTCGCCCGGAGCACTGACGTGGAGGGCGACTCATAAATAATAAAATCAATCAATCAATCAATCAATCAATATAAATCTAGTTTTCCTAGTTTTCAACAAACATCACAACCTCTGAGGATGACTGTCATAGATGCAGGCAAAATGTCAGGAGAGAATGCTTCTAGAACAGGCCAGGGCGAAGTTCGGCCCTCCAGGTGTTTTGGACTTCATTTCCCACAATTCCTAACAGCGTACTGGCTGTTAGGAATTGTGGGAAATGAAGTCCAAAAAACCAGGAGGGACGAAGTTTGCTCTGGCCTGTTCTAGAACATGACCATATAGCTTGAAAACCTACAACAACCCAATTCTACACCACGTTCCACCTGGTGTAAAAATGACCAATGGAAAGCTATGGTGAAAATATGGGAAATGAAACATGAAATGTGATCTAGTACATAGGGTGACATCTAACCAAATTAAAGAACTCTTCTTCACATTTATTTTTAGAAAAACAATCTCTAGATCAAAATGAATGTTTTATTCTATCTGCAAGATATTGATTAGTCTGAGGCTTATCTTTGCTGGCTGGTTTTATCAATTTAGAGCTTCTGGGATCTGAAGAGTACCATATGTGAAAGTCCTTAGAGGCGAGAACAGCTTTTTTTCTCTTTTCCTATCTTCTCACCTTCACTATACCACTTCACTGTTCAGCACTTCTGCTGATTTCAATCAACGCTATTCTCAAAGACCCTTTGAAAATAACAACATATCTAAACTCTTCTTCACTAAGAAAAATCACTCCGCAGCCTTCCTTAGAAACAGTGCCCTTGGCAGCTAATCATTTTACTTTTAATAGCAAATGTAATGCGCTTTGTGAAGGTTTAATAGGAAGCACTAGGAGCCATTTATTCATGGCACAGACAGATTGGAAGAGAGATTAGCAAGTCGCTCTTTGGAAATAGAAGTTATTGTGGTCAGTCTTCCTGATTTCTGATTTGTCCTTTCATGTTGTCATTACGATACACCAGCACTCGGCTGATTTATTCAAATACCAACTTCAAAATGAATCTAAGAAATAATCAGTTCAGTGGGTATTGGGAATTAAGGAATTAAAAGCATTGTTTGGAATAATGTCCCAAATAAGCAACTTTTTCCACTGTGTGGCATTTAACTGGAGACAGATAAGATGAATTGACTCATACTCTGTGTAATCAGACACCTTGCTAAAGGTGGAAATTAAATCTATTGGCCTGGTTAGTTTGTAACCAGTGAGTGGTTCCATCCAAATTGAAGTATGCAGATTCTCACTTGCACGATGCTGCTTTCCTTTCCTCTCACTATGAATATTTGCAGACTCTTGCCTGAATTTCCCCCAGAGGGTTTGCTTATGTCCCAGTACAGATGATAAAGGTACACAGGGGACTATCCAATCTGCCAACAGTGTATATTCTGTACACAGATGGACCCTGCTGGATTTATCCATTGCTGGCTCTTATTACATCCTACCTGTCTAAATGCTTTAAAAATTATGATCACAGTTCGAAGCTTTGGGACATGTGCCTAAAAACTGAGTGGAACTATACAGCCAAACTGGGTGATGACATGTATCAAATCTCCTAAATTAAATCCACCATTCTCTGATCTCGCACCCCCTTTCTTTCTTTTTCAAAATAAAAGCACTGCATTTTTGTTTTCACTAGGCTCCTGGGACCCAGCCAATGTTCAAATATAAGAGATAATGGTTTTATAAAAGCCATTATAATGGATAATGGCTTTATAAAATGAATTGTATTCATTTTATATTTATGTGCTTTCTCTCGCTTTTCTTTTAGTCTTCTTTTTTGGTATTTGTTCACTCTCATTCTGCTACTAAGATAATATTTCAGCGCTGGTTCCAGCTAGCTATATATTATAAGAGAACATTTAATAATATAGACCTTTCTCCATACTTATGGCCATTCCTTCACTTACATCTCCTCCTGAAAGCTGGTTTAAGTATTATAGCAGGATGGCTATGCCCTACACCGCTGAAGAAATTATACTATTTAGCCGGTATTGCACCACCTGACATCTGACAGGAAGTAGCAACCTATAGTGAAAGGCCCAAGGCATTGACATCTCCAACTCATCCTCTGTTTGGATATCAGCCAGCATGCCAATGTCTTCAATCAAGAAATATCTTCCTAAGATCCACAGCAGTGGTTCTCAACCTGTGGGCCCCCAGGTGTTTTGGCCTACAACTTCCAGAAATCCCAGCCAGTTTACCAACTGTTAGGATTTCTGGGAGTTGAAGGCCAAAACATCTGGGGACCCACAGGTTGAGAACTACTGATCTACAGAGATACCTGTAGAAACATCTCAACAAGAAAGAGTCCAAAAGTGGCAGGCGAAAACCCGGAACCTCAAGCAATGGCTGATACCAAATGAGAGACTCCCTCCTGGGCACACAGAAGACTGGGTGACCTGGAAGGTGCTGAACTGGCTGCCCCCTAGCACCATGAGATGCAGAGCTAACCTTAAGAAATGGGGCTACAAAGTTGAGTCCAGGGATCATGCTAGTAAGTCTAATCATGACCGTGTTAAAGCTAATAACTCATTTTCCCTCCCACAACATCATCAATCTACCAGAAGAACTAAACTCAAGCATAATTATGTGTTTTATTTTCTCCTTTTTTTACTCTTACTGAAGGTTTGATGCTGGAACACACTGTGATGCCCTCAAGAACTGAGACAAAAAAAGATGTTAAGTGTCTTGTCTAATATAATCAAACCACAGTGTCTGTGTTCTTGTCCCAATTGCAATGTGTGCCACAAAGGGGATCTTCATAATAATGTAAGATGGACTCGAGACACTTGTAATGAGCTGTGCATTGGACACAGCATGCCCAGCTCTGTCCTGGCTCCAGACCTGTTGTTCTAACCAACAGCAGAATTAGAAAACCTTCTTGTTATGATGTTTACTTCCCCCACCCCACCCAAACTGAAAGCATGTGCAAACTTTACTCTGCTAATCATAAGATATTTTTAGTCTATGATTATGAATAGGGGACTATCCTAACTATTTTAAGTCATCTAGTGAAGCCAACATTGGACAAATTATTTTGAAGATTTAACTACAGACTGTAATATTGCCTTATGAATGTAGCATGCCTGGCCATTTGGAGAATATTATTTTAATTAGTGTCATCTAATATTGGATGCAGTAAGCTTCTGCAGATCATATTGACCTTAATGAGAGCAGCAAAACAACAAAGAAGGAGGGAGGGAGAGGAAGAAGGGATGGGAAAAAAAGAAGATAAACATCAACAATCTGTTGAAAGAAAGATGCAACAACTTAGCAGAAAACACCAAAATGCAAGGTAGGAAAGAGTGTTTAAAGAAAGAGGTGTTTACATTGTCAAATGAAAAGTCTCATAGCAGAACATTATTAGGCCTATAAGGATGAGCCTTCATGGGACACATCTCCTATCATCCTTGACAACTGCTCGCGCTGACTTGGTTGACAGGAGCTGAAATAACATTTCTGTTGTAAATAATTGTTCCATGGGTATTTGTGCTAGGTTTAGTAATTATTGAGAGCTAAATCTCTTAGTCCTACCTAGACAAGATCTGAAAATATGGCAGTTCTGGCCAACATGCTCTATTCCTTTTAAAGGGTTGTATTAAGTAGGACTATATATCTCATCATCTTCACCACCAATCTGACTGTTGTACTGGAAAGGAGACTTTTAAAATACACAATGCTAACACACTACTGAGAAACTCTTTAAACACTGTACAAAATGTACGGAGTAAACTAAACATTTAAAATGATTTTAATGTGGTCCTAAAGGACCGGAAAGACATCAACAAAATTAAATGAGGACAGGGTTTCTGAATATTGGGATGAAAAGGAAATTCACGTATCTGCAAAGTATGATGAACAATTAAGCAGCATTTCACAGAGGTTTTGTTGTTGTGTGCCTTCTTCAAGTCACAGTGAGAAACTCTTCAGTGGGACATGGTCACATGCTATACACACTCAGTTATTTCAGCATTCATAACATGCCTAATTTCATGCCTATGATTTGAAAAGCATGATAGTGGCAAGGGTTGTAACTCCCTTGGGCCAATGTTCTTTCTCATATTTACTATCAACTCTGTAACTTTTTGCTCCTTGACTTGGTAGAAGAAACTGAGGAGCAGCCATGTTTCTACACAGCATTTGAGTGAAAGAGTAATTCCATCTCCTTCCTATTCCAATCCAGCATAATCTAGCAAGGCAGAAACCGAAAATATGGTCCCTGACATGTGATGTTTTTACTTGTAGGATTATATTCTGAGATTTCCTTCCCTTACCAAATCACTTAGAAGTGAAAAGCATGCCCTGGAACTCACTAGGTTTCTTAGTATTTTATTATTCAACATAATAATAATACCCTTTATTTATATTCTGCTCTTCTCACCCCACATCCACCTTCCGACACCTTTTTATTCAGGCGTTGTAAAGTCCTTTCTTGTAAAAATCCTTCCCCGCTCGGCGGTTCCCAGTTCATCTATTCACAGCTGTTTTCGAACTGTTGGGTGAACAGTGGACAGGGCTCACAGCTGGGTGTCCAGACCAGCCCGGGAATCGAACATGCAACCTTCTGATTGCAAGCACAGCTGTTGTTACCGCTGTGCTATCACTCCGGCCCTAAACCGTGTCTTTACTCATCTACAGAATGACCCCATCCAATCATCTAGCACACATATGACTTTCTCATACATTCTACAAAGAGAGGCTAAAGGGTCTCTTGGATCTTCGAAGAGTTGGTTCTGAGTGCATGAAATCACCTCAAGGCTAAGAAGAACAGGAGGTATTGTATATGCAAATGGAACCATGTTCCTACCCCATACCAGAAACTGAGCAGCATCAGCATTTCTTAACTGTATCCAAGTTCTTGACTCACATAAAACATATTGAAGGAAAACGTATTTAGACAAATGTGTTGTGGAAAGATCTCAAGAAAATGGTAACAAAATTCGCAGAACCTTGAAAATTCTCTTCCGACTCATTCGTTTTTCTGTTGTGCCAACAATCTCACTTATATGAGAAAATAATGTGGACCTAACCTGGTGTCTTGCTAGGGTAAAATAACAAATCCATTCACTTTAATGGAATCCTGCTGGTTTACACTACAGTCACACAGCAGGTATAAAACAGAAACCTGCCTCAGTGTTTACTCTGCCTGCTCACCTACCAGAACCATGGAATTCTGCAAAGCACCAGACAAAGAGTAACAACTTCTGACATTTATTTGCAATACAGTGTATGCCATATTTAGCTGGTTTTGAGACATTTAAGCATACAGCAGATTCTGCACCAAAATGATACAGAAAAGTCTAGATTTAAGCTAGTCACTCCCATGAATTATTCAGCTATCTATATCAAGGCTGCATAATTTCAGTACTAGATTCAAATGAAGAACAAACCAATAACAAATCACCCACCATATCTTTAAAAGGTATATATCCTAAATATATGTATATATGCTGTGGTTACTTTAACCAAACAGAGAATTAACAAAAAACCTGAATGATTGTTCAAGTAAACAAAATGATATCCACTTACGTAGTTCTCCAGTCCATCCTTAGCATTCTACATTATACCTAAAGTAACAGAATATCTAATCCTCTTCTTCAAGTCAGTTAGCTGGAAGGATTGCTCAAACTGTCCTCGCAGATCCATGGGCATGTCACCAAGAAGTGCCAACAGTGTGACAGTAAAAAATTAAAACCTACAGGAGTTGAATACTCCCAGGAATCCTGACTGTCAGAGTCTTCCACTCCCCTTAGGCTGCCGCTCTCTCCAGACATTGCATTTCGGCCAACAGTTACTTCTTATTTCAAACAGGACCTGATCCAGCATAAAATCTGTTCTCTCGAGTGCATCCTGTTAACATTCTGCAATCAAATTTCTCGGCAGCTGAGGAAAAACAGCATCAGTCACTCCTCTGTGATCTGGAAAGGGTGTGGATGCATGTGTGCATGTGTGTGAGTGAGACAGACAGACAGACAGACACAGATAAAGCAAGTGCATGCCTCCATATAAGCAAGAGTGGAATTGCTTCTGTGGTGGGAGGGGGGAAAGAGAGGGAAAAGGAGAGATTGTGTGTGAAAGATAAAAATCTTGCTGAAGTTCCTATTAGCATATTGTAACTTGGGAATACTGTAACTTAGCAATGGCTGAGGAAAAGCAAGAAGTCTTTCTGCAATGGACTAACTGGTCTATTTGTCCAGTTAAGAAGTGACAGAAGCTTGGATTCATCTCATCAAACCACTCTGTGTTTTAGCCTAGGCCAGTGATTTCCAAACTCCAGTGCTTTGGACTTAAGCTCCCACAAATTTCAGCTGCCTTGTCTAATTAGCAGCAATTCTGGAAGCCAAAAACACCAGGATGACCAGAGTTTAGGAAACAGTGACCTAGATGTGAATTGAACTCTCCAATGTGCTGAAATAATTTTGGTGCTAGGATTCAGCACTTTAGAGAGCTCATTTAAAGTCTAAAATATCATATTTACTTGAGTCTAGTGCTCACTTTTTTGGACTAAATTAAATTTCCAAAAAGTGCAAATTAGATTTGATAGCACACCTGTGGGAACAGGCCTGGAGGAACCCTGAATCACAAAAACCTGATCAGGAGGCGGGGATGTGAAGTGGCTCTTACCAGTGATGTTGGCAGCCTGTAGCTGACCCAATCATTCCTACTGTTTAGCTGCAGATCCTGCCTCTTGGATGGCCTTCAAGGTCTCCCCGCTTCCCTTCATAGTTATTCCCATGCAATTCCCAACTGGCTTCATTCATGAGGCCCACAAAGCCTCCACCTTGGTTTTGAAGACCTTGTGAATGAAACTAGTAGGGAATTGTGTGAGGCTGGTGAGTTTGCCAGGCATTGCTTCCCGAACGGCCTCAGTCATGCTGCCTGCATCCCAGATGTACTCTGCCTGTGCTGATGGGCGCATTACATTCGAGGGCAAATCCATTTTTTGTAATGTGCACCTTCAGAATTGAAGTACACATTACATTCAATGCAGCATTATACTTGAGTAAATATGGTAATACAAAGAGGTATTTTATTCCATCGCTGGCATGGACGTCATAAACCATTTCTGCAGTAATTAAGGGGCTTGCCCAAATTTTAAACAGCAGTTTTCTTAACAGTACTGTGAGATGCTAAGATCTAAAAATGGGACTTTCTCCATGCAAGCCATGTGCTCTACAATCGTTTCACAAATTTTTACTGGAGGTCTTGGCATCTTGAACATATATTTTAATAAAATTTTAAAAATCAAAATGTTATCCAATTATTTTAAAACTAAGTTTAAGTATCTATCTATATTCTGTCCTCAAATTAAAATTATTGTGTTTGTCTTTGAAATGTTGCAGTTATGCTATAATACTATTGTCCTATATGAGTAAACTGCAAGATTCCAAAAGACCACAGTAATTTTAATAACACAAAATCCTTAGATGGATAGTATCTTTATTAGGATCCGCTATAAAGTGTACACGTTTTCAAGTGCTACAGAACTCTTAATTAACCTAGATGGAGGAAAAACAGAAAAGACAAGGAAGTCCCACCAAAAAAAATCTGGTCAACATCCGAGGGGCACATAACTGCCTCCTTGGTATCAAGCTCCATCTAAATAAAACACTTTAGATCCTAAAGAAATTAATGACTAATCTCCAAACTGCCTTTTTGAGCCAAGTGCTCAAGAAGGTAGAACAAGGCTGGCTCCAGGTGATTTGAGACTATGCTCAATGCTTAAAATCTGATCTTAATACTTAAAATCTAATACTTAAAATTTAATCCCCGCACCCTACTATAACCACATTCCAACTGTCTCTCAACTGTCAAATTCCATTTTTAAACCTTCTCTCTAAACCAATGATGTCCAACATTGCAATGCTATCCACCACACAACAGATCACTAACCATAAATCATTTAATATATTTACATCCTGCATAATATGACATCTTACCTTAAACTATTTAATTAAAAAATAAAAACTATTTGATTAATAAATATAAACATTTATAAAAACTGCAGAAAATTGTATGTGTTCCCTGCTCCACCTGCCTTATATTAACTTTCTATCCCACCCTCATCAGGTACCAAGAGTTTTCTCTCAGTCTAAGAGCTTAAATATCTTAGTTCCCCCATGTCCAGGCAGAAGCATTCACATCAGTACACTAGGAGTCCAGAAATGCAATGGCACTTCATCTATAAACCTGCAGCTGGGTGACACTTGGGAACCTTCAGACACCTGCCATTAGGATGCAAGCTGCATTTTAGAAGTGGGGCACATTGCACAAAAAGATATTCACTACTGTAGAGTCTTGGTTATCCAACATAAACGGGCCAGCAGAATGTTGGATAACCGAGTATGTTGGATAATACAGAGGAATCAAGGAAAAGCCTATTAAACCCTCCCTTTCCTGCCTCCTCCAGGCCCCAGCTCCTTACCCTGCTTGTCCTGGTGGCATAAGCCGCCCTCCCTACCTCACTCACTCACCCTCCCTTTTGCCTTTGCTGCTGGGATGAGAAGCTGCGGCCCGGAGGAGGCAGGAAGGGGAGGCCAGGCTCCTGGATCTGCTGCTGCCACCGTTACTGCCTTCCCTTGCTCACTCACCGGGCCGGGTCCCGGTGGCAAAGGTGGTGGCAGCAGCAGCATCTATCGGGAGAGGCAGGACGTGGCCTGCGCGCACACGCCCAGTGGACCTGCTGTGCTTGATTTTTGCATCACGGTGCCTTACGGACAGGAGCGGCAGGGGCAGTTTGTGTGTGCTTTTTGCGGGGGTGGGGGTATGGGCATTGGATAATGCCGAGTGTCGGATGAGCGGAGGTCGGATAACAAGGCTCTACTGTATCTCCTCCTCCAAGTGATTAAAAATCAGACAGTAGTCTAATGAGAAGTTATGCCAGTGTATGTTGTTCTCAGACTTCTAGCCCCTAACCATCTGTGATAATCATGACAGAAATTATATGAGGAAAGATGCTCACAGGACTGGGAACTTGTGGCCATCAGTGGTTGTACAGAAGTATAGTGAGATGTCAAAACAAGAAGTGTGGAATCAGCACTCAAAACAGAATGAGAGATTTAAAACTTTGAGACACAATTAGAGAATTATTTATGACTTTTCCATGGACCAACAGGCCAGCATGTAAACAACCTAGTCACATTTTCATTGCAACCAATAATAGTCCAAGGGAATAGAAATAATGCCACTGGTAATAAATGGCTATGGGAGAAAGTAGGATGACTTCCAGACTCTTTTTCTATCACTTCGGATAAAAAAATTACAGAACTTAGAAAGCAGGATGGAATTTAGAACAGCAGTTTGGAGATTCATCCTCTAAGTGAAAAGGCTCTAGGCTGGTTCCAATGGACCTTAACAGATTAAGGACTGAAAATGTATACATTCTTTTCAAGATAATTCTTTGTGGTTAGACAGAATGGCACTGACGTGGCTTTTAAAAATAGAACATTACAGAGTATAGCTTTGCTCCTTTAAGACAGCTAAATAGTGCACCTGTTTCTCAAGAAATATGAGATAGTGCTATACAATAAAAGCTTTTAATTCCCCCCCCCCCAAATGAAACAGAACTTTAATGCTAGTGAAGGCTGTGCTATGAATGAGGAAAAATGTACTTTTTTATTTCAGCACAAACTCATATAAGACACATTTTAAGAGGCTGCTAGATAAAAAATACAATGAAATAAAAATACAGATTTAAACACAGAAGCAGTGCTTGGGACTAGAGACACTGCACCCACTTTCTATTTATTTTTGGAGCATGCACAGTCAGAGCTTAACAGAAAGTTGTCAAGTTGCATTTAGCATATCTATTTTTAAGGCCTTCTCAAAATATTTATTTGCAACCTGACTGTCTGGTAACAAAAAGCCAGAGCTACAAAAATATTTCTCTCAGTGAAGTTTGTTGCTTCTAAAATAATAGCAAGTTATGAGGGTCAAGACAGTGAAGCAATGCCTAAGGATAACCACACTACTTTGGCAGAAATTTTAACTGCCAACTCAACAGAACCTTTCTACCACAACAATTACAAATTAGCCTCAGATGGTATGTCAACATTCGAGTAAACAAACTCAACTGACATTACAGATCCCTAGAAGTGTAGTCAGTGAGATCAACAACTGCTAAGAATAGTTCTGCACACTTGTTGAACACTTTACTCCATAGTTCAAATCCTTGAAATGAAACCATCATGTTCCAGTCACCATATTTCAAAATGTAACTCAGGGCCACTGTACACATTTGACACAGGAAAATATATTCTTTGTGTACACTAGACTGTGAAAATAGACCCTACCATACACATGTATGGCATGCATATAGCCTGGTCTACACGAGGTATTTGCAAGATTCCTGATTCTACAAATACAGCATATGAGTGAGGCCATTAGGAATTTTGGAGTTGGGTGCCAGGAGTATGCTGATGACACTTGGCCCTACTTTATTATCAACACATCACTTAAAAATACTTTTCATATAATTATATCCACTTGGAAAGAGTTAATGGTGGATATAAAATCATCATATGGCTTTATTAAAAGTTAATCAACAAAATCTACAGCTTACAGGTTTTTAGATTTAAAAAAACAGCTACCAAAACAAGACAAGTATTATACACATCTCAAATAATTTATGATATTCTGTGTTTTCCCACAAAACAGCACTCTTTTGTTGATAGCACTTTCTTCGGTATAAGACTTGTACATTCGATTATAGAAGAGTGAACTGCCTAAATGCCCCAAAGAAGTGTTTCTTAAACTTTTCAATGTATAACCTCTTTTTGCTAAAGGAATTTTTACACAACTTCAGGTATATATGTATATAAAATAGGTATAAAATCCAGCTTGTCCTGATAGCAAATCAGCATTTACAAAGCTAGCTAAACAGGCTGATTTTCCTTTTTAAAAAGTACAGCTGAAACATCTTCTGCATGCACCACTGTAAACATTGCACAGTCACTAGGTGACGTTCAGAAGATTTTTACTATTGACAAATTTTTCAGGACCCCAACACTGAGGAGACCTGATTTGGGGCTGGGACCCAAAGCAGTGCCCTAAAGTACCAGTTTCATCTGGTCTTGAGAGCGAAGCATAGTCAGGGAGACCACCAACAAATACCAGGTGCTGCAGAAATAGGACACGATCCCTAGTACCCCCTCCTTTACAGAACTCAATTTTGACTTCTGGCATTTTTTTACTCCACATATGATAAAAATCTTCTCCGAAACCTCTTGAGCATCACTTTATTTGCAGGGTAGATCAATGCAATTGTCCAATGGTTACTAAAATACCAATCTCCAAGCCACTTTCTCAGAGAATGGAATGTATACTGAGCATTTCAATTTCATCTGTATTCCATGTTTCTTGACATATTTTAGATACAATTCAAATGGATTCCATCTCTGCTTGAAACATTCCTATTGAGATATCATCTGTTCCTGGCAATTTACTTCTCCCAAGTGCTTTTAGGGTCTCTTCCACCTCACTTTCTAATATTGTAGATTCATTGTCAAAGTGTTTTCCTTGAAGGAATCTGATTCAATACTTGCATATAATTGCAAGTGTATGGCTTCCGTTGTCTTGTTATTTTACCTGATTATATGTGTTCCCTCTTGATCATATAACATGGTGACAGAGAGAGAAAGAGAGATTGATTTGTATTTTTCAATTTTTTTATATTAAGAATAGATATCTTTTGCCTTTCTGTTGTATTCTTCGGCTTCTTTGTATTGGTCAGGAGTATATTTTTCTTTGTTATTATGAACAAGACACTGAACAGTTATGTTCAATTTCTGTCACCTTTTACTTTTGCTTGTAGCAGTACACTTTATTAAATAGAAAAATGGGGGGGGGGGTAGATTCACATGTATGTAGAATGTGGTGATAAGATTATTTAAAAATTTAAAAATAGTTAAAAATGTGTTTATGAGTATCATGAAATCCTGTTAAGGAGATTTTATTGTTTACCTGTGCAGAATTGAATTTTTGCCAGATTTGTAAGCCACCTTGAGTCCCCTCTGGGGTCAAGAAAGGCGGGGTAGAAATGAAGTAAACAAATAAATAAATCCTGGACTAAAATCCTGTTAGAAAATATAGTTTTATGTGAAAAATGCAAAAACTTTCTGTGCAAAAACTACGTAAATATTGTGCAGAATAAGTCCAACAAAATAAACAATCTTTGTAAACCTGTCTTCAAAAGCTTCAGTTTTTTTGTTTCTCTCTTCCTTCATCCATATGTTTCCTGCAGCTTCCCTCCTTGGTCACAGGGGTGCATCCACATTGTGTTATTAATGCAGTTTGACATCACTTCCAGGGCTCAATACAGTGGAATCATGGGAGTCGTAGTCTGGTAAGGCCCCAGCAATCTTTGGCAACTCTCAGGATTCCATAGCATTGGGCCACCACAGTTAAACGCTTGTCATACTGCATTAATTATACAGTGTAGATGCGCCCATCATAGAGTCTAAAACAGGCATAGGTAAAATTCGGCCCTCCAGGTGTTTTGGACTTCAACTCCCACAATTCCTAACAGCCTACTGGCTGTTTGTTTCTTCCTTCATCCATATGTTTCCTGCAGCTGTTAGGAATTGTGGAATTTGAAGTTCAAAACACCTGGAGAACCAAAGTTTGCCCATGACTGGTATAAAACTTAGTGAAACATCTCGTTGGAGGCATTTAAAGCAGGGAAATCATGGTTCTTTTGGGGGGGAAAGACTGCCCATTTAAAAAGTGTCACTGAATTAATGCTATCCACATGACCAATCCATAAGCACAAACTAGAACATTCAGTTTTGGTTGGGTTTTTATTTAATCCGGCATGCCAGCACATGCTACTTAGTATGAGAGAAAGCTTTTGGTAAGAAAACTATTACTATTTTTTTCCTGTACATCAGCCACATGATACAAAAAAAGTTATTTTGGAAGAACCTGATTTTACAGCATGCATTTCTTCTCCATGGTATCTGGTAGTTTTGACAGTTTGACCGCAGTCAAGCCCTGACTCTGTTACAGGGCATTAATTTCCTTGTCGTGCCCCAATAATTCTAGCGCTGAAAGATGAAAACCGAGTCTTAGTAAACAGCCTGGTTAATAAATCATAAATATTTTGGCAGGGTGAACATCTGAAAAGAGTAGCATTACTTTTGGATTTGTGACAAACTTGTTTCATTATATGCTTTGAGATGAAAATTATTAAAATATATTCTGGGCAATAAAAATGTAAATATAAATGTGATGATAGAGATATGTTCTGTGAACTGCACCGTACATCTATCCTCCCGCACTAGTTTTCATCTAAGCGTTGAGTGTTCCCCAACAAACTCATATAATGGCTTATCAAAATATCTCGAATTAAAAGAATTTTCATGGAACCTGTGCATGATGCCCATCTGGCTGAGAGGTTTGTTTTCTTCTGCTAGATTAGCTAATTTCTAACTTTACAATTGATCATTTTATTCACCTCAGGAGCCTCGGTGGTACAAAAGGTTAAACCCTTGTGCCAGCTGAACTGCTGACCTACAGATTTGAAGGTCAGAGGTTCAAATTCACGAGACAAAGTGAGCTCCCATCTGTCAGCTCCAGCTTCCCATGTGGGGACATGAGAAATGCCTCCTACAAGATTGTGACACATCCATGTGTCCCCTGGGCAACGTCCTTGCAGACAGCCAATTATCTCACACCAGAAGCAACTTGCAGTATATTCTCAATTTGCTTCTGACACGATAAAAAAAATTCAGACACATCACATTGTTTCCAATGGCTAAATATTTCGGTCTTCATGATTAGACAGTTAAATGTTTACCTAACATATGCAACGACATATTAATCTTTAGATGTCTTTCTACTAAGCATTACATGAAAGGATAGTGATTAAACTGCTGCTGTCCAAGACACCTTATCAACATTTCGAATACACACTAGATCCGTTGAACATTATCTTGGCCCCATCTACATTGCCATATAAACTGCATGGGCGCTTAGTTATACATATTTCAGATAATAATATGCACCTAAGAGAATAGTCTTACTGAATCCTATTGTAATATTGCTACCTGGCAAAAGTGTGTGTATTCTTCTTTTTCCTCAATCAGGGATTAATCTACTCCAGGTTTCAGTCTGAACGTCAAATGATTATCCAAAGTGCTGAATTCTATTCCTTAAATGCATCCAGTTCTTTAAATACACTCAACAGCTTAGAAAGATCTAGAGCAAATTCACTGCCCCTGCTGGCATGAAATCTACTAAACTGATGCTTCACCTTCCTAATATAACAGAGATACTCTTTTCTGTGTCCCCACCTTGTGTGAAGACACAGCTGATGGCAATGAGACACAGGGCCTTTTCAAAGGTTGCACAATATCGTCAATCCTGTTCCTTGTGTAGAAAAGATGGTCTCCTTTCTGGTTGTGTTTCACTGCCTGGAGAAGAAATGGAAAAGACAGGGAACTTCCAATCTACATAAGAAGGACACCTACAACAGGTGGGAAGGAAAATGTCAAGTAAACTGTGGTCTACAGGATTTTTTTCTTGACTTCCAGATAAAGGGGCTAAATAGAAAAATTGGAGTTAGTCAAAGAGGAACAATGGGAGAAGGAGAACATGGGTAATGACGAAATGTGCACTCAAGAGTCCTTGTTTATCCTCACAGCAGAGTCACAAGGGAAATCTGTGTGAGAGAGAACTTAGGAAAGACCACAGCGCAACATCAAAACTTAATTTGCTACTGAACACATACTGTGGAGCTGTCATGACTTCCCTGCTCCAGAATGATTTATATGCTGAAGCTGCTGATGTATATTGCATTCATTCCCCTGACAGCCCACTGCCACACTACATTTTCTGATGAACATCCGCTTTAAATGGGACACGGCCTGTGAAAAAACTCCTTTAGCGAGACATTGTTTACTGTAATCTTTTTTTGGACTTAGAAAATCTTTCACTAAGAAAGCAAAGTTGAAAGTTAAAACTTGGGGAATCTATTAATTCCTCATAATGAACCAACCACCATGTATTTTAATTATATAAATCCAGAAAGAATAATAGGATAATTTAATTCTTTACAGGTGTGACAGGTGTCCAAAGCAGTTCATGAATAACACCCCAGCATTATGGAATACATTGCCGGATGATGTCCGTGCCATTGTTGAGCTCATTCCATTCCGGAGGGCATGCAAAACCATCTTGTTCAGGCTTGCCTTTAATTGAATTCCCGGATATGTAACCGTCCATTGTTTATTGCTTATGACATTTTATGCAATTTTATCTACTGTTCGTTGTTTTATTGCTATTGTTGTACACTGTGTGTTGCTTGGTTGTATGTGAACCGCCCCGAGCCTGCCGGAAGGAGCGGTATACAAGACTGAATAAATAAATAAATAAATAAATAAATAAATAAATAAATAAAAATATCATAGTTCAAAATTGATAGGTTGCCCTTCATAACATCATCTGTTATAATATTATGGGGCCAAAACACAGGAGGACTTCTTTTAATTACTGCTAGTTGGTTTCCAAGTTGATCATCTTCCTATATAAACTTCTGCTTCTCACTTTATAATTTCACTTACCCCAAAAGTGTAATATAAATAGGAATATGATTACAAACCTGGGAAGGGGGGTGTCTTTATACGTAAGAACTTTGTTATGACTCCAGTAGGTCAACTGATGGAAAAACACATTGGCTGCTAGACAACAGCCTACCAGTTATTTCAGAAAATAGTGACAGGGGAGGGGGTTAGGGATGCACACAAAGAGACAAAACAAAAGGACAAATAAAGGACATGCTTACAATAATTCAGAGGGTTTATTGCAATACCACATGTTTCAGATCTTTCATCAGGGAAATCTAAAGCAATGGTTCTGTTTCTGGTTTCCAGATGTTCAGGAATTCACCTCCCAGAAACTTTGACTATGGGGCATGCTGCATGCAATTCCTGCAGATTGAAGTCCCACACATCTGAAGAAACAACCATTATAAACCACTGAATTAAAGCAAATTACATTGGGTTGGGAAATACAAACTCAAAAATGCACTCAACCAAAATGTATTGTTTTCAACATCTAATAATGTAGTGAATTGTAATAACGTTAATATATCAAAGTTCAGAACTCATTATCCATCCTACTGCATGACCATGACAAAGGAGTTTTTCCCACTAGCATTGCATTTTCACAGTGCCATTCTGTAGATATATTAAATATAATGTGATTTTTTTTAACAGCAGGGCTTCTTAAACTATGGTCCCAATCCCAAATGGGGTCCCTTTAGCTCTATGTTGGGGTCATGAAACATTCACCAACAATTAAATGTTTCTGAACGCCATCTGGACATTTACAGAAATCTGTTAGCTACAATGTGCAGTGTTTACAGTGGAGTCTGCAGAAAATGCTTCAGCTGTGCTCTACAAAAACCATTTCAATCCCGGGTAATCTTGGATTTTTAAAATCAGTAGATATGGGTTGAGGATTTGATCTAGGAAACAATCAACATTTCCTCAATGTCTTTAAACAAACAGTAACTTGCACCTCCTGAAGACACCAAGGGATCATAATAACCTCAAGATAATAGTATTCCGTATTTGTGTAAGACACATGTGATTTAGGGTCAACTTCAGGAATCTTCTTGATAATACAGACAATCTGGATTTCAGTTTGGTTTCTGGCCTTTTTTAGAGATCAAATAATTTTGTCATACAGTGGGATTGCATTTGCCAGGAGGCAGACAGAATAATGCATCTCTGTTGGTTCTTTTGGTGCTTTTCAGTTTTATAACCACAAACCACAGTATATACTCTTCTAAGGAGCCTTGGGTGTCCGAGGAATTATTCTGCAAGGGTTCCGCTCCAATTCAGTTACAGACCAGAATGCCCTGTTCTACCCTGTGGGGATTCCAGTATGCTATCCTTCTAAAGTTCACTTTGTACTTTTTTTAAAACATCTTCATGAAACCACAGGCTGACTTTGCACAAAAGAATGGAGGATATGACCATCAATATCTGAATGACAATGTTACCTCTCCACTTTATCAAAGACTGACATGGCAGTGACTATCTTGAATTGGCGCTTATTAAGAATGCAGGCCAACTAATTGAAACTTAGTCCAGGCAAGATGGAGGTTCTGTTAGATGATAATTCAGCTGGTAATTCAGGTTTATCTTGCTCCAAACAGGGTTTCAAGTTTCCTAGGAAGAAGCATCTTTGTATTCTGGTGGTCCACTCTGCTATGGAAGGCTCAGATGACATTAGTTGCACATGCGGTCTTTTATCTGTTTTTGCTAACATAATAACCAAAAACATATGGAAACAGAGATGCCCTGACTGTGCTGCTATCTGTGAACTGGTAAACTCCTGCTAAGAGTTTACCAGTGGACTTTGGACTGTGTGGTTTTAAGTAATTGGTTTGTAGATTGTAATGTTTTAATTATTAATTTGAATATAAATGGCCTGCCACTCCTTCCCTTTTGCTGATCAGCCCTAATTCCTTGGATAGACTACATCAGCTCTAGATTATTAAATTTGGTTTTCTGTGGGCGAGCAGATGGCGACTACTGGATGACGTATGTCCTGTAGCAGAAACTAGAGTAGATGTGGTCTATCCGATGCAATTTTCTGAATCAGCACCCCAAACAACCAAATCTAAAGTTGATCAAAATTTTATTTGTAACCCTTATGTTACTGATGTTAGAGAGTGGTCCCTAGTGAAAGTGGTCCCTGGCCAAAGTGCCCCCTGGTCAAGTGGTCCCTGGTCAAAAACAGGTTGGGAACCACTGGTTTAGCCCACCGAACAGCTCCTTAAAATCTCTGACTAAGACTGTGACCAGATTCACCACCCAATAGTGGCCCTTCCTATACTATCCTCTCTTCCTTCCTATGGAAAACAGCCTTCCTTGATGTGCCTGCTTGGAATTCTTATTATACAGATATAAATCCAAGACCCGCCTCTTTTAAAAGGCATTCCAACTTGCTTTTATTATAGTTTGGTTGGTGACTTTTTAAAGTATCTAACATATTAATTTTTCTATAATTAAATCAACTATTTTGGTTGCTTTATATATTCTTTTATTATTATTATTATTGAAAAGCACTTGACAGGTCATATTTATTTATTTATTTATTGTTTCGATTTACTAAACTACCCTTCCCAAGGCTCAGGGCGGTTTCCAAACATATAAAATGGATATTGAAAGTTAGTCACAATGATATACATACACCATTCAATTAGTTTAGGATAATTTTTATATGACATGGTTAAAAACTGATTAAAAAACTCCCTTATTGTTTCAAATGAAGGCTCTTGGATCAAGTCATTGCATTCTAACAGCAATTAGTGGTATGTGGTCTCTCAAATACAGCCCAGAATGGCAATCTCACTGAACCCCACCCTGCCCCTCTCTTCTTGGACCCACCACTCCCTATTTCATGTTTCTTGTTGATAATTCTTTTCTCAGTCACCTCTTTTGGACAAGAAAACTGAAATCTCTTCTACTCAAGTAGTATTGTCCATCTCTGTCACCGGTATTTGACTCCAATTTCAGCTTGCTTTTAATGGTCTACCTGGACTAGAACATTTCCTTATTCTTATAGACTTCCATATGTGGAATTGAACGAAACCACTTTACCTGGTCTGCCATCTGGAATCTGACGTACAGTTTATATCTTAAGGAATTTAAAATATATCCAGATATATTTTCTGAATAACATCTGCCACTTTTATGGCTTTCCCGAAGTAATGCCAGCTCCCTCCCTCCCATGACCAATAAAAATGCACTCTCCGGCCTTTACTTGTGTCCTTTGCCAAGTCAAAAAGCCTTCTCATTCCATTAAAATACTTCCATTTCCTAACACAGGCACTTTATGAATTTACAGACTTTGATTTGGAATGAGAATGAGAAAGAACAAGATATGATATTACAGAAAGCTAGGTCAAGTTCTAATAGCAAAATCTCCCCAAAAGCCCATAACTAAATCATCTAACTTTATTTCTGCACCTTAACAAACTTCTTTTCCTCTATGTAACTCTGGCCCTGTATTTTCTGCTAGATTTAATGCATTTACATTGCATCACAATTTTCCACCTCTGTACTCCTTATGTCTGTGGTCAAATATTAAATTAATACCAGTTTAAAAAGGAAATAAGAAAAACAAAAATACTATATACAAAGATTTGCCATTAAGACTACCTTAATATTTTGTATTATCTAATGATCTTTATCTAGTTACTTTTTGCCATAAAGGTTGCCTTTCTTTCTTTCGTCTCTATGTTGCCATTTTAAAATGCCAGCATAGAAGCTGTATATTAATTTAAATGGAGAGATTTAGAAGACAATGGCTGGAAGCCAGTTGGGAGTTATATATGCCCTGGAAATACAGTCATAACAGTGTGAAATTTATGATCCCTATGTAGCCACAGAGAGAAAGACCTGCAATCCCCACTTATCCAGAAGCAGCCACTGCAATCAACAGAAGTCCCTGTCTCTTTGGAAGCATCTGAATGATATTCCCAACCATACCCCCTATGCATGGGGGGACTGTAACTTGTGTCTTGCAACAAAGATCACTCACAAGAGGGGTTGGAAACATCAATCAGATACATCTCAACTGAGAGAAGAATTGATCACTGTTGATCACAGCAGCTGCTTCCAAGTAAGTGGGGACTAGGAGGATTAGGACAGAACGTACTGCATAACTCCATAGTCATGAATGCATATGGCAATTATGCATCCATAACTACCCCAAAAGAGACTACAATAAACTTTTTAGAAGATTAAATGTCATAATCATCATCTTGCACCTGCTATATAAACTTATGTCCCACAAATAGCAAGGAAACATACAGAACAAAACTTGATATGTTTACCTGAAAGTAAATCCCAATGAGCTCAGAATCTTACATCTAAGTAATTGTGAATAGGATTGCACTATGAAACATTATCATTGGGTGAAGAATTGCATCCTAGTTGTTATTCTGTGATGTATTCAATTGTATAATATCTACCATGGAACATACACACAGACACCATCTCATATGCAAGATATATGTGTAGCATTAATGTGATCTTTATTGAATGTCTCTTCAATAATTCATTATATACTAGTTGCTTGCAGGAGAATGACATTGGATGACATAAGTTTTAAAATTAGCTCTGTAAGAAACTAAATATTTGCAAGTGTGTATATAATGTACTGTAGGCTATAATTTAAAGTAATATGATCTGCCAAACTTACTTACATCTAGAACAATTGGTTAAACAGAGCATAATCTAATAAATCAGACTGAAAGAGGTAAGGTGAGTTGGATGTCTGTATGAGTTCACTGATAGCTGAAAATATAACATATTGGCTTTAATAATCCACATTTATCCCCAAATTGGACCACAGCCAAATTTCTTACAGGCCAGTGAAAACCAAAGAATTTGTACTGTAGCCAACTTAGCCCTATTATGGTCAATGCATGAAGATTAGCTCAAATCCTAATAACCAGGTAGCACATTGAGCTGCCCACAATGGATTTTAGAATGTGAGACACAAGATAAACCTTTAGACTAGTCTGAGGAAAAACCAGTACATTTCTGACAATTGTTTGGCAAAATTTTTCAATAACACTGCCAATATATGCAAAGTCGATACCTTTTGGCATAAGGCATGTCAACAGCTATTTTATTACATGCCACTCATGTTGGCTACCTTGAGCTTAATTCTCATCCTATTAGATGACTTCTGTTGGATTAAAAATGCATTCACAGAGCAGTAGCATTTCCACTAAAGACAATATAAGATATATATCCAAAAAAGTTTGACCACAACTGGAATACTGTGTCCAATTCTGGGCACCACAATTGAAGGGAGATGTTGATAAGCTGTAATGTATCCAGAGAAAGGTGACTAAAATGATCAAGGGCCTGGATAACAAGTCCTATGAGGAGTGGCTTAAAGAGCTGGGAATAGTTAGCCTGCAGAAGAGAAGGCTGAGAGGAGACATCATAGTATGTGAGAGGAAGTCATAGGGAGGAGGTAGCAAGCTTGTTTTCTGCTGCCCTGGAGACTAGGACATGGAACAATGGCTTCAAACTAAAAGAAAGGAGATTCCATCTGAACATTAGGAAGAACTTCCTGACTGTGAGAGCTGTTCAGCAGTGGAACTCTCTGATTGTGGTGGAGGCTCCTTCTTTGGAGGCTTTTAAACAGAGGTTGGTTAGCCATCTGTCGGGGGTGCTTTGAATGCAATTTTCCTGCTTCTTGGAAGGGGGTTGGACTGGATGGCCCATGAGGTCTCTTCTAACTATGATTCTATTATTCTAAGTGGAGGAATGGAGGAATCACAGGGTTAGTTAGGTTGATGGTGTCTTACAATCTGCACTTTGGGCAAAGTTTGGAATCTTGTCATTTGGCATTTCCAGAGAGAAGTTGGAACAGAGTTCCCATTGCTGACTGTGATAAAGGACAAGGACCTCAAAAGAGTTTTTTTTTTCAGGCATGTTTTGAAAGATTAGCAGCAATTATGCAAATCATACAGAAAATCAGCCAAAAATGTAAAGGATAAGGGAATCTCACAGGAGGGTTTTCTTTCTCTTCAATGCTGTCCAATATGTGATATTAAAATAATTTACATCTGATCTTTCTGAAAAGGAAAAATGTGAGCCAGCATGAAATGAACCTAAATAGGGAATAACATTCTCAACATTTTAGCAGAAACTATGCTTACTTTCAAGTCTAGCTACTATACTATAGCGAGACATGAATTCCCTGATGATGCAGGAACTATACAAAGATCTATTCACAGATAAAAGTCACAATAAAGATTCCTTAGGCAGTTCCAGTCCAGCATCCTGAATGTTAATGCTTTTAATTAAACATGTTTTTTGTAAGCCACATCATAGCCCACAGGTCTCTTCCATTCATACCAGAGAGATTTCGGTTTGCTTACCATCGCCTTTCCACCACTGTAATCTTTGTGAGTTGCTTCGCCCCATTTCAGTAAGTTATATGTTATAACAAAAACAACAGCTGGGAGTAAAAATGCAATGGGATTTGTTATCAAAACTAACAAAATTAGCCACACTGTTACAGTTCTATTAATACAGCATGATGAACTCCTTATTGAGACTTTGTGGGTTCTCTTTTTTTCACAGACAAAAGTCAGGTAATGGGTAATACAGTAGAGTCTCACTTATCCGACATAAACAGGATGGCAGAATGTTGGATAAACAAAATTTTTGGATAATACAGAGTCTCCTACTGTTACCCATCCAATGTGGCACCACACACCTAGAATACTAACAACAGGGACTCAAATGGTTAAGGCAAGGTAATGTCTCAGGGCTAGAGTGGCCCAGTAGGAAATGCTGACATGCGGAGGAGGGAAGGTCGGATAAGCAAAGGTCGGAGAAGTGGAACTACTGTATTTTCACCTCAGCCGCACTTATCTAAGCTGTTAAAAGGAAACACCTTGGTTAATTTTATATTGCGCAATAAATGCTTTGATACATACACATAAAAACAGCCCACCTTTTGGAATGTATTATACAAGATCGAAATATAAATAAATAAATATGTGGGGTCCCTCAAGGGGCTATACTCTCCCCTTTGTTATTTAACATCTACATGCGACCACTTGCTCGACTGGTTCGAAGTTTTGGGCTGGAATGTTTTCTGTACGCTGATGACACCCAGCTTGTTCTGAAGATGGAAGGCCGGCCGGACTACGTACCTGTAAATTTCAATCAATGCCTTGAAGCCATTACCGGATGGCTGCGTGCCAGCAGACTGAGGGTGAATCCAGCAAAGACGGAGATACTGTGGCTGGGTCGACCGGACAATGGGGCAGTCCAGCTGCCTACCTTGGATGGCGAGGCATTACACCCGTCACCTTCAGTAAAGATCCTAGGGGTCATTTTAGACCATTTGCTGACAAGGTCTCTACTGGCAGCAAAACCGCCATTTTCCATCTGCGGCAGGCTAGGCGGCTGGCCACCTACTGGTCTAGAGACGACTTGGCCACGGTGATCCAAGCCACGGTCATCTCGAGACTAGACTATTGTAACGCCCTTTACATTGGCCTACCCTTGTCTGTGATCTGGAAACTTAAGCTCGTCCAGAATGCCTCTGCGCAACTTCTCGCTGAGGCACCAGCGAGATGTCACATAACTCCTATTCTCCAGCAGCTTCATTGGCTTCCGGTCGAGCACCGGATCACTTTCAAGATGATGATGTTAACCTCCAAGGCCTTGTATGGTCTGGGGCCGAGATATCTGTTGGACCATCTCACCCCCTACCAACCCCAGAGATGACTTCGTTCTGAAGACCAGAACCTACTCGAGGTGCCTAGTTCTAAAGTCATCCATTTAACATCTACTTGGCACAAAGCCTTTTCTGTTGTGGCGCCATCTATTTGGAATACCTTGCCAAACGAAGTTCGTGCCCTGCGAGATTTTCCATCTTTCCGCAGGGTGTACAAAACCTACCTATTTCGGCATGCATTTGACTGCTGAAATCTGAAACTTTAAATTGTTTTAATTGATGTTTTATTCCTGTTTTATGTTTATTGTATGTAGATTGTGAGCCGCTCCGAGCCCTCAGAGAGTGGCAGCATACAAGATCAATAAATAAATAAATAAATTGCTTTTAATTACAGCCAGCCCTCCACGATCACTGGGGATGAGGGGCACAGGTCCCCTGTGAAAAGCGAAAAACTGTGTGTAAATAAATTGGGGGTTTTTTTTAAAGCTGATAGAACATTGCAACCAACTGTATAAGCCATCATATCATAAACTAGTACCTTCCAGATTAACTATCTATTAACTTTTTACTATCACCAGACTGGATGGCAAGGGTTACATCAGGCAGATGTTGGGAGGTAGAGGTACGAGGAGAGAGTGTACTTATGGCACACTATCTGCTCTGCCCTTCTGGCTGAGGTCTTCTGTGATGATGGAACAGCTTGGCCCATTACCAATTTCAAAGGGAGATCCAACCGTTAGCTCAGCCAGCTTTTGCTTCCATAGGTGCAAGATCTTAAGCCACCTTGGTTTGTAGTCCAACACATCTGAAGGGTGGGGAAGGCTAAAATAAACACAAGGAAGCTCAGGCTTTGGAGTGATTAGTTTTAAAGCTCCAAACAAAAACATAACACAAATTAAAAACAAAATGAGGTAAAACCTTTGGGAAGGGACAGTTTGCAGGTTTTTACTGTCTTATAACTAATTATTTCATTGCACGTTTCACAGTTCCGCATGAGAAATGCCAGCCACAGCATTTTCCCCTTTTCTCTTTCCAGTGGTTGCCTCAAATAAACAGGTTTTAGTTATGGTTCACAAACCTTGTTTTCTACATGCTTTTTGTGATCAATTTCCTTTCCAATGATGGTTTTTGACACTCCGGTGGAGTAAATGATAATCTTCTCCTTGCCTTCTAATTAAACATATGGAGCTGACAATGATAACCTTCACCTCCCTTGCTGTCTTATCACTTTGGAAGCTCTTGAGGTTTCCAATTCAATTTCCAGCCCCTCTGATCACACAAGTGTAATTAGGATGGAAATGCAAGCAATGCAGTACAGGAAGCTAGCTGCCTGTACTACTTAATAACACCCACAGGTGGCAACAGTCAAATCTCCGCCTTGATGGTGGGTCAAGGGGCATGCATAATATTACACTCCAATAATAATAAAACCAAAGTTAGGAAGAGTAGTTGTTTAAATTACTACTCCCAGATTTCTCCAACTGCCATGGCACTGGCCATGTTGTCTGCGGGAATCTAGGTGTGGTAGTCCAAAAAGGTAACATTTTGTATACTTTGGGTGACAACATATATAGTATATTTTATTATTATTTTAACAATACAGTTAGGGTACATAGAAGTCATTAATCAATGACAAACCAAAGGACTCATTCTGGTCTCCAACTACTTCTCCCAAGCGATGACTGAAAGTATGTGCCTTGCACACTAAGGGAAACAGTCATACCCTCACTATATCGGAATCTAGAACATAACACATTGCACTTGGAAGTTCACTGTTATCTGTTTATTAATATATTAATATGATTTTTTTTCATCAACAGAAACAAAGCAAAGAAATCAAGACATTTTAGAAATACTAAAGTGTCTTTATTTATAATGCTTGTGATCATAAAAATACATTCCATTCTGTGAGTGCAAAGCCATTAACAGAACATCTTTTGTAATATTTTAGTTATCTGAGGGTGCATAATATCATCAAAATGAAACTGCAAAGATAGTGGTACTCCTTTGGTTAAGACCTCATCTGGAATTCTGTGTTCACTCCAATGTTATTCACAAGCTGGAGCATATTTAGAGAAGATGACCAGGATGGTAAAAAGTCTATAAACCAAGCCCTATGAGGAATGGCTATGTTGTATAGCTTGGTAAAGGTAGGACTAAGAAGTGGCATGACATCCATCTATAAATATATGAAGGGATGCTATGTAGAAGATAGAGCAAACATGTTTTTTGCTGCTCCAGAAATTATAATATCAACTAATGGAGTCAAATTACACAGAATGACATTCCACCTGAACATCAGGAAGAAGTTAACTGTGACAGCTGTTTGATGACAGAACAGACTAATTCAGAGAATGGTGCATTCTCCTTTTTATAAATATTTAAGAGATTGGAAGGCCATTTTTCAAAAGTGTTTTAGCTCAATGTTCTTGCATAGCAAAGATCAAAAGACCTTGCAGTCATTTCTAATTGACTATGATTTTATTTCCCAAACAATATTCATTCAGCCTTCGCCTGCTTTCCTTTCCTTATAATTCCCAAAATACCATGCTACCTATACCAAATAGAGCTAAGAGAGCAACCTCTCAATTTTGAGTGATGGGCTAAGATGGGTGTAACTGTATGTAGTTAAGAATGTTTGCCTTATCGCTACCTTTAGACATACAAACTTCTAGCAGAGTTAAGAAGTGAGATAAAAATGAAGTTAATAAAATGAAAGGTTGCAATAAAATGCTAAAAGGAACAGCCTTTAAAATTCAATTCCTTTCCGTATATTTTATTAGCCAGTCACATTCACTCAAGCCCTTCAATGAAATAAAACAGGGATTTATATTGACTTTAAAAGACTGGGCAGTGGCCAATTAAGTGATAAAGTGTACACTCTAAGAGGAATCGTCATACATGAATCCGTCTTGAGCTACCTCCAAAATTTAATCATATCAGGACAGGACCAACATCATCCAGTTCTTTGATCACAATATTTCCAAAGCCTTTTGTCCTCTGGACAAGTGCCTCAGAGCAGGGGCTGGGGGTTGGGTTAGCCCAACAGGGAAAGCATGGAAATGAGTATCTGTCTTGTATCTCTGATGGAAACAAAGACACAGGGAAAGAAAATAATCCATTGTGCCCCCCAGTGGCACAATGGATTAAACCCTTGTGCTGGCAGGACTGAAGACTGACAGGCTGGAGGTTCGAATCCGGGGAGAGCACGGATGAGCTCCCTCTGTCAGCTCCAACTCCCCAAGCGAGGACATGAGAGAAGCCTCCCACAAGGATGGTAAAATATCAAAACATCCAGATGTCCCTTGGGCAACATCTTTGCAGAGGGCCAATTCTCTCACACCAGAAGCGACTTGCAGTTTCTCAAGTTGCCCCTGACTCAAAAAAGAAGCACAGAATGGGAAGTTTTGACCACAGTAGTTCATGCCCTATGCTACTATTTATTGGTCAGTGCAGAGTGCTTCATCTTGATAACTGACCATGCACCCTGCAGGTACTGCATCATATGAAGGACTACCATCCCTGTCAAATCCAATAGTATTTGGCTTTATAATGCTACATCTTTATGGTGCAATAAATCAGAAGTCCCATGCTAATGTTGACTAGTTTTCCTATCAGGGCCCAAGGATGGAGATGGTCCTCTCTTGGAGGAGAAGGGAATCTGAAAGGATATTAGGGAAACTGAAAGGAGACTACTGATCTACTTTCTACCTCCTCTGCTGTTCCTTCCAAACGGATGCAGGGCTGTACTCAGCACTGCAACCATGGAAGGAAAGGGGTTGGGAGGTAGAAACAGCCAGCCCATGAAAGGGGTCCTGGAGTTATGCATGGTGGGAAGGACAGTTCTAGGATGATGCCAAGGCATATGCCAAGGAGCAAGCTCGCCCATGGAAAAAGAAGAGGGAAGCATCCAGAAAATGCTACACCAACTAATCCCATTGCCATATAAAGGTTACTGGTCTATCCAAGACCTTTGGCAACTACTCTAATCTGGAGTGACTGTGTGTGACCGGCTTCCATTTCTGATCACCCAGTCTAGCAATGTTGAAGCCAAAGAACTATGATGTGCCATGAAGGAAGAAACTCACAAATGTTTAGTTTGTAGGGCAACACAGTTTTCTGATTAAGAATTTGAAATGCTCTTTGCTAAACTGCAAATTTTGATTCCAAAGGATGTTGTCATGATAATTAAAGTTGAATCATAGTACTATAACTGTGTAGTGTAAAGGGGCCTTTATCAAAGTACAAAATCTATTTTTAATGATAGCACAATGAATTCCAATTATGCAGAACACATTAAATGTGACGTTAATCAAAATGGTGGCTTTTATCTTTCAAAAAAGAATCAAATATTTATTCTTAGTACTCACCTATTACAAACTATTTTCATTTGACAGATTCTAGTCAGAAGCACTGGCAAGCATACTCCTGTAAATTGCAATAGGTGTGTTCTGAAAACTAATATGGAAACTATTGTCTCACAAGTAATTGTGAGCACAGTTCCCTCTGGCCTCACAAACTACCGCATTTGCTAATGCAAATGTGTTTAGGCAGTCTGTATTAAAGGCTCAATCACAAAACTCCACAACATACCAAGCATGTCACCAGGGACTAGAGTTTCTAGAAATTAAACTAAATTAAATGTTCTCACTAAAACAGCAAGTTAAGGTAATGTTGAATACGGTACCATCATTAAATAAAAGATATCTGTACTCTGTTGGTTTTAGGAAGAAAATGTAATAGCATGTCCATGTTTGAAGAAGATTTTGTCTTTTAAACAGCTGTGAAAGAATTGAAGGAATGACTCGGGGGAAGAAATCGTATTGTCCTATTCACAGCAGCATACAATACTGAATGGAATAGGATATTACTGGTGAACTGTATTGTCTTTAGTCACCTGCATATTTAGTTTTAGTATTTAAAACTGTGTTTTACTTTTTTCTGTTAATGTTTTATCTCTTTAAAAATATGCTTACAAATTTGGTGTTTACCATTTTTATTTCAATATGTATAGGCATGCCTCAGTATGTGCTTGCTTTTCACTGCAGTTTAATTCATTGTCATCACTTTTTTTCTGTCTCAGGAGAAACTGCAAGTCGCCTCTGGTGTGAGAGAATTCGCTGTCTGCAATGACGCTGCCCAGGGGATTTATTTATTTATTTACTTTCTATTCCGCCCTTCTCACCCCGCAGGGGACTCAGGGCAGATTACAATGTACACATTACATTTAGACACACAAACACACAAGACAGACAGAGGTGATTTTTAACATCTGGCCACCAGGGGGAGCTGTCACACTCCTTCATTCCTCAGCGTGTTTCCTGGAGATCTTTTTATGGTCTCATAAATCAGTTAAATTTAGCCTGGATGCCTGGATGTTTTGATGTTTTACCATCCTTGTGGAAGGTTGCTCTCATGTCCCCACATAGGAAGTTGGAGTTGACAGAGGGAGCTCATCCATGCTCTCCCCGGATTCAAACCTCCGACCTGTCAGTCTTCAGTCCTGCCGGCGCAAGGGTTTAACCCACTGTGCCACTGGGGGCACCTATCATCACTATGTAAAAGGTACACATATTAAAAGGTACATCAGCTGTATCAACCATGCCGATTTCCATGAATTTAAGGTGGCTTTAAAATAATTAAAATGATGGTCTTCATTTTATTTTGTCACAGCATACACAGAAACAGCACAAGAACAGTGATGCCTTTAAGTACCACTAATTTCAATAAAATGAAACTCTTAAAAGTTACTGGTTAAAAACAATGACATAGACAAAGCCTTTGTTTACCACTGATGAAATGAAATCCTTATGTGCCACAATTCAAAGCAACACAATACAAACTGCTTGTCATGGCTTTTAATGCCCAAAGCAGCTTAGATCCAGAGGCCATTTCATACAACAGAATTATAGCATTATGATGATACTATGTCGGCTTTTCTCTTGGTTCCATCCAAGAGAATCATGGGATTTGCAGTTCAGAGAGAGGCATTTAGCATTCTCAGACAGTAAGCTGTAATGTCTTGCTTAACTATAAATCCAAATATTTCATAGGATGCAGCCATAGCTTAGTGAAATAATACATAATGCTATAATTGCATCATGGGAAAGAGACCCAGGTTATCCGAGAAACTGTATTTTCTCATATAAGCCAGAGAGGCTCTTTTCTCAGGGCCCGTCAACACAGACCTGAAAGCTCAGTAGAAAGTGGGATAAAAGAAGGGGTGGCGACAAAACATAATGCGCACTTGATTGTGGAATGGCATAAAAAACATGTGATAAAAAGGTTTTCAAAAAATCCGATATTGTGCAAAAAAAATGCACTGCTAAGTAGCAGCGTATGTCCTAGTACTTTGGGGAAAAATTTAAAAACCAGGAATTCCTTGAGGTACTCCGATGTAGACTGCTCTAGTGCTCATTTTAAAATCCCGAAACAGTCAACAGAGGGATATAAACAAATGGAGTCATGGACACAGTGGCTATATGGAAGCATGAGAGAGAAAAATTACCATGAGAACTCTGTCCAATCATTCCTTTGATCTCATTTATGTTTATTTCTGAAAGGAAACTGATCTTGAAATTATACAGTGCACAGCAGCATGTTGCAGGCAAGTGCCCCCAAAGGTAAACAGGGTTCAAGAGGAGGCACCAGGAGTGAGGGATAGGAGAAACAACAGAAAATCTGCTTGTGCGCACTTTATAATATTCGCATCAGTGCTGCAACTTTAGCAAAATGCTTATGAGATGCAGCACATTTTGGAGAGTCATAAGGGAAAAAATTAAAATAAAAGTTCCTGTAGATGTCCCATGATACCTTTTGTTTCCCTTCAATCCACATGAACCAAACCTTTCTGGACAACTGTGGGATCATTTCCTGGGACAAAGAGTTCCATTGGTGAACTCGTCATGAGGTTCCAGTATTTTTAATCCCACTTCCTTACTCTGGATTAAGTGGCTGCCTGGAAGAGCCCTCAGTCCACATACTCAGGGACACAATACCGGACTTTCTCAGTTAATGCTCATCAGGACTAAAACTTCCTCCTAGGGAGAGTAGGCTGTTCTTCCACCAATTGGTAAACATGGTTTTCATTCCAGCAGGCTCTGGGGAACCAAGTGCTCTGAAAAGCAGAGCTTTAATAAGGTATTATAACAGTTTATAATGTTATTTAGGACCGGGCTTTAGCACAGCTGGTTAATCACCAGCAGCAATAAATCTTCCCAATCAAAAGGTTGGCAATTCAAAGCTCGGGTCAGTTGGTGAGTACCCAACCTTCAGTCCAGCTTATTGTCCACCTAAGCAGTTCGAAAACAGCTGTGAGCTATGAGTAGAGAAATTAGGCACCGCTTAAGCAGGGAGGTATTTTATAGCACCATAATAGAAATACCAGAAGATGCGGCCAATAAAAGGAAGAAGGAAGTCTAACCAAAGATCTTTGTCATAGAGGATGGAGCAAGACCACCCCCTTGTGGCCGGAATCAAGCACAACCTCCAGGACGCCAAACTTGGGGAAAATGCTGCCATAATACCTCTATCTACCTCTATCTATTATGGTTTTATTATGTTTAATTGATGTAAATTGATGTTAATATGTAAGTGATTTTTTTAGCTATGTGGAATGTTTTATCTGTTTTTATCTTGTATAGGCATCAAATAGAGTCGCCCTAGGCTGAGAATGGCGGTATAAAAATGAAGTAAATACAGAAATAAATAAAATATCTGTGGTCTGTCCTGTCTGTTTAATGGCACTGAATGTTTGCTGTGTATGTGTTCTGTGATCTGCCCTAAGTCCCCTTCGGGATGAAAAGGGTGGAATATAAATGCTGCAAATAAATAAATGCTTAATTATATTTGAATGATAGACCAGATTCCTGGATCATGTGATGTACCATAAAGTTCCAACTATGACGTGCCTGACTGTCAGCTCACATTTAAGCTTCTGCAGCCTCCCTAATGTGGCCGTTTATGGGATGGAGAGTGCAGAGACGACTCTATCTATGTTCCTACAGCTCAGTGATTTCCAAATGCTAGCTTCTGGGTACTTTGGTCTTCATCTCACAAAAGCCTTAGCTGCCTTGGCTAATAATCAGGGATTCTGGTGACTGAAATTCAAAACATCTGGAAGGCAATGCCCATGTTAGGAAGGCTGCAATAACTTAAAAGGTGACTTTGGGGGAATTTCAGTCTTTCCATAGCTAGTTGAGAATTCTACCCACTACAAACAACTGAGTCATACAGGTGTTAATTTGACTTATGTCTTCATAAATCACTAACAGGATGCCAGTCGTAAATCTTTTAAATGTTTTTATTTGTTCAGGGCTTTGGGGGAATAGTAAGATTAAAAGAAAAAGTAATAATTATAACAATAACACTTTTCATTTCAAAATCATTGCTGCTGTTTTCAGAATTTAAGACACAACTTAAGACCTCTCTCTTCTGCCAGGCCTATCCAGTCAATTTTAACTTGTGGATTTTAGCCTGGTTTTAATCAGTGCATTGTATGTGTGTATATTTGTTATACATGTTTTAATAGTGTTTGGTTTTATCTTTCTGTTTCAACCATGTGGTACCCCCCCCCCCCCAGCTGTAAGGAGAGGCGGGTAATAAATTGTGTTGCTGTTGCTTGTATTATTCTAGTACTAGAATATAATGAAATTAAGCTTTTAAATACTAATTTCCATGACATTTAAATGCACTTTTGCACTTAGGAGATACCACATTCTCCACCAATCCTTGCACACACTGATAAAAAAGGGGGTGAATGCAAACTGTGCATCAGGAAGCAGACTGTCTCCCCTCCAACCTTCAAATAATCCCATCACAGACTAGTGTCAGCAAAAATTCGTCTTAATAACTATAATTAGTTTCATTCTTCTTTTTGGCGAGGTCAATTGAAATTTAATTAAAAGTATCTCCATAAAGAAGTAGGCTTTGCCTAATCCCTGTTCAGCACCATTGATTTGGGGCAACCTGCACTCAAATGGTTGTCCAATGGCTTGGAACGCTTTTCAAAAGTCTTAATAAAAGCAATGCCTGTGGAATTTATAATAGGAATATACAGCAAATGAGTAAGTGTGCTTCCAGCACAATTACCTTAACTGCTAGATCTTGCATTCAGCCAATTATATGGGCTCCAACGGGACAGAATCCAGGTCAAAGGTTTAGGTGAACTTTAAGTTGTTTGTATGAAACATGGGAATCTCCCATCTTGCTCTGCGAAGAATCAACTCACACCATAAATGAAATAAGTTCCCATATTGGGAGAAAGGTGGGATAAAAATAAAGTAAATATAAATAAATAGGAATATAGTACATCAATCTTTTTTCAGACTGCCTGCCTTAAGGGGATATTTATACATTGGCTTATTTATACATATTTCTTCTACTGAATATCCGTGCACTACAGATAATTCTGGGGCATAATCTAAGTTTGGACACAGTTCATTCAAATCACAGACTGAGTCTGTTGGTATTCTCCAGTGAACAGTAGTCCTAAAACATCTACTATGTCCCACTATGACTACAGGTAGGGAAAACTTCTGTTGTGTAGAGAAGGCCAATGAGCTTGTTGGAAATCTTCCATACCACATATACAGTGTGAGGTCGCTCCAATATCTTGAAGAATCACGCAGAGTCCTCTGGTCGGTCCAACAAGTTTTATTAAAGGATCAACACTTTTAAAGTCAAAGCACCTTCCCAGGTTCCAATCCAGGACAAGACCTGTCCTCTGATTCCATGGCTGAAGAGCTTATTTAGGAGCCTTTGGTGAGGGACTTTGTCAAAAGCCTTTTGAAAGTCAAGGTAAACAATATCAATTGGGTCCCCTTTATCTATGTGTTTATTTACACCCTCAAAGAATTCTAACAAGTTAGTAAGACATGATTTGCCTTTGCAGAAACCATGTTGATTTTCTTTCAGCAATGCCTGTTCTTCTATGTGCCTAGTAATATTTTCTTTAATAATGGTTTCCATCACTTTGCCTGGAACTGAGGTTAGACTGACTGGTCTATAATTTCCTGGATCACCTCTGGATCCTTTCTTGAAGATTGGTGTTACATTTGCCTCCCTCCAGTCCTCGGGTACAGTGCCTGATCTTAGAGAAAGGTTATATATCTTAGCTAGAAGTTCAGCAATTTCACACTTGAGTTCCTTAAGAACTCTGGGGTGGATGCCGTCTGGACCTGGTGATTTGTTGACATTTAGTTTAGTAAGGCATGTGAGAACATCCTCCTTGTTTATCTCTATCTGTTTTAATTCTTTTAATTCCCTCCCTGAAAAAACTGACTCAGCTGCAGGCATATGTTGTCTGTCCTCCTGTGTGAAAACAGAGGCAAAGAAGTCATTTAGCCGCTCAGCAATCTCCTTGTCTTCACTGATTTTCCCTTTCTGACCATTGTCGTTGAGTGGCCCAACTGCTTTTCTAGTTGGGTTCCTGCTTCTGATGTACTTAAAGAAGTTTTTTGTTATTTTTTTAAATATTCTTTGCTATATGTGCCTCAAAATCTCTCTTGGCTTTCCTGATTGTTGCTTTGCATTTAGTTTGCCAGAGCTCTACTGAAATCAATACTAAATGGTGCTCGAGGGAACTTGTATATTAGTTTTCAGTTGGGGAAAAGATCTTCTCCATGTCCATTACACATGAGCAAAAAACACATGGGTTATTTCTTGGAGAATGTCTATACCTGTAATATTCTCTGCTGCAATTACTAACTTGGCAAATAAGGTGGACATTCATTTGGTTCATAAATCAATCCTGATGTCTTCTTTTGTTGTTGCAAAGTACAAAATACAAGGAGCAAATTGCTATAAGGTTTTTAAAAAATCCCTGTAAAACCAGCCTTATTTTTAAATTTGTTTCAGAGGTTTGGATATATTGTTTTTAAAAGTTGTTTTGTGTTTTCTTTAAGGAAACTCATCGTGCATTACTTTGTGCATATGGTGCTACTTTTTATTTATTTCTACTAAAACTAAACAATTTTTTTTAAATTATCCAAAGTTCTCAAAAAGGAGGCTCAATAAGCAATGTTTCAGGAATAACAAGAAATGGCATGCAAAAAAGCAACAGCATCAACAATTATCTGTAAGACTGCCTATGTGGCTTCATTTATATGCAAACACTGAGGTGTAGTTTCATCGGCCCTTCTCTAATGGGAAGGGCAATGACGGCTGGCGGGAAATCCACTCTAAGGAGCTATTAAAAGTGGCGGGCCTAACAGGGGCACAGACTTCAGCACCTTAATGACACCTTGGAAATTCAAACTGAAACCCAGAGTGAATTCATGGACCCATCACCATGGAAGCAACCAGCCACCATTGTAAAATGGACCCAGCTTCAAATGTCCCTTTAACGCAGTGGTTCTCAATCTGTTTTGGCCTCCAACTCCCAGAAATCCTAACAGCTGGTAAACTAGATGGGATTTCTGGGAGTTGTGGGCCAAAACATTTAAGGACCCACAGGTTGAGAACCACTGCCTCAGCAAGAAGAGGTCTACTATACTGCCTCATCCTGTGCTAAAAGAGTCCTCCTAACTCTATAAGTCATCGGGGGAAGAAACTGTTCCCATGAATAGTTTAAAAGCAATCCATTATTTATTCATTCATTCAGTATAAAACTCATACAGGTATAACTTTTGTGGCAACAAAATATGTCTTAAGTATGGGCATAATCCCAGTATGGACAACTATCTTGGGGTAACACTCAATTTCCGCACCATGTTCTTTCAATGAGCTGCAGGGACATGTCACATCTAAATAGGAAATGATATCATGTCTCTTCTGAGTCTAGTTTCTGTTGAAAAACTTCCCTGTGTACATGTGTGTGTGTGTTTGTGGCAATAAAATGAGTGGATCTAAATCAATATGGGGTTATAGTGCTGGGTTATTTTGAAACCAACTTTTTTTTTGTAAAACAACACAATCTGAAAACACATGTGGCCTGTGAGCTGTACTTTCCTCGTCGAAAGACGTCCAGGGTTCTTTAAGTTCAGAGTTTAGTATTTCTTTTCTTGATTACTTAATTTTCGTCCCCTTCACTCTTTAATCAGTGCAGGAAATTAGATTGCTGGATAATCGTTCTACAGCAGTTTAAAAGATAAGCAATGTCATTCACAATGCTCATCAGATCCCATTGATGTTACGCTTTAATTGGCTTTTCAAATACTATTGATATATCAAAGATGGCAAGGCTCTATATCCCTGCAGATTTTGCAAAGGTGGAAAAGAATCTAATCTTCTGGAAATTGAAATAAAATAGCCCTAAAGAAAACTAAATACTATTGGAGATCACAACTTTCTCAAGCCTCCTTGAGAAAGGAAATGTATGCCTGTTAATAGTGTGTTGTTTTATTTCCTGAAGTATATGTCTTCTTTGGTGTGCAGTTTTCTTAGCTCTATGTACTTGAAGCAGTGGGAAGGGCTGCAGATCACGTGACTGTTTAGAATGCTTTTTAAGCACAATCCTAAATATACACTGGACCGACTATGTGACGAATGTTGCTGTCCTTGAGCAAGCAGGGATCACCAGCATTGAGGCCATGCTATTGAGAACACAGCTGCGCTGGGCAGGGCACGTCTCTAGGATGGAGGACCACCGCCTCCCAAAGATGGTGAACTCACCACGGGTCAGCGCAAGAGAGGTGCCCCCAAAAAGAGATATAAGGACTCCCTGAAACAACATCTCAGGCTCGGCCAGATTGATCACCAACAATGGTCCACCCTGGCCTCACATCGGGAGGCATGGAGATGCACTATCCACAATGCAGCAGCCTCTTTCGAGAAGACACGCCGAATGGGTCTCGAAGAGAAATGACAAGGCAGAAAGAACCGCAACTTGGAAACAACATCACCCAAGGAGACTTTCTGCTGTGCTTTCTGCAACCGAACTTGCCTATCTCAGATTGGCCTTTTTAGTCATCAACGCGCTTGTAAAAAGCATGGGATGAGTCCTTCCTGAATCTTTGTTCATGAAGTAATGCCGAGAGTAAACATGATGACAGTCGAGGAATTACCGTTAAGGCTTGAGTCAGTCAGAACACAGAAGTAAGTGTTAGAAGTTAGAAGACAATTGAACCTTGAATATTTATGAACCCAACGATCATCCATTACTCAATAAACTAAAGGAACACCTCCATAACTCTGCTACCTAGTGGGTTATGATCCTAATAAGTCCATAATCCCCAATAGGTTGTGATCGTTAACAGGTCATCATCCTTATCCCAACAAATATAACGGTCTAAACCAACACCAACTAGAGCAAACCCAATGAATCAGTGGGATTTACCTATGTCTTGAGTCATCTTTCAACAATGGAGTCTGACTGACTGACTGACTGACTTTATTATTTCTGAGTCGCCCTCCACGTTAGTGCTCCGGGCGACTTACATATAGCAATTCAACAATTAAAAATATTAAAAATATTAAAAATTAGATTAAAATATTTAGGGGTTAAATGCAAGGGCCAGGCTCAGGTAGTTGAGTTCCTGGTTCTGCATTAGCCATGGGCTTTCCTAAATAGCCAGGTCTTTAGAGCGGTCAGGAACTGGGGCAGGTCGAGGGAGGCTCTCTGGTCCGGTGGCATCGAGTTCCAGAGAACGGGGAGTCAGTGGTTTTACTCTAACTGAGACTACCCAAGGATTTCCGCCAAGCTGTGCCCGCCATGCTTTGCACAAGGACCTCAACCCAAGAATAAAACTGATGGCAGACTTTGATTACAGGATATAACCATCAATGAGTTTTAAAGACCACCATTTATTTTGCTGAATGGTTCATTTTGAAAAATTGTACAGTACACTATCTGAGCAGCCCCTATCAAGAGGCTACAAGGAATCTTCATTACTCCTTTATGCAAGCTTTGAGAGCCAGTTTTGGACCTCAGCTCTGTGAAAAAGGTGGGGGCAACTGGAGGCAATTAACAACAATAAATGTATATTTAAAAATACAATACAAAATATGCATTTAATGCCTTCAATTTGTCTTCAAGAAATGGCAAGCTTATGGATCAGAGATCTCCAATTCAGGGTTCTCAAAAGCTCTACTCAGGACTTACACACTCCAGACCATGGCGTTCTTAAGTAAATCTATCTTTAATACAGTCTTCCTCTTTTCCTATGGATTCCTCTTTGTCTTTTCTAGTGAGTCATGTCTTCTCATGATATATCCAAACAAAAGATCAAACAAAATACAGTGCAATGAGTTGTGAAAGTCAAACCTTTTAAGGGCAGAACAGTCAGTGGGACAGCTGTGGGGTTTGTTCCAAATGTTAAAGGAACTTTCCAGGGTGATGAAGCCTATCAAATGTTAAAGGCACTTTCCAAGGTGATGAAGCCTATCTCCAAAATACATACAATACCCTGGAGAGCTCTTTAGATGTTTACACTCTGCAGTGACTGAACGGAAGTCAATATCGCTATTAAGATCACTCATTTGTTGTTAAATTGGGCTTTTCACATTGTTTGGCCTAGACTGCACTCATTTTCCATTAAGAGGTTAACTCATCATAGGCTGGATGTGGCTGAGGATGATCCACAGATGGACAATCAGAGTTTTATGAGTAGATTGGCAAGTTCCCAGACAGCCAGTGCCAGTAAAGAAAGAGAAATAACAGTTAAAGAGACCCAATTCATTTGGCAACATGCAATATTTTGCCTTTTCCAGTGTCATCTTTGTGTTTCTCCAGCCACACAGTGTGCAAATAAGTAGCTATTTGCAAACAAAGGCACAAAGAAGAAACATCCAGGTTAAAACCTGATTAACATTATGGCCTGTGAATACACATGAGTATACTTCTAATGAAGAGCCTAACATCTGACCTTTGGGGTGGGGCCAGGAAGACAGATATACAAATCCGGTAGAAATTGGAAACATTTCACATACTCCACAAGCATTCTGGCAAAATGGGTCCAATTGGACAAGTATTTCAGCTGGTTTACTCGCAGGCAGCTTATCATTACCACAAATACTGATAATGGAAATAGTACACCTCTAAGACAGAAGATATATTCATACTACATAGGTAAACTAATATAAAACTGTTCTGAGCCCATACTTGGAATCCTAAAATTGTAGTTTGGGAAGTAACTTCAATTTCACTGCTATGGAACTTAAATACAATTCCTACAGCAACAAGAGCCCTTCAACATCCTTCATCAAATTTGAAATCCCACTATCCTGAAATAAGGCAATTAAAATGGTATCAGGGTACTCAGCTGTATAACACGGACATATTACATGACAGATGTCAAACTAAACAATGTTTTACTTTTTAATTTCCATGTTTTTATTGGAGGTCTAATGAGTTTGCTGTTAGACTAGAAATACCTTGCAGGTCAGCTAAAAAAACAGACAGGAAAAGGCTTAGCAACCAAGACTGGACTGTGTTTTCAAATCTTAACTCTTGATCATAGATGTTGGATGACAAAGTTCATGATTAATTAATAATTAGGCTCTAGCTGCTTGAATGAATGAGATGATATGAATGAATGGTACATGCTCATTTACTTTCTAAATCTATCATATCATATCCACATATTAACTACTTTTCAGGCACCATTATGAAACCTGAACATAGCTGATAGTTCTATCTTAGTGGGCTCCTCTGTATCAAATAATGTTCTCAGTGTCCATTATGACCTGAATCCTATTGTTAATTTCAGTTCTGAATTGGTTCTAAAGGATGAGGTTAGACTTGAGTAAAGTATCTTGATTCAGTGGGTCTGTTCGACTTGTGACTGCCAAACCTGAATCTAGTTTAACCTTGACACATTCACCAAATGTTAGCAACATATTTTACACAATAATAAAGTGAAGAGGGAAATAGCATATCAGAGCAAAATGATGGACGGGCAGCATAGTTCCCCAGGGAATGGACACATGAGTGACCACCAGTAAGGCAGGAGCATCAATTAGGAAACAGCTTTTATGTCCTTCTGCCTCAAGAACAGGAAGCAAAAGGCAAGCAAAATCTCTGGAGAACACGGCCAATTAGCTGCAGAAAATGCCAAGATCCTAGCAAGAAATTCCTCAGAGACACATACTCTAGAAGGGATGTTTAAGACTATAATCTGTGCTTTTGGGAAATTGTGTCATTCCACAGAGAACTGGCACTAGATGGGAGGAGGCATGTTCACATCTTCCTACTTCAGGCAAGAGAACTGTTTACACTATTTTTGCTTTCCCAGCAGGTGCCAAACTTGCCTGATGGTCCTTTCCCAGGGCTGGAGAGGCAGGTACCTCTTGAGCCCTGAGGAAGTTCCTGTTATCTCAACAAATATAGTATTAGGACAGCTATCAAACTTCACAAATCATGGGCCTTTGCTCCACCCCCATTAATCTCTCAACAGCTAAGGCATGATAGTTATTAAGTGCAGCGGTACTCTGTAGAAAATATTTGGCCACTCTTGAGTGTAATTAATTGAGACAGGCTATTAAAATTTACCCACAATACTTAAATGTTTGATCTTGGACAATGTATGCAATTCAAATGACAATTTTTTTGCATCTCTGCAAGTATAATAAAGACAGTACAAAATAAACATAGATTCTATAAGCTAAGGGAGAAATTATTTCCGTGAACATCTGGAATGAATGTAGGCAACGTTCCCAATTCTTCAACAAAGAGTTGGCAGAGCGCAAAAGGAAGATGTCTGTTTCCATTTAGAACATTGTTCCTTCCTTAGAGTTGAAGCACTGAATGTCTTTTTCGTACTATGGATGAAGTGTTGTTATGTGACCTCAGGTTGCTTCCTATTTATGGTGATCTTAAAGCAAACCTATCACTGGGTTTCACTGGCAAGATTTCTTCAGTAGCTGTTTGCCTTTGCCTTCCTCTGAGGCTGAGAGAGTGTGACTTGTCCAAGGTCACCCAGTGGGTTCCTGGATCCCAACAGGAATCCTTGTTTCCAGAGTTCTAGTCCAAATCTCAAACCACTATACCACACTGGCTCGGAAACTGAAGGAATGCAGGTTTTGTTATGTTCATAGATTGAATTTCAGAAGTGCATGACTAGCATATTAATCTATTCCACAACATCTACATCTTCCCAAGTTACTGCTGGGACTGGGGATGAGTCTGTGGCTGGGAAATCTATAGGGCTTCTATGATATAACCCCAAGGCGTAGCAACATAATACTACCTTCAACGTAATAGAATTAAAACAAAATTCTTATTCCAATTTAACTGCCATGGTGCTGCCCTATAGAATCATAGGAATCCTAGGACTCCCAGTCAGAGCACTCGAGTGCTTCATCAAGCTACAAATCCCATCATTCAAAAGTGGAATTACAGTGCTCTAATAGTGCAATGTGAATGGACCCCTAGATAAAATACAAAAGAGGAACATAGGGAATTGCTTCAGTGAAGAGGATTAGACTTCTATCACTTCTATACTATGACTGAATCTTGTAAATCTTGTAGTCTTTTGGATTACAACCTGCCCATTAGGCTCAGGCATTTTGGGTGAATTTCTATCCGTTTCTGCTTGCCAGATACAAGAAGCCACCTATATCCTCCTGAAAATGGGTGCACTGCCAAATGGGCATTCTGTTCCGCATCTGAAAAAAGGCTCTTTTCGGCCGATTGGCAGCAATGGGGAACTTATGAGGATCCCCCTTCCCCTGGGAGCTTTTCCTTTCTTCCTTTCAGGAAAATAAAGGAAAATCAAAACTATTAAACTGTGATGTCAAATAGGGGAGGAGGACCCAAGATTGGCTCCTGCTTGCTTTCATTGCAGGCAAGTTTTCGTACCAGGATGGCTCCCGAAGGTACTGAAGGTACCGCAGGTACCAGAAGAAAACAATTCTGCACACAAGTCTACTTTATAGTTAAAAAAAACAAAAGCTTTAGTGCCAATTCTGAGTGGCTGATGTCTTCCACTGCTCCTCAAAGGTTATTAGTGAGCATGAGATCCTGTGCTCCACATTTTTGGTTCCATATGACAGAAAAGGATCTTTTATAATCTATAAAGAAAGTCATATATGGAATTTGCACAACACACTTAAAGCAGTTTGATTCAAATCAAATTGTGAAGATTTCAGTCTACAGAATCCTGGGATTTGTGGTTTAGTGTAGGCTACTTATAACTCCCCAAGGAGTAACTACATAACTCTAATAACCCCTTTGAATCATGTATTTAAAGCAACTCTCTAGAAGATAATACTTCATCAAACTACAAATGACAAGATTTTATAGTATAGAAAGAAAGCTTAATAGTAATCAAACTGCTCTAATGTATTGTTGAAGGCTTTCATGGCCGGAATGATCGAGTTGTATGTTTTTCGGGCTATATGGCCATGTTCTAGAAGCATTCTCTCCTGATGTTTTGCCTGCATCTATGGCAGGCATTCTTAGTCCTCACAACCTCTGAGGATGGCTGCCATAGATGCAGGAGAAACGTCAGGAGAGAATGCTTCTAGAGCATGGCCATATAGCCCGAAAATATACAACTCAAACCGCTGTAACTTTGGAGCATGGATGTATTCTAAGAGAAAGCAGAAAATGATTAACATTAGAACCCAAAAATCAATATGATCTGAAGCAATATCAGAAATTTGATGAGGACAAAAGCAGAAACAGGAAATTATCACATTACTATCGACAAAAAGCAAAGAATGAGCCCAACAAAGACTAAGAGGTTGAAACAAAGGGCCTTAGTAATGGAAACAGTTGCAAGATGAAACAACCAGGAAGATTAAGAGGAACTGTAACGTCTATCAACAGAAGAAGCCAAAGACAAGTGGGGGCACTGACCAAATTCGAAAGAAAAAAAATAAAAAGCTGTTTTAGTAAAATTAAGTTTGAGGTTTTAAAAAACTCTGCAGTATTAACCAAAAGTTATGGTGGAACATCCATCTCTCAAGCTGTTTGGAAAGCTTTCAGGATGGAACTTCATTTGTTAATCATATTGCTAATCCTACTATTTCACTCTCATGCCAAAGAGCAACTGTTCGAAACCTCTCAGAAAATCAGATGCTTGTTGCTTTAGCCACTTCACACACAAACTACCTTGGACCATATGGGGCCTCCTTAATCCTATTGACTCAGGTGGGATCATCTTATCACACAGGTGAACAAAGTAAATCTCACTGAAGACCTTTGCCCCCACATTCCCATCATTTATGCTGACAAAGTTTGGTTGCTTTTAATTTCACTCATTCTCAAAAACAAACAAACAAATCTACACATATGTGTGAAATCTTAAGTGTAACAGCCAAAAGGTCATTTTGGGCTTGACTGCAGACTCTTAGGGATTTTGTTGATGCTAATGTAAATGCGCCATTTTTTAATGTGCTGGATTTAAAATCAAAATAAAACAAAGAATCGTTAAAGAATATAAGCATATCACAATTGGGTGTCAGGTCGCTTCATACTACAGTTGTTCTTAGAGATGTTGCTACTCAAGATAAATGTCCAGTTAACGCTTTGCCCTTAACACCTCCGCTCTGCATCAAAGTATTAATTCATCCCATTTCTATTCCATGCTTCATCTTAGCTGAAGCGGAGAGGATCATAAATAAGGTTGGTTCATTTGGTTGCCACCACAACTCCAAGGCAAAGATTCACAATGAAAGTGGTACTTGCACTCAGACGGGCATTCGAATAGAGGTAGATCCATCCTCCAGACATATAGGCATTAATGACCTCTTCCATTATCGAAGGGACAAGATCTGTCACCCCTCTGCTACCATCTGAACCCCACAATTGCCTTTTGTATCTATGCCTAGCTTAGGTACCCAGATCAAGTTAGGGATTCTGTAATAATAATAATAACAACAACAACAGCAACAACAACAGTAACAACTACTTTATTTTTATACTTGCCGCCGCCACCACCAGCAACAACAACTTTATTTTTATACCCTGCCACCATCTTCTCAACGGGACTCGGGACGGGTTACATGGGGACCAAGCTCAACCCAAAGCAAAATTTACCAGCTAAAACACAGTTAAAATATAACAGCATCTAACAATCTAAATAAAACAATCGAAAACTGCAAAATATGCTCTTTGGATATGGGTGAACTCTAACTGCCAACATCCAAGGTCAATTTGCTCCAAACCCACTAGTGTTTTCTGTTAGTCATGGGATCTGTGTGCCAAGTTTGGCCCACATTCATTGTCCATGGGAGTCACAATGCTCACCAGAGGTAGGTGCCATTTTGGAAATGGCCCACAAACAAACGTACATACATACACACACAAACATACATACGTACACAAACAGAGGGAGGGGACGTTATTATATACACAGATGGGATGCTAGCATATTGTTTAAGTGCTTTCAACTTCAGTGTCTCTTGCATCTCTGCTTAACTTAAAAGATACCTCTGGGTAAGAAACCTGACTGTAATCTTGAGATTTCTATAAACTGACCATCTCAAGTCAATACACAGAATGATTTGTTACATTAAAATGTGGTATGCAGTTCTCTGTTTGTACATGGTTATTTTACTATTTCCCCTCCTAGCACACTGTGGTCTTGTATGAAAGTAAAACCATACTGGATAGACCTATGCCCTTGAGCTGGACTGAAAGCAGCCACACATATGTTTCAGCTTTCCTGACATTACACAGAGGTTTCTGTAGAGTTTAATGTGGCCATTCGTTTTTACCCACTAATTGCAAGGAGAAAGTTGGCTGAATGAAATGCTGTCTTAAGCAAACACTGGTTCCTTTCGTGGTCTTGTTCACAGTACTCAGCAGGCATAGTAAATTCTGGCTGGAATTTTTTTTTTTAAAAAAAAACAAACTCTACAGCTGTGCTTCAACAACTGTCTTATTCAGCAATTATTGTAATGGAAAGCCAGCTATCAAATAAAGGATAATTTAGATTTTACAGGTGTGTGATAGCTACAGTATGAATAATTTTTTTAAAAAAAAAAAATAGCGTCTGGATTTCTGAATAAGTGATTATTCATTTATGAATATTTACAGACTGTCTAGATTTGAAGATTTCAAAATCATGTACATTTTTTTAAAAAAACAAAACAACAAATATTTAATACCAGGGGTGAGACTTGCATCAGATCTGAATTCCATCTACAGTGTTGCCCCTATGATGCACTTTCCCCCATCCTAAACTGGAAGCCTAACCCCACTGTTCATCCTTTTTGGGCTCCACTCAATTACACTGTTTCTATTCCTACCTCATCCAAGGTTTTATCATTTTATCTCGTCCATTTGGCTTGCCTATTGTGTTCGATTTTATATTATGTCAATTTGCTTTATTTATTTTATTTTGCTACTTTATGTATTTTATTCTGATGTAATTTTTGTTGTCTGCATTTTGTATTTTATTTTGCTCTATTGTATCTTTGGGCTTGGCCTCATGTTAGCCGCCCCGAGTCCCCTTCGGGGAGATGGTGGCGGGGTATAAATAATGATTATTACTATTACCTCACATAGCTATGCCTCCTGAGTTATGTTTCATGAAATGTCTCTCTCACATACACACCCCCCAAAAAACCCCATTTTATATGCAGTGTACTACATTTCTATATCACTGGAGAAGTCAGTATCAATACAAACACATCCAGTTATTTTCATACAGGTAAACACATCTGCAAGGACATCCAAGATTAGGCCACTGAGGGTCCTTCCACACAACCCTATATCCCAGAATATCAAGGCAGAAAATCCCACAATATCTGCTTTGAACTGGGTTATCTGAGTCCACACTCAGATAATGTGGGATTTCCTACCTTGATATTCTGGGATACAGGGCTGTGCGGAAGGGCCCTGAGTATGGTTTACTCCTGATGTTTTCAACTCAAATCCCATCAAACCCAACCATCATTACTAGTGATCCAACCTTATGGGAGTGGTAGCCGATATGGAAGACACGAGTTATCTAACTCCAGCTTCAAAGGTGACAAGGGGAAATCCTATCTTACCCTAACGACAGTAGCTTCCTCCTGGTGTTGGCTACTAAGCAGGGTTGGCTGAATAGGATAGGAGACCACCAACAAATACCAGGTGCTACAGGCTATATTTCAGAAGAAAGAACTGATACTACCTCTGATTATTCCCTGCCTATGAAAACCCTATGAAATTCCTAAATCAACAGATAACTCGAAGGCATCCCCCACACACACAATTCATGAATTAAATACAGATTTGTCATCATTTCAGGAATGCACAAACTGACATTTCAAGAGTCAAGCAAAGCATTTGTTATTATGCCAGACATTGAGGAAATCAATGTAGTTATGCACAACAATGTAATCACAATTGCCTGGCAGGCTTTTCAATCATTTTATACTTAAGATATAAGGGAATTCATTAAGTTGGTTTACATACTGCCCAGACAGCCTTATGCCTAGCACACAAACTCAAAAATAAAAATCTGTGAGTAATTTCAAATCAGCTGCTGCCAGTGCACAATATTCTGAGTTACCACAAAGGATCAGAAGGCTTAATTACACGACTACACTCATGCCAAGGTAAATATCACAGCCAGATTTCCAAAGAACATTTAACCTGGGATTTGATTTCTGCAATTCTGTATTTAGAATTGATGGCGGGTGAACCACATGTAATTAGGTGGTGTGATCTGATCTAGCCATATCTCTGGAGATGTCTCATGTGTGAAACCTATGGCAGCTTAAGAATGAGGGGCCCAGCCATCACTATTTCCATAACGTATTTTGTTCAAGAAATGAATACAGTTGACAACATGGCTTTCATACTGAACAGACATCTCTAATTTATGGTTGATGCACTTTCTGTTTTGCTTTCAAAGCTGGAAACATAACGTCCACAACTAAATAAAATGAAAACCATCTACAAAGTTCAGTTTTAAAATGCTAACAAAAATCAAATGTAACATTTTTCCTTAGGGAACTTGACAAACATATTTTAAAACCATTCCAAGGTTAACAATAGTCATTTTGCATATATTAGCCCTTACAACTGCAAATATACTAAAGAGACATTTTAAAATACCATCATTTTCATAAAAGCGTTAGTTGTTATGAACTTGTGAAAATCAAAAATACACAGAGGACTCAATTTCAGTATGTAACACTGATCCCATTATCTCATTCTATTCCCAATATTTTCTAAGTGTACAGTCGACCCTCCGTATTCACAAATTCAATCAATCATAGATAGAATTTTTTTAAAAGCACTGCAGGACATCTCTTCTCTCCCTCATCCCACCTGCTGGCCTTACAAGAGCACTGTTGGTAGGTGTTCTGTGGCACTCCCTGTTGGGAATCAAGAAGCCATTGAGAAGGGAGGGAGAAAAGACTAAGAGGAAGGAATCAGGCCCATAGCCTCCCTTCCTCCCTCCCTCTCCCTCCCTCTCTCTCTCTCTCTCTCCCTCTCTCTCTCTCTCTATATATATATATATATGTATATGTATATATGTATATATATAGAGAGAGAGAGAGAGTTTCAACTCCCACCCCGATAGATAGATAGATAGATAGATAGATAGATAGATAGATAGATAGATAGATAGGGGTGGGGGTTGAAACTTTTTTAAAGCGAATCATAAAGAATCCATAACACAAAATAATTAAAATAGTATAGTACATTCTATATTTTGTATAGACTTAATTAAATTAATTTTCTGTTTTAGTTACAAAGATTCAAGTCTTTAAATAACTGAAAACGACTGTTAATTGGTAACTTATAGTCACAAAAGAATACAACAATGTCTGATGGAAACACTTGAAGACTGTGTCAATACACTTTGACAGAAATCAGGCTCCATCGATAAACTTCGGTGGACACTCAAGAGTGCAAGTCCAGTCAGTCTTTCTTGCCCCATTGTGCTTCCTATGCATGTTTTCAAACATTTAAGAGTTGAAAAGGACCTATATATAGGCATAGCAATGGGAACCCTACTATTTGGAAAAGAGGAGGGGGACAAGGTGGGAAAGGCCCAATTCCTCATTAGGAACTTGACTTATGCCTCATGCTGAAGCAAAGAGCACAGCAGGGGGGCAAAACAGCCTTAAATAGCCTGCAGCTCCAGCCATGGCAATCACCCCCACCAAATCTGGTCTCCTTCATGAGGGCCTTCAAATCCACCCCAATGACTTAGGCTTTGCTTGCCAGTTATGAGTGGGCCAACTTAGTTGCTTCCACTATATCGGCTATTACTGCAAGTCATGACAGAGTGAATGAATTGCAGTTCCGGAGGGACTCGTTCAATTTTTCACTTTTAATAGACTTAGCATGGGAATTTGGTTAGCCAGTTAAAATTTATCAGTAAACCAGATTTTCTTTAACCTGAAAATTTAGGGGGTGGGGGGGTTGAACCCCTAACAACAACCACCCCTTGGCTACAGCCTTGGGAGGAATAGAGAACAATGGTTGTCAAGCCGAAGTGGGAACATTGTGTGGAGTTGCTTTCAGGATGCACATGGGGTAGATTGGGAGGGATTAGGTGGCACTTGAGCTCCCTTCTTGTTTTAGAGCAGCATGCAGTGATAGTTCTTGAGATGTAGGCACGCAAGAATCTGTGCTGGGAAAACTTTGCAGCACTTGCTCAATAATTAACTTGGAAATATTATGAATAATGCTCCACACATATACACACACCAATGTGCACTAGATTGAATCCATGTGAATATAAGCCTTGTATTTGAAGTCCTTTTATAGAATGGCTCTTAGCCTCCAATGATTTTGGTTCTAGAACCCTTGGGAAGTCTGACTTGGCCACGGTGGTCCATGCTCTGGTTACATCCCGTATAGATTACTGCAACGCTCTCTACGTGGGGTTGCCTTTGAAGACTGTTCGGAAGCTGCAACTAGTCCAACGAACAGCAGCCAGGTTGATAACAGGAGCAGCATTCAGGGAGCGTACAACTCCCCTGTTGTGCCAGCTCCACTGGCTGCCAGTTTGCTACCGGGCACAATTCAAAGTGCTGGCTTTAGCCTTTAAAGCCCTAAACGGTTCGGGTCCAACTTACCTGTCCGAATGCATCTCTCCCTATGAACCATCGAGATGCTTAAGATCATCTGAAGAGGCCCTGCTCTCAGTCCCGCCTTCTTCGCAGGCGCGACTGGCGGGGACGAGAGACAGGGCCTTTTCAGTGGTGGCACCTCGGCTTTGGAACGCCCTCCCTAAAGACATCAGATCGGCCCCCTCCCTCCTGATATTTCACAAGAAAGTCAAGACCTGGCTATTTGAGCAGGCATTTGCTGATGAAATATAAGGCTTAATGAGATATATGGAATGACAACGATGCGATGGAAACTGATTTCAACTTGACGCTGAGACTGTAATTGTATGTTTTTAATTGTTAATTTGTTATTTTATGGTTGGGGGGGGTTGCCTCGTTGCTTGTGTTGTATTGAGGGCAGAGACTGCCTGTGTAAACCGTCCCGAGTCGCCTTCGGGCTGAGAGGGGCGGTATAGAAACGTGACAAATAAATAAAATAGAACCCATTCCACACAGATATAGAAGGCCGACTGCACTTGCTTTAGATCTAGTGCTGTACTATGTCTATCAAACCAGAAGAAGTATAGAAAACAGCCATACATACCTGGCAAAAAAGGAAGCTGCCACTGAGGTGCTTGTTGATGTTTCGCTGGCAACACAGGTGCTTTGGGAGACAGGGACATTGTATAAGGAAGGCTTATCTGCATTGTAGCGGTTCAGCACAGCTTCAGTCAGTCCCTCTCGACCTGTCTCAGTTATCAACTGTGAAATCTAAAAGGGAAAAAGAATAAGAAATAGTAAGGTCATTGGGTGCCACTGCATTCAGCACACTATTGAAACCTTTTAAACTCATTCACTACCACTCTCCAGTGCTTATTTGGAGCACTTTGACTAGGACCTCGCCTTATTTTCATCAAAAGTAATGAGCTAAAATAACCTCCTGACATTGTAAGTTTCCATTATGGCTTTGGTGTTTCCTCTGTTTGGAGGAGAAAGTGTAGACATTATCCTTGCTCCATTTAAGCACAGTAGGGGACTCCGAGACATTAGTCAAAGCCTATTTATTAAAAGGAAATTTCCACAAATGTTTCTGAGCAGTCCAATGCCAAGTTCTGCTTAATGCAAGTCGAAATGATGACCAGGAAGAATGCTAAGCAGATCAATGTCTTCTGAGCATTAAAGGCACGTGATAATAACTACAGCAGGACATTAATGCGTACCTCACATAGTATTAGCCATAATCTCCTATAGAGTTGAAGGCATAGTACACTAAGACCTTAATGATATGAATGCGGCTAGTTAAATAAATCCTTCCTTCCTGTATGTATCAATTGGCATTGCCAGTGCATCTCTACGTCCGTCAGTCCCCCCAACCTTACCCCTAAGAATTGTCATTATTTGCACTATTGTATTGATTTAATGTAATAAGCAGTGTGTTTTTCTTACCAGAAAGAAAAGTTCCAAAATCAGTACTTTGCATACCAAAAGTGAAACTTGCTTGGGTAGCATTATGGTTGATTGCTTTAATAATTTTGGATCTGAAGTTTCTACTGTTTGCAGCAGATTCACTCCTTGATCCAGCCTGTTTATAAGAATCCCTGGAGCTAGCTGTAGAGTGTCAGGATAGTGTAGCCGTTTGAATGCTGGACTAGGATTTTGTGAGACCAGAGTTCAAATCTTTTGCTTTGTCAACATGGAAACCCACTGTGTGACTTTGAATATGTCACTCTCTCTCCCAGCCTCAGAATACAGCAATAGCAAACCCTGTCTGACCAACCTTGTCAAAAATACTCCATGACAGGTTCACCTTAGGGTCCTCTTAAATCAGAAATAATCTGAAGGCATACAGCAACCTGAACTTAGTAAAGGTAAAGGTTTTCCCCTGACATTAAGTTCAGTCATGTCCGACGCTGAGGGTTCATCTCCATTACTAAGCCGAAGTGCTCATCTCCATTACTAAACCGAAGAGCCAACGTTGTCCATAAACACCTCCAAGGTCATGTGACCTGCATGACTGCATGGAATGCTGTTATCTACCCACAGGAGCGGTACCTTTTGATCTACAGCGTTCCCTCACTTATTGCTGGGATTAGGTTCCAGGACCTCCCGCAATAAGTGAAAAACTGCAATATAGGGATACTCTATTTTAATATTTATACATTATTTTAGTAGTTATACACTATTTTAAGTCTTTATAAACTTAAAATGAAGAAAAGGAAGGAAAGGCCCTTCAAGGCTGGAGGAAGGGAGAGAGGACTGAGGAGGGAAAGGGCCTTGGAGAGCAGCGATGGCAAAACCCCACAAAACAGCAAAAATACCATGATATATATTTAAATTAATTTTTTTAAATCCGCAAAATAGCAAGTCCGCAATAAGCGAACCGCAAAGTAGCAAGGTAACACTATACTCACATCTGCATGTTTTCGAACTTTTTTTGGCAGAAGCTGGGACTAATAATGGGAGCTCATCCTGCTCCCCGGATTTGAACCAATGACCTTTCGGTCAGCAAGTTCAGCAATTCAGAGGTTTAACCCACTGCGCTACCGGGGGCTCCATCCTAAACTTAGTACAGAAAATCCATGCCAGGTTTTCTACTGAAAAGGGTGGAACAGCTGGTCTGTGACTTTGGACAAAGAAGGTAAATCACAATAATGAAGTCTGAATATTTTTTTTGAGTGTCTGAGGATCCTAATTTTTCTTCAAATAATTTATTATTATTAATTATTATTATTATTGTGCAAGTCGCTTCTGGTCTCTGCCATCTGCAGAGATGTTGCTCAGGGGACACTAGGATGTGTCACCATCCTTTGAGAGGCTTCTCTCATATCCCTGCTTGGGAAGCTAAAGCTGACAGATGGGAGCTCATCCCATCTTGCGGTTTCGAACCACCAACCTTCAGGTCAGCAGTTCAGCCGGCACATGGGTTTAACCCATTGTACTGATGCAGCTCCTTCAAATAACTAAAAAAGCAATGCTTTACACACCTCTTCTTTCGTAAAAAGAAATAACAGGCTCTACTCATTTTCATTTTCTTATGCCCATTCAATGAAAAGGTTGGTCTCCTCTCACTTATTTAGACTATCAAATGCCCTACAAATAATAATAATAATAATAAATCTTTATTTGTATCCCGCTTTTCTTCCAAGGGACCCAAAGCAGCTTCCAAAAACAACACATATAACACATAAAAGCCAAACCATAAAATAGCGCATAAATAAGCATTTTTTAAAAAAAAAACATTAAAAACCAAATACAATTGATGTGGTGTCTTGTCAGTTCATATAACACACTTTGCTCAAATTCCATTAAAAATTGTCTTCAACCGTACCTCAGATTACTTGCTTAAACAGGAAGATTTTAAACTGTTTTTTTGAAGGCTATACTATTGAAGAAAAAGCCAGGCAAACGTCCAACCCTAGCAAAATAAACCTAATAGATAAGAAGGGCTTTCTTTTATATTAGGTGGAAAGATCATTTATTTATTACTAGCCCATTCTTGGGAGAAGGGATCAACATTGGTGTCACCATTTTAACTTGACCTATAGCTATTTTTGTGACTTCTGCTTAGCAAAGTAGTCCCCTAAACATATTTACTTACAAAAGTATCACCTTGACATCAATGAACCGCAGCTCTGAACAAACAGTGAGAACAATAGTAGCATCTGGTTGTCAAACTTTGATTGCTTTCATGTGTGCCCTGTATATACCTTGCTGTGCAAAAAAAAGGCGGCAGACACTGTTTCACTATTTTAATTTTGTCTGTGTCAGGCCTTATGACCCAACAAGCTAAGGGTAGCCAGGATTGAAAGATCACCATATTGAGGCTAATCCTCCTGGGATTGTGCCTACCAAGAGGTTTCAAACACCTGGCAAAAAACAATACTTGGCGTGAGGGCTATGTTCAGCTTGGAAGAATATAGCTTGTTCCTAATTTTCATGCCAGTCCACACTAGAATCTGCTGAATACCCTGAACAAAAATTTCCTCTCTTGAGCAAAGAAAAGAGAGTCCTAGGAATGATTTGGCACGATACTCATCTTGCATCACTCCCCTTATCTAATTCAACCAAGGCATGGGCCACTATCAAATAATGAAGTCGTATGATGGCTAAGATGATATAGGCTCTCATTGAACAATGAGGCAGATAACTCAAACTGCAAGCAGACCAATTTAGCCTTGTTACAAACCAAAATGTCACAGGACACGCTCTTAGAAATGTTCATCACAGATGAGCAAAATGATATGCTTGAACTTTGATTCAAATGAATATGCAATAGGAGAGGTTAGTTAGGGCATGTAAGAAATCAGTTTGGGGTGTGTGTGTGTGAACTGTATAATGCATGGCACTAAACTGATTGGCTGGGCCACACCCGGATATCTAGCTGAGCCAGGGAGTTTTGGTTACAGTTACAGTTTTCAGGCTTGAGCTGTGCAGGTGCTTGATGAGAGACAGACAGTTTGGAGTGTGTTCTTGCTTCATGAGCTGCTGGAAGGAGTTTCTCCAATGGACAAAGAAAGGCCATTTTGAATCTCTCTAAAAAGACATTATGTGAGTTTTACGCAACTGATCACATATTGTACATATGTTGTTCTGCATTATGAAAAGTAAATGACTTGTTCTTTATTGATCATCTGTGTAGCATATTTTCTTTCTCTGACAAGACAGTGTGTGGACTGATCGAATGTGAACTACGTGTGATTTACATCACGCAACAAGATTTCCATTGGAATTATTAGTACTGCTCCTGCTACTTTAAAAAAAATAAATAGCATGGTATGGAAAATAAGTATATTTTTACATTGTAAGCTGCACATTACCGAATCACCATGACTTCCAGAGAGACCAAAAACGAGACATTTTGGAGCCCATTTAACAAGAATGGTTTCCATTCGCTAGTCCAGTGCAACAGTTGAAAACATCCCACAACAGAAGAACCCATTTATGCCTTTGCAGGGGTAGTGGTGAATAGAAACATATTTCACTTGTTCCTCTTGCTAGCTTTCAAAACTTTGCAGATTTTGTCATCAGGCAGAGACAGTAAAATAGCATTAAGGGAAAGAGAATGGCAGTATTGTGGTCAAGTTATCTGCATTTCATATGAAGTAATAAAAATGAAAAGTAGTCCCCATGTCTGTAAGCTGCTTGGAAACAAAAGCAATAAAACAGAATCAGATTGGCTCTCCCATCTGATGTCATCTATTCAGTCTGAAGCCTCGGGCTTTTATGATGCTGGAATGCATTTTGTCTCTTGGGACACTGTAAATGTAAGGTTTCGATAACTATGCTGTTGCACCTCAGAACGCAGCCAGTCCCCCACCCCCACCCCTAGATCACACACACCAGGCAGATGCGATAAATGTAATTTTAATTAGAATAAAGAATAGTCCAAAGATGTAGAAATAAAGCAATCAAAGTAAATCCAAAAATAGTCCATTAAAGCTCTCAAGCTGTAAGCCCAGTTGGCTTAAATTCCAAAGAAGACAAAAGTACTTAGACAAGGCAAACTGCCCTCGCGGTCAACGTGAAACTTGAGGCAAAACTGCTCCGGCGGTTCCGTGAACTTGGAGACTTGAACTTGAGTCCTTTCCAAACTAAATGTGGCTTCAGGTCTGACTAGAATCGCCCGGGCACAATCTAATAAAGGAAACTACTTTCTATGTGCCCAACACACCCGCTTTCTCAAACTCCAATCTTTTCGGGAGGATCTAATGCTGGCCCTTCTGTCAAATTCCTCCTCATTATCGGCCCCAGGTGAAAAGCTATCGTCCTGAGAAACTTGATCCTCCCTTTCCCCGGAATGCTCATCTGGCAAGGGAGTACAGAAGCTTTCGTGGGAATCAAGGTCGCTAGGCCTCTCACTGTCCAATTCAGAACTGACTTCCATGAAGTCATCAGTATCCTCATTAGCAGTCTCATACCCATGTAGCCAGGCATCATCCCAGGCTAAGTCTTCATCTGCAGACCCATACCCATCCGGCCACCCTTCATCCCCGATCTGATCCGGAGCAGCTGGGACCCCTGGTGTCTGTCTCTGACCACTAGGCTGGAACACCACACTAGGCTGGGACACCACGTATGCGCAAAACACTCAGTATAACTGTGTTACACTACAAGTTTAATAATGAATGGAAATGTAATATTTAATGTAATAAGAAAACTACATCACATAGCTCTCCATAACAACACATTTCATGTATGCATCACTTTTATTCTCACCCAAGGAAAAAATATGCCTGCATCTCTCCCTCATGCTAGAGCAGGTAAAGCAAGAACAAAATACAAAGAGCTCCCATTAAGCTGCTCAGCTATGGCTCTGAGAGTAGGCTTTAGTTTAAAAGGGGAAATCAACCATGTGTTTTGCCACTAAGCCCATTCTTTGTGCGAACAAAGATTTAAGATAGGCTAACAAGGTAGTTTTATGGGGAACATTGTATAGATATTGGAAGGACATCATTGTATGGCTCTGTTGCAAGAAGCAAAACATAACTTTTTTGCTGTATACAAAAAAAATAAATGAATGAACAGGGGCAAGTCATATATCTGTCCCAAATTCCCACTGAAATTAGTCTCGCTCAAAATCATGCAGGTTATTTGGATAAAACTGAAGTATCAGGAACCCAAATGGTTACAGCAGGGAAGCAAGACAAGGCAACAGCGGTCCAAGCTCCTGTTACATCCCGAATAGACTACTGCAACATGCACTACATGGGGTTGCCTTTGAAAACTGTTCAGAAGCTTCAAGTGGTCCAATGGGCAGCAGCCAGAGTTCTCACTGGAGTGGCGTACAGGGAACATACAACCCCCTTGTTACTTCAGTTCCACTGGCTGCCAGTCTGCTATTGAGCATAATTCAAAGTGCTGTCTTTAGCCTATAAAGCCCTAAACGGTTCCAACCCAGCTTACCTGTCCAAATACATCTCCCTCTATGAACCATCTCAGACATTAAAATCTTATGGGGAGGGCCTGCTTTCGGTCCCACCTCCTTCGCAAGCACAACTGGTGGGGATGAGAGACAGGGCCTTCTCGGTGGTAGCCCCTCGGCTTTGGAACTCTCTCCCCAGTGAAATTAGATCAGTGTTCTCCCTCTTGGCCTTCAGAAAGAAAGCAAAGACATGGCTGTGGGACCAAGCTTTTGGTGAGTGAGCAGTGCAAAAAATGAATAGAGAATATGTGCAATTGACAACTGAAATGGCTTTGGATTGTGATTTTGTATTGCATAATTTTAATGTTTATATTAATATGTTTTAATTCTATGTCTAAATGTTTCCTATGTCATGGTTTAATATGGATTTAATAACTTTAATTCAAGGTTACATGTTACAGTTTGATTTTATGCTTTTGTTTTTCACATCATGTTTGGCATTGAATTTTGCCATGATTATGTTGGAAACCGCTTTGAGTCCCCCCCAGGGATGAAAAGGCGGTGTATAAATACAGTAAGTAAATAAAATAAAATAACTGGTACTTGAGGGGGGGGGTCCACATACTGTTATTGACATGTACCAACATTTTTAAAAAACAGATTTAATTGAGTGGCTGCTAACACAAACTTCAGTCATCATAGACTTAAGCCTACTTCGCCAGATGTATGGAGTGAAATGCATATGAATACATCATCAGATGAAGTAGAATTAAGTCTACAAAAGCTTATGCTCCCAACCTCTTTCTCTGTCTCAGCAATGCAAGAATGTCGCTTTGTAGACTAATCCAGATGCACATGGCTGAGTCTTTGAATTCAGTTCTCATATATGTTTTCAGTCAGCCAGCTGTTGTTATTCTCCTGCTCTCAATTCTTGAATGCTTTTCTTTGGTGCTCACAGCACTTTCTTAACATAGACTTAGTCATCTTAAAACTATCTTAAAAGATCCCAAAAGAGTACCAGAGCCCCAGTGGCGCAATGGGTTAAACCCTTGCGCTGGTAGGACTGCTGACCAAAAGGTCAGCCGTTTGAATCTGGGGAGCGGGGTGAGCTCCCATCTGTTAGCTCTAGCTTCTCAAGCGGGGACATGAGAGAAGCCTCCCTCAGGATGGTGAAACATCTGGGCGTCCCCTGGGCAACGTCCTTGCAGATGGCCAATTCTCTCACACCAGAAGCGACTTGCAATTTCTCAAGTCACTCTTGACATGAAAAAAAACTCAAAACGGAAATAGTATTGATACACTAGATTGATACTAGGAATTGGTTAGTGGTTTGCCAAAGTCATGGATGGCAGAAATGTTGTTGTTGGAAGCTGCACGTCGATAACATTTAGATTGCCACTTGTTTGCAATCGCTGGGCCCAAAGTCACCTAAATGGTTCACAGCTCAACTCAATATGAATTGAGGACTTTGAATGTATAGCCTATACCATGAGATATTTCAACACATATTAAGTCATGTAGAGTTTAGAGGCACAAATATATTCCGTATATGTTCTATCACATGTACTAAATTATTCTTCCTGTTAGAAACTCTAGACTAATTCGAACATGATGCTTGCAGATGTCCAGTGTTGCAACAAGACTTTGGTTTGTCCTCGACACACCAGCTCCACACTTACACCTATCCTTGAAGTTTGTAGTTGGCATACCAATTTTCCAGAGCAGACTGTAGAGCAGACCAGGGAAAACTTGGGCCTTGCAAGTTTTGGACTTCAACTCCCACAATTCCTGGCATCAGACCCCTTCCGTTTCCCCCTCATTCTGGAACTTACCTGTTGTCTCTGGTGTTATAGCTTTAAGGTTTGTTTATTTATTGTATCAGGAGCAGACCAAACAGCTGTATCGTATCTTTTAAAAAACAAAGTTTGCAAACTTGGCATCATATTAAATGTCCTTTGACCAGTAGCTTGCCACTTGGAGTGCCTCTGGTGTTGCTATAAGAAGGTCCTCCATTGTGCATGTGGCGGGGCTCAGACTGCATGGTAACAGGTGGTCTGTGGTTTGCTCTTCTCCACACTCGCATGTCATGGACTCCACTTTGTAGCCCCATTTGTTAAGGTTGGCCCTGCATCTCGTGGTGCCAGAGCGCAGTCTGTTCAGCGCCTTCCAAGTCGCCCAGTTTTCTGTGTGCCCAAGAGGAAGTCTCTCATTTGGCCATTGATAGAGGTTTTGGTTTTAGCCTGTCACTTTTGGACTCTTGCTTGCTGAGGTGTTCTAGCGAGTGTCTCTGTAGATCTTAGAAAACTATTTCTTGATTTAAGGCATTGGCGTGCTGGCTGATATCCAAAAAGGGGATGGTCGGAGATGTCTCTGCCTTGGTCCTTTCACTATTTGTTGCTACTTCCTGGCGGATGTCAGGTGGTGCAATACCGGCTAAACAGTGTAATTTTCCAGTGGTGTAGGGCGCAGACACCCCGTGATTTAAGATGAGGGGAAAGCATGCATGTGAGCATTAGCTTGCAAAGGTTCAAAATGTTTTGGTACACTAATGCAAGGCTTAACTGATTTGCTTTTCATTTGTTATTTCACATGTGCAAACTGTTAGCCTGGAATAAAAATGTTGCTGCACAATGTTAAACCGCTTGTGTGTGTATGTCATAGGAATCTATCCCATTTCTTTCCATACTATTTATGCCACTGATACTAAATTTCCTGTTAAAAGAACTGATGCCCAGAAATGCATCTACTTTATTAACTGAGGTACAGCTGAACTGAAGACTGCCTAAGGAGGTTTTCTATGCTATTAAAGCTAACGCAAAGCTAATGCTGGTACACTCTATTAGTGACAAAAATCGACAAGTAGAAGCCAGAAGTTTCCTAGAACAAGAGTGTATGCTCTGTTGGGATTTTAACAGCTATACAGACAATACAAATAACTTGGTTGCTGTGCGTTTTCCGGACTGTATAGCCATATTCGAGAAGCATTCTCTCCTGATGTTTTGCCTGCATCTATGGCAGGCATCCTCAGAGGTTGTGAGGTCTGTTGGAAACTAGGCAAGTGGGGTTTATATAGCTGTGGAATGTCCAGGGTGGGAGAAAGAACTCTTGTCTGTTGGAGGCAAGTGTGAATGTCGCAATTGGCCACCTGGATTAGCATCAAATAGCCTTGCAGCTTCAAAGTCTGGCTGCATTCTGCCTGGGGGGAAATCCTTTGTTGGAAGGTGTTTGCTGGCCCTGATTGTTTCCTGTCTGGAATTCCCCTGTTTTCTGAGTGTTGTTCTTTATTTACTGTCATAATTATGGGTTTTTGAATACTGGTAGCCAGATTTTTTAATACTGGTAGCCAGTTTACCTGTCCGCACGTATTCTCCCCTATGAACCATCAAGAGTGCTAAGATCGTCTGGAGAGGCCCTGCTCTCGGTCCCACCACCTTCACAGGCACGTCTGGTGGGGACAAGGAACATGGCCTTTTCTGTGGTGGTCCCTTGGCTGTGGAATTCCCTCTCAAATGAAATTAAGATCTGCCCCCTCCCTCCTGACTTTTAGGAAGCTGGTGAAAACGTGGCTGTGCAATGAGGCCTTCGCAGAATGAAGGAGGAGATTGTGAATCGACTAAAGTCGCTAACCACTAGATAAGGACCGAATATATGGATTGAGTTGGACTTGATTTTACTTTGGTGAAGGGCTTTTTAAATGTATTTATTTTATCTGTATTTGATAATTTTATTGTAAATTTATGATGTTTTTAGATTTTAAATGTTAGCATTCCAAATCCCCCTCCGTTCTTCCAACCAGAGAATCACCACCCTGTTCCAACATCCCCTCTGTCTGAGCACCTCCAGAAGCATCAGGCCCTGATGGCCCTGCACCCCCAAACACCTCATCATCATCATCATCATCATCATCATCTGACTAAACTACAACAGCGCAATTAATATAATGAAAAAGTAATTAAATGTTGTTACTCTCATTATAGTAATTATCACTAACTATAGAACTTATAGACACTGTAGAAACAAAATGCCAGCACCCCCTAATTTTGTAATGACTTTTGATACATTTTAATCGATCACACGTGTCTACTGCATATACATTGTGGATTTAATTCAGTTTGATACCATCTTAATTGTCATGGCTCTATGCTATGGAATCATGGGAGTTGTAGTTTTACATGGTCCTTATCCTTGCTAATCAAAATACCTTGGTACTTTGAGTCATGGTCCTCCTACAAAACTGCCCCATTCCATCGCTACAGACAGCAGCTCATATAGCTACCATAGCGGTAGCTCTGAGAACAGCCACCATTACTTGTGCAACTTTTGCCTGATGTATTTATTATGGTCAGATATTTCACTTTACTGCAAATAAGCTACCTGCTAACAGTGTCAGGACATTGTAAGAGGTTGAGATCTTACTATAGGCGCTGCCACATCACAGGAAGCAATCTGTAAGCCATTGACCTTTTTATTCTTGACTGACAGGAATGGCACCAAAAGCTACCCACGTGTGTCAGTCTGCAGCCTTCTGCCTAAATGGCATTACTGAGACAGAGAGCAGGCTCCTTGTCATCTTTCCAGCAAAACAGTAAGCAATACAGAGAAGTGGTATCTCTTCACCCAGGCAGCATTTTAAACTGCATCATTAGTCTTTATTTTAAAGATATATGACAAACTTCTATGGTGGAGACAATGGCAGAAAGGAAATTACTATTTTCTGTGTTCAAAACGAGGTTTTCGAAAGACATGGCCTGAATGCAGACAGGGCCGGATCTAGGTAATTTTAAATGGTAAGCGAACAGTATTTTGGCGCCCCCCAGCCAATCACTGAAATATACATACATACATACATACATATATATATATATATATATATATATATATATATAGGGGGGAAGGCATAGACCTCCAGGTTATTTTGGACTTCCTACTGGCCATTTGGAATTGTGGGAGTTGAAGTCCAAAACACACGGAGGACGAAGTTCGCCCATGCTGTGTGTATATATATATATATATACCTTCCTTCCCACCCTTTCCCCTGCCCTCTTCCTATTCTCTTTGTGTGTGTGTGTGTGTGTGTGTGTGTGTATTTGTATCTATTCACCCTCCTTCCTTCTCAGGGCCTTTCCACACAGCCCTATACCCCAGAATATCAAGGCAGGAAATCCCACAATATCTGCATCTGGGTTACTTGAGTCCACACTGCCATATATCCCAGTTCAAAGCAGATATTGTGGGATTTCCTGCCTTGATGTTCTGGGGCCCTTCCACACAGCCCTATATCCCAGAATATCATGGCAGGAAATCCCACAATATCTGCTTTGAACTGGGTTATCTTAGTCCACACTGCCATATATCCCAGTTCAAAGCAGATAATGTGGGATTTCCTGTCTGGATCATCTGGATTATACTAAAAATCAACGTATATTGTTTTCTACCTATTAAATGCATTACTATCAACATCAGTATGAGTATAGTCCTCTATTTTAACAATTATATACTTATAGTGGAATATAATCCTGATTTTATAGCTGGATAATCTGGATTATATTAAAAATCAATTAATATGGTTTTCTACCTATTAAATGCATTACTATCAACATCAGTATGAGTATAGTCCTCTTTTTTTGACAATTATATACTTATAGTGGAATATAATGCGGATTTTATAGCTGGATATTCTGGATTATACTAAAATCCACATATATGGTTTTCTACCTATTAAATGCATTACTATCAACATCAGCATAAGTATAGTCCTCTTTTTTTTTGACAATTATATACTTATAGTGGAATATAATCCGAATTTTATAGCTGGATAATCAGGATTATATTAAAAATCAATTAATATGGTTTTGTACCTATTAAATGCATTACTATCAACATCAGCATAAGTATAGTCCTCTTTTTTGACAATTATATACCTATAGTGGAATATAATCTGGATTTTATAGCTGGATAATCTGGATTATACTAAAAATCAACATATATGGTTTTCTACCTATTAAATGCATTACTATCAACATCAGCATAAGTATAGTCCTATTTTTTGACAATTATATACTTATAGTGGAATATAATCCGAATTTTATAGCTGGATAATCAGGATTATATTAAAAATCAATTAATATGGTTTTGTACCTATTAAATGCATTACTATCAACATCAGCATAAGTATAGTCCTCTTTTTTGACAATTATATACCTATAGTGGAATATAATCTGGATTTTATAGCTGGATAATCTGGATTATACTAAAAATCAACATATATGGTTTTCTACCTATTAAATGCATTACTATCAACATCAGCATAAGTATAGTCCTCTTTTTTGACAATTATATACTTATAGTGGAATATAATCCGAATTTTATAGCTGGATAATCAGGATTATATTAAAAATCAATTAATATGGTTTTGTACCTATTAAATGCATTACTATCAACATCAGCATAAGTATAGTCCTCTTTTTTGACAATTATATACCTATAGTGGAATATAATCTGGATTTTATAGCTGGATAATCTGGATTATACTAAAAATCAACATATATGGTTTTCTACCTATTAAATGCATTACTATCAACATCAGCATAAGTATAGTCCTCTTTTTTGACAATTATATACCTATAGTGGAATATAATCCGGATTTTATAGCTGGATAATCTGGATTATACTAAAAATCAACATATATGGTTTTCTACATATTAAATGCATTACTATCAACATCAGCATAAGTACAGTCCTCTATTTTGCAACATAAGTAGTGATATAGTACCCTGCTTGTTTTTTGGGATTTACAGTACTGTTAACCTATAAACAAAGAGCATTCTGAACTCCACCAATAATGGAATTGAACCAAACATGGCACACAGGACTCCCATGGCCAACAGAAAACACTAGAAGGGTTTGGTGGGCATTGAATTTGAATTTTGGAGTTGTAGTTCCCCTACATCCAGAGAGCACTGTGGACTCAAACAATGATGGATCTGGACCAAAGTTGACACGAATATTCCATATGCTCAAATATGAACACAGATGGAGTATGGGGGAAATAGACCTTGACATTTGGGAGTTGCAGTTTCTGGGATTTACTGAAACTCTTTGACCTACAATCAAAGAGCATTCTGAACCCCACCAATGACAGAATTGGGACAAACTTCCCACACAGAACCCCCATGACCAACAGAAAATACTTAATGCCACCCAGACCAACTCTCTTCACCAGGGCAAGAAAACGTCATCAAAGCCCTCCCGACAAAGAGCCATCCAGCCAGGGAGGAGGGGAAGAGGGAGGGAGTGGGGAGGGAAGGAAGAACTGGAGGAGGAGAGGGAAGAGATGAGAAGGAGGGAAGAAAGAGAAGGGTAGGGACGAAGGAAAAGAGGGAGGGAGGGAGGGATGGAGAGTGAGGAAGCAAAGGAGGAAGGGTAGGAAGGCCAGCTAGAGATGGGAAGATGGGCTCCCTCGAGCTTCACCTTTCCGGCGTGGGCAAGGCTGCCTTCTCGTGCTTCCTTCTTGACCTCCTTTTCCACTCGAGGCCAGCCTGCTGGGCGCAGGGGGCGGGGGCCTGGAGGGCAGGCAAACCCTCCTCCTCCTCTCTGGCCTCCTGGCTTCTTCCAGTGCTCATTGGATTCACTGCAAGTACTAAGTTATACTACGGACCTTTTCCCATTGGCGCTTGTATCGTCCTGTGTTTTTGATGTTATAATAATTATATTGGAATGTATTATGAATGTTTTTCGATACATGCGACTTCCTTACACTAATGACTACCATGTCCTCTTGAAAAATATAGTTTTATATGTGCTACAATAATTAATATTATTGATTGAACTTCGCGTTCCTGTCAGTGTTGTTGAAAGAGTGAAAGAGGCAGGAGGGGAAGGGGGGGGAGGAGGGAGGGGGGAAGGAGGGGGGGTGGCCAGAGATGGGAAGGTGGGCTCCCTCTCTCCCGCGAGCTTCACCTTTCGGGCGTGGGCGGGGCTGCCTTCTCCTGCTTCCCAGCTCTCCTTTTCATCTGAGGCAGCGAGCTGGGCGCAGAGGGCCTGGGCCTGGAGGGCAGGCAAACCTTCCTCCTCTCCGGCCTCGTGGCTTCTTCAAGTGCCTCGCGCTTAGCTGCTCTCGCCTGACGGGAAACGGAGGAGCCCGCGCCTTCCAAATGCACATGCGCAGAGCAGAGGGGGGCGGTGCGTGGCTGCGCCTCCAGGCTTGAGGGTGCGATCTGCAGCTCCTCCCCTCTGCCCAGCCCTCCTTCTCCTCCCTCCCTCCTCAGGCTACTAGCACCAGGCCGGCAGCGGGGACAAAGATGTGCCCCTCAATGCAGTGCGGCATTCGGTCCAGCTGGAGTCGCCTCGCCCGCAACAAAGGCGCATGCATGGAACCTGGCAGCCAAATGCGCCCCTGACCATGTGGCGCCCTGAGGCGGCCGCTTAATTGGCCTCCAGTAAGAACCGCCCCTGAATGCAGAGTGCAAGAAAGGCATGTTCCCGACATTTTTCTACATTACTTCCACTGAATGGAAGAGGAACTCCCCTTCCATTTTTTCTTGCTGCTTGATGCCCATCTTACCTCTTATACAGAAATAAAATCATTCAGAGAATATTGCTTTTCTAAGGAAAACCACCAGACTTCAGCAAATTGTTTGGTTCCAATCAGTGCTTTGAATTGAAATTCTTAACATGTCTCCAAGGCAGTGAGCCCCATTAGACACCAGAGAACTTACTTCTGCGTGAATAAGTATTGTCAGTTTCTATGCTTTTAAACCATAGGTTGCTCCTTTCTCTAATAATTTTCATACCAGAGGGAAGAAAGAAATATCCAGAATCTGCCTAAGTCTTAAAATAAATTTGTTTTATTTTAAGCACCGGAAATGTGGCGCAGCTGGCTAAGTGTCAGTTGCATAAGATCTCTCTGGCCAGTAGGTCATGAGTTCGAGGCCTGCCCGGGTCGAGGTGGGTGCTCGACCTTTAAGTGTAGCCTGCTATCGACCTTTGCAGCACGAAAGACAGTTGCATCTGTCAAGTAGGAGATAAAGGTAACACATTAACTGGAGAGGCAAATTTTGACTGAATTATGAGGCCATTAAAGAACTCCAGGAATGCTGAGGAATGCAGAAGGAACAACAAGGGACACCGGGAACACTGAGAGATGAGGAGTGCACCAGCTCCCCCGGTGGCCAGAGTTTGCCTCTGTTCGTCTATGTGTGTGTATATGGAAACGGCAGGGATTGTCTGCTAAGTGTGTGTACCTGTAATCCGCTCTGAGTCCCCTTCGGGGTGAGAAGAGCGGAATATAAATAAATAAAGTGTACTATTATTATTATTATTATTATTATTATAAAGTGTTTTGTACCCTTCACAATGGATTGGGCATTTTTGTAACAGCTTCTAAAAATTCAAAATTCCCAAAATTGCTGGAGAACCAATGCAAACAATTGACTCAGAATGTGAACACACTTATTTACTACAGTTTCTTCTTGTGTGCCTTTAAGTTGCTTGACCCTAAAGTCCAGGACCAGCACGATAGCTATGGCTTCCTGCTTTTGGATTAACCATGTGTATCTCTGCTCTATTTTGGTTTCCAGTGGGATCCGGTTCATTGTTCTGGACTTGCTACTGGTGCAAAGGATGGGATAGGGGCTTTCCCCCATTCCACACGCAGAAGCTGATCAAACAAGCAGCTGAATATTAGGTCAACTCTGACAGTGGGACATCCTTCTGGTGAGACAGGAAATGCAACCTTAGGGCAGTGTTTCTCAACCAGTGTGCCGGGGCACACTAGTGTGCCGTGAGCGATCATCAGGTGTGCCATGGGAAATTGGAACCTCCAGAAGGGGAGGAGGGAAGAGTCTAGTGTGTTGAAGTATAAAAACCCTAAGAAACCTACCTCGATAAAGGTACTCCAGGTGTGTTCATAGTTCGGCATATTGAGTATTCATGCCAAGTTTGGTCCTGATCCAACATTGTTTGAGTCCACAGTGCTCTCTGGATATAGGTGAACTACAACTCCCTGGATGTAGGTGAACTACAACTTCCAAACTCAAGGTCAATTCCCAAGCAAACCCTTTCAGTACTTTCTGTTGGTAATGAAAGTTAAATATGCCAAGTTTGGTTCAATTCCATTGTTGCAAGAGTTCAGGATGCTCTTTGATTTATTTAACTATAAATCCCAGAAACTGTAACTCCCAAATGTCAAGGTCTATTTTCCCCAAACTCAATCTGTGTTCACATTTGGGCATATTGAGTATTCAAGCCAAGTTTGGTCCTGATCCAACATTGTTTCAGTCCACAGTTCTCTTTGGATATAGGTGAACTACAACTCCAAAACTCAAGGTCAATCCCACCAAACTCTTATAGTATTTTCTCTTGGTTATGGGAGTTCTGTGTGGGAAGTGTGTGCATTTCTGCCATTCCTGCCAGGATATCTATGTTGTGTTCATCGAAACAGGCCCAGGTTTCACACTGAGTGTATAAATACATTTAAAAACATATTAACTATATGTATTACTGTGTTAGAGTGTCATTTTGTGTCATTTTGGTTGGTGGTGTGCCCCAGGATTTTGCAAATGTAAAAAGTGTGCCGCGGCTCAAAAAAGGTTGGGAAACACTGCCTTAGGGGTACTCAGCAGGTTGCAAGTAGCACACACAGCTCTGCTCCCTATCAAACAACTCTCAGGTTTTCATCATCAACTGTCTGAGACATGCACCTTTATTCTTCCAGCTGGTAGGGCCCATCCAGGTGGAAAATAGCCTACCGAACTAGGTGTGATCCATCAGAATTCCTCTCCAGGCCTTATGCTTCAGCAACCACCTAAGTCTGCTCATTCACACAACCCTTTTAATCAGCAGTCAAGGTAGAACAGGCGTCATTTCATAAGCACTTTGATGCCAAATGGTATTTTAAAGCATGTCTTATACAGTATATGACCTAAGCTCAATGTATATGAACTGTTGTTCCTCCATATTTGTAATTTGACTTTTGCAGATGTGATTATTCAGGTTTGATTTAAAAATAGCATTTTAAATCTAGGAACCCAGGTCCCCTAGTGTGAGTCTATAGCAGGGGTGGGCAACTATTTTTTCCAAGGGGCCACACAAGAGCCAAAAAATATTATGGAGGGCTGCACCTATTTATTTATTTATTTATTTACTATATTTACTATATATTACACATCATTAATATTAACATATTAATATACCAAGAAATATTCATGTTATTAGTATTAATATCATAATTATTATATTATAGTATATATAGAGAGACATTATAATATATTGAAATTATAATATAATATAACATTATATTATTTATTATTATATTATATTATTATTATAAAATTATTATAAAATAATAATAAAAGCCACTAAAATTAAATTAAATTAAATTCAAGAAGACAGGGTGCGAACCAAGATGAAGGCTGACATCCTGAAGAGAGGAAGGATCCCAAGATGGAATGGCCCAATGACCCCAGCCCAGAGGAAGGCAAAACGGACCCAGCCGCCGCCGCCGCAGCAGAGCAGAACAGAACAGCAGGTGCACACCACCAACCAAAATGACACAAAATGACACTCTAACACAGGGATCAGGAACCTCTTTGACTCCGACAGAAGCAGCTTCCGGGCCTGATCCGGCCCGGGGGCCGTGCTTTGCCCATCCCTGGTCTATAGGTAAAGGTAGGTAAAGGTTTTCCCCTGATATTAAGTCTAACCGTGTCTGACTCAGGGGTGTGGTGCTCTTCTCCATTTCTAAGCCAAAAAGCCAGTGTTGTCTGTAGACACCTCCAGCAAAGTCATGTGGCCGGTATGATTGCATGGAGCGCTGTTACCTTCATGCCGGAGTGGTACCTATTGATCTATTCATACTCGCATGTTTTCAAACTGCTAGGTTGACAGAAGCTGGAACTAACAGCGGGAGCACATACTGCACCCCAAATTCGAACCTGCAATCTTTCTGTCTGCAAGTTCAGCATCTCAGCGTTTTTACCCACTGCGCTACCGGGGGCTCTTATATAATAATAATAATAATAATAATAATAATAATAATAATAATTTTATTTATATCTCACCACCATCTCCCTGAAGGGACTCAGGGCGGCTTACAAGCAACCTAGAAATGTCTAGGTATGCTAATTTGATTCTATGGTCAGTTTCTAGTGGAAGTTGACCATGGAGTCATGCTGAAAGACCTAGGAAATTGCTACAAAGATGTTCTCTGCCATAGATGCAGGCAAAACATCAGGAGAAAATGCTTCTGGAACATGGTCATACCGCCCGAAAAACTTACAGCAACCCAACAATGTTTTTATTTGCAGTTTTTCACCTTTGGAGGGTTCTGTGGCCCTAACCCCAGCAAAGGTGGATGGCTGATTGTAATTGCTATGAAAACATGCTTTGTGGGAACATAAGAGATAAATTATAATGTCGCGATTTTGGTAAAAATGTAATAAGATTGGTCCTCTGAACTTTGACCAGCAACAATTAAGTTCCTTATAATGAAAATGTCAGTTTTCCACTAATGTTTCCCACAATGTTGTCCTTTGAGCACATGCAGCAGGTCTTACTGGGATGCTATTAAGCATAAATAAGTTACCTATTGGGGAGAATTATCTTACTTTTATGACACTGCCAGTTTCTGCAAACATAATGCATAAAAAGGGCTCGAAATGAATAAGCAACAGTGTTTCAGTGTGAGGTGAAAATAATCCCTTCCTGACCCTGAGAATGGTCAATTTAAAGTTTACTCCAAAAAATCAGATTGCCTTTATCGCTGTCTTGGTTTGCACAGCTATAAACCTAATTAGTGGCCGTAAAGCATCCAATTACATTGTGTGATTTCATGACCTCTTCAAGCCATGAAGTCCACAGACTACTTTGAAACATCTTGGTTTGTTTTCAGGCATCTTGATACAGTGTTTTGGATGTTCCCTTAAAAGGGAAAATTAAAAAATCCCGCCTCCCCACCCCCATCATGAGTTAACCCTAAGAAAACATTTAGGAACAGGTTATTGAGTTTTAATGCAATCCAATGGCCATACATCTTTACAAGACAACACAAAGCACTAAGAATACAGAAACACCATCTGAACCTTGCTAGATTTCTCCCTTCTAGACTAGCCCCAAAACACAAGTTACTAAAAGTACATCCCATTCATTTCAATAAGCAATTTCAAGTCTCAGAATCAAAATACCATTATAGGTATGAGTTTTGGAACTGAAAAAATCTTTCTGCTGGTTTTCTGCTGCTAGGAGCAGTTGCTATAGGATTGCTTCACTCCATATCACTGCCCCCCCCCCTCAATTATTCCCACCCAGTGCGATGGCAGGGAATTAATTGTGCCAGCACTTGGGAAACATTAAATTTAATAGAATTTACTGGCCTAAATCCAACTGCTAATACCAACCAAACTAAAGCCATTGAATCAATACGATTTATGTAATTATTTTTACCATTCAGGCATTGTTTCTATGGCCCTAAATCTAGTTGGAGTTGGCAATTTAGGCCATTGTCAGAAAAGCATGTATAGGATTACAGCCTTAGGTAAAGGTAAAGGTTTCTCCCCGACATTAAGTCTAGTCATGTCCGACTCATCTTCATGTCTAACCCAAAGAGCCAGTGGCATCCATAGACACCTCCAAGGTCATGTGGTTGGCATGACTGCATGGAGCACCGTTACCTTCCCGCCAGAGGGGTACCTATTGATCTACTCACATTTGCATATTTTTGAACTGCTAGGATGGCAGGAGCAGGGGCTAACAGCGGGAGCTCATGCCTCTCCTCGGATTCAAACCTGCGACCTTTTGGTCAACAAGTTCAGCAGCTCAGCACTTTAACCCACTGTGCCACCGGGCACTCCTTAGTATCCCTTAGTATGACAGAATTTATTTTGAAATCCATTTCTATTGATCACTAGATAACAAAAGATGGAAATCCGAGAACAACCAAACTTAAAAGCCCCTCCCTCGGGCTTCTCCAAATGGTCCTGAAATCTTGATTATCTGATGATGAGCCCAGGAACGCATTTGGCCTTCAAGGTCATAATGGAACAAAAGCTGTCTCTATGATAAGCTGAGTCAAGACCATTTATTGCTCCATGGGCCGTTATGAATTGGGCCTGGAAGGCAGCTGCACCGAGCGAGCCTTAACAGTAATGAAAGCCAGGCACTTCTAATTCCAGTAAATTGCTTGGTACTAATTTACCTATGCATGCATCCAGTGAAACTGTAATAGCATTGCGGCAACTGAACATTAAATTATCTGGTACTGATATAGCTATTCCTTAAGTAGAGGAGATGGTCCTTTTCTACTGTACATAAAGCTTGTGTGTGTGTGTGAGTATGTAAGGACCATCATAATCCATCTTCACTATAGCATCTGAACACTAGACACGCCGCATTCCTCTTCTCTCCCTTAGGGCATTGGGCCTTCTGGGAACACTAAGGAGAATGGCTCTGTTCTCTAAACTGGAATTTATTATTCACTGATTAAAAGACTCAAGGCAAAGGACTCCTCTACAGCCAGCACAAAAAAGGATGCAAGAGAAGTGTGTGTTTCAGTGACTTACAATTTGATACTCAAAGCACTCCCAACAGAAGCTAAAGTTCCACTGACGTAATATGAAATGTAGATGCTTTAACATTCCAATCCTGAAGGTTTGCTGCTGGCATAGATCTGCTTGCAGTACCAGCATAATGTCATGCCTTGTGAAGTTGCCCTGGGGCACGTCAGTCAGTAGACCACTTCAGCAGGAGCCGTCAGGAGAAGTTAGCAGCTGCAGTTCTTTGACTGGCTAGTTTGATTCTCTTTTGCAAATGCAACTGAAGTACTTCGGATAATATTACTCAGAGGCCAAGATTTGCCAAGTGGTTAGAGAAGTGAACGCCAAAGTCAAGTGGCTATTCAAAAACCAAAACACAAATCAAGGGGTTTGTTAAAGTATCAAAGGAATTAAACGGCATAAAGCTTTACTGAGACTTACATCTGGTGCAGTTTTACAGATGTTCCCAGGGGGGAAAATGAACTAAAATGTGGATTTGGACATTCCTTTGTATCACTAGCCTCCCGTGGCTATAGATATTTTAAAAATGCATGCATATTAACTGTTGTTGTTGTTGTGTGGCAACCGATGGCAACCCTAAGGTAAATCTACCACAGGATTTTCTTGGCTTTCCATTACTTTCCTCTGAGGCTGAGAGAACATGACTTTTCTGTCAGAGATGAAGAATGAGATGTCCCAAAACTTCTGCCTGTCAGGACTAGAAAACTCCTTCCCCTCTCCTTTCCCTCCGTGGCTCATAAAAACTTCTGCTTTTGGAGCACACAATCCTGCTCTCCATCTGTGCTGTCCCCTTCAATCAATCAGGCTTTCATTCTTGAATTGAGCTCAGCAGAGCAGTTAGTGGGGACGAGGGACAGGGCCTTCTCGGTGGTGACCCCCCGCCTGTGGAATTCACTCCCCAGCGAAATCAGATTGGCATCCTCTCTCCTTTCTTTCAGAAGAAAACTGAAGGCATGGTTGTGGAACCAGGCTTTTGGCTAATGGATATAACGGCACCTGAACATTGAATCAGACCATATGATTGTCGTAATGGAAAAAGCTCTATGATTGCTTAACTAATGTTGTTTTAATCTATTATATTGTATGTTATTATCTTGTTATTATAATTGTAATTCATTGCGGCATCAAATCATTGCCATTGTTAACTGCTCTGAGTCCCCCTAAGGGGGTGAGAAGAGTGGGGTAAAATGCTTTAAGTAAATAAATAATTGCTTTATTTACACAAGCACGTCATATATAGGGTTTACTCACAATATGAAGTCGCAAGGAAAAGAGGAAGTAACTCGGCACATGCAAGAGCATTTCTGGCTTCCCTTATCAGTAGTTGCCACCTTCTGAAATTATGTTTGTCTTGCCCGGAAGGCCCTACTCTAGGATTGCATATCTATGCCTTAACCTCTTCAGATTTGGTTTACCTAGCACATGTTTATGAAGATTTTTATACGCTCTATATGCCTCGGGTCCAACCTATGTTTGAGACCACATCAATGAACCAGCATGGGCTGTAAGATATGCCAGAGAGGCCTTCCTCTTGGTCCCACCTCCATCTCAAGTGCGGTTGGTGGGGACGAGGGAGAAGTGGTGACCCCCCGGCTTTGGAATGCCCTCCCTAGAGAGATTAGGTTAGCCCCCACTCTCCAAGCCTTTCAATCAAATCTGAAAACATGGCTCTTTAAACAGGCCTTTTTATTATTGTTGTTGTTGTTGTTGTTGTTAATTCAAGAACCGGGTGATTTGTTCCACTTCAGCACTTTATGGGATTCATAATTGAATACAGCCTATTTTATATCTGCAGCCACTGCTGTGATTTCACTGCTGTGAGTTTTTATGTTTTATGTAAAATTGTTGTTTACACTTATATTGTAACTGTTTTATATGCTTCTGTACTTGTGTATTTTGTGTTTTGCACTTTTGAGTGCTTTTGTGAGTCGCCCTGAGTCTCTTCGGGCAGATGATGGCAAGATATAATTAAAGATTATTATTATTATTATTATTGACTGCACATATATAACCAACCTTTTCCAAGTTGGTTTCCATAAGCAAGCAAGGATTCAAACCCTGGTCTCCAGACTTGTAGACCAACGTCTAAACAACTACGCTATACTGCTCCCTGCCTGCTAGCTATTTACATATAATTAATGCTACAATTAGCATGAAACTGTGGTTTGAGTAGAACTTCAGAGAACCAGGATTTGAATCCTCACTCAACTATGGAAACTTACAAGGTGACTTTTGAAAAGTCATAGTCTTTCAGCCTTATGGCAAAAACACCCCTAAACAAATCTTCCCAAGAAAATACCATAATATGTTGTCCTTAGCCATAAATCAGAAATCACTTGGAGGCACACATTATCAGTTAAGCATATATCTAGTCTGACTCTTAACTTTCATGTATTTTGTTTTAGAAATTTATATGATTGTCACATGATGATTTCCAATTCTTCAGAGTGTTGATGAGTCATTCTGTGCGCTTAATTCAGAAGATAAGATAGTTTTTAAAAAAAACATGGTTATGCAAAGTTTTTCTTAAATTCCTGTCATAGTCTTGTATTTGCTTATGAACAAACACACACAGAAATATGTGTTGCATTCTGATAGAGCATTTCATGGTCCCAAACCCTAAAACATAAATTCAGTATAATAGCTATAGTAAACAGTACTCTTGACACAAGCCTATGAAATTATTTCAAGAGGATTTGAGAAATATTTCCATAAGTAAACAGGAAAATTAAATTAATTAACCAGATTATAATGTGGAACGAATGTACAATGAATAGAACTGAAATCACTGTAGCAAAATCTAGATTTGATGGCAAAGAGACCTACAATCAGAAATGACCCCTAACCTCTACTAATCAGATCTAATTTATATTAATTGCACAAGAGGTATTGCCTTCAACTTTCATTCACTCAATCACAAATCTTAAGTGTTATCTTTATAGCAGACTTCTCGAAAATCATCAAAGCATTCACCACAGACTACAGATGAGATTCTGGATCAGGAGAACGATAAGATGTCTTACCCTTAGGCCTTCCAAGACTCAGGTTAACCACTGTAGCCCCACTCCATAGTCATTAAGCCTTCCATAGGCCCAGGAAGATGATGTTATCATCGGGACAGTAATGCTTCCTGTTCTTCATTGGTCATCAAATGGCTATGGAATAAGAGCTGCAGCGCATAGAGATGACTCCCTCGGGCATTTTTGTCATTATGTGTCACAATCACCGACTTAGTACTGCCCCTTTAACACACACACGGAGACGTAGCAAAGGCTAACTAGTTTTATTGAATATAAAAAGTCCAAAAGGCAATTCTCGTAAAGAGATCAAGGAATAAAGCAAACAGCAAAGCTGTAGTCCAATTAAGAAAGCAAAGTTCCAAAAGATAGTTCCATAAGCAACCGTGGCAAAAAGCTTGGCAAAGTTTCCGGATCAACTCCGGATCAAAGCAGGGTATCCGCAGCAATGCGAATCAATAACAAGGCAAGGTCTTGGTCCAAGGCGAGCCAAACTAGGCTCCAGGATTCACTCCGCTTTCACGTCCTTCAGATCAGACGTGGCCGGAGAACTGAGGATCAGTTCCCACGGGGCCGTTCTTAATCCTTCGGCCGGGCCCCTCGACGATCTAGGGCCCGGCGTCTCCAGTCTCTACTTTCCGAACGGCGACGGTCTAGGGACAGATGCCAGCTCCTCCTGCCCTGCTCTATGTCCCTGCGTCTGTTATGGGAACGGCCCCGCTCTTCCAGTCCAGTATCACTATCTCCTTGAGAAGCAGCCTCCCCCGAACTTTCCCAGCCGCTGGCCTCCATCTGCTGTTCGGCCAGCTCCTGGGAACCTCGGCCGTTTGGGAATTCATAACTATCTCCGCTATCTGCTTCGCTGCCTCCCATCTCCACCTGGTCCGCTCCTTCCCCGGGAGAATGCTCCCACTCGAGATCCCATGCTAAACTCTCTACAGGTGAACTGGGCAAAGGCACTGCTGACCAATCTTGCTCTGGGCCTTCCAACTCGTCCTCCGAGTCCCCTTCAGCATGTGCGGGTCCCAATGGCACCGGGACCCCCGGCGCCTCACTCCCTCCCAGTGGCACGAACGGACCCATGGGTGCTACATTATGTGACCTCAGTAGAGAACTTCAACTCTACAATGACTACAAAAGACTTAGGGTGTCATCTTACACAGCTTTAAGTCACTACAGGATGTCCGTCCATACAATAAAGATTTTTAGGTACACAGAGTTCATTGAAAATACTCCTTATTTGGACCTGGGGTTGTTTTTCAAACAAAAGAACTATGTAAAGAATATGAACTTATACCAGGCTGTGGCCATATCTGTGGCCATACACCTTGGGGTGGGGGGTGGGGATATTCTGAAAGTACTACTCCAAAAAGTAACATTTCCAAACTGTTTATGGACAGTGATGAATGGATCTCTGGGAAGCCCTGGCCCTTGAGCGCTCCAGCTGGAGCTCAGCTGTGAGCAGCAGTGCTGTAGAATTTGAAGAGGCACGAACGGAGGGCGAAAGAAACGTGCCAAGAGGAAGGCGCATTAAGCCAACCCTGACCAGGACCGCCTGCCACCTGGAAACCAATGCCCTCACTGTGAGAGAGCATGCTGTTCAAGAATAGGGCTCCACATCCACCTACGTACCCATTGCCAGTACACCGATCTTGGAAGACAATCCTACTCAGACAACAAGGGATCGAAGGAGAAGGAGAAGGGGGGATTCTAACCCATTATCTAATTATCCATTATGGGCATTTCTATCCAATGATTCAAACAGAAAAGACATATATAATACATGCTTTTATCAGTAGCATTGTTTGTAGAACCAGAGAAAAATGCATCCTAACCATATAGGCTATAAATTAGCTACAGGAAGCAACATACTCATTAAGTTGACAACTTTTTCCCCAGAGTCTGAATTCAACTGTACTTCCAGTATCCAAACTATTTACCTGACATCTGGCAAGGTATCCCCTACAATCTTATCACTGAGCCCAAACTGGCCTATGTCAATATTTAAGCCAGGCTCTGCAGTTCCACATATTTTCAGGAGGTAATCAAAGATCTAGTTAAGCTTTGTCTGCTAACACTGCTTCACAGCATTTAGCATTATTTTTACAGACATCTGCACTTGCTGCAAGTAACAAAAGGTCCTTTAACACCCTTTAAAAATATCAGGAACTTCCTTTATCTTAGAATAACAAATAAATCCCTTGTTTTAGTATTTAATCCTACAAAAATCATTATTGGATTAAATCCATACACGACATTTTCAGATGCTCATCATGACATTTAAAGAAAGACATGGGAAGTTTATTTTAAAACAAAGAGTCTTAGATGGCATTCTGCTCAGCTAAGGAAACAGAGAAAATGGCTTGATTATCTTGAATTGTTTCCAAAGTAAAAACTTGTATGAAACTCTTCTTGATTTAAATAGAAACTCAAAACAAATCTTAAAGTAGCCTTCTAAACTGCATGACATGAGACTTTCATCCCATTTTCTTCAAATACATATGGCTATGCTAGAATGAAATTGCGTGGTTTTAATAATGTGTTTTGATCTTTACATGGTTTTAAATTCATGTTTTAATGTATATGTTTATTTTATGTATGTTGTTTATATGGCATCAAATTGTTGCCTTTGTACCAGGCTGTGGCGCAGCTAGTTAGTAGCCAGCTGCATTAAATCACTACTGATCGAGAGGTCATGAGTTCAAAGCCAGCCCGGGTCAGAGTGAGCTCCTGACCATTAATAGTCTAGCTTGCTGTTAACTTATGCAGCCTGAAAGACAGTTGCATCTTTCAAGTAAGAAATTTAGGTAACGCTTTATGCAGGGAGGCTAATTTAACTAATTTACCACACCATAAAATTTTCCAGCAGCGTGCGTAAAAATGAGGAAGTACTCCATCAAGGACTCAATGTCACAAGTGGACGGTGAAGTGGCAGCAACCCCTGTGGCCAGAATCAAGCATACCCTCATGAAGCTGGAAAGCTGGAATGTTAAATTGCCTCTGGGTCTGTCTATATACTGTATGTTCTATATATGGCACTGAATGTTTGCCATGCATAGCTGCATTGTAATCTGCCCTGAGGACCCTGCGGGATGAGAAGGGTGTATTATAAATACTAAATAAATAAATAAATAAATAAATAAAATATGCTCTGAGTCCCCTTTGGGGTTGAGAAGGGTGGGGCATAAATACTGTAAATAAAATAAACAATAATAATAATAAACTAGGGGCTCAAGAAAAACTATGCAACATTGGTTATGTGGACTTGGGTGGCTTCATCACTCCTGCCAAAAGACTTGCAGAATCTTACTCCGTGTTCTCTTTTTAGAAACTTCTTAACATGGGTCCAGCCCCTCTCTGGCTTGCTTGTCTCCCAACAAAACATAGAAAATACTTTTTTCTGCTTTGTTCGGCAGAAAAGGAAGTGACTACAGTGTTCCCTCGCTACTTCGCAGTTTGGTTATTGCAGACTCGCTGTTTCGCAGATTTCAAAAAATATTAATTTAAAATATATATCATGATATTTTCGCTGTTTGGTGGGGTTTTGCCGCTGCCGCTCTCCAAGGTGCTTTCCCTCCTCAGCCCTCCTTCCCTTCAGCCTTGAAGGGCCTTTCCTTCCTTCCTTTCCTTCACTTTATTTTAAGTTTATAAAGACTTAAAATAGTGTATAACTACTAAAATAATGTATAAATATTAAAATAAATAGAGCATCCCTACATCACAGTTTTTCACTTATTGTGGGAGGTCCTGGAACCTAACCCCAGCAATAAGTGAGGGAACACTGTACATTCAAAAAACACTACTGTATTGAATTGTCATCTATTGGCTAATACAGTACATCTTTTCTCCAAAGTTGGGACAGCTAAAAATGGAAGAGGGGACATGAAGCAGAATGACTGAGAAGCTTACATTACATTGCATATATATTACATTTCATGGGTTTTGCTGCTTCTTGGAATGTGTATCATACAAGCCCGAGTTAGGCATTCATGCTTGAGATAGAGGATTTTTTTTAAAAAAGGAAAAATACATGAGTGTCTGGAAACTCTGGTGGATAGAACTGCAAACAGGTGAGAATTTTCAGTTCGAGCCCTATTCCGTGCAAAAAAAAATGCACATGGGGTGAGTTTTTTCACACAAAAACATTTTCTGTACAGAAAGTAAGATTTCTGCATGAGGTTCCTACACACAAACAGTATTTTCTTTGTAGAAAATACTGTTTCCTGTTCGGGAAGTATGCTTTCTCTCCACTCATATTTTTTTTTGCACAGAATAAGTTCTGAAGTTCAAACCGTCTTCGAAAAACTACAGTTTTAAAGACTTTTTTTTTCAAGGAAAAAAAGTAAACATGTTTGTTTTTGCCTATGAGAATGAAAAACATGAAGATTTGCACCCCTGGCGCAAACAAAAATGTTCATTTTACACCCAAAAGAAACTGCACTGTAGCATCACCATTTTCTGTTGGTACTTTCTACAGCACTACACCTGAAGCAGAGGGATGCTTTTAACTCAGAAACTCTTTTCTGTGAACTGGAAAGCTGTTTTTTTCCCCCAGACTTTTGGCTCACACAAAGAGCCTGCATGGCTATAACAAACCATTTCTTCAGACATGTTGCTTTTAAGTGATGAAAGTGAGAATGGAAGAGGCGGGGATGGCGTGCTCCTTTCCTTGTATGTGAACGACACACAATGCGCAAGCAATAGTCTGAAGATATACAGTGTCTCTGATAAAGGCAGCTATCAATTATTTCATCAGCCTTACAAACCAAAAATACAAATAAGGGGCTATAAGGATAATAATGATTTCTCTAGCAAGACAGTAAGAGTGGTTTCCAAAGTAGGCTTTTTAATCACACAGTCATCCTGACTCATTCACTAAATTTTACAGAGGCTGCAGTGATAATGGCCACCATTCACCACTTACCACTGCTTTTTTATTTACTTTTTCAATTATTTTTTACACACAAAAATATTAAGGAAAAAATGATGGAAGAGCTGTACTGTGCCTTCTGATTGCTTTAATGAGGAGTGCTCTTTCTGTAAACATGCTAAGGCTCTGATGCTTCGTAAAGTAACACAGGCACAGGAGGTGGAATATCAGTACCAGTGCTAAGTCTCAGGCACTTCACCTTCTGCATCTGAATTTGGATCACGAACACCAAGCAAAAGGGGGGGGGGTTATAAGCAAGCACAGTTTGTGACATAGGACAACATCAATACTGATTATAAATCTTTTAAGTTCTCAGACTTGGCATTCACTGTATTTTATTGTTTTAACCAGAGGGTACTATGAAATTGTAATGTTATGTTGACTATTTATTGTTTATGTTTTGTTTTGCACTTGTTGTATTTTGCATATTACACTTTGAGTGTTCTGTGAGCTGCCCCAAGTTCCTCTGGGAGATGGTGGTGAGATACAAATAAAAGGTATTATTACTAGTAGTATTATTTTATTTATTTATTTATTTATTTATTTATTTATTTACAGTATTTATATTCCGCCCTTCTCACCCCGCAGGGGACTCAAGGCAGATTACAATGTACACATACATGGCAAACGTTCAATGCCATAGGCACACAACACATATAGACAGATATGAGAGGCTATTTAACTATCCAACTTCTGGCCACCAGGGGAGCTGCCGCTTCACTGTTCATCTGCGACACTGATGAAATACTTTCCGTGTTCCGCGCATGCTTTTGCTGGAGATTTTTCATGGCCTCGTAAATTTTGTTAAATTAGCCTCCCCACAAAGTGGTACCTAAATTTCCTACTTGACAGATGCAACTGTCTTTCGGGTCACAAAGGTCAACAACAAGCTACACAATTGGCCGGAAGCTCACTCCGACCTGGGCAGGCTTCGAACTCATGACCTTTTGGTCAGTAGTGATCTTAATGCAGCTGACTCCCAGCCAGCTGCGCCACAGTCTGACGTTTTAGATATTGAAAATCATTTTAATTCTGATCATAAGTTGCAGTTTTTATCATTGGATATGGATATTTCCACTGGTCATGGCTTATATTTCCAGTGCTACTTTAAAACTGGAGTGACCCCAAACTTTAGCAAAAGATTGGGTAGGTTAGCCCTATAAGTCATTAAAACACTATCCCAAATCTTTAAAACAAAATCATAAAATGGGAATGGTCTTCTCTGGTCAACCAATAAAGCACACCATTATGTAGGTGCTTATGAGATTCTCAGACCTTTTCATCAAACAATACGTTGCAAAATGGTATTTGTAACCTGCATGTTACTGTCTTAAGATGTTACAAGGATCATTTCAAATTTCAGAGTACTAGTAAACCAGCTGTTTTCTCAGAAAGAATCTAAAATGTTAATTTTATCACTCCAAAATATGTTTTTAAAATATGTTAATAGCACTTCACTTTCCTGAACAGAGTGCTTCCCAAGTGTTTAATTTTTAAGACTCTGTAATATCAAATATCTTTGGCTGTAAATACATTCATTCCAAATTTCTGCATTAACTTTTGATAGTAAGCATTCAGAATACCATTTTTTTAAAAACACTAAACTCTCCCCATTTAAAATAATACAGACATGAATTTATTTGTGGAACCATCTTTCTTGCATTAGCTAATCCAGTATCTCCGGTATTAGCTTAAAGGTCATTCTTTGATTATTATTTTTTCAATGTAAATCACCTGCAATCCTTTTAAAATATGTATTAAAAGGGCTGACCGATCTACATGAAGAGCCATGAATTATTTAAACTGGAGCTCGCTCTCTCTCTCTCTCTGCCTGAATCAAGGTTACAGATGTTCAGCTGAGATTTCCAAGTGACCTTAAGTTGACCGACAGTTTTGGCTCTTACGAAGGTGACAGGTCATTACTCTTTATTTTTGAATACTACAACTCATCTGGGAATACCCAACTATGTGAGCTGATTTTGAAAGGTGAGGCATGTTTTCATTTTGCCAAATCATCTCACATAGGATTGATGCCCCATCACCTCCAGTCACGTGCAAACTCTTTTTGCTGTTCAGAAAGTGGGCATGAGGTTCTGAAGCAGCTGGTCAATCAGTATTCCTGCTTTCATGTCATCCATATAGTCCATAGTGTCTTTTCTTGCTGAAAACCTGAATAGACACACTCGGGCTAAGGGTCAAACTAAGAGCTCATTCACATATGAAGAGTCATGGCTAGTTTTAATTTTCCCCTTACCCCCCCACCCACACACACACACTTTTTGCCATTTGAAGGGCTTGTTGGATATGGCTCTTAGGGCTGTCAAAGTTGTTCAGCTTTTGATGGTATTAATAAAAATGTACTTTGTGTAATTTTATGCACTACACACAAATAAGATACTGGGTTGCTGTGAGTTTTCCAGGCTGTATTTACATGTTCCAGAAGCATTCTCTCCTGTCGTTTCACCTGCATCTATGGCAGGTATCCTCAGAGGTTGTGAGGTCTGTTGGAAACCTCACATATATCTGTGGAATGTCCAGGGTGGGAGAAAGATTTCTTGTCTGTTTGAAGCAACTGTGAATGTTGCAATTGGCCACTTTGATTAGCATTTGATGGCCTTGTGGCTTCAAAGCCTGGCTGCTTCCTGCCTGGAGTAATCCATTGTTGGAAGGTGGTAGCTGGCCCTGATTGTTTCTATATCTGGAGTTTCCCTGCTTTTTTAGTGTTGCTCTTTATTTAATGCCCTGATTTTAGAGTTTTTAAATACTGGTAGCCAGATTTTATTCATTCTCAAGATTTCCTCCTTTCTGTTGAAATTGTCCACATACTTGTGGATTTCAATGGTTTCTCTGTGTACTGTAGCCAGGCTTTGAAACTGCAAGGCCATTCACATGCTGATCAAGGTGGCCAATTGCAACATACACACTTACCTCAAGCAGACAAGAGTTCTTTCTCCCATCCTGGACTTCCCACAGATATATAAACCTCACCTGCCTAGTTTCCAACAGACCTCATAACCTCTGAGGATGCCTGCCATAGATGTGGGTGAAACATCAGGATAGAATGCTTCTAGAACAGGCGTGGGAAATTGCCGGCCCTCCAGGTGTTTTGGACTTCAAATCCCAGAAATCCTAACAGCTGGTAAACTGGCTAGGATTTCTGGGAGTTGAAATCCAAAACCCCTGGAGGGCCGGCAGTTGCCCAGGTCTGTTCTAGAACATGGCCATACAGCCCAGAAAACTCACAGCAACCCAGTGATTCCAGCCATGAAAGCCTTCAACAACAGAATGAGAAGATATGTACATTTGCCACATTTTCGTGTAGATCACTAGTCCATGCTTCCTTGAACTCTCAGGATTTGGAGATATCGATTCAATCAATAGATTAAGATTTTCAACACAAAATCTATATAGTGTTTGCCTGAATGGTTCTTATTGATATTTCACATTTGCTTAGACTTGAGGATGTTGTACTTGCCTTTTTATGTATGCTCTAGTGATAAAATGGAACACCTAATATATTTAGATGCACATTGATTTATTTGCAGCTAATTGATCTTGAATTTACTTCTCAGGCTTATGTTTCGCTTTTGTGTAAAAGTCTAGTAGCCTACACACTCCTTTTGTTCTCAGATTTCAAATAAGTTAGATTTATCTTGATAAAATATGAACTGACATACAATTGAGATCAATAGTGATTGTGTCAATATAAGTTTGTCTCTCCATTTATTTAATATCTTTGAAATGTTATTTAGAAAATGTTTTTGTATTAGATCTAAGTGTCTGTGTTTATATTTCCAGAATGCCTGGCTTCTTGTCCACTGCATTTTTAAGTTTTCACTTTCTGGTTTTTATCCGGCATCTATGTTATTGTAGTGAATTATTCTTATAATTTGCCTAATCAGAAAAGCTTCATAGTAGAAAATCAGTTTTGGGACTCTGAGCCCTCCATCTTTGCTGCTTCTGTATATTAGATTCTTTGATACCCTAGACCTATTATCTTTATTTATTTATTTATTTGTCATATGTGGTTGGGTTTTAAATGCTTTTTATTAAGTTCAGTTATATTTCTATGTTGGCATCAAATATTTGTCTTTTATATTGTTAGCCGCTCCAAGTCCTGTATTGGGAGATGTGGCGGATATAAATAAAGTTTTATTGTTTTATTATTATTATTATTTAATTTGAAATATGTTTGCCACTTGGATAGCTCATTGAGTTTATTTTCACAAAAAGTACTTTAAATAAAAAATAAAATTAGAAAGGATAGACATTTTTGTATTTGCAATCCTTCCTATTTATTATTTTTAAAATTATTTACTTCATTTCTACCCTGCCTTTCTCAACCCGGGAGGGGACTCAAGGCGGCTTACAAATCCGGCAAATTCAGTGCAGCACAGGTAAACAGTAAAGCACATCTCATAAAAATATGAACAATCTAAGCAAATAAGCAATTACAACACATAACGATTTTATCAAACAGATTAAAACCACATACAAAATGCCGAGTCATGACCTCATGTCCATGAAAACTCCCCCACTCCCCAATTTGGCAATTTTATAATTTTAGTTTCCTGAATAAAGACTTAAAATATTTCACTATGAAATATGCTGCAGGCGTGCAGGCAACAGCTATAGGAGGGCAAATGCTTATGTAATATAACAGTGCAAAACAATACATTGTTGTTCTGGAGTAAATTTGTGATTTTTACTTATCTCATACAATCCAGTCATGCCAGAGTATAGGTAACATCTGAACTGAGGATACCCAGGGCCCTTCCACATAGCTATATAACCCAGAATATCAAGGCAGATAATCCACAATATCTGCTTTGAACTGTGTTATCAAAGTCCACACTGCCATATTATTTATTTATTTATTTATTCGATCTTGTATACCACTCCTTCCGGCAGGCTCGGGGCGGTTCACATACAGCCAAACCAAACACACAGTGTACAACAATAACAATAAAACAACGAGCAGTGGATAAAATTACATAAAATGCCATACGCAATAAGCAATGGACAAGTTACAGTATCCGGAAATTCAGTTAAAGGCAAGCCTAAATAAGGTGGTTTTGCATGCCCTCCGGAATGGAATGAGCTTAGCGATGGCGCAGACATCATCCGGCAATGTATTCCATAATGTCAGGGCAGCAACTGAGAAAGCTCATTGCCTAGTGGTAGACAGATGGCAGGAGCGGATTGATGATACGGTTAATAGATTTCGCTCTTCCGAGCGCAGTGATCTCGGGGGAACATACGGGGTAAGTCGGTCCCTCAGGTACACTGGCCCTAGACCATGCAAGGCCTTAAAGGTCAAAACCAGCACCTTGAAGACGATTCGGTACTCGATTGGTAGCCAGTGCAATTGCTGTAAGATGGGAGTAACGTGCTCTCTTGCCGATGCTCCCACCAGCAAGCGAGCCGCAGCATTTTGAACCAGCTTGAGTTTCCGGATTGTCGACAAGGGAAGGCCTATGTAGAGGGCATTACAGTAGTCTAGTCTCGAGATGGCCGTCGCTTGGATTACCGTGGCCAGGTCGTCCCTGGACAGGTAGGGGGCCAGTCGCCTAGCCTGTCGTAGATGGAAAAACGATGTTTTGCTGACCATGGAGACCTGGGCCTCTATGGCCAACAATGGGTCCAATTGAACCCCCAGGCTTTTTACCAAAGATGACGGGCTTAGCTGCTCACCATCCAGGTTAGGCAACCAGCACTCATCCAGCCCAGGCCGACCAGGCCACAGGATCTCAGTCTTCGATGGATTCACCTTCAGCCGGCTGGAACGCAGCCATCCAGTCACGGCTTCTAGGCATTGCTGGAAACAATCAGGTACTGTGTCCGGCCTGCCGTCCATTCTCAGCACAAGCTGGGTGTCATCAGCGTACTGATAACACTCCAGACCAAAGTCGCGCACCAGCTGGGCCAGCAGACGCATGTAGATGTTGAACAATAAAGGGGAGAGGATGGCTCCCTGGGGGACCCCACAATTTAATGGGAGTCTCCCAGAGACCTCCTCCCCCCTCTCTACTCGTTGCCCCCGGTCTTGGAGGAAGGAGGCCACCCATTTAAAGGCAGTCCCCCTAACTCCCGTCACGGCTAAACGGTGGGCCAATAATGCATGGTCTACTGTGTCAAACGCTGCTGTGAGAACTAACAGCACAAGCAGGGCTGACCCGCCATGGTCCAGCTGGCGGCGAAGTTGGTCTGTAATGGCGAAAAGCACGGTCTCCGTCCCATGCCCAATATGGAAGCCAGACTGGAAGGGATCAAGTCCAGCTGTGTCGTCTAAGAACCGCTGCAGCTGATCCGCTGCTGCCCTCTCAATTACCTTACCTAAAAACGGCAAGTTGGAAACCGGATGGTAATTGGAGGGATCTGAAGGGTCTAAGTTCGGCTTCTTCAGCAGAGGTCTTACCATTGCCTCTTTCAAACCCCATGGGAACACTCCTTGCTCAATTCAGTTCAATGTAGATTTTATAGAGCTGGGTGGAAAGGATCATTCCTTTAATCACTATGATAGTAGTATACAACAAGGTGTATCTTCATTGCATGATTACAGCATGTTGCTACTACTTTCATTGGCATGGCTCCATTCTCTGGAATACATGGATTTGTGGTACTTGTAATTCATGGGAAAATATCTTATTTTGCTGTATTGTCGAAAGCTTCCATGGCTGGAATCACTGGGTTGTTGTAGACTATACGGCCATGTTCTAGAAGCATTTTCTCCTGACGGTTTGCCTGCATCAATGGCAGGCATCCTCAAACCTATGGCAGGCATCCTCAAACCTATGGCAGCCATCCTCAAACCTATCTGATTTTGCTGTTTAGGAAAAAATATTTGACCTCCCCCGGTAACGAAAAATTGCATGGAACCACGATAGTTATAATAGTATCAAACAAACTAATACTGCCCAACAATGGATTCCCCTGGCAGGAAACAACCAGGCTTTATTTATTTGTTTATTTATTTCATGCATTTTTATCCCACCCTTCTGCCTAATCAAGGTGGCCAATTCACACTTGCCTCCAGCAGACAAGGGTTCTTGGACATTCCAAAGATATATAAATCTTACTTGCCTAGTTTCCAACAGACCTCACAACCTCTGGGGATGCCTGCTATAGATGTGGGTGAAATGTCGGGAGAGAATGCTTCTGGAACATGGCAATATAGCCCAGAAAACTCACAGCAACTCAGTTATTCCGACAATGAAAGCCTTAGACAACACATTAAACATGCTATAACTGCACAGGACAAATACACTTTTATTTTGTATTATTTTGTCTAAATTAAACAAATATACTGAACTGCATGCATCTAAAATGAGAGAGACAGGCAACAGACTGCAGCTAAACAAAACTCCCATAGCAAGTTCTTTTACAAAGCTGTTTGGCCAGGAAATCAGATGCACACCTTGATCAAAGTTCATTTGGAGTTGCTTCCCTTTGCTCCATCTTTCCCAGGCTCAGATTATTCTAGATGATCTCACAGGGAAGAGACAGTCTCATACCTGAACAAACTTGGCCGGAGAAAGTCAGGCATCCAAATCCTTACTAATTGAGATCTCATGTCATGCACTATATTAAAGGATTATCTCACTCTTTTTAGAGGGCTGGCAGACAGCTTCCTCCCATCGTAGTTGAGTCATGGGGCTCTCATACTCACAGGATAAGCCTCCTTAGCTCTGTTCTGTTGCTGGGATACTCTTTCCCTCTCACTTCCCTAGTTCAGTTGGGTATCATGGAGGAAAATGAATGATTCTAGGGGTCGTTAAGCCATGCATAAAACTGCCAGGGGAAATCAAATCACACCAGAGCGATTGTAAAAAATAAAAGAAAAAGACAATTAGCATGGAATCCAACTTCCCCTAATGGTATAAAATTTGTTTTCTTTTTTTTTCAAGGACGTGACTACACTATTAGTTTGAAAGCCAGGTATAATTAGCCAATTACTGTAATACATAAGCTCAATTGATGACTTCATGGTAAGAAGGTCAGCTGATGACTTATGACTCTAACAAAGCTAATTATTCATTATCTTACTTTTAAAAACAAGTCACTAGTCTGATCAAAGGATTTTTTTTCAATCTACAAGTAAGTGCAAAGATTATAAATCAGATGTCCTTGTTTCTGCTATTACTACTACTACTACTACTACTATATTCCTTTTCCATGTCCTAACAAATAGACATGAAGAGATGGCAGGATTTTTTCTTTTAACCCCCTCCACCAGGAAATAGACAGTATACAAATAAAGTTTTTTTATTATTATTTATATGGAGAACACAAACAATTAGGAAATCAGCTACAAGCTGGTTTATATACACATCAGTCCCATTTGTATTTTCTTTGCTCAATTACTTAGCTCTTGATGTCTGACAACTACAAGTGTGTCCTTACACTGTTAAAAAGCAAGGGAAAAATCCAAGGTTAGACCAACAATAGCAGAACCATTAAAACAAATGGCCCTTGTTAGTCACCACTTAATTATCTGATTTAATTAGGTCTACTGTAGCTAGTAGCTCATCTGTTGAAATGAACAGTGTTGCTGCTGCTATGTGCCTTCAAGCCAAGAGTTATGGCAACTCTTTCCTAGGTTTCATTTGCAAAATTTATTTAGATGAAGGTTGTTATTGCTTTTTTCTAAGAATGAGAGAGTAGGCCACCCCAAGGTCATTCTATGGGTTTCCATGGCTGAGAGGGCATTCAACCAAATGGAGCCCATTTGCACTACACAATTATAGCACTATTATTCCCTTTAACTGGCAAGGCTCCATCCTACAAAATCCTGTGGTTTCTGGATGCAAATTCTTAATAGCATTCCTCAAACTGTAATTCCCATGGTCACCTAGGATAAAGCCATAGCAGTTAAAGTGGAATAGCAATGCTATAAAGTTCTAGTGTACATAAGCTCCAGGGTCTCCTGATTCCCTTTCCTGTTCTCAAATTACTACAACATGGTGGCTCTACATGTACTCCTCAGGTACGATACTCGTGGAACAGTGTTTTCACTTCCACCTCATTTTCCTCACTGTCTCCTTGTACCTGGGGATTAGAAACAGAACTCCAGCCAGGATAGCTACTCCTGCATGACCGTAGAACTTATCCAAGCACAGTATGTACACATGCCCAAAAACATGCTCTTGGGAGATGAGAGAGTTTTGGAATAATGAGAGATGTATTGTCGAAGGCTTTCATGGCCGGAATCACTGGGTTGTCGTAGGTTTTTTCAGGCTACGTGGCCATGTTCTAGAGGCATTCTCTCCTGATGTTTCACCTGCATCTATGACAAGCATCCTCAGAGGTTATGAGGTCTGACCTCAAAACCTCTGAGGATGCTTGCCATAGATGCAGGCAAAACGTCAGGAGAGAATGCCTCTAGAACATGGCCATATAGCCCGAAAAAACCAACAACAACCCAATAATGAGAGAGTTTGGGAATGATTCAAGACAGGCTAGAAGGTGGAAATGGAAATTTGCAAAAATGACTCCACATTCTTTACAGGTGTTTGAGACAATGGCATGAGATAAGATCATCACTTCTTCTTGTGGCCATGCAGGAGGAGGAAGATGACAGAGCACACATGCTAAATGCTTGCTATGACTTGTTGGTGGTATAACATACGAGCTGATCATGACATTGGCCAATCAAATGATTTCCAGATACTAAGTCTGTAGGGGTTTTTTTCCAATGTAACACCAATTCTGTGCAATGTCCAGTGTCTATGTAACAGTTTGATAACTGTTGAACAAAACAGATCTACTGATCTGTATTGCTTAATGACATTCCAAGCATATGCCTATGGACTTTTTCAAAACAATAACTGTCTTGCATTATCAAGCATTCCTTATCCTTTCCCTTTCATAGCACTACACATCAACTTTTCTTAGCTTGTTAGTGTCCACAAGGCACAAAACAACTCTGGATAACTTCTTGATTAACAGTAATTTTGTTTTTGGAAAGACAAAACATCCAGATTTATTTCAAACCATTAGTGTAACTCAGGGCTGTCCAACTGGCGGCCCCGGGGCCGGATCCGGCCCCGTAGCCTGTTGGACACGGCCCCACCTATGCCCTCAGCCGCAATTTTTTTAATTTTAAAAATCGATTTTTAAATAAAAAAAAATGGCGGCCGGGGGGGGGAGGCGGGGCAGGGAGGAGGAAGAGAGCTAGCTCCTCCTTTTCGGCACCCTCCCTACCTAGGGTGGGAGCCGAAAAAGGGCAGAAGGCGGCGCCAAGAGCAGCGCGTCACAGGCCTGGCGTGACACGCTGCCCCTTGGCACCGCCTACTCCTCCTTTCGGCGGCTCCCCGGCCTAGGAAGGAGAGGGCGCGAAAAGGAGGAGTAGGCGGTGCCAAGGGGCAGTGCCTCACGCCAGGCCTGTGACGCTGCCGTTGGCGCCGCCTTCTGCCCTTTCGGCGCCCCCTCCCTTCCTAGGGCAGGGGAGCCGCGAAAAAGGTCAGAAGGCGGCGCCAAGAGCAGCGTCACAGGCCTGGCGTGACGCGCTGCTCTTGGCACCGCCTACTCCTTTCGGCGGCTCCCCGGACTAGGAAGGGGGGGGGCGCGAAAAGGGAGTAGGTGGTGCCAAGGGGCAGCGCGTCACGCCAGGCCTGTGACGCGCTGCCGTTGGCGCCGCCTTCTGCCCGGGCGGCTCCCCTTCCTAGGAAGGAGGGGGCGCCCGAAAGGAGGAGTAGGCGGTGCCAAGAGCAGCGTGTCACGCCAGGCCTGTGACGCGCTGTTCTTGGCGCCGCCTACTCCTCCTTTTTCGGCGGCTTTAGAAGGGGGCCGGGCCTGGCCTGGGGGCGGGGCCTGGGGGCAGGGCCTGGGGGCGGGGCCGAGCGGCCCCGCAGGTCATCAGTGACCTCTTATCCGGCCCTGGACCCGCCAGAAGTTGGACAGCACTGGTGTAACTTATTTCTACAAGATTTGCAAACACTTTTAGACAGTAAAAAGATGTTCAGACAAATGTTATCCAGTTAAAGGAGGCATTTTGTTCATACCCCATGCATTGGTATGGCAGAGGATGGGAAATTTCGCTTTTTATGTGTCTTCATTTCATAAAGCATTACAACATATTAAATGAAATCGACACTGCAGCAGAGCTTGATGGATACATGATGACATGATTTATGAGGTCCTAGTAATCCTTATGTCTCAGATACAAATGGAATAATGGAGCTATCTACATTTTGATCATATATATGATTCTTTTAAGATGGAAATTACTTTTGAATGTTGAATGTAATTACCTTGTGAACATGCTATAACAAACAAGGAACTGAAGTGAAAAGATTAAAGCGAAGCAACTAAAATGATCAAGGGTCTGGAGAACAAGCCCTATGAGGAGCAGCTTAAAGAGCTGGGCATATTTAGCCTTAAGAAGAGAAGGCTGAAAGGAGACATCATAGCCATGTATAAATATGTATGGGGAAGTCATAAGAAGGAGGGGGCAAGCTTGTTTTCTGCTGCCCTGGAGACTAGGATGTGGAGCAATGGCTTCAAACTACAAGAAAGGAGAATTCCACCTGAACATTAGGAAGAACTTCTTGACTGTGAGAACTGTTCGGCAGTGGAACTCTCTGCCCCAGAGTATGGTGAGGCTCCTTCTTTAGAGGCTTTTAAACAGAGGCTGGATGGCCATCTGTCAGTTTGCTTTGAATGTGATTTGCTTGCTTCTTGGCAAGGGGTTGGACTGGATGGCCCACGAGGTCTCTTCCAATTAAATGATTCTATGATTGTATACAAAGTCGTGGCAAGAACTCATGACTTGAACCTAGATTGCTCCATTACCTGTAGATTTTAATAGATAGAACAGTATCCTAACTTTGGGGTCTCTGTGGAAAAAATTGGCTCCCTTTCCCACAAATAGCCTTATATCAGTACGTTGAAAGATAGCCTGTATGCTTCAACATTGTCATTGTCCATTTGTAATGTTCCTGTTTGTTTCTCTAACTATCCAACAAGGAACAAGTGCATCTTGAAACAATTCATGACTATAACTGAAGCTCAAAAAAGACCAATGCCTTGTTAAAATGCCTCCTGTTCTCCAAAAGGTATCTAGCCTATGCATTATTTTACATATGCATGCCTCTATTATTCACCCTGTCTGGTCTGATGAGTAATCTCATCATATAATTTTCACAATTTATGAAGCAGTATATATGCATTCTTGTAATTGTAATCCATTGCAAAGTAAGTATTGTGTGAAATGCTGCCATTAGTGTCCATTTTGATCCTGAAACTGTGAGCTTGACAGAGGATCAGCAGCCAATTTTAACAGAAGAAATTGTGTAATTCAATTCAACTGGAAAATACTATTTTTTCTTTATTATTGCTTAACATCAGAACAACAGTACATTTTTTTAAAATTGGAAAATGCTGCTATTTTTGCATTAGCAAAATTCTCGTCTCTCATTCTATTTCTCAGGTACTCCGGATAGCATACAACAAAATTAATTTATCATATCAGAAATGAACCAAGGGTACAGTTGTAATGTTTGGGGTTTTTTAAAAAAAAAAACCACAAACTTGCCATTATATTAAATGTCCTTTGACCAGTAGCTGGTCACTTGGAGTGTCTCTGGTGTTGTTACAAGGAGGTGCTCCATTGTGCATGTGGCAGGGCTCAGGTTGCACTATAATAAGTGGTCTGTGGTTTGTATTTAGACAACTGAATGCAAATTAAAACTGGAGGAAGACGTTTAAATGGCACCACAATGATGGCAGAGTTTGAAGAAACCACAAGTACCATCCAGTTTCACCCTATTGTTCCATGTAGAAATACATCCTGACATCTGGCCACTGTTTTAAAACCTCTAGAGCAGGGGTAGGGAACCTAGGGCTAGGGAGCCAGATGTGGCTCTTTTCATGATTGCATCTGGCTCTCCAGAGCAGCCCGGGCCTTGGTTTCCCAGCATGCAGCAGGGAGGAGTGACGCAAATGCACTGCAACTGCTGCTTCCGCACCGCCATCACCGCCTCTTCCTCATCCTCTGCTGCTCTTGGGGCCCTGCGCCCTCTTCCCCGGGGATGGCGGAGCCCGGCGGCAGCACCTCATCCTAGTCTTCCTCTTCATCCTCCTCCATGGGCCTTGGGGGAGGCGGTGGAGGCGGGCCTAGCCCTCCCTCCTCTATTTTTTCCCCAAGCCTTCCTTTCTTTCTCCTTCCTTTCTTTTCACTTCCCTCTCTCTCTTCTTTCTTTTCTTTTCTCTTCATTATTTTACTTTTTCCTCACTCCCTTTCCTTTCTTTTCCCCACCCCTTCCTTTCCTCCCTTCCCATTTCCTTCTTCCTTTTCCCCTCCTTGTCTCTCTCCTGCTTTTCTTATCTTCCTTTTACATAGTTCGTTCTTCTTTTCTTTCTTCCTCTCCCCCGCCCTCCCTTATTTCCTCTGTCTTTCTTTCTTTCCCCCTTCCTTCCGTCTTCTCTTTCTTCCCAGAGTCCTGAGCATGCCTTTTGCAGAGCCAGGTCTGAAATGTCCCGTCATTCTGCCGGGGGAATCCTTTTCTCATAGTATGTACGTATATACTCACATTTAGTTGAATTCAGTCTTAAAATATATTATATATTATATGGCTCTCACTGAAATAAATTTCCAAATATTTTGCTTTCATGGCTCTTTGAGTAAAAAAAGTTCCCGACCCCTGCTCTAGAGAATGAGACTCCACTACAATCCAAGGCAGCATATTCCACTGCTGAACAGATCTTACTATCATATGTTCTCATAGTTTGAATCTATTGCTCTGTATCCTAGTCTCTTATGCTACAAAAACACACATGTTCCATCTTCAATATAACACCCTTTCAAATATTTAAACACAGCTATTTCATCCCCTCTGAACCTTCTCTTCTCCTGCTCTCTAAGCCACTCCTCACAGGGCATGGTTTCCAGACCTTTTACCATTTTGGTTGCTTTGCTCTGGACGTGTTTTAGCTTGCGAAATTTAGTTCACTTCAGAAATATATAGAAGCCTTGAATTATATTAGAAACAACTGCAATATTCCAAATGCACCCCAAAGAGGTTTGGATGGATTGTTGCCATTGCCATCAACATCCCCGTCTTTGCTAATGTTCCTCCAGTTTGCTGAGAAACAGAAGCCCCTTCTACACAGCTAAATAAAATCTCACATTTTCTGATTTGAACTTGAATATATTGCATTGTGGATGCAGATAGCCCAGTTCAAAGCAGATATTGTGGGATTTTCTGCCATGATAATATGGATTATTTGGCTGTGCAGAAGGGCCCTGAATATGGTTTACAGCACTAAGCATCACATGGTGGGTTCCCTTCCAAGTACTAACCTGCCCTGTCCTTGTATAGCTTCTGAGATCAGGCAGTAACTACTGTATGGTCTTCAGGGTTATGAACAATGGTTTCTCAGCATTCTCAACCTGAGTACATACTTTATTATATATGCTCAGGGTGGCTTAAGATATTTTGCTGTCTAAGTCAAAGAACAAGATGGCAATGCCAACAACTACATAAACTACCTAGATTGGCAATTAAATATTACACTAAGGCCCCTTCCACACAGCTAAACAAAATCCCACATTATCTGCCTCAAACTGGGATATGTGGCAGTGTGGACTCAGATATTCCAGTTCAAAGCAGATATTGTGGGTTATTCTGCCTTGTCTGGGTTATATGACTGTGTAGAAGGGCCCTAAAACTGTGGAACAGCATCCTTCACAGCACCTGAGAGCATCCATCTAGATTAAGCCTGCCAAAAGTGTTGCATGTTGCTTTGACTTCCAGTAACTTCCCATAGCATCACATAACACTAATTAAAGGCACCTGAGACGTTCACCTATACTGATGACAACTCCCATCAGCCCTATTCAACAAAGCTATTGGTGAATACAGATGGTCACTGAAGCAACATCTAGAACTTCACATGCTGTCCATTCCTGACTTACATATTCTTCAAGGTTGAAAATTATATCCCATTATAACAACTGCATATGAAGTTGCTGAAGACACAGAGAAGGGGCCAATTCAAGCCTGTTAATCTACACTGCCAGATAATCCAGGTTATCAAAGCAGAAAATCCACATTATCTGATCTGGACTGGATCATATTAGTCTACACTGCCATATAATCCATACTGACTGAAGAATTTTGAGAACTGTGGTCCAAAAAAAGTAAATTCCCCAGGGTCCTGGTAAAGGGTTCAGGAGATATCAATCAATTATTTATATGTCATTTTTTTCTCAGAAATGGGCCTCAAAAGGGCATATTTTTCACGGAACATCAGAGTTTGCCAGCATAGTGGCAGGTGTCCCCAGTATGCAAGTTTATTTTTAGCTACACCCCTAACAATTGAATGCTATGATGCCCTCTTATCCAGGATGCAGAGAATCTGTAGGAAAAATAAGATCAGCCTTCAAAGCAGCCAGACATTTCTGGCAGGCTGTCTAGACGATCTAACGGGAAGCTAATTTACAGCGGGGAGATGCCCATATCAGGAGCCATTGAGTCTAGTGAGCCTCACCGCTCTTGTTCTTGGGCATCAGCCTGACAAATTATGATGCAGAGGGCAATGAACCCCACTGCTAGAACGACAGTGCTTTTCATCCAATGTCATCCTCCCCACCTAACACCCATCCCCAGTCTTGTTAACTCAGCAATTCTCAAAAGCAGTTTCTAACATGATTTTATGTGGCTGCAAAATTCTCCAATTACTTCTTAACAAAACAATATAGAATGATACTATGGCATCTGGGGAAGATGCACGATGGAACAGAATTGTTCCTGCTACCTGAATAATTCAATGTATATCTCAAGCTCATGATTACAATCAAGTAGAGAAAAAGACAGAAAACAAAGACAAGACAGCTAATCTTTTTAAAATACCATACTAGTCTTTTAAAGACGAAAGTGATGAGTATATGGCACTCCAGATGTAGGTGGAATGCAGCTTTCATATTCAGATAGATACCTAGATAGATTGATAGATATATTTTCTTGGCTATGATACAAAAAGCTGTACTGTTAAATTTCTTCCTCTAATAAGACAGAACAGAAGGCGCCATCAATAAATAGAGAAGCAATATACAGTAGAGTCTTGCTTATCCAACATGAACGGGCCGGCAGAATGTTGGATAAGCAAAAATGTTGGATAACAAGGAGGTATTAAGGAAAAGCCTATTAAACATCAAATTACATTATGATTTTACAAATTAAGCATCAAAACATGTTTTACAATAAATTGACAGAAAAAGCAGTTCAATACATGGTAACGTTATGTAGTAATTACTGTATTTACGAATTTAACACCAAAACAGACAAAGGTTCTTTCTTTCTCCCACCCTGGACATTATTCCACAGGTAAATATACACTCCACTTCCCTCACCTGTGGATCCGGACAGGAGGCAGACTGCGTTGGATAAAAAGAACGTTGGATAAGTGAGACTCTGCTGTATACAAGTGCATGAATGCAATCCTAATCTTCTTACTAGGGAGTTATTCTTGCTGAATATGTGAATATGTGTAGGAGAAGGCTTTGAATCCATTTTTCATATTAAATATGCATTTCAAAACTAGAAAATTCATTACAAAACACCTATGATCCTAACAAGAAGCATAGTTGTATTACTATCTCTACAAACTTCCGAGCTATAAAACAAATTAAAAATGGCGGAGGGGGGGGGGAGGGGGATGCTTTAAATATTCATATATTCTAAACAGCGTTACCACTCATTTTTAATAACCAACAGTGCAACAGCAATTAATGACTCACTAATTTTGTCAACATAAAATTGTCTCTCTTATCAGATTATTCTTCCATTATTAACAAAACAAAACCAGGGAATCAAATATGGAAATCCATACTTAATCACTCCTGCTTGCACAAATCTGGCACTATGAATACTATTCCTTACTTTGTATCAACATAATTATTACAGCAATAATCTGAATCACCCTTCCTTCCTTCTTTCCCTTTCTTCTTTCCTTCTTACCTTCTTTCTCTTCCTTCTATCTGTTGGAATTCAACCCCACACTGCCCAAATCTCAAGGAGGAGCAGTTAGTTTAGTATAGACTAAGAGTTTCCCCTTCCCCTATGTCTCCCGTATGACAGGTTGGGAATGTATCAATTTCTTCTCTCCTCCCTGTTTCTGTTCTCATTCTGATTGGTTGAGGAGAATGGATACCTTTCTACTGCAAGCCTTTTTAAATCTGACTCCTTTTATCTTACATCGAAGTGTGTGCTGCGTACTTTGAGATCTCTCTCTGATTGTGTGTCAGAGAGATGTGGTGACTGGTGCTTTCCCCCTCTCATTGAAACCTTAGAAGAGATGGGTATTAGAGTAGCTCAGACCCAATTCTTAAGAAATGCAGTTATTGCTTATTATTATAAAGAAACCTTTTGTGATTTTTTTAAAAAATGGACTCTGCATGTTTTCCTCCCAAGCTCTGAATTCTTTACAGCCACATTGCACGGCACTTCATGCTTTGCTAGCTGTGAGCTGATGTTCAACTTTTTGTATCCTGTTTGTTTTTTGATGCTCTGCTATATTTAGGGTAGTTTTCCCGAACACTATCTTTTTCTTTGACCCAGGCTTTTCAATATCAATCCTAATATTAAATGGTTCCACTTGACTTTCTACAGTATGAACCCCGTATCTGAGAGATACCTACTGGAATGTGGGTGAATATTTGAAGCCACAGTTAATAGAAAGCCCTATTGAAATAAAGCACTACTAGTTCAAGAACACCATAGAAATGTGTTGGGAGGACTCGGAAAATTCCTAGATAGGGACATATTTTGTCAGACATGGATAAATAAAACTATGGGTACAGTCCCATGTATATGTAGACTATAATGTCTTTGTTTCCTGTTACGAATGGCCAATATGTTCTTCAGAATCCATGCACATTTTCCTTCTAGGCACAAATCAAAACACCTTGAATGTTTAAAGACAACCACAGTATTATTGATGTGTGGTTCTTTGGTGCTGTTTGTCATTTTCATTTGCTGGGCGAGAAATGATGAAAGTTTGATGGTTACCAAAATAGCACCACACATTATGTTTCATTCTGGTGGCTTGACCTCTTGTTACTTGTAAGGTACACTATGGCTGGCATCCAGTTATTTATTTATGTAATAGAAGCCAATTAAATTGAAAAAAAGATTTTTAAAAATCTCTAAAAGACATTAATATATGGCCTCTTTTAAAACTCCCAAAAGCAATTTTTAAAAAATCTTAATACCCGGGCAGGCGTTGCCTGGAAACCGCAGCGCCCGCCCCATTGCTCTCCTCAACCCCACCCATGGCGCACAGTCCTGTATGCCGTGGGCGGAGTTGAGGAAAACAAGGAGGTGGGCGCTGCAATTTCCAGGCAACGCCTGCCCAGGTATTCCAACAAGCAGGAACACACACTCACAGCGTCCACTCTCATTACCTGGAGCTGCTGTGAGTCTCATTACCTGGAGCTGCCGTGAGTCTTCTTTTGTATATGGAGTATCCTCCCATTACTATGTATCGGCACCAGTATTGCAGTTGATGACTCCAACTGGCAAGATCACACTCAAGTAAAGTGACACCACACAGGTCAAACTCATAAATGTTTCAGTCCATCCACTACTTGGGTCAAAATATTGAGTCATATAGTGATCTGTTTTCATATATCTTTCTGTTTAATTTCTATTAAAAATGTTAAAAAATTAATTTATAGGGGGGCGGCTAGCAAAAATTTTTCTGGAAAGGGGGTGGTAGGCCAAAAAAGTTTGAGAACTACTGATCTGGAGTGTTAGCATTCTGTGCTGCTGCTGAGTAAGATGCTGTAGGATGAGATGACACACCAGTGAATGACACTATGAAGAGAGGTAGGGCCCTCTGTAGAGAGATGTCATAACTCTTTATCACAGCAGCACTTGCGAGGGGACTGGTCACATCATCCTGCAGCACCTCGCTCAACAGCAGCATAGTCCTCCATCTCTTCAGATTGCAGACTAGCTATTAAGATGAGTTACAAGTAAGGCCCCTTCTACACTGCCATATAAAATCCTGATGGTGATGATGATAATAACAACAACAACTTTATTTTTATACCCCGCCTCCATCTCCCCAAAGGGACTCGAGGTGGCTTACAAAGGAACAAGCCCAAAGAGCACAGAATTAAAACATAACAATAAAATAAAATAAAAACAACGTAAGAACATATCACAATAAAACATAACATAAAAACAGTATCATGCTGTGCAATGAAAATGCCGAGTTCAGAGGGCTCAGAGTTTGTGCAAAAATTCCTAGATAGAGCTAAGGGAAAGTGCAAGGCAGGGCTGGGAGGATAATGTCCTTGGATCTTAAAATGTCAGAATTATAGAGCAGAGGGCCAGGCTAAAGTGCCAAGACTTAGGTAACATTGGGCCAATTCTTTGGAACTGCCTAATCAAAGGCAGTTTATCTGCTTTGAACTGGATTATATAGCAGTGTAGACTCATATAATCTAGTTCAAAGCAGATTATGTGGATTAGCTGCTTTGGCAGTGCAAAAGGGGCCTAAATTAAAATGATAAAACCTACTGGCTATGCAGTTGACCTAGGATCTCAGATTATATTAAAAATACGATCGTGTTGTATCATGTTACTATTTAATTCATTCTATTTAAAGCAAAAAAGTACTCTTCAGAAATATCCAAATGGGGTAAATTCCTAACACTACTTACTTGATAGGGGTACAGAGTAATGCCATTAGTTCTTGACAAGGACCAGGTGCCGTCTAGGTACTGGTGAGCCTGGATAGCCACTGAATTCAGGATGTTACCATTGCTGGGGCTGGTGGCCATCTGCACACTGACCTTTGCCTGGTGTCCCAAGGAGCCATTTTTCTTCTCTACTCCATTAACGATCCCTATGTTGTTCGATTTCCCACTGAGTTTGTTAGGCAGGAAGCCAGCATAATTGGAAGTAGCATAAGGGGCAGACATATATGCCCAGTCCCTAGGCTGCAGGCTGCCCATATGTCGAGAGCCCACTAAGGTGGGAATATTGGGAAGTGGAGGAGGGGAGCCAGGAGAAGCATCACAGTGTTCAGTGTTGGTAGTCTGTTCAAGCGTCAATACCATCTGAATGGCCTCCTGCTTTAGTTGGTTCAAGTGAGTGGCACAAACATCACACCGGTTGTCTCTTTCATTCCATGCCTTTCGGGTCGTGTTGGGCACCTGCAGTTTATCATGGATTGCTGAAGAAAATGCTGGGTCCTAAAAACAAAACAGAAGAAAGCGGGAAATTGTTAGATCAGGATAGTTATTTAAATAAATGAAAACATATATTCTATAAGATTTTTAATTGTAGAAATAAAATAATATTAAGAAGCAAAGATTTCTAGGCTTTTGCTAGATCTCGATTAAGATGACACTCTTGAAAACTTTTAAGAGATACGTTCATGAGTAGACTGATGTAGATATATATACTACCTGCAGTTCTAAATTGCATTATAATGGCTCATAACCTCATCCCAAAAATTAATGACTTCATCCAGTGATAGTTAGTGTTCTTGAAGACAGCTTTTAATCATGCATTTAGTAATAGAAATACAACCACAATGTTATCCATATGGTGTATTTTAAAAACAATCCTCTTCCCACCATTAAGAGCAGTGGTTCCCAACTTGTGGGTCCCCGGGTGTTTTAGCCTACAACTCCCAGATATCCCAGTCAGTTTACCAGCTGTTAGGATTTCTGGGAATTGAAGGCCAAAACATCTGGGGACCCACAATTTGAGAATGACTGATTAATAGAGTAATGCCAGGGAATGAAGACTGCCCCTTATCCTACTAGAACAGAATGGAAAGTTCCGCTCCCAAGCCCCAAATACTGGTTTTTATCTCATTGCGTCTTTTCCCAATAGCTTCAACCAGAGTGAGTAATTCAAATTCAAAGAAATTATCTAGTCAGATCCTAGTTTGAGGGTAGGATTTTGTGTACACAGCTGCATTTGACACCACACATAACCCACTGCATAGCACACTATGGACCGGGCTGTGGCGCAGCTACTTAGTAGCCAGCTACATTAAATCACTACTGACTGAGAGGTCATGAGTTTGAAGCCAGCCTGGGTCGGAGTAAGCTCCCGATCATTAATAGTCTAGCTTGCTGTCGACCTATGCAGCCCAAATGACAGTTCCATCTGTCAACTAGGAACTTTAGGTACTGCTTTATGTGGGGAGGCTAACTTAACTAATTTACAATGCCATAAAACCTTCCAGCAGCATGCAGAAGAATGAGGAAATACTCCACCAAAGGACTCGGTGTCACAAATGGACGGTGAAGCGGCAGCTCCCCTGTGGCCGGAACTAAGCATACCCTCATGAAGCCAGAAAAGCTGGAATATTAAATTGCCTCTGTTTCTGTCTATATATGTTGTATGTCTAAATGGCATTGAATGTTTGCCGTGTATATGTGCATTGTAATCCGCCCTGAGTCCCCTGTGGGGTGAGAAGGGTGGAATATAAATACTGCAAATAAATAAATAAATAAATAAATAATGCTTAATGTACAATTAGACCCATTGGGTTAATGTGTCACAAGAACCCTATTCAGATATTCACCCTTCTAATCAGAACTGTTTGAGAAGGATCTTAAGAGATTAGCTAGTTGGCACTCCTTCACCTATATCAAGGCAATAGGCATCTTCACTTATATAAAGGAGACCCCCATGTGCTAATAACTAGATGTCTACAATCAGACATGGTTTTACCCATATAGGTTTCCCACAACATTTAGAACCCACATGTTCAAGGTTCTAAAACACATAGGAGATACATTCACTGAAGTTACTTGTCCAATGCAAAGCACAAACAGCTCTCTCACACCTCTCCTCCTTATGAGATTCTTATCACGTAAGCAGCTGAACTAAGGGATAAGCAGGCAGAAACACCCTGCGGGGGTGAGAAGAGCGGGATAAAAATGATGTAAATAAATAAAATAAATAAACAATGGTGCTCATCACAACATTTCTTCAATATATCAAGATGTGATTGAGGAAGGTGATCTATGTGGCTCTACCAAATATGGTAAGTGACATCCTCAGAGAAAGAAAAAAATTATTGATTCTACCAATTTATGATTGCATATTAATCTGCTGATGTTAGGTTGTAACCAGTATGGTACTGGAGTAACGTAAAGTATTCTTGTTCATACAAGGCATAACTACTCCTATTCTCTGAAGTCTCCTTTTACATGCATACACACACGCACACACAAAGGATGTCCTTGAAAGTTCATATTATGGTGGAAAATTCAGATATTTCTGGAGAAATCAGGGATAATGAAATATTCACTGTGAGGAGGTCATATTCATTATTTACCATCTTTATTGCAAGCTGAAACAATTTTTATTATCACTTTTTATCTATCATGAAAGGCTCCTAAGCACACTGTGATTAACTGATTAAGAAATCATAATATCTCTTTGTGTGAAGTAGCTGAACATCATCTCTATCAAGAAAAAATCCCAAGAGGGGCTTACATGATATTGGGGGATAAGACATAGGCCGGACAATTCTGTGCATTTAAAAGCATTTGAAACCCACTCTGCTCCACCCTCAAACTACCAATAATTGCTTGAAAGATGCACATTTCAGAGGTATCATCTTCACTTATGGGTGGTCTACAGTAAGACTCCAGCCTACTTATATAGTCAGGACATATGGAAGGATTTGTAATATTTTGAATTCATACATAATTGGGCACCTTGAGAAATTAAGCTTAGCTCCATCCCCACGTAGCAGTCTCAAGCAACAGTGGAGAGCCAAGAATTCCTACAAGATGAGGTTTGTTATTAAGTTCTCTTTAAAATACAAAAACAAAGAAAATTCTTGACAGCTGAGATCTTGATCAGCAACAGAACTAGCAAGACCCAGGCCAAAATGCACAATTGGGCTCTCCCTTCATAAATCTTTCTACAAAGGAATTGTCACTTCTGTCATGAAGTCTAGTAATCCTGATCCTACAGTACATGTTGTGCTTTACCATGTCAAAAACAACATTACAATATTCATCATCATCATCCATCTTTCTGTTTCTTAAAGATTTGGATGTGCTGGGATAATGCAACAGATGGTATTTTACCACAAGCCTCTTCGAATCTCAAACCAACCTAGCTCCAGTTTTATGCATTTAAAACTTTTAGCCTTTTAGGGTGCAAAGAAACATTAGGGACATGTCAAAAAAAAGAAAGACCCTTACCAAGGTAAAGCTAAGGAGACATGAGGTAAATTCTCACCTGTCCATAGCTCCTTGGATCTCTCATATTTCCAACATATCCACTGCTCTGCCCCTTTCTTCCTAGTCTTCGATTTTCATGTCTATATCCTTATAACTAAATTACCCAACTGGAGGTAGTCTAAGTTTGTGTGCCTTTTAATGGAAAGGACAACATTAAGAAGATGAAAATCTGTAATAATTATTTTGCGCTTCAATGACATGATCTAATTATTCAAGCCATGTTTGTCCTAACTTTATTTTATTACATTTATATTTATTTATTTCTAACATTTCTATCCCGCCCTTCTCAACCCCTGAGGGGGGACTCAGGGTGAGAAGAGGAGACCCAACACATTTCAAATCTAGTAATCTTTTCAGTATTTAAATAGTTCCATATAGGGGATTAGATTCAAAGAAGCCCTTATATTTAAGAGAAGACCCATGAAGGTACTTTCACATATCACATTCATATTCCATAATTCACCCCTTTCTCCCAAAAAGACTGTCTCAAGGAATTTTTAATTAGGGGTCCCCAAACTAAGGTCACAGGCCGAATAAGTCCCTCCAAGATCATTTACCCAGTCCGCGCCCTAAACTTTAGACTTAGAGTCAGCCTTAGTCTGAAACGACTTGAAGGCACACAAAAACAATTCTAATTAACTCGACCATCTCATCAGCCAGAAACAGGCCCACACTTTCCATTGAAATACTAGTAAGTTTATGTTGATTAAAATGGATCTTTCATATATTTTTTGCACTCCAAATAAGAGTGTGCATAGGAATTCATTCATGCTTTTTTTTTTCAATCTATACTCCTGGCTCCCACCCAGTCTGATAGACAGTGAACTGGCCTTCAGCTGAAAAAGTTTGGGGAGCCTTGTTTTAAAGCCTCTTCCTTCCGAATAATTCCTCCTCTCCTTTATTAGTTCAAGCTATAAAACTGTTGCCAGTTCTCTCGTTTCAGCTCCTTAACTAAACAGGTCTGGTATTGTTCTTTGAAACTGAATCACTCTCTGGCAATGGGCTTGACCCGAGAGCAGGTACATCATATATTCATCTCAGACACAGTTTAGCAGGAAAGACCCAAAATGCTGTTATAAGTAAATCTTTAAGAAATAAAATCTTCATTGTCCAAGCAATATAATGTTCCCTGTCATTGTTGTGGCTTCAAGGAGGGCTGCACCCTGACGAGTTCAGCTGTGTATCAATATTGAAATAGACTTCATTTCCTTTTCAGATATCATTAGGACTCCGGATAAGTTTCCAGACGGTTACTCAGAACCTACCTCTCTGCAACATCAAACACAACAAATGCAATACATGTGATGAATGCTGACAACTGCCATTTTCAAACTGAAAACCAGATACAACTCATCAATGGCTGTGCAGTGAACAACCTAAAGGCTCTAGATCCAATTTCATCTGGGAAGCTAACCAGGGTCAGCCCCGGGGTTTAATACTTGGATAGGAGACCTCAGTGCCTAAGAAAACCCCATGAAATGTATTGGAGGATGGGAAAAAGTCATCATGGAACTTGAGCCTGACAAAAGTGTGATGAGGTTATTGGAGTAAAACCTAGTGAGAGTGGAATGACCATCCTATACTACATATGGCATATGGAGTTAGATCACTATTATGTACATCAAAGCTTCTAAAACAGGTTGTTAGAATAGCACAACTTCCATGTTTTGGCATCAGTATACTTTCTGTATGTGTTTCAGGGGACATGCTGTTGGGTTTAATGAGCACCACATTATTAGCCCACAGGTGTATACAAAATTGACAGAAGGACTTCAAACTATGTAGAGTCTGGGTTGCACAGCATAAACAACAGGAGGATGTCAAAGCTACACACACTGTTTGAGCTCCTTAGGCTTTAAAAACTTAGCAGGAAGCGTCACAAAAATAGGCGTACTTGTGAGACTTCATGTCGACTTGAAAAGTCCATGGTATTTTGGCATGCGTTTCCGAAGTGCCAGCTGGGGAGAGGAGCTCAGAGCTTTTCAAAACCCAAGACAATTATTCAAGGTTATGAGCGTATGTTTACTTTGTAACAAAAAAAGTTTTGCTTCTTGTGAGCGAAGGCGAATATAAAAAGCAATTGATTTTTCTACTCAAAACTTAGAAGCATCATCATAAATTAAACATACTAACAAGGATCAGATGACACTACTTTTTGGAATAATTGCAAATATAATTATACTCTAAATTACAAAGTTAAAAAGAGTTGGGCAGGTGGTAAGCTATATATTGTCCATTCAGCTAGGATATGTGAAACATGCTGTCTATATTGTTTCAGTTTTTCCCCTTCCCATTTGTTCTGTGTCATCCACCTGCTCTGGCTTATCATTAAACTCTCTTCAATTTACTCCACTCACTAGCCTGAAAAATTAAGACTTGATTCATTTTTATACAAGTATGAGCAAACCACAACCTTATTTCCACTCCAACTTGTAACTACATTCTTACTAATGATATTCTGGAGAATGCAAAAGCAAGTGTCTTTATGACATGAAAGCTCTCTGATAAAACAATTAAATCTGCAAAGTCAAATCTACTTGATTTGTGACGCATCGAGCAAATGCCAAAGAATAACCATGCATAGTGTTCAGTGGACATCCAATGTTGACATAGCAACTGTCACAATGTATGGCTAGTGGTCTGCATTCAGACTAGCATATCATACCTTGTCCCCGCTTGTAATATAAATTGATTTGTGAGTGTACAAGAGTAATACAAGCAAATGCTTAATTTGGTCAGGAACGACCAAACATCATTATATATTTTAAATATTTCATACTGATTGAGAAAATATATGATTTGTTGAGTTTTTTGTACACCAGTGTAGCACAGCAGTTCTCGTTCGTGCCTGGAGGGCAAGGAATAGGTCCTGGGGTTCCTTTAGCATTAGGGCCTGCAGCAGCAGAGGTGGATTCGGAGGATGAGCTAGATGACTGGGGTGAAGCGCAGGGCCCTTCGGATGGGCCGCAGTCTCCCACAGAGAGCTTGGCATGGGATGAAATGTGCTTTGGGCCCAGCTTAGATTCTGATCACCAGGTGGAGATGGGAAGCAGCGAAGGGAGTTATGAGCACCCCGGGGGGAGGAATTCCCAGGAGCCCGAGAATGTAAACATGGACGAATCCGAGTGGGAAAGTGCCAGGGAGGAAAGTTCTCAGGAAGATAGCGACACAGCTGCCGAGAGGCAAGGTCGCTCCTTCGATAGGAGACGAGACATCGAGTCTAGCAGGAGGGCTTGGTCGAGGGTCCTAGACCGACCGAGGTCCGTGAGCAGAGATTGGAGACGAAGGAGCCTAGAGCGTCGCGGACCTCGGCCGACGGATTAAGTATAGGGTCCGTGGGAACGCATCCTCAGTTCTCCGGCCACGTCTTCCCTGAATAGGCGCGAAGCGGAGTGGGACCACAAGCCAGCAGTGGTCATCAAGCCTTGCCTTGCATTTGCCTTGTTTCTTGAGCCGCAGCGGTTTGCGGAACCTTGCCCTGTTTCCTGATTCGCATTGGATTGCGGAATCTTGCCCTGTTTCCTGATTCGCATTGGATTGCGGAGCCTTGCCACGCTTCCAGCTTATTTGCTACGTTACTTTGGACTACTTGCTTATTACCTTTGGAACACTTGCATATTATTGGACTATTTACTCTTGGGAACTGTTTTTATACTCAATAAAGTAGTTAGCCTTCAGGGGCCCGCCAGGTCCGTGATCGTGACAACCACCCTGAAAGCTTTTACATTGAAAAGTGACTTATACTCTCGGCATTACTTCGTGAACGAAGATTCTTTAGGAAGGACTCATCCCACACTTTTTACAAGCATGTTGATGACTAAAAAGGCCAATCTGAGATAGGCAAGTCCGGTTGCAGAAAGCATAGCAGAAAGTCTCATTGAAAAGTGACTTATAAATACAAATGTAAATAAGCTACACTTCCCAACTGATACCAGAATGAATGAAATGTAAGATACCACTGAGACCTAGAAACCACCTCTTACTTGGAGATATGCTGGGTAGATGTCAAGTTCCTATACCAAAGAAGGTTGCAAGAGCTTGAGGGAGACGATGGATCAGCCATACCAAGGGATGAGAAGGGTAGGAGGAGAGTGGAGATCAAGGGCTGCAGATCTTTGTCCTGACAGATGTGTGACTTCTAAACCTTCACTCTCAGCATGGGGTAAGAAAACCAATTAAGAAACACTCATGGCAAAGGAGGCTGGTACTCTGATAGGAAGCACACAGGCGGTTTCTTTTTACCACTCTTGGCTCCTTGTTTCATGATTCTAGCTTGTGAGCACAGAAGCAACTCTGAGATCTTTTTGGGAGACAGGATGGAAGAATGGAGGGATTTATTTTTTAGGTGAAAACCATGTGTGTTTTTAATATGTGTACATATAACTGGGCCAACTTCCAGATGATTAGCACCTTAACCTTAAAAAATGCACTTCCTTTCCTCTAAAACAAATTTATTGCCCAAAGTTGCCAATCTTCACCAGCCATAGGATTTTAACTGCAGGAGAGAGAAAAAATAAAACTTCCAACTGTTAAAACAACACTTTTTATGTTGAAGTAACAGAATCCTCCAATAAACTGAAACCTGTGGGAGTCCTGTACAAACAGGGCCTGTGGTCTTAGGGTAGTGAATACAAATGAGCAAAAACACTACCGGCAACAGTTACAAATTATTATTTTGTCAAGCAAGAAGTTTTGTTGTTTTTTTTCCCCGTGTCAGGAGCGACTTGAGAAACTGCAAGTCGCTTCTGGTGTGAGAGAATTGGCCATCTGCAAGGATGTTACCCAAGGGATGCCCGGATGTTTGATGTTTTACCATCCCTGTTGGAGGCTTCTCTCATGTCCCTACATGGGGAGCTGGAGTTGGCAGAGGGAGCTCAACTCACTCTCCCCGGACTCAAACCCCAGACCTGTCTGTCAGCAGTCCTGCTGGCACAAGGGTTTGACCCATTGTGCCATAGGGGGCTCCTAAGCAAGAAGATGAAAAGATTCAAGTCATCATTTGGCTTATAGCAATCCCGCCTCCCCAAAATATAGTGTTTTCTTAGGGAAGAAAAATTATGGTTTCTCAAATCTGACATTTCAGAGTGCCTTCACATAACCTTTCACTCTTCCATTGTAAATGACAAATTAAGATTGGAGAAAGTTACTTTTTAGATGCTTGTCATGCTGATTGGAGATTCATCAAAGTGAAGTCCAAATAAGTAATTTTCTGATAAATCTACTGATAACACTTCATTTTGCCCAATATTCTGGTCACCTCTGCACCTGCATGCTTATGTCAGTTATCATCAATAATCTACTTGGTTGTAATTTCCATTCTGTACCATAAACTCAAAGGCATTTTCAAGTGAACACTGTGCATAGAGAAGGCAAAGGTTCTGAAATGTTGACGTTCATTAGGGACTGAATGCCAATCACAGCTTCCTGCCAAGTTTCTTCTTACAAAAGAATTGTTTCGAATTAGAAAAATTTACATGTATTTCCCTTTCTGAAGTAGAGAAGTAAATGGTGCTTTAAGTCAAAGTGATATCCAAAATGGTTAAATTATTCTGGCACATCAGACAGAAAATCTCACAAGGCCTTGTGTTCCTTGCCTGGCAAGGAAAAGGCAGTAAATTAAGTACTGTATATACTCAAGCATAAGTCTAATTTTTCAACCTTTTTTAAGGCTGAAAAATTCCTCCTTGGCTTATACTCGATTCAAGGTTATTTATTATTTTACTCTGTTATTACTGTTTTCTTACATTTTAATTTTACTCTATGTTTACCGTTATTATTACATTTCCATTATTTTACTCTATTACTGTTATTATTATTACATTTATTTTTTTTTACTCTTTATATTATTGGAAGGATGCGTAAGCACATTTACATTGAAGAAGGTCAGAATAATGGTTTAATCAGAGTTGGACAGTTTTATCTTAAAGTTTTATGTAAATATTCAAAAGCATCTAACCTACTGATGCCTCAATTAATGTAATTTTGTTGGTATCTATTTTTATTTTGAAATTTACCAGTAGTGGCTGCATTTCCCACCATTGACTTATACTTGAGTCATTCCATTTTCCCCCATTTCTGTGGTAAAATTAGGTGCATCGGCTTATATTCGAGTCAGCTTATACTCAAGTATATACGATAACTAATGCTTTTCCTAAGTCCTGTTGCATGCTTTCTAAAGCAAGTGGTGGGCGATGCAATTTTAGATGTACCTTTAACAAAATTAACATATGGAATGGCCCATTGAAGCACTGAGAAGGAAGCCTGTAACCTGGTTATATATCGTTGATGGTGTTCCAAAACTTCCAGGAGGTCCATATGGATGTAAAATAGCAGGAGTGATTAAAAAAGAGCCCCATAGTACCCAGCAGGAGAATCCCCATATTCTCATTTTAATTAGAATATTACAAGTAGTGTATTGAGGGGAAAATAAATTGGGTTTCCTGGCTGCTTCAGGCTTGTTCTAAGGATGGATTGGCAATGACAGGTTACCAGCTGTACACATCTGGTACCCAGGTGTTTGCATTATTGTTGCAAACATGAAACCTCAGTGTAGCCAGATTTTCTGACTACAGGAAGCATGAAGTACAGTCAAAGGAACAGATTCATATTTTGACATGAAGAGCGGGTCAATTACACAATAGTATTCTGGACTGGGGGATCAGTAGGTGAGTGATTCAGTTGAAGCTTAACTTACTTCACAGAGGAATTCTATGTAGGCAATAAGAATGAGCGGGGAAATGCTCATTTTGGGGCGAAGCGAACTTTCTGTATCTATATAAACACACACATACATATTGGTAAAGTGTGGTCTCTAAGGCTCTTTCTGTGGTCCTCAGGTGGCACTCCCTCTCCTTCCACAACATTTTTCTACAACCAGGTGTAAGCTGGAAGAGATTTCCAATTACTCCCTATTTTGGAAAAAAAAAGACTTCTCCTGAACCTACAATGGTGCAGGAGGGGCCTAAAACATGGCAAAGTCCCTCACCAAAGGCTCCTAAATAAGCTCTTCAGCCATGGAATCAGGGGACAGGTCTTGTCCTGGATTGGAACCTGGCTAAACTGTAGGAAACAAAGGGTGGTAATAAATGGACACTTCTCTGGGTGGAAAGAGGTGGGAAGTGGCGTACCCCAAGGTTCAGTTTTGGGTCCGTTACTTTTTAATTTATTCATTAATGATCTGGATGTAGGAGTGAATTCTGAGGTAGCAAAGTTTGCAGACGACACTAAATTGTTCAGGGTAGTTAAAAATGAAACTGATTGTAAAGAGCTCCAGAAAGATCTCTCGAAATTGAGTGAATGGGCAACAAAGTGGCAAATGCATTTTAACCTAAACAAGTGTAAAGTCATGCACATCGGGGCAAAGAACCCCAACTACACTTATCAACTGATGGGGTCAAAGCTTTCCGAGACAAACCAGGAAAGGGATCTTGGGGTCTTGGTGGACAGCTCAATGAAGATGTCAACCCAGTGCGCTGCAGCAGTGAAAATGCAAATTCTATGCGAGGCATGATCAGAAAGGGAATCGAAAATAGGTCAGCAAATGTTGTATTACCTCTCTACAAATCTATGGTAAGGCCACATTTGGAGTACTGTGTACAATTCTGGTCTCCGCACCTTAAGAAGGATATAACGGAACTGGAAAAGGTACAAAGAAGGGCAACAAGAATGATCCAAGGGATGGAGCGGCTCCCTTATGAAACCAGGTTGCAACGCCTTGGTCTTTTCAGCCTTGAAAGACGGCGTTCAAGAGGTGACTTGATCGAAGTGTATAAAATCATGCATGGGATAGAAAAGGTGAATAAAGAAAAATTATTTTCTTTGTCACAAAACACTAGGACTAGAGGGCACTCCCTGAAGCTCCAAGGTAGGAAAATTAGGACTAATAAAGGGAAATATTTCTTCACCCAGAGGGTCATTGGGTTATGGAACTCACTTCCAGAAGAGGTTGTGACAGCTGTCAGCCTGAACAACTTCAAGGCAGGATTAGACAGATTCATGGATACCAAGTGTATCGGTAGTTACTGAAAAGGACATTCAAGTGCCACCTCGGAGTTGGTTGAGGTAGGCAGGATTTCCTGGTACTGGTTGTGGGGGTCGGGAGCAGGTCAGGTTTTGCCCTCCTTCTGCTCGAGATCCCCGTGTACAACTGGTGGGCCACTGTGTGATACAGAATGCTGGACTAGATGGGCTGAGGTCCGATTCAGCATGGCTCTTCTTATGTTCTTCTTATGTTCTTATGGCAAAATGTACTCCAAATCCCCTAAAGGATATTGAAGGATATGCAATTGTAGTGGGGTTAAAATAATTTTTATTTGCAGTGGAGGTATGTGCAGGCTCTCAGGGTCTAGTAGTGAGTTAATGTGCCCCCTAGCTCCCCACAGATACCAACACTGAGCCAGATATACATATGTCCTTGGGATTTCTGTCCAGCAACATATGGAGGAGTACATAGACACTTTTCCAAATTCAGAAGTAGCTTTGATTAAAGGCCACATCTACACTGCTATGGTGGCGCAAGGTACTGCTTCAGCAGGAAAAGGCAAAGAGACGCTCCAGCAATCTTGCCGGCCACACGACCTGGATGTGACAACACAGGCTCCTTGGCTGGAAAATGGAGAAAGCACCTCCCCAGAGCCAGAAATGAGCACGACCATCAGAAGCCAGAAATGGAAGGAAAAGGCTCTGCCTATGTTTGTGTGTCTCATTGTATATGATTGCAAAGACATTGAATGTTTGTCTATGTATGTAAATGCTGTAATCCACTCTGAGTCTCCTGGGGGAGAAGGCAGAATATAAAGTGTATTATTATTATTATGCAGTTTCAGAATTCAGATTAGCTGCATTGAACCGGATTATATGGCAGTGTAGACTCATATAATCCAGATCAATATAGAATACTTGGTCTAAATATAATTAAAGACAAACCTAGGGCACTTCCACACAGCCCTACATCCCAGAATATCAAGGCAGAAAATCCCACAATATCTGCTTTGAACTAGGTGATCTGAATCCTCACTCAGATAATGTGGGGTTTTCAGCCTTGATATTGTGGGATATAGGGCTGTGTGGAAGGGACCCTAAAATGTGAGATCCAAAACATTTGCCAATTCTAAATTCAACTTTTGGGGTGTGTGTGTGTGTGTGTGTGTGTGTGTGTGATAAACTCAAATATGCATTTACCATGCTCAGACAACTTTTGTTTTTCCTCCATACAAGGGATGCATCTGGTGACTTTGGCATATGCTACTGTTAGAGTGTTACTCATCCAGATGCATGCATATTGCAGCCGTGATAAGGTAACAATTCAAACAAAGAGATTGGATGGGGAGGGGAAAAGAAGAGTCATATATGTCAGAGCCTAAATCAATCATTGTATTTGTAAATTAAAAGTATCCAAAGACTGGGGTATAGATACTTTTTAAAAAGTATTTTTAAAGGAAGTGTGACTAGATGTTCATTTTCTCATCAAAGTGATAAAAACAAACAAAATAAGCACTAGAGAGTAAATGCGGAGGTGCAAATGTATTTTTCTACAAACTATCCTTACATTAGTACATGAAGCTTTTCGTCTAGATCACCATTCCTGGTTCATTGATTCAATTGCACATGCCCATCTGTGTACACCAGGCACCCATAAGATAGAACTAGAAGTCTATTTAGATCAGTGGTTCCCAATTTCTGGTCCTCCAGGTATTTTAGACTTCAGCTCCAACCATTCCTAACAGCTAGTAAGATAGCTGGGATTTCTGGGAGTTGAAGTTCAAAACACCTGGAGAAGCAAAGGTTGGGAACCACTGATTTAGATACATAGCTGTTGTGCTTCATTTTCCTTCCATGTCATTATCAACTACTGTAAATGTGACTAAATATATGGTGCCATGATGCCATTATTTTCACCATATGATCATTAGCTGGATGGGATCCTGGAGTAAATATCCCCTTTTAAGTAGAAGCTGTGCCAGTTGTGGAAAATGCTTCATTTTTGTGGGCCTTCAAATTGCATCTGACTTACTAAAACCCTAAGGCAAGCATTCATGGATTTTTCTTGGCAGAATTTGTACAGAGAGGGCTTGCCTTTTCTTCCTTCAAGACTGAGAAATTGTAACGCCTAAAAGAGCAAAAACTCATTTTTAAAAACCAAACCCTAAAAGCACAAGGTTCTTTTGTGGATCTTTCCCTTGCTCCCCTCCCCAAGCAACAGGGTTTACATTTTAAAAAAATAACCTCACACAAAAAAGGCACAGGAAAACTTCTCTGAAATATCCTGGGAGACATCTTTCCATTTTATGACTGGATGAGAAAATAAACACCCTTTTGTGAGATGTGTTTTGGATCAAGATGAAAATGCTGTTTCACATTCAGTGAGATCTCCTCGAAGAAGAGCATAACAATATCATAGAAGGCAGCTGAGACTTCTAGCATCTATATCCAATTTGGACAGATATTTATTATGTTAGAAAACAACGAACTGTTCTTGTTCATCATATTAAATGTCAATATGGAGAAATTATTAAAATATTTCATGCAGTAACAAGGAGACTCTCCTCTGACATAAGTTTTGTGGCATGAACCCGTATTATAAACACTGATCGGACATTCCAGAAGGAACACCTACAAGAGAATTACACTTCCTCCTGAATGTTGCAACTGCCTCTTTGGCATGGCCTCAGATGGTCCACTCGTACAACACCGCAGAAAAGCATTTATAATTCAGGCTATTACTACTACTTCTTTTACAGACAATCCCACGGAACTTGTTAAGTCAACACTACAGACTGAAACATTTCATTGCTTTCTGGACAGCTATTTCATGCCTTCCTGCTGTGTGTGTTCTTTTAATATAAATTCACCCAGCAGCAAAACTGCACAAAGCTCCCAAGTTTGCACTTGTGCAGAAAGATACACCTTTAAACAAAGAGGAAAAAACGTTCAAAATATCTTAAGAGCAATTTGGAAATCACGGCTTGAGGTGAACAGATAGCTATTCAAGAAAATCTGTCTATTCCTGGAGAAGAAATAAACAAGACTGGGGAAAGTAAAACAATGGAACCAAGCCACCAAGATCACACAACACCATTACTGTCATAATACCCTGTAATACCAATGTTGGGTGGCCCACTATCTATTGAAATAAGGCCACCCAAAAATGCACATTTGGAGTATTACTTGGGGACAAATATGTAATAATATGCCATTGTTTATTGTTATGTTCATGAATCTTGGGGTTGCACATTCTCACTCCACCCCTTCCCTCCCTTCAACAGTATACTATGAGGCAAGCCTGTGCAGCTCCCAGTATACCTGACCATTGGGCAAGCCGGCTAGTTCTTCTGGAAGTTGGAGTCCTAAACACTTGGAGGGCTACAGGTTGTGTGGGTCTACTATGAGGATACCAAAGGTTGTAATGTTCATTTCTTAACTTGGAAGGAAAAAACAAGATCACAACTATGGCTGAAACAGCCTTGTTTCCTTAAACCAGGGGTAGTGAATCTATGGCTCGGGAGCCAGATGTGGCTCTTTTCATGATTGCATCTGGCTCTCCAGAGCAGCCTGGGCCTCTGTTTCCCAGCATGCAATGGGGAAGAGTGACACAAATGCGCTGCAACTGCCGCTTCCGCACCGCCATCGCCGCCTCTTCCTCATCCCCCGCTGCTTTTGGGGCCCTCCTTCCTTCCTCTTCCATTCTTTCCTTCTCTCCTTCCTTTTCTCTCCCTCTCTCCCCTTCCTTCTTTCCTCCATTCTCCCTCTTCCTTCCTTTCTTTCTCCCCTTCACCCTTTCCTTCTCTCCTTCCTTTTCTCTCCCTCTCTCCCCTTCCTTCTTTCCTCCATTCTACATCTTCCTTCCTTTCTTTCTCCCCCTTCACCCTTTCCTTCTCCTTCTCTCCTTCCTTTTCCCTCCCTCTCTCCCCTTCCTTCTTTCCTTCATTCTATATCTTCCTTCCTTCCTTTCTCCCCTTCACCCTTTCCTTCTCTCCTTCCTTTTCCCTCCCTCCCTCTTTCTTCGTTCTTCTTCTATTCTCCCCCCCCAAGTCTTCCTTTCCTTCTCCTTCCTTTCTTTTTTACTTCCCTCTCTCCCCTTTTTCTTCTTTTACTTCATTATTTTACTTTTTCCTCACTCCCTTTCCTTTCTTTTCCCCACCCTTTCCTTTCCTCCCTTCCCATTTCCTTCTTTCTTTTCCCCTCCTGGTCTCTCTCCTGCTTTGCTTTTTTTCCTTTTTCATCGTTGGTTCTTCTTTTCTTTCTTCCTCTCCCCCTCCTTTATTTCCTCTTTCGTTCTTTCTTTCCCCCTTCCTTCCGTCTTCTCTTCCTTCCCAGAGTCCTGAGCATGCCTTTTGCAGAGCCAGGTCTGAAGTGTCCCATCACTCTGCCAGGGGAATCCTTTTCTCATAGTATTACATATATACTCACATTTAGTTGAATTCAGTCTTAAAATATATTATATGTATTATATGGCTCTCACTGAAATAAAGTTCCAAATATTTTACTTTCATGGCTCTCTGAGTCAAAAAGGTTCCCGACCCCTGCCTTAAACCCTAGTAAACACTAGCTATAGTATGCCTTTATTCACATATAAGAAATAAATGTAGATAGCTAAAAATGGAACTAACAATTTTCATTCAATCTCTTTCCTTATAGCTGCAATGGAAGACAGAGAAGATAGAAAAGTATAAGCACACAAGTTACCCTAAATTATTATTCCATATTTATGAATTAGTATTTTGTTTTAAAAATCCATGAAACATGTGCAAGTGTGGAGTTTGTAACTGCATAACCACCAAAGGAGTCAGAGCCATTCTGAACTCTTTGAGAAGTAAGCTCAGTATAAAGCAATTATCTGTGAACATCTGTTTCTCACATGTACATCCAACACGTTTAAGTATATGTATCAAGATGTAGGATGCACCCTAACAGAAAGATTCCACAACATCTCAATGCAGCTCAATTATTGAATAGATATACAAGAAAGTTTTGGGTCTTATTCAAACATATTATATTATTTTATTGCTAGCTGCATTATAAATGTTATTGGAGCATCAGAAAATCCAAGTATATATATTTATATATTTTTCTTATCATTACTTTAGAATCCATTACATTTGCACACAAACATACTTAACTGACAGTCATAAAGTATACTGATCGCTTATAGCTCTCTTCTTAGTCATCGAACTGATAGCCTTAATTATCAAATTTCTGAGTGATAATATTTTATGTACAATATATGCCAACTTTTTCCCATACTTGGAAGAGATATGGATGTTTTTCTTGCTTTTCACCTGATTCCCATTTCCATGTTCATCAATGGGGGTGAAAATAACAGCAATTTGGCCACAAAACCAGCCCACAGGGATAGTTGAGCAGTCAGCCTATCCAATGATGCTGCAGCAAACTCAGCCTTCACTCAACATTGCAAGACATCCAGATCTACTCATGCACCAGGTGTTTGGTCACTTTTTTCCTTCTATCATCTTATCTAATGCCCTTAGGGACAATGATGTGCAAGTGATTTCAACATCTGCTGAGGTCAAAGTAAGTAAGACAATACTAGGGAATTTTATAACAATTTTTAAATAAAATGTGTGGTACTTTGTCAAACTAAAAGTGCTTGGAATCAAGAATCAGTGTATTGCACTAATCAAATGAAGAGCAGATGTGTAATTGCTACTTGGAAACCCAGTTGTGGTAGAGCTCCAATACTGTATATGATAGCCACCAGTGTTTTGATCCTTATGCATAGCTTGCTACACACAGGTTATTTTGACCCCATTTGTGTCCCAGATTGCAGTCCATGGCTTTTTCATCTGTCTGCAAAACCCATCTCATGTTTTCTGTTCAGGACCATACTATTCCCATCCAGTTCCAGTTGCTGGATGTTCTACAGCTGGATAAGAATCGGTAGCACAACAGGCCTGCAGCCACCTGCCCACAATTGTGTTCAGCAAAAAATTATCTATGGTGCCAACTGAGAGTTTGTTTCAATCCAAATTACAATATTAGGGGTTGTCAACACAGGGAGAAAATAGGAATAACCCGTGGCAAAATCCACAGGGAAGATGGATGTGGAGATGAAAGAGAGGATGCAGTATGTGTAAAATGGGAGGATGTGTGAGTGTGGATGGATGGGTGTTATGCATGGGTTTGTATGAAGAGGGTAACTTTGTACTTTTTTGTAGAAGGTCTGTACACTACCTGCTTTCACTCCTCAGACGATGACTCTCAGGTCATAAAAGTCTTAAGCTATAAAGATTTACTAGTTCCTTGTGTGAGTATAGAAGAGTCTAATAAGTAGCTCAATGACTGAGCAGCTAGATAAATGGTTAATTGGTAAAGGTTTCCCCTGACATTAAATCTAGCCGTGTCCCGATTCTGGGGGTGGTACTCATCTCCATTTCTAAGCCGAAGAGCCGCCATTGTCCATAAACACTTCCTAGGCCATGTGGTCAGCATGACTGCATGGAGCTCCATTACCTTCCCACCGAACCGGTACCTGTTGATCTACTCATATTTGCATGTTTTCAAACTTCTAGGATGGCAGAAGCTGGGCCTAACAGCTGGAGCTCACCCCCCCCCCCTACCCAGATTTCAACCATCAACCATTTGGACAGCAAGCTCAGCAGCTCAGCAGTTTAACCTGCTGCGCCACCAGGGGACCCTTAAATGGTCAATACAGTACATTAAAAACATTTCTGCCCACACATAGCAGATAAAGACTGGATGATAGACAGAAACAATGCTACTTAGATACTCAAAAAAATGCATTACGGCATTACATCTTCATCTTCATCACACACACATGCCTGCCAACAAAGCAAAAATGTTCTGCAGGGACATGTGTTCAAACATCTCACTTGAGCCTCCTAGGTAGCTGTTGTCAAAAGTTTCCAGTTCCATTATTATCTTTTCTAAATTTTTAATTCTGGGTATAAATGGTCTCCTTTGGAGAGCCTTCTTTAAGCAGGACTGAAAGAGACCATTCAGAGATGAGTGAGCCTTTTTGCCTTGCCTTGCAAAACACACCATACACATACCCCACGTCCTTAGAGCAGGCAGGGCACAAAGGAGAGCCCCCCCCCCCAAGCCATCTCCTGTTACTAAACACCACACTCTTGCTGGCCCTGGAGCACTTATCTCCAAGTGTGGGTGGAAAACATACCATCACCCCAGTCCGGGTCCTAACCCGATTAAGTCAACTGCTGACAAGCCTGAATGAGTGGGAGAATAGCTACTTGACTTGTGTGTGGTCCAAGGAATACTATGATTACAAATCTCTTTCCATAGATTCCCCAAGTGACCCCAGTCACTCCCTTATACTGACAATCGGAGGAGGAGGGTGGCGATGGTGGAACAAAACATGAAGAAAAGCTTTCAGTGTAGTGGGTAACCTTACCCATCTAGCCTCAAATCAAAATACACTCTTACTTGGGTTACAAAGTCAGCTGGAAAGTCCTCTAATTAGCTTGGAAGGGAAAGGAGAGAAGGGGGCAAGGGGTGCCCAAAGAACAGGCACCCAACTCTTTGTAGAGATCACAATCTCCCATGATGATTCACTTTTAACTGACAGTACTTTCTGTGTGTGCAGGGGCTAAGGAACAATCAACAAGAGAGGCAGAGAAAGAAAATAGAGAATGGTACCTGAAAGGGCTCTTCTTAGCACTACAGGCAAAGAGCTTTGAGCTGTTTGTTACACACTGATTAGATTATTATCTACCCACTTTCCCTTCTCTTCACCCTGCTTCTCTTCAATTAATCCAGTGAAACCAACCCTTATTTGCATTCAAAGGGCACCAGGTTATCCTTTGTTGGCTTGTTGCTGCTACAACACTGAAATCAGACGTGGCACCCAGCCTCCCCACCAACCAAAACCCTTGAAATGAAGATAGATTTTGTGGTTAAAAAATAATAACATGAGCCAGGTGCTCTAGTGTAATCCTTTTATAGCAATTCAAGCCCCTACTGATCTTGTGCAATCTAATCTCTGTGGCCTGGGTGCACTCCAAGCCAAGAAAAATCACTCCTTATTATGTATATACTGATGGTGGACATATTGATGCCCAAGTTTGTACTCCAGTTTCCAAGCTGATTTTACAACCCATTTGTCACAGGATCTTCAGGAAACATCTATCTTGCAGACTTACACAAGTTTTGGAATCACCCCTAAGAGATGTAGGAACAGTATTTGCAGGAGGGAGATCTCAAATCATTCACCAAACTCAAATCCATGCATTCACAGATGCAACCTAGAATCACATTGGCTTTTTTAGCTGCTAAATCATATGATTGACTTATATTTAGCTTGGGGTCTACTAAGACTCCAAAATGCTTCTCACATGTACTGTTTTAAAACCAGGTTTACCAATCCAATACCCATGCATTTAATTTTTACAACAACCCAATTTAAATTTTCACAACAATATATTGAACGTCACAACAGGCTAGCAGGAATGGTGCACTGGAACCTTTGCAAGAAGTACAGCCTACCCACAAGTTGGAAAAGACCACAGAAAACAAAGCAGCAAAATACCTTGGGTTTTTAGAATCCAAACAGAGAAACACCTGCCACATAGCACACCAGATATAATGGTTGTGGAAAAGAAACATGTTTTTATTATAGATGTTGCAGTACCAGGAAACAGCAGAGTAGAGGACAAAGAGCTGTAAAAGATCACAAAATACAAGGACTTAACAATTGAAATTGGACAACTATGGCAAAAGAGAACAACAGTGGTACCAATAGTGGTTGGTGCTCTTGGAAGCATTCCAAGAAACCTCAAAAAAGCCGAACTGCAAACATTCTACAAAAATATCTCTAAAATCCTAGGCCCGATATTCAGAGACGAATCCCAGCAGTTGGAGCTAATGTGCATGTGTGCTGTGTTCCTATGTATATCAATTTTATTCCTGACCCTATGCTAAAAGTATCTGCTTGATGTACTGAGAAATCAGACTGGAAGGAACCAATGTGTATTGGGAGGACCAAACAGCACACTACCTCATACTGAGAATGTTTTGGGAACACAAACAGGGGCTGCTACTTTATTATTTTTAAAAGTGCAATGGAGATTTTAAGCCATACATGGTCTGTAGTGGGAAAGTGGGAAAAGCCACATTTTCACATTGCTGAAAAGCATACTCCCACAATTGCTATTTGCCCAAACAGCACCTTCCAGTGCATACAGCAGTTTCAAGAAGCAGTTTCCAAATAGAAAATACGCAGGGAAGAATAGCCTACTTTCTCTATACAGGACACCACTCATATAGATGATTTGTTTTGTTCTTGTTTTGGACAATGTCAGGTTTTTAAAAGAATTTTAAATAGTGTGCTCAACATAACACATAGTTTGCTCTTGAAACATTATTCCCTCAATAGAATTGTAACTCCGGGTTATTTCCCAATGCATGAACCATCCATTTGTCTCATACATTTATATCTGTTTGCTATGACATTACACAATAGAAGAAAGGCATCCAAAGACACTTAGATTTAGGCCTAATGTAAAACAGGTGCAAGGATGTGATAAAAGAACGGCAGAGAATGCTCCGAGAAGGTTGAAACACAAGTCAGACTATTTTTGTCTTAGAAAGATACAAGTGGGACCTGAAGGAAAATGCTACAATATGAATTGCTAGTTAAGGGTTCCATTCATGCTCTCTTGCAGAATATTTTATTCTGCTCCTGTCTCCCATCCCTGTCCAAAATCAATTTGTCTTTTATCCCTAATAAAAGACACTCAGCATTCTATGGACCTCATCAGATGGGTGTCGGGCTCTGTTTCCATGCACTGTAGAAATGGAGTCCCATGCGAGACCCATAGAGGCCATAACATGACATAAGGGCACTTCCAGTGGGACTCTCTGTAGCTCCGTTTCCATAGTGCATGGAAACTGAGCCCTACACCTGTCTTCAGAAGTCTGCTGTTACCCGACTCCAAACAGCCTTTAAGACAGAAGAAGGCGGGGAAAATATGAGTAAAGACATGTGATGGCTGGCCATCCCTCAAGATGTGGAAGGACAAGAGGGAACAGGATAAGATGGTTTTCCTCCCCATCCATCTGTTGAAGCCCTATATGGTCAGTCCATATTGAGCAGATCCCTTATCTATGATCACATTGCTCTGGGTTTTTCAGGGGTGGGAGGAATGGGACTTTAGCTTCTTTTATTATTCAAGCTCCTGCAAATTTCATGTCCTCCAAACATACTTATACCTCCCTTTTGTTTCTCAGTGGATCCATTTTGATTCTCAACACTCAACAACTCAGTTCACAAATATAACAAATGGTCTCTTTAGCCAACTTCGGGCTGGATTCTTTCCATTTAATTTCAAAATATTAATAAGATTGCAGTAAGAAATAATTGTTATTGACTCCATTCATTACCAAAGGTTTGCCAAGACACACATTAGATGTTTTAGTTCTTCGGCCAAACACTTTCTATTCATTTTGCAACTACTACTTATTGTCCACAGAGAACCAAGTATCACAAAACCGCAGCTGAGAATTGGTTGTTTTATTTGGCAGGAGCGGCTGCAGTAATATTATGTATCTTTATCACAACACAAAGTAGTTTCATATTTGTTGTTTTAAATTCAGAATAGATACAATTCTGAAATAAAAAGTCTGTGCTCTCAGAAATGAGTATTAAGCTCTAAGTAAACACCTCACATTGGCGTTGTTATTACGGTAGCAAACTGTGCATTAATGTGGACAAATAGAACATTTATTATACTTATTTGACTATATTTTAAGCTTGGCCCCTCAGAGTCCTAATCTAATACCCAAACGTGCTTGTTTTAACTGAGATTTTCTTTAATCCGTGGGCAGGCCCTGGACCCACTACCAGAGGATGGTAACCTCAATTGTATTGGCACTCTTCCCCCAGATGGCGTTCTGCTGGTGCCCAAGCTTGGTAGGGAACAGGTTTGAGTACCTGGATAGATCCCACACATGAAGGAGAAGCAGACATAAACCTATGAACGGAGTTGCTGCTCCCTGTCAATGTATCTATTTCACCTGTATTTTATTATTGTTAGTCACCTTGAATGCCAGTTCTGCGAAAACATGTGAAAGAGAGATGTAATGCTCACTTGTAAAAAAAAATTCATTCATTGCAATAATTACATTAGCAACAGAATCCAAACTGTCTTGCTTATGTTATCACGTAAAGCAATGGTTGTTGACCATGGGGACAAAAATCTGGTCCACAAGCCTCTTTCCTCTTTATTTTATTTCCGCTCATTTTGCGCCGCCTGCCATTCCTTCCCTGTCACCAACCATGGCATATGTTCTGTATCAGAAACTACAGCTGATGTGGTCTAGCCAATGCAAGTTTTTGAATCAGCACCCCAAACCGAATCTAAAGTTGACTAAAAACCGATTTGTAACCCCTTTGGTACTAATGTTGGAGAGTGGTCCCTGGTCAAAAAAAGGTTGGGAACTACTGGTGTAAAGGAAAGGGTAAACTTCAGAATTTAGGTGTCTACCCTCTTTTATTTCAAATCTTTTTATTTATGGTAAACTTATCCTACAAATTGGTAGAATAAACCTTTTTGCTTGGGAGGAAGTCCACACCCAACAGGAATAATCTGGCATCTTCTTCCAGATTGAAACAATAATTTTCCAAAGCCTATAGGAAAACTTTATGACTAGGGTATTTCACACTGAGAGATATCACATGATATCTATCACATGAAGAACATCGATTTGATTTCTAACAACCTTCCTCTGAGCCCAATAGGCCTGTCTACTATGCTTCTCAGAGAGATTTCAAGTTTTTTTCCTTAATTTTTAGGATGAAGTAGTATGCGATTGAGAATTTGGCAAATGTGGAGATTTATTAAGGGTTAGTTGTATCTAATTTTGCAAGTTGTAAGTCTAGTTTAGAAGAGCCATTTCACCTTATGTTTTAATAGATGTTGTGCACTTACATTTCATTCACTTATATCTTCTATAAAATTGATTTATGTATGATGTACTTTTATTTTTACTCGTATTTCTTTAGTGTTATTCGTTTACCATATAATAAATGCTAAAATGTTTATTATGTGATTCAAATAACTCTTTTACATCCACTGCACTTATGATTAGCATCTGATTATCTCCGGTTAAATCCTTCTGCACACTTGGGCAAATAATGAACCCCATTTTCAGCTTCTGGATCACATAAATTCAACTCCCCCCAAACACAATAAACAAAGTCTGCTAAAAATGAATCAATGTTTTCTCTTCCATTTGCTAATGAAAAAAGTATGTCCCAGTATTGAATCAGGACGTTCTGCAACTGATTAAGCTTATTTTCATACTCAAAGCCAAACCTCAACATACAGTAATGTGCACCACATTAGCTATCTTTTAAAAAATAAATTAAATTTCACTATAATCTAAAACCATCTTTCAAACACTATAAACGCCCAACCACATTAGCTCTTATATTTAGAATGTGAATCCTAAATCACTAATCTTCCAGGAATACTGAAAGGATCCAATGTTTTTGCATCCAAGCACAAACAGGTTTATCATAAAGTCGGGAGTCACAGTCTTATTCTCAATGCTATTAAAATGGCTCTGTTATTTTAGAGATGTACAACTAAAACCTAAATTCAGTTTTATGAACACAGTGATGCAGTTCTCCTGTACCAAAATGATATTGTGATTATAACCTTTTTTTGTCTTCAATTTACTTAAACATTCTATGCTATAGTTTCTAACTTGTTCCACATGGGGATTGTGGACTATATTAATAATTAATACGTTTGTCATTCATTCACTTTTTTACTTGTAATCAATTAGTTCAATCACAAATTAGAAGCACTCTGACATTATCTTAGCACTGTTGATATTCCACGGTTGAGACACATAAAAGAATAATTTCTACTTTTTAGTGTTCACATATGAAGGTTTGGTTCCCCTTCTAGGGGAGAAAGGCGGGGTAGAAATGCATGTAATAATAAATAAATACATTATCCAAGCTGCAATCAGAAAGACTGGTATGGTAAATACATATACATATACACAAACATACATAGATACTTCTATCCCTTGTACTAAACCATCTGACACTGAAATTAAACAAATGGCATCTAAAATGAGGAAGTCACGATCTTTCAATCCCTTTAGACACTATATCTTTCAGTGTCCCATTACATTCTAATATTAGTCCCACAAAGATGTAACTGTTCTTAAATACCTATGAGCTAATACTTTACTCCAATGGTGCATTCCAATGGAGAGGGGAAAATGGTGGCGGTGTGGCCTTGTACATAAATGAAGAGCTAGAATCTCATGAATTAGAATTTCAAGAAAATTCAAACTCACCTGCAGAAACATTGTGGGTAAAAGTCCCAGGACAAAAAACTAATCTAGCATTAGGGATCTGCTATCGCCCTCCCAACAAAACTCCAGAGACAGGCTGCTACTTGGAAAATGAAATTAAACAGGCCTCAAAAAGCAATAAATTAGTCATAATGGGGGACTTCAACTATCCCCGAATAGATTGGCTAAATTCTTGTTCTACGCATGAAAGAGAGACAAGGTTCCTCGACATGCTAGCTGATTATTCCCTTGAGCAGATGGTCATGGAACCAACCAAGGGAAAGGGGATCCTGGACTTGGTGCTAACTAACGAACAAGACCTGGTTCAAGATGTCCTTGTAAATGAGCCCATAGGTACCAGTGACCACAAGACAATAACCTTCAACTTAAGTTTGGATAGCAAACTGTCAGTGAAAACTAACACAGAGACCTTAAATTTTCACAAAGGGAATTTCACCAAAATGAGAAAAATAATAAAGAACAAACTAAAAGGAACAGTAAAAAAAATCAAATCCCTCCAGAATGCTTGGAAACTGTTTAAAAATACTTTAAAACAAGCCGAACTAAAATGCATTCCTAAAATAAGAAAGAGGCCGGGAAAGTCCAAGAGGACATCGGTATGGCTTACAAATGAAGTAAAAGATGTGATTGGAAAGAAGAAAAACTCATTTAAGAAATGGAAGGCTCTTCCTACTGAGGAGAACAGAAAGGAACACAAGCTCTGGCAAACTAAATGCAAAGCAACCGTCAGGAAAGCCAAGAGAGATTTTGAGGCACATATAGCAAAAAATATTTTAAAAATAACAAAAACTTCTTTAAGTACATCAGAAGCAGGAACCCAACTAGAAAAGCAGTTGGGCCACTTGACGAAAATGGTAAGAAAGGGACAATAAGTGAAGACAAGGAGATTGCTGAGCGGCTAAATGACTTCTTTGCCTCCGTTTTCACACAGGAGGACAGACAACATATGCCTGCAGCTGAGTCAGTTTTTTAGGGAGGGAATTAAATGAATTAAACCAGATAGAGATAAACAAGGAGGATGTTCTCACATGCCTTACTAAACTAAATGTCAACAAATCACCAGGGCCAGATGGCATCCACCCCAGAGTTCTTAAGGAACTCAAGTGTGAAATTGCTGAAATTCTAGTCAAAATATACAACCTTTCTCTAAGATCAGGCACTGTACCCGAGGACTGGAGGAAGGCAAATGTAACTCCGATCTTCAAGAAAGGATCCAGGGGTGATCCAGGGAATTATAGGCCAGTTAGTCTAACCTCAGTTCCAGGCAAAGTGAGGGAAACCATTATTAAAGAAAAAATTACTAAGCACATAGAAGAACAGGCATTGCTGAAGGAAAATCAACATGGTTTCTGCAAAGGCAAATCATGTCTTACTAACTTGATAGAATTCTTTGAGGGTGTAAATAAACACATAGATAAAGGGGACTCAGTCGATATTGTTTACCTTGACTTTCAAAAAGCTTTTGACAAAGTCCCTCACCAAAGGCTCCTAAATAAGCTCTTCAGCCATGGAATCAGGGGACAGGTCTTGTCCTGGATTGGAACCTGGCTAAACTGGAGGAAACAAAGGGTGGTAATAAATGGACACTTCTCTGGATGGAAAGAGGTTAGAACTGGCGTACCCCAAGGTTCAGTTTTAGGACCGTTACTTTTTAATTTATTCATAAATGATCTGGATGTAGAAGTAAATTGTGAGGTAGCAAAGTTTGCAGATGACACTAAACTGTTCAGGGTAGTTAAAAATGAAACTGACTGTAAAGAGCTCCAGAAAGATCTCTCGAAATTGAGTGAATGGGCAACAAAGTGGCAAATGCACCCTTTGTTTCCTCCAGTTTAGCCAGGTTCCAATCCAGGACAAGACCTGTCCCCTGATTCCATGGCTGAAGAGCTTATTTAGGAGCCTTTGGTGAGGGACTTTGTCAAAAGCCTTTTGAAAGTCAAGGTAAACAATATCGACTGAGTCCCCTTTATCTATGTGTTTATTTACACCCTCAAAGAATTCTATCAAGTTAGTAAGACATGATTTGCCTTTGTAAAGTCATGCACATTGGGGCAAAGAACCCCAAATACACTTATCAACTGATGGGATCAAAGCTTTCTGAGACAAACCAGGAAAGGGATCTTGGGGTTTTGGTGGACAGCTCAATGAAGATGTCAACCCAGTGCGCTGCAGCAGTGAAAAAGCAAATTCTATGCTTGGCATGATCAGGAAGGGAATCGAAAATAGGTCGGCAAATGTTGTATTGCCTCTCTACAAGTCTATGGTGAGGCCACATCTGGAGTACTGTGTACAATTCTGGTCACCGCACCTTAAGAAGGATATAACGGAACTGGAAAAGGTACAAAGAAGGGCAACAAAAATGATCCAAGGGATGGAGCAGCTCCCTTATGAAATCAGGTTGCAACGCCTTGGTCTTTTCAGCCTTGAAAGACGGCGTTTAAGAGGTGACTTGATCGAAGTGTATAAAATCATGCATGGGATAGAAAAGGTGAATAAAGAAAATATATTTTCTCTGTCACACAACACTAGGACTAGGGGGCACTCCCTAAAGCTCCAAGGTAGGAAAGTTAGGACTAATAAAGGGAAATATTTCTTCACCCAGAGGGTCATTGGGTTATGGAACTCACTCCCAGAGGAGGTTGTGACAGCTGTCAGCCTGGACAGCTTCAAGGCAGGATTAGACAGATTCATGGATACCAAGGGAATCAGTAGTTACTGAAATGGACATCCAAGTGCCACCTCTGTGTTGATGGAGGCAGGCAGGATTTTCCCGGGTACTGGTTGTGGGGGTCGGGAGCAGGTGAGGGTTTTGCCCTCCTTTCTGCTAGAGATCCCTGTGTACAACTAGTGGGCCACTGTGTGACACAGAATGCTGGACTAGATGGGCTGAGGCCCGATTCAGCATGGCTCTTCTTATGTTCTTATTCAAAATCCAGAAACACTCATGCCAAAATAAACCAATAAATAAATACTAAAATGCTGCTAAATTGTTTCCTCTAACACAGTAGTCCCCAGGTGTTTGGCCTACAACTCCCAGAAATCCCAGCCAGTTTACCAGCTGTTAGGATTTCTGGGAGTTGAAGGCCAAAACATCTGGGGACTCACAGGTTGAGAACCACTACTCTAACACACACGCGCCATCCTTTTCACAATTTACCTGAATCACAGAGTAAATCGCATGAAAGTGTATGTGTGTTGTCTGTCAATTTATGAACCCCATGAATTTCATAGGAATTTTTTTGTAAGAAATAAAGGATACAGAGTCTTAGGGCATTTGTAGTTTCTCTATGCCTTCAGTCATTTCTGATCTATGGCAACCTTAAAGTGAACCTATCGAGTAATGGTTTGATTTAATGTGAAACTGAAATTTACCATGCTATCAGTCAAGGTATCAAACACAATTCCATTTGGCCTAGTATGTTGTTGTTTTCCTGCCTGCAAGGTTTAACTTGACAGACTATTGCTATCAACTCAATTTTCCCCAGCATGAAACTTACAGAGCTTTTAGCAGGGAGCTATCAACAATAAAAGCATCAAAAAGACATAAAGAGTGCTCTGAAGAAAGCTGGAATAGCTGGTCAAAGCAGCCAAAGGGCACATCCAGACAGCACCTATAGTGTGCACCCTCCCGCGTTTTTCTCTGGGGAGTCCAAATGATACCTCAAGGAAAAACAAATGCTTTCACAACAAACCAGAAAAACCCTCCTTCAGTCTGAAATAATTTGTCAGCTTGAAAGTCTTTGCAGCTGCAAGGTGCTGTGTAGATGGCACTGGGGATCATACTGCATGTGTCTCCAGGAGCCCAAGAAACCTGAGACAGTCCCCACCCCCTCTCAAAAACCCCTCAGAAAAGCCTTTAAAACAGAAAATGACTTACCCGGCCACCATTCCCCCTTCTCCAAAGCTCTCCTGGCACATAAGGGGAGGGGGAGGGAAATCTCTCCTGGCTCCCCATTTCTCCTGGTGCATCATTTCTACCTGCCAGGAGAGCTCCGGAGAAGGGGGAATGGCACCCAGGTATGTTATTTTCTGTTTTAAAGGCTTTGGGGGGGGGTGTTTAGTGTCCCGGTACCCTGTGGGAAAGTCCAACAAGGTATTTGGACAGACACACTCAGGAAAGTATGGATGTTGGGGGGAGGTGTCTGGACTTCAACCCAGGCGCAATCGTGTTTAAGAAACACAATTGCTCCTGGGTTAAAGTGTTGTCTGGAACCACCCAAAAACATCTAGTGATTATTTAAATATGAAATGCAGTATACATAAAGTTAATATAATTAACTTCAATATAATTAACTTCAAATGTCATTTTGTACTTAAGATGATAGCTATACCTTGTTTTTTTTCCAAAGAGTTTGGTACAATCTTTTATCCAGAAGAGCTCTCTATTGTTGGATAGAACCAAATTTATACTGGTGGATAAGGCCTTCCACTGAGCTTCATGGAGGATAAATAAGGATTGAAAACTGGAGAAGAGTCCTAACCTTTAATGGTTGTATAAAGGAGGAATTTTCAACAGGTGTTGTTTATTATGCAACCAGATAACAAGGAAAAACTGATGAAATTATATCTTTTACACAACCATTAAATGTACAGAAATAATTTCTGTTTGGTAAACAGTTGATAAAATCTTTATAGATTATCCTTTGCACAAAGAAACATGATACAGTTGACAAAAGAAGACAAAAGCAAATTCACATTTGCATAAAATATACTAATGTGTATATTCACAAATAGTGAAGTAATACTTGTAAGTTAAATAGTAGTACAGTCACCTCAGACTACAACCAGAAAAAAAGAAGAAAAAACCTAAGTCTGGGTATCCACTTGGTTACACCATTGATAATCTAATAATTATTTTGTATTGCTTTCAAATAGATAACACCTTCACAATGAGGAACCCTTCTCTTCAAGGTGGCATACCTGGTCACCATAGGACAGGCTAATGGTCTGGATAAGGAGAAAACAAGTATTTATCTCCCTCTCACAAACACACACATAGTTTTTTTTTCAAATAACGATATGAAATACTATAGCAAATATGCCTGATTTTTTTCCATTATGTTCCAGATATATTACTGGAGTTGTTGTCTAGTATCTAGAGCAGCAAAAAAAAACCTTGTCCCCTCTTCAATGTGACATCTTTTCAAATATTTCAACATGACTATAATGTCCCCTCTTAACCTTTTATTTAAGCTAAACATACTCAGCTCCCTAGGCTGTTTCTCATAGGGCTTGGGTACTAAGCTTTGATATTTTGGTTGCCCTTCTCTAGACCTTTTCTCAGCTTGTCAATATCCTCCGCAAATGGTGGTAACCAGAATGGACACAATATTCCAGGTGAGGAATATTCCGGAATAGAGTGAGAGTATTAAAAAATTCTATTTAGACACTATACTCCTATTGATGCAGTCTATTTATTTATTTATTTATTTATTTATTAACTTCGATTTAGTATACCGCTCACTCCGGAGCTCAGAGCGGTTTACAAAGAAGCAAAAACACCGAGAAATAAAACAATTAAGCAGTTAAAAACATATTACACATCACAACAGATTAAAACATATTAAGAGCACAACCCTCAGCAAAGGCTGGGGGGACGGGATAAAAAAAACCTGGCCTCTATAATCACACTGGCTTTTTTAATTGCCACATCACACTGCTGACTCATTTTCAGCTTGTGGTTTACTTTAAAAATCTTTCACAAGTATTTTTTTTCAAGCCAAGTGTCATACCTGGGCATTTCATTTTGATTTCCTAAGTATAGTACCGTACCAACTATCCTAACATATGTTAGGATAGTTGAAATCTCCCATTACTACTATATTTCTCCTTTCTATCTATTCAAAAAGAATCATAGAATCATAGAGTTGGAAGAAACCTTGTGAGCTATCCAGACCAACCCCGTCAAAAAGCATGAAAACTGCATTCAAAGAACCCCTGCCAGATGGCCATCCAGCCTCTGTTTAAAAGCCTCCAAAGAAGAAGCCTCCACCACACACCGGGGCAGAGAGTTCCACTGCTGAACAGCTCTCACTGTCAGGAAGTTCTTCCTAATGTTCAGATGGAATCTCCTTTCTTGTAGTTTGAAGCCATTGTTCCACGTCCTAGTCTCCAGGGCAGCAGAAAATAAGCTTGCTCCCTCCCACATATGACTTCCTCACAAATCTTTATACATGGCTATGATGTCTCCTTTCAGCCTTCTCTTCTTCAGGCTAAACATTCCCACCTCTTTAAGCCACTTCTCATTGGGCTTGTTCTCCAGACCCTTGATCATTTTAGTCGCCCTCCACTGGACCTTGGTCTGACTTGGACATGCGTATCACATGTAATGGCATCTCTGTTTCTTTCAGTCTTTTTACTCAGATACCCTCAAACTGGCTTCCAGGATTTACATCATGGACCTCCTCACAGGTGTAAACATTCTTATTAAACAATGCTATGCACCCTTGTTTCCTGTTTGGCCTATTTTTTAGAAATGGGTTATACCCCGCTATTACTACATTCCAGTCATGAAATTTGTCTCAACAGGTTTCAGTGATGCCAATTATATCATTTTTTCTTTGCTGTATTAGGAGTTCCAATTCAGTATTTTGTCACAATTCTCAATAATCATCCAAATACTATGATTAAAAGTTAATTTAATGGCTATTTCTGTCTAGATAAGCACAGGATATATATCTTGCAGTGGGTCATTTTTGCATAATGTGTGTGTTTCCATGGAGAAAACCCTTTGGGATGATCTTTATGAAATGCTGCTTCTCCTTTCCTTTCCTTTCTTAACACCAATCTCAGTGGAAGAGTGGTGAAGGCATGGTGACCGACCATGTAGGCAGCTGACTTCATTGGTTTTTCCTGCGCTGCTCAGGTAATGGCACTATTACATACAATCAAATTCACTCCTGCCCAGAGGAGTTCACAGAAGAAAGCACCCAATTTCCTTGAAACCTGAACATGAGGTAATGCAAAAAGCAAAACTGGAAATGTGAATGATGGAGGCATTGTCCTTTCTGATTAAGATGACAGAATTTGGGGCACATGTACTATATTTTCATTTTCAATGAGGCTGGGACTTTCACAAGGTCCTGGAAAATAATCTTAATGTTCTGGTAGGTATATGTGGGCAAAAAAATAACATATCTGGGTTCCAGGACACTTAGACTTTAAAACTGAATGTTCAAGTTCAATATATTAATAAGAGTCAGTGAAGTTGTTTTAAAACTGGCAAGGTATGATTCCTTTAGGCTGTCTCCCTCAACTATCTGACTGCAGTAGTCTTTTTAGTAGAGAAATCTGTGAAAACTATGAGACGGCTGGGCAACAGTCAGGGATGATGGATTTTTCCTCTGCAACTTCTCACACCTGAAAAAAAAATTGCATCAAAATGTCCTTCAATGACTGCTAGAGCATTGGAAGCAATTTCATGAAGTTCGGTGCATCCATGGGGCAATTTGGACCCAGAAAATGTACTTTTCTTTTCAGTAGTATATGTCCTGTTGAGTTAAGTAAAGCTCATTCCCAGGTAAAATTGTGTAGGGTTGTAATCCTCCTTTCCTTCTCTTTTTTTTCTTTTATTTTCTTTCCTTTTGTGTGTGTGTTTGTGTGTGCGTGTGTGTGTGTGGAAAACACAGAAATATGTAATGTTGAGGAATACAGCTCCTCCCTTAACCCCACCAGCCTTTTAGCAATATCTTTCAAGGTCTTTGAAGAGCTAATTAATCTAAAGCTGCACTTATGGAAAAGAGTTAATAGAAATTTTAATACAAACATAAAAACCATAACAAGATTTTATCTCATTTCCTTTGATATGCGAAGCAAACAGTTACTCCAGGAGGCTCCGAGACACAGTTATGGAAAACCACAGGTGATAAATTAACCACAGAATGGCTCCCCGTTTGGCTCCCCCTTTTGCAACTGAAACATAGCAAGGCTTTAAAATAATTGAATGAACGGGCTGTGAAGGTCAACGTCAGTTTTGTGCTTCCTTGTGGAAAATTATATGGAAAATCAGAATCACCTGCTCTGCAAAGAATATCCTTTCATGTTTTCTATAAGTTTTTTCATATGTTAACAACTCATTAAATAAGCTTTAGAGTAAGCACCCAGACATGCTCAGAAGGAACTACATGTACATCATCCAGGCACGTAATCTGTTGAGGAAAGTGTTGTGAGCCACTATTGAAATGGGAACAAAATCAGGTATAATCAATCAAGTTGGAAGAGACTGCATGGGCCATCTAGTCCAACCCCCTGACATGCAGAAAAAGCACGATCAAAGTACCTTCGACAGATGGCCATCCAGCCTCTGTTTAAAAGCCTTCAAGGAAGGAGCTTCCATCACACTCTAAGGCAGAGTGTTCCACTGTTGAACACTTCTTACAATCAGGAAATTCTTCCTAATGTTCAAGTGGAATCTCCTTTCCTGTAATTTGAACCCAATCCTCTGAGTCCTGGTCTCCAGGCAGCAGGAAAAAAAACCTCTGAGGATGCTTGCCACAGATGCAGGCGAAACGTCAGGAGGGAATGCTTCTAGAACATGGCCATACAACCAGAAAAACCTACAACAACCCAGGTATTCTGGCCATGAAAACCTTCAACAATATAGCAGAAAACAAGTTTGCTCTCTCTCCTCCTTATGACATCCTTTCACGTATTTATACAAGACTATCATATCTCCTCTTAGCCTTCTCTTCTGTAGGCTCAGAAACTATTGATCTGTATTCCTTGCCTAAGAAAACATATAAAATTCATGGTATCACCATAAATCAACATGCAATCTGAAAATATACATACACACAGTATCTAAACTGGCTCTCAATCTAAATATGTAAGATTATCAGAAATAAATAGCCCAAAGATAGTCATATATCCTGCAAATCTAGGCGGAAGAGTGTATTTCTCTGCAAATTCTGATGAGGTACAGTATCAAATATGTTTGGCTGGACTGGAACAGAAGGGTGCAAAACATGTGCAGGTATATCATGCAAATACCTCAAGATTAATCACACACATAAATTAATTTACAGATGCAATTTTCTAAATAAAATATTGTATGCTGTCTTATAGAAGGTACATCTTCTATCAACTCACTGTTGTACTGGCAGTAACTTGTGAGACTCTCATACAGTGATCTTTCACTTCATCTACTACTCTGGGGCTTTCCAGCCCTGTATCCCAGAATATCAAGGTAGAAAATGCCACAACATCTGCTTTGAACTGGGTTATCTGAGTCAACACTCAGATAACGTGGGATTTTCTGAATTGATATTCTGGCATATAGGGCTGTGTGGAAGGGCCCTCAGTCCAATGTTCAGTCTTGGGTCTTCTGTCTACCACTGAGATATATATATAAAGAGAGAGCAATGAGCAAATTGCAAAATCCCAATAAAATGGTGAGGAGTGTTAAGTATGTTGCTACAAAACCTTGGAGATTAACAAGTTTTATGTGGCATCAACTTTTATGGATCACAGCCCACTTCTTCCAATGCATCTGATAGGTAAATCTGGAATTTTATATGCACCAATACTTATTCTATCTAAAATATGTCAAAGAAAATGCAACTATTAATAATATAGGCAAATGACCTAAATGAATTTAATTTAGATATGTTTATATTTGGGTGTATTTTCTTTGGAAAGATTAGGACATGGAGGAAGGAGAACAAGCTGTTTTTTATGTATTGACAGCCCAATCACAAAATCAGAACCACGTGAAGCCCTATAGGGGGATTAGGCTGATGTTGATATTAAAAAGGAAGTCATAAGACTCAATCACAAATACACAAGTACATTAGACACATGTGCAAATCCAGTGGTACTATAACCGTGAAGATAGAGATGACAAGAACCGTGGACATAGAGAAGACTAGTACAAAGCATTGCACTGCATTTTTCAGTTTCCCAGAGAGATTTATAAAAGATCAAGAAAAATAAAAATATATGGCTGAAACATTATAAAATGACTTTGAACTAGTCTGTTGAAAGAGATTGCTTCTTTAATGGCCCTTGCTGTGCCATTAGCAGGAGGCTGAGCCTGTGTGACTGTGAGCAGCATAGTTCATCATTAAAAATAAAAAGGTAAAGCAGTTGTCCCCAAAAATAAACAGTAACACTCCCCTTGCCAACAATAACAAGCCACACATTGTGCAACATAACCAATAAAAAGCTATAGCACCAGACAAGCCTTGTCTTCAATGGAGATCATGTTTAGAGTAACCATTAATGCTGGATGTTGCTTGTTGCTGTTGTTGTTTTCCTTCAAGTCATTCCTAGCTTATGGAGAATGTTCATCCTGCAGTCCAGAGCAGTGTTTTGAACCCTTTGTCCAAGTTCACAATTCATGCCATTACATAATGCTGGCCTTCTAAGTTACCAGATCCCAAAACCCATCATTCCCAGCCAGCATATGGTAATGATAAGATTTCATGATTGCTGTAATCCAGCCAAAGTCAGGGTGTCAGAAGTTCCCCACTACTGCCTACAGTCACCTTCCAGGTCATCTCACTGGACCTAACCCACTATACTAACCCATGATTCCTGAGGTTTGTCATTTGGGGAGGGACTACTGCTCTCTGACTGATATGATAGCCTTCTCTAAATGACAAATCCTCCAATTCCAAAGAAGGCTGCCACAGCAAGTAGAATCCCATTACTATATCTGGGTAATGTGAAAGGACCCCTGCTGAATTGTCTTGTGCTCTTATTCTATCACTCCATCACCATTTTATAAAAAGCCTAAAGCAGTTCCCTTGCCTTACCCCCCTGAAGTATGTTATATTATTTTAAAGGCAACCTTCTAAGCCCAAGTCCTCACAAAGAATTCATATTATATAAAATAAAAATCTAAAATTGTATCATTCAATACAATGCAGTCACCATAAAAGCAGACACTAACAGAAATGGACAAGCACTAAAAAACAACAATAAATAAAATTCAACGTAATATCATTTAACTAAATTTTTTTTAATTTATCCAGTTTTGTATGCTGTTCTTCCCAGAGGCTCAGAACAGCTTATAGAGAATATAGAAAACACACTTTAAAACAACAAAAGGAATTGAACTCTTAACTAAAAACTGTAAAAGTGTTTGCAGCTGATTGGCCAGATCAGACCCCGAAAGCCTGCTGAAATATATTTAATATTCTTATGCATAGGTCTGAAGTTTCAGTTAAAAACATTGCCCCCATCCCTCACCCCCAAAAAAGCATCAGTTGATAACTTAGTATATCCTGGAAGAACCTTAAAATGCTCTGTTCTCTCTACCAATCCCCACTTCCAGCATTTCTGGATTGAAATTTATTCCCAGGAATGCATCTGCTTTGTTAAATGAGATATGGGTGTGTGTACTTTTAGATCACCCACGGACATGAATCTCAATAGGTTTTCTTAGGCAAGGAAAGACTAGGTAGTTGTACTAGTTCTTTCCACTGAAACATAGCCTACAGTGCCTGATATTTGGGGGCAGCCTCCCATACAGGTGCTAACCAGGTCTGTGTTGCTTCAAAGATCAGGTGAGATCTAGTGCCTTGTATGATTGTATTCATTTAGTGATCATAATACAAAGAGCCAGTCAAGAAAGACTCAGATAGTGGTTCCCACATCAATGGGGAGGTAAATCCCTTGTAGGGTTCAATCCATATTTTGAATGAATTATCCAAGATGATCAGCCCTATTGCTAAATACATTGAGTAATTTAAATAGGTCTTTAAAGTTTGAATGAAAAGGTGTCCAGATTCACCATTTCACTGATCTTAAAGTTCGACTTCTGTGATGTACTGTACATTGGGCTACCTCTGTATCAAATTCAGAAACTCCAATTAATTCAAAACATGGCAGCCAAATTGGAGTGAGCATATTACATCTATACTAAAATCACTCCACTGGTTGCCAGTTAGTTTCCGGGTAAAGTACATAGTGTTTGTTGTGACATTTAAAGCCCTACATCAGTATTTCTCAACCTGGGGGTCAGGACCCCTGAAGGGGTTGCGAAGGGGTTTCAGAGGGGTTGCCAAAGACCATCAGAAAACATTTATTTATGATGGTCTTATGAACCCCCTTGACAGGGAAAGCTGAAGATCTCTCCACCTGTCCTTTTCCTTTTTGGAAACAGATGACTAATCCTCCCACCAGAAGCTTTCCTCTGCTACGATTGGCTGGCCTCTCAGCCAAGGGAAGGGCTGTTTCTGAGACTCCAAGTGGGGAGGGGAGAGCAGGCATGCTCAACGCATGGCAGTATGGTTCGCATGTGTGGGCGAGGGAAACCATGCAAGGCTGGAGGAAGCTCATACCAATGATGGTCTTCAGGGCATGGGAGTTCTGTGTGGGAAGTTGGGCCAATTCTATAATTGATAAGGTTCAGAATACTCATTGACTGTAGGTGAACTATAAATCCCAGCAACTACAACTCCCAAATGACAAAATCAATTCCAACTTCACCAGTATTCAAATTTGGGCATATTGGGTCTTTCTGCCCAATTTGGTCCAGTGAATGAAAATGCAGCCTGCATATCAGATACTTACATTACGATTCATAACAGTAGCAAAACTACAGTTATGAAGTAGCAACAAAAATAATTTTATGGTTGGAGGTCACCACAACATGAGGAACTGTATTAAGGGGTTGCAGCATTAAGAAGGTTGAGAAACACTGCCCTACATGGTTTGGGTCCAGGTTACCTGGGATCACCTTTTCCCACACAATCTGCCCATACGTTTAGGCGGGGAATGATTGATCACTCCAAACAGCTCGAACCCAACAGGCAAATGTCACCCAGAGGACCTTTTCATTGGCTGCGCCTAGACTGTGAAATCACCTGCCAGAATGGTTTCCACAACGAAACATACTGTCAACATTTAAAACACAAATATAAACCTATCTTTAATGGCATGTCTATCCAGTCAATTTTAAACTATGAATTATAAATTTACATTTTATTCATATTGCTCAAGGATCTATGTTTTTAATATATGTATTCAGTGGTCTGGTATGTGTTGTTATCAAAGTTATCAGCTTCCATTGACAATCAGGATGATAAACTAGTGAACAAGATACAGAGAGTATGGATCAGTTTAATCCTGCCTTCCACTGAACCATATGAAACACCACTAAGCAATATTAATCTTGACATCCAGAAAAGGAATCTGAGAAGTGTTCCAGCTGAATCAATCATCCTTTACATCAAAATCCAAAACCAGTGCTATTTCATGTGTATCAATAGAACTCACTGTTAATGATTGTGAAGAGCTGGCAGATGTGTTCTGTATGTTTAGTCAATGGGCTACAAATGATATAGACTCAGCAGTTACATTGTCCTGTTTAAAAAGCTCCACAATAGTGCAGAAAACATACCATTTGGTTCCTTCCTCTTTTGCACAGCTATAGAAAGGCGGTGCGCACAAGACATCCCCAACTAAGTTAAAAAGAATACAGCAAACAAGATTTTCTCTGACTCTGGGGACAGGATTATAAAGTCACAAGGCTGGGGCAGAAAGCCTTTCTAAATTGCATTTCTAGGATTTTATGTTATTATCCTCATGGCAGTTATTACGTATTAACGCCAATAGTTCTCTTTTGGTAGCAACCTAATCTAAAATGTGATTGATATCCCTATCAGGACTTCAGAAGATTTTTTGATTCCATAAACAGAATCAGAGGAAGAAGTAGTGGGTGAGCAGAATATCCTTGTGTGTATCATACTGAAAGCCAAATATTTTCACTACAGTTAAAAAAATCCATGACATCTTCCAAAGCCTGAGAGTGAAACATTCCAGGTTCTGTTTATTGCAAGAAATGTATTAATGACACAAGACATCGTGTATATAATTAAAATTCTATAAATAGAATGAGAGATATTTATGCCATTACCTCCTCTTCTTTCCTTTCGTGTTCTGCCTCTTCTACTTAAAAAATAATTTTGTAAACCCACAGGACAGGCTTTTTTTAAAAAAAAATGGGAATCTCCATAACCTTTTGGAAAGGCACTGGTCACAGAAAAGGCATGGCTTTATTAGAGATCATAACCTTTTGGACAAACGATGCCATGACCTTTTGGGAAATTGAATTCATTACCATTTGGGAAGACCGGGAATCTCCTGAGAAGAGTTAAAATTTGCTTGAGTCAACCTCCTTTATGGTAAAATATCCACTAGTATTCATGCAAGGCAATTAGGTTTCTCAGCTGTTAAACTGATATACCTACCGTGTTTCCCCGAAAGTAAGACAGCGTCTTACTTTCTTTTGTCCCCCAAAATCCCCACTATGTCTTACTTTCGGGGTACGACTTACATTAGCCGACGGTACCCCGAAAGTAAGATGAAAGCAAGAGTTACCTCGGGCGGCAGGCATGGCGTGGCTTCCTGGCTGGGCGAAGAGGCTTTCAGAGGGGCTCAAAGGGGCCCGGAATCCTCCTCCTCTTGCTCTTCTTTCTTCCAGCGGCGCCTTCCATCCTCCTCCTCTTCCTCCCAGCAGCGCCTTTCCCTCGCCGGTTCCGCCCCTCTCTTCAGTGAAGGGGGGGGGCGGAGCCGGGCGGCGAGAGGGAAGAAAGCGCGGTGGAAGTCCCGCCCGGCACGGCGGCTCAGGCGTCTTTCCCCCCCGCCGCCCCGCTTGCCCGCGCTCCAAACGGGAGCCGGGCGGCGGAGAAAAGCACCTGAGTCGCCGTGCCGGCGGGACTTCCACCGGCGCTTTCTTCCCTCTCGCCGCCGCCGCCGCTCCCTGGCAACCGGGTCCTCAGAGAAGGGAAGGCAGGCAGGCGCAAAAGGGCAGCCCTCTTGTGTTTACCTGCCTTCCCTTCTCTGAGGACCCGGTTGCCATGGGATCTCGCCGGCGCCTTCTCCCTTTCGCCGCCCGGCTCGCTTTCCCATGGCAACCGGGTCCTCAGAGAAGGGAAAGCAGGCAGGCGCAAGGGCAGCCCTCTTGTGTTTACCTGCCTTCCCTTCTCTGAGGACCCCATGGGGTTGCCATGGGATCTCGCCGGCGCCTTCTCCTTCCCTTCTCTGAGGACCCGGTTGCCATGGGATCTCGGCGCTTTTCCCATGGCAACCGGGTCCTCAGAGAAGGGAAAGCAGGCAGGCGCAAAGGCAGCCCTCTTGTGTTTACCTGCCTTCCCTTCTCTGAGGACCCGGTTGCCATGGGATCTCGCCGGCGCCTTCTCCCAACCGGGTTCGCCGCCGGCAGCCCTCGCGCTTTCCCATGGCAACCGGGTCCTCAGAGAAGGGAAAGCAGGCAGGCGCAAGGGCAGCCCTCTTGTGTTTACCTGCCTTCCCTTCTCTGAGGACCCGGTTGCCATGGGATCTCGCCGGCGCCTTCTCCCTTTCGCCGCCGGCTCGCGCTTTCCCATGGCAACCGGGTCCTCAGAGAAGGGAAAGCAGGCAGGCGCAAAGGCAGCCCTCTTGTGTTTACCTGCCTTCCCTTCTCTGAGGACCCGGTTGCCATGGGATCTCGCCGGCGCCTTCTCCCTTTCGCCGCCGGCTCGCGCTTTCCCATGGCAACCGGGTCCTCAGAGAAGGGAAAGCAGGCAGGGCGCAAGGGCAGCCCTCTTGTGTTTACCTGCCTTCCCTTCTCTGAGGACCCGGTTGCCATGGGATCTCGCCGGCGCCTTCTCCCTTTCGCCGCCGGCTCGCGCTTTCCCATGGCAACCGGGTCCTCAGAGAAGGGAAAGCAGGCAGGCGCAAGGGCAGCCCTCTTGTGTTTACCTGCCTTCCCTTCTCTGAGGACCCGGTTGCCATGGGATCTCGCCGGCGCCTTCTCCTTTTCTCCCATGGCGGTTGCTATGGGAACCGGGTCCTCAGAGAGGGAAAGCAGGCAGGCGCAGGAAGGCGCCGCAGCCCTCTTGTGTTTACCTGCCTTCCCTTCTCTGAGGACCCGGTTGCCATGGGATCTCGCAACGCCGCCGGGTCCATCCGGGTCCTCAGAGAAGGGAAGGCAGGCAGGCGCAAAAAGGGCAGCCCTCTTGTGTTTACCTGCCTTCCCTTCTCTGAGGACCCGGTTGCCATGGGATCTCGCCGGCGCCTTCTCCCTTTCGCCGCCGGCTCGCGCTTTCCCATGGCAACCGGGTCCTCAGAGAAGGGAAAGCAGGCAGGCGCAAGGGCAGCCCTCTTGTGTTTACCTGCCTTCCCTTCTCTGAGGACCCGGTTGCCATGGGATCTCGCCGGCGCCTTCTCCCTTTCGACGCCGGCTCGCGCTTTCTTTCCCATGGCAACCGGGTCCTCAGAGAAGGGAAAGCAGGCAGGCGCGCAAAAGGGCAGCCCTCTTGTGTTTACCTGCCTTCCCTTCTCTGAGGACCCGGTTGCCATGGGATCTCGCCAGGGCGCCTTCTCCCTTTCTCTGAGGCGGTTGCCATGGGATCTCGCCGCTTTCCCATGGCAACGGGTCCTCAGAGGGTCCTCAGGGAAAGCAGGCCGGCGCAAGGGCAGCCCTCTTGTGTTTACCTGCCTTCCCTTCTCTGAGGACCCGGTTGCCATGGGATCTCGCCGGCGCCTTCTCCCTTTCGCCGCCGGCTCGCGCTTTCCCATGGCAACCGGGTCCTCAGAGAAGGGAAGGCAGGCAGGCGCAAAAAGGGCAGCCCTCTTGTGTTTACCTGCCTTCCCTTCTCTGAGGACCCGGTTGCCATGGGATCTCGCCGGCGCCTTCTCCCTTTCGCCGCCCGGCTCGCGCTTTCCCATGGCAACCGGGTCCTCAGAGAAGGGAAGGCAGGAAAACACAAGAGGGCAGCCCTTGTTCGGCCTGCCTGCCTTCCCTTCTCTGAGGACCCGGTTGCCATGGGAAAGCGCGAGCCGGCGGCGAAAGGGAGAAGGCGCCGGCGAGATCCCATGGCAACCGGGTCCTCAGAGAAGGGAAGGCAGGTAAACACAAGAGGGCTGCCCTTGCGCCTGCCTGCTTACCCTTCTCTGAGGACCCGGTTGCCATGGGAAAGGAAAGCGGCGGCGGCGAAAGGGAGAAGGCGCCGGCGAGATCCCATGGCAACCGGGTCCTCAGAGAAGGGAAGGCAGGTAAACACAAGAGGGCTGCCCTTTTTGCGCCTGCCTGCCTTCCCTTCTCTGAGGACCCGGTTGCAAGGGAAAGCGCGAGCCGGCGACGAGAGGGAGAAAGCGCCGGCGGAAGTCCCGCCTCCAGGACGACTCAGGTGCTTTTCTCCGCCGCCCGGCTCCCGTTTGAGCGCGGGCAAGCGGGCGCGCGGGGGAAAGACGCCTGAGCCGCCGTGCCGGCGGGACTTCCACCGGCGCTTTCTTCCCTCTCGCCGCCCGGCGGCTCCGCCCCCCTCCCTTCACTGAAGAGAGGGGCGGAACCGGCGAGAGGGAAAGGCGCTGCTGGGAGGAAGAGGAGGAGGATGGAAGGCGCCGCTGGAAGAAAGAAGAGCAAGAGGAGGAGGATTCCGGGCCCCTTTTGAGCCCCTCTGAAAGCCTCTTCGCCCGGCCAGGAAGCCACGCCATGCCTGCCGCCCGAGGTACGTCTTACTTTCGGGGTACGGCTTATATAAGCCGACCCCTCTGACACCCCCGATACGTCTTACAATCGGGGGTGTCATACTTTCGGGGAAACACGGTAGATATCTATTTGAACTATTAGGGACAAAAATATGCCAATGCACAAAAACATATATATATCTCAGAGTTTCAGAAGTGTTATTTTCAGTTGCCCAAAAACATGTACTCTCCCTTAAAACATCTTGGTTTAAATCATGCTCTCAAGAGACCAAAAATAGAGTTGTCTTTGTTGAAATAACATAGTTGGTTTACTCACAAACTTCATGTATTCACCATGCAGGTACTTTGTAAATCAATCCAGTTACAGACAGGATTTGAAGTACTTTCTCTGTGCAGATAACACAGGGCATCTTTCTTGTAATCAACGGTTCATAGTCTACTCTAAAGCATCTTTCTTGTCTGAGAGTCTAATAGAGTCTCTCTCTTTAAAACATTCTGTTTCTACAGATCCCTAAACTGTATTGTATAGCTTCTGATGCAAACGCATACACTGTCTTCCAATATGGAGTCTCGGGTCTGAATATCCCCAGATCTAATCACATAGTCTGCGGCCCCTCCCACAACAAAGAACTTAAGGAAAAACTGCCTCCCAACAGACACATATACAATACAGTAAGAAACCTCAATTATATATAAACAAAACTCAGTATAAGAGGCTTGTAGAAGGTTGATATTTCCAACATCTTTATTTTATTCATCTGACGTTGTACTTTTCTACTCTATACAGTACAGTAAGCCTTTGGTATCTGCTGGGATTTGATTCCAAAGCCCAACCATCACTACCCCAGAGACGCAAATCTGTCCAAGTCCCATACAATTGAGTAGTAAAATGGCATCTCTTTTTGGGAATTTTTTTTGGCAAAATTAAGGTTTAATTTTGTTTGTTTAATATTTTCAACATTTAAAAAACATGTACCATTAAGAAAAAAAACAAATCTAATTTCTACTATGAAGCCATGTGGAAGAACACACACATGGAAACACGCAATCCTGAACATGCATATGTGCCCTGGTAGGCATCATAAATCACACAAAGCCAGAGCATGCTACCAAACACAAGCTCCATCTTCTAACTAAACTGAAGAGCAAGTCTAGTCACCTGGTTGCTGTCACTCTTTTGCAGTGGCACTGTCTGGAGGGAGAGGACAAGCCCAATCATTTGCAGACCGAATGTCTCCAGAGCAGTTGGGCGTCTGACAGTGAAGGGAGATTTTCCACAGAGAAATTGAAATACGTCAAAACAACCTGAGAAGTTGTCTAGATTCAGGAAAATCTGCACTGATGGTCATGTCCACATCGATTCAGAAGCATCACACAGTCTTCAAAATGCTTCTGACAATGAGCTATTCCTACCCACACAAAATGGCTTATGATATAAGTGACATGACAGAGATATCTAGCAAGAGGAAGGATTCTATGAGAAATAAACCAGACCATTTTAGCTCCCATCAGCATATTCGCAAAAAATGATTTTAGCAAAATATGGTATACCTGATATACTCTAGTTTAGTAGCTATGGAGATTTCCCCCTACTAATAATGATCTCCTCATACTGCCATGCGTACTTTGAAACGATGGCATGTGATGGCATTCCGATAATGCAGAAATTATTATTATTATTTATATCCTGCCACCATCTCCCAAAAGGGACTGGCGGGGGGCTTATTAAAGCACGGAGTAATACTGCAGGGACATACAAAATACAGTAAAAACCATAAGTATTTATAAAACAACTAGCTGTACCCGCCACACGTTGCTGTGGCCAACCTTCCCTCCCTCTTTCTCTTCTTCCTTCCCTTTTTTCTTTCCTTCTCTCCTTCCTTCTCTTCATCTTCCCTTCCTTCCTTCCTCTTCTCTTTCTTTCCCTTTCTCCACTTTCTTCCTTCTCAACCTATTATTGGACTGCAACTCCAAGTAATCCTCCTGATCGATCTACCTATCTAATCTATCTATCTGGAGGATTGCTGGGAGTTGCAATCCAGGAATAGGAAATTGAAAATATACAGGGATTGGGATGATCTCAAAGAAATCCAAGAAGAAAGCTTGCATTTTGGAAGCAGTGCATTTGGATCCTCCTCCTCTTCTAAAGGGCCTGGTCTATGGGATGCTGGAAGCTGTAGTCCAGAAGAGAGTGTGGATATGCTATTGTGTGCTTTGTTTGCCGGGGGAATTGTTTTTGCGCATGTGCTGAAGAGTCTTTTTGTGTTTTTGGCTCTTTACGTCTCTTCTGCTGTGTTTTTCAGTGCTTTTATGAGTGATGGTCACTTGTTGGTTTGATAGTTGTATTGTGTCCAAATTTGGTGTCAATTTGTCCAGTGGTTTTTGAGTTATGTTAATCCCACAAACTAACATTACATTTTTATTTATATAGATAACAATATCAATTCGCATAAAACAGATTTACATAAAAAGTAGTGTACAAAACCCCACTCAATATAATTGAAACACTCAGTAAAATGCAGCAATAGATTGGTACTTAGTACACAATAAATTACCCAGAATGCGAAGAGGGAAATATTACTGTTTGGGCAGTTAAGCCAATTAATTGCATAGCTATGCAAACTTTAATATTATAATTTCATGTGCAAAACAAAACACAACTCTGAAAGCCAAGCTCCTGCGTTTGATGTTATCTTTGCATATTTGTATTGTTGTCACAGGCTTTTGTTCAAAGTAGTAACTGAACTCTGCAAAATGGCGAATAAAATCAAGCTAGTATCATTGTATGAGTCCATGCGCTTTGCGTGCACGTGACAATCATAAGAGAGCACAAAAAGCTTTCTGGAAAGGATGCTCCATTCTGAAATGGCAATTCATCACTCCATCTTTTACATTATTTTCCCTGATGAACAATCTTCCTTCAAACAGCTTGAGTATTCAAGATGCATATAAAAGGATATTGCTTTTGCTTTCTTCTACAATGAATCAGACTTGAATATATATCTTTGGGGTGTTTAATGCTATAGCAGCAGCATAGCCTTTTATATTTCTTATGTTTTCATTTTGTTCTATAGATTTTTATGGGGTGATACTAATGGATTAATGCTTTCTGTGCCAGCCTAGCCATCTTAAAGCTTGGTCTAAGTGCTAAAAAGATGACGGTACTTTTTAAGCTCTAAAAGCTCAGAAAAATATACAGTCTAAGTAAGAACACCACCATCTCCTGTCACTGTATCATTTTCCCCATATAAAACCTGCTTCTCAATGGACAATTTTGCTCATAACAGATTGCAGCAAACTACAGGAAATGGGTACACAACTGAGAAAATGGAATTGTTTTCTCTCTTGCAACTCCTGCCTATCCCCCTCCTTTCCATATGGCATAGAGAGTCAGCCATGCAAGAAGAGGAAAGAGAGAGGACAGAAGTACCATCATCCAAATACATTTCTGATAATGAGTTAATTTCAATGGGGTGGAGCCTCAGAAATTTGGTGGAAGAGAAGTAACATAGGACTCAATGAATGTTGTCTGATGGCAGTTTTCAGAATATGCCCAGTGTTTCTCAAACTGTGGTCCTCCAGGTGTTTTGGATTTCAGCCTCTAGAAATCCCAGACATCTTACCAGCTGTTAGAAATTGTGGGAGCTGAAGTCCAAAACACCCGAAGGAGCACAGTTTGAGAAACACTGTGCTTAACAATCAATCAGACCCTACATGGTGTGTATCTTGTTTTTGACCAATCAGCAATCCTTCCTTCCGAAATGGTTCCTACAGAGTAACTTATCACAAAATTACCATGATATGAATCTAGTAAAAATTACGATTACAATAAATATGATATAGGAGACCCCTTGCTTCTTATTACCTGTGCTCTAAGTACAATATTTCATTGACTATATGGCATACCTTTACCCATTTAAAGGGCTCCAAAAACAGAGTGCACCCTAGATTCACCAAAACAGCTTTTGTTTTAAAACTGTTATACCTCTGAGAGACGAGGAGGAAGAGGAGGAGGAAGTGCCAGGCCCCCAAACAGCTCTGCCATCCCCACCATTTTGTCTGCAACCTTTGCCAGGCAGCTGTTTACCACTTTCTGCTTCTGCTTTCTCCCCAATGGGTCACAGTGTTAATAAAAGTGACATGCAAACAAGATGTCTTCCAGGTTTCTTCACACTCCCCCCCCCTTCATCCCATTAGAAAAATTGCATTACAAAGCCATATCAAGGGGGGGGGGGGACCCAAGGTCACATACATGCAAAGGATTTTTTTTAATCTAAGAAAAAAAAAATTCCAAAATTGGGGTGTACCTTACATTTGTTCACACCCTAGATTCAGTGAAATGAGGTAATTCAGCATGTGAAAAAAACCTTTTTTGTTCTGTCTTAAGAAATTACTGACTGACTGACTTTATTATTTCTGAGTCGCCCTCCACGTTAGTGCTCCGGGCGACTTACACACAGCAATTCCATAATTAAAAGAGTATTTAAAACTAGATTAAAATATTCAGTGGTTAGATGCAGGGGCCAGGCTCTGTATTTGAGTTCCTGGTTCTGCATTAACCATGGGCTTTCCTAAATAGCCAGGTCTTCAGAGCGGTCAGAAACTGGGGCAGGTCGAGGGAGGCTCTCTGGTCCGGTGGCATCGAGTTCCAAAGAACGGAGGCCACAATGGAGAACGATCTCCGTCTCGTGGTCTCCAGGTGGGCCTCTTTCAAGCCTGGTACGTGAAGAAGGTTCTTGTTTGCTGGCCGCGGGGTCCTCGAGTAAGCCAATATTTGACGCCAACTTTTCCCAACAAGAGTACTCCAAGTATATTGGACTACATCTCCCATCATTCACAGTCATCATACTCTGTGTGGGTGGTAAGAGGTCACCAGGTTAGAGGAAACAGTCTAGACTACTGGTTCCCAACCTTTTTTTGACCAGGTACCACTTGACCAAGGACCACTTTGACCAGGGACCACTCTCCAACATTAGTACCAAAAGGGGTACGAATCAGTTTTTGATCAACTTTAGATTTGGTTTGGTTATTTGGTGTGCTGATTCAGAAAACTGCATTGGATAGACCACATCAGCTCTAGTTTCTGATACAGAACCTGTTCCATCCAGTAGTCGCCAACAGCTCATCCACATAAAACCATATTTTATCTCCACCGTCAGCAGAGTGGCGTTTTTCCATCTTCGCCAGGCAAGGAAGCTGGCCCCCTACCTGTCCCGGCACGACCTGGCCACAGTGGTCCAAGCTAGACTACTGTAACGCTCTTTACATTGGCCTTCCTTTGTCGGTGATCCGGAAACTTAAGCTGGTGCAGAACACTGCAGCTCGACTCCTTGCTGGGGTCTCGGCAAGCTGTCACATCACGCCGATTCTGCGTGAGCTGCACTGGCTACCTATAGAATGCCAGATTACCTTCAAAGTGTGTGGTGTTCCAGCCTAGCCAGCCCAGTGGTCAGAGTCAGGCACCGGGGATCCCAGCTGATCAGGATCAGATCCCAGCTGATCAGGGGCAGTTTGGAGATGACGAATGGCCAGATGGGTATGGGTCTTCAAACGAGAGTTTACAATGGGATGATGAATGGCTAGAGGGATATAGGACTGCAGATGAGTTTACTGAGGATTCCATGGAAGAGGATTCTGCATCAGACTATGAGAAGCCCAAGAGAGAGTTTCTACTCCCTTCCCAGATGAGCATTCCAAAGAAGAGGAGTTTCCTGCTTCTCACTCTGATAGTGGTGCAGCTAGGCCTGCTAACGAGCCGGTGTTTGATAGAAGGGCGAACATCAGAGATTCTAGGAAATTGTGGAATCTAAGGAAGGGGGGAGATGGGCCCATCGAGACTAGCTTCCTTATTAGTCTGTGCTCCCGGGTTTCTAGTCAGACCTGAAGCCACGTTCAGCTTGATCAAGTCTCCCGTTCCAGTCTCCAAGCTCACGCCGACCGCCGGAGCAGTTTGGATCCAAGTTCATGTTGACCGCCATTGCGGTTTGCCTCAAGTACTACGTTTGACTGCCGGAGCAGTCTGCCTTGCTTAGGAACTTTGCTTGTCTTCCAACCCCCCGAAATAACGAGACAGACACAAATATATATGGTTTCAAATTTTGGGCAACTTTTATTAAATAGTTACCTATTTAACTTGTAACTCAACTAACCTTTTGGTGTCAGTTCAACTTGGTGTGTGTAAGCTGGGGTAGCGTCTCCTAAAGTCTACCCCTCAGCTATTAAGGCGTACTACCTGGGTCCCCTGTATATTTCAATCCGGGCAACCCGTAAGGGAAACATCAGGAGAAATCTCTCTCAACTTTTGAGACTAGACTCTCCCCGCTCCTGGGACATTCACCATCACCTCACCCCTAAAATTAACCGTCTAGGTGAGTGTTTTCATAATGCCCCACACCCTTAAGGGGTGCCTTACGTGTATACAAACCTTTGAATAACTAAACTATTTACGCCACGGATTGGGAGTGGGATTTAAGCCGCTTGGGCTTGCAGCTACAGAACTTAATTGAACTATTTTGGATTGCTTTTTCTTACTTCCTCGGACTATTCTTTATCCTTTATTCTAAATAAAAGAACATTTATTGCATCTGCCTGTGTGTGTGTGATCTAGGGGGGGGGGGGCTGTCCCAAGTTCTGAGGTGCAACAAAGTGTTAGTTCTGACTTTTAAGGCCTTAAATGGTCTGGGGCCAGTGTATCTACCGGACCGCCTCATCCCATATTATCCCATCAGATCTCTACGCTCTGAAAAGCAGAACCTCCTGGTCATTCCTAGTCCTAAGATATACTGCCTGACTGCAATCAGTCGACGGGCTTTTTCAATCATTGCTCCAGTGCTTTGGAACGCATTGCCCGCTGACGTCCGTGCTATCCAGAACCTCCTTTTGTTTCGGAAAGCCTGCAAGACTGTGCTGTTTCAACAGGCTTTCGGAGTCTGATTAGTGGCAGTTTCCTTCTGTGTAACGCCATCTTGCATCTTGTATTATTTGTGCGATCGCGGCATTTTAACGTATTGTTCATTGTGACATTTTAATTCCTTGTTTTAATTGTGGTTTTTAAGTATTTTAGCTGTGTTCTGGCTGTTTCTCTATGAGTATGTGTCAGCCGCCCCGAGCCACCGGGAGTGGCAGCAAATAAATGAGAATAAATACATAAATAAATAAAATATTTAATAATCTAGAGCTGATGTGGTCTATCCAATGCAATTTTATGAATCACCACCCCAAATAACCTCAGGAACAGACCTAAAAATAAAGACACCAAGAAAAAAATGTTTAGGCTGTGTTATTCTCCGTAGTAGTAACAGTGAGGCCACAGACCATATTTTAGTTATTGTGGACCACAGATTGGGATCCACTAATCTAGACCAGGGCTGTCCATCTTCTACGGGCCCAAGGGCCGGAATTCCGGTCACTGATCACCTGGGGGCCGAAGGGTCTGCCTCCGCCCCCTCCCCCAGCTCCGCCCCCACCCCTCCCCGGCTCCAGTTTACTTACAATTGACCTTGAGTTGTGGAGTGGTAGTTCACCTCCATCCAGAGAGCACTGTGGACTCAAATAATGATGGATCTGGACCAAACTTGGCATGAATACTCAATATACCCAAATGGGAACACTGGTGGATTTGGGGGAATGTTTCCTAATACCTTTGAGTTATTTGAGTCCACACTCAAATTGGGACACACCAAAAAAAAAACCAAACACCTCAATGCCGTCGCAGGGCTTGATGGGGCCTCCTTTCCCAGGGGCGGGTGGAAGAGGCCCAAAGAGCTCCCTCCCTCCCTGAAGGGAAAACAAGCCACGGGGAGAGGCGCAAAGGAAGCCACGTTGCGCCCTGCACGCGGGGGAAGGCAGCACAACAAGGGGGACGGGGCACGGAGGAGGGGAAGGAAGCATCACCAAGGAAACTGCCGCTGAGGGACCCCTCCCCCCCTCACCCAACGGCCCACTGTTTTTAGATTGATTGATTTGAGCCAGGCCCTTCCTTACCCATACTGCGGGAGCCCCGCCACAGGGCCAAAGCACCAACGCCGCCGCCATCCCCGAAGAGCCCCGCTGGAGCCGAGGCCAAGCTAAGGCCGGGCGCGGCGGCTCTCCCATCTGCGGGGCGGGAAGCGAGGGCCCTCCACAGGAAGAGGACGGAGCGAGGAGGGGCTTTCCCTGCCTCACTCCCCTCCTCCCTCTCTCTGAGGGAATGGGTGCTGGCCTGGAAGCAGCCACGAGGGAGGAGGCGCGAGCCCAGGCCGGCCACAAATCCCGCGGGACCCGAGATTTTGGCAGCTATCGCGAGACTACGCAGCCACAGACGGGATTTCGACCTCCCTCGAAATCCCGTCTGTGGCTGGCGTAGTTTCGCGATGCTTGCCTAAACCCGGAAGTAGGTATTTTTTTAATTTCTTTTTATTTTTAATTTGTATTTTATTAAAACAAGTTAGGGGGTCGGAGGGAAGGGGCTCGGGGGCCGTGTACGGCCCCAGGGCCGCCTGTTGGGCAGCCCTGGTCTAGACTCTAAAGATTAAATGAACTTTACTTCTGGTGTTTTCACAGATTGAATGTATACACTCTTTTTTTCACTTTTTTTACTTCTTCTCCCAAATACACATTCGATTTGTGTGCTTTTATTAATAAAAATTAACAGAATGCTTACAGTTTAATCAAACAAAATGTGTGTGTGTGTGCGAGCGTGTGTGTGTGTATATATATATATATATATATATATATACTGTGTATATATATATAAGCTTTTGCTGACAGCATATATAAGAAAACAACTTTCACCTAATACTCTGCAGTGGCCTACATAACTGTACAAAAACAAAACTTGGCAGCAACCAAGAAATGAACACTGAAGGATGCCATATGGTAGTAAATGAAGAGACCTGTTGATTTATGTGCAGTAAAGAAAGGGGAACTGGGGATGTGAAAATGAACAATATAGACAAATTGTTCCCCTAAGATTTATATATAGCTAGGAGTGTGAAATATAATCTCTATGGCAATAGTTCGTGAAATCAGAGTACTTTAATTCAGACTTGTTCCTTTCTTTGTCCCTTTTTGGTCAAAGTTTTAAGGCAATATTTATTGCTGGCTGACTTCCCCTTTTCACGTTTCATTAAACTGAGCAACTCTTTCAATGGAGCTGTCTCTGAGTTTCTGTTGTGATGCTTCAAAGGAAACTCATGTGTGTACGACAGGCAGCCTGCCAAGACCAAACAACCCCAAAGTTTAAAATGATTCCAATTTGTAAGTATGAACAGAATTTTATGTTCTCAATGTAACTTTCACAATGCCAATTTACTCACTGAGAGCCGGTTTTGGTGTACTAGTCTGTACATTAAAAATCAAATCTATATTAAAACACACCAAGAACTCCTAAATCAACTCGAATCAAAAGAGAAATTCCAACATGAAGTTGATAAAACATAAAAGCAGCCTCACACATAAACTTCTGATGAATTGAGAACAAAAGAACTGTCCTCACATGCTGTGTATTCTATATTCCGTCACTTGCTTTAAAGCAATCACATATTTATTTCTTCTTCAAGAGCTCTGTGAATGCACACTTATGAAGTTTGCGCGCCAGCGCGGGCTTCCAACGGAAACTTTCCCAGTTTGAAAAGTTTTGGCGGTAGCTCCGCCCAGCCGGCCCGGAGGGCATAAAAGGCCTCCATGTGCGCCCACCCCATTCCTTTGTTTTCCGCCACTTGGGCAACATCGAAATACGGCTGGTTGTGTGAGCATAGCATGTCCACAACCAGTTTCAAAAGGTGCTTATCCTGCGGTGGCAAGATCCCGGATTGCGACGGTCACTCGAAATGCCTTCGGTGTCTCGGGGAGGGACACGTCGTTCCGACCTGCCGACACTGCCAGGCCTTCTCGTCGACCACCAGGCGAGCGAGAGCCCGCAGGCTTCAGGCCTACCTGACGGAGCGTGCTCTCTGCCCTCCGGAGATGGCGACGGCTGTCCCATCTGCCTCCTTGGGGTCCGAGGCGGCTGCTTCGGCCCCCACCGTGTCGACCGCTCACCCGGCCGGGAAGAAGCGTCCACGGAAGGAGAAGAACGCCTCTGTCTCCTCGAAGACTTCGGCGTTGAAGAGGCCCTGCACCGTAACCACTGAAACGGTCCAGCTGCCTCCGCCTCGTCGACTTTCGACAAGCTCGATGGCGTCGGGCCTCTCCCAGAGGTCGGCCATCTCGAGGACTCCCTCTGACCGGGCTATGGAGATAGCTTTCCGGAGGTCGAGTGAGGAAGCCCGTAGAGCCCAGACCAGAGGCCTGGTTCCTGTGACTCCGGGCAAGTCTCTGGAGGCCGCGGCCTCGAGACCTCCATCGCCGAAGAGGCGCAGGACTCTGACGTCATCGTCTTCAGTCTCCTGCCCCGACTCTTCGCCTATCCCTGTTCTCGCTGTGGAGACAGGGGTAGAGCACCACGTGTCACCAGAGGACTCAGTCCAGACCGTCGTCCGAGTCCCATCGGGGCCGACCTCGGTCCGACAACTCTTCGTCACTTCGCCTGACAAAGGCAGACAAACCACGAGGCTCGCCTTGGCCCCGGCCGAGCAAAACCTCCCTCCTGTGATGACTGCGGCCCCTTCAACCTCTAGGTCGCCGCCACAGTCACAGCCTCCGGCGAACCAGGACACGGTTCGGCCTTGGTCGGGAGACGAGATGGAAGATGGCGAGGTCCCTCGATCGACGAGATCGGGCTCCATCCTGTCCCTCAACATGGACAGGACGCCTTCCCATACAGGATGCGAAGTGGAACCTTCGTCCTCACCGACCGACAACGCAAGAGCCTTCGGTGAGCAAGTGGGCCGGATGGCAAGGTCTCTGGGGATGCAGACCTACGTTCCCTCGAGATCCAGCGCCTGCCCCGTTTTCAGCAGGGTGCAGGTCGAAGAAGCGGCCCAACCACACCTCCCCATGCTAGAGCCACTGGAAGAGGTGGTGAAGGCCTCGTGGACGACTCCATCGACCATTCCTCCTACGTCCGGGCGTATCGAGGCATGGTACAAGATAGATGAGAGGGAGAAGAGCTGGCTACACGATCATCCGACCCCCAACTCGATGATCGTCACCTCCTCCCAGTCCTCGGGCCGAGAGTCTGCAGCCCCCTCAGACCAGGAGGGAAAGAGGTTTGACACGGTCGGCCGAAAGATCTACAAGGCCGGACTCTTGCTGACCAAAATGGCCAACTACGGGGCGTGCATGGGAGCTTATCACCAGATCCTGTGGGAAAGGGCTCAACCCTTTTTCCAGGATCTCTCCCAGGAACAACAGGCTGCACTTCTCTCCATCTCTCAAGAGGCGCAGTCGTTGGCACACCACCAAATCCTGATGGCCCGCCATACGGGGGACACCTCAGGAAAGCTGCTGGCCCACGGTGTCGCCATCCGGAGGCACGCGTGGTTGAAGTCTTCTGGTCTCTCTTCAAATTCTAAGAAGACCATCGAGGATCTACCGTTCGATGCCCAGGGACTTTTCTTTGTGGGCACGGACGACAAACTGAAGGCCACTCACGACTTCAGAGTCCTGACGGCCAAACTGGACCGGCCCCAGCCACAGCCAAAGCCCAGGTACTACCAGCGGGCGAAGTTTCAGCCCAGGCCACAGTACCGCCAAGCCCCACGGCCATACTCGGCCCCTCAGCAGCAGCAACAACAACAGCCGAGGCAACAGCAGCAGCAACAGGCCAATCGACCCCGTCAGGGTAACAAGTCAAGGCCTCGCCATAACAATGGCAATGGACAATCCAACCGCCGCGTTTGACGGGGCGAGGGACGACACCGCCTCCTCGCTAGGTACCGCTGCCACCACCATGCCTCCCCCCAGCCCTCGACCTCCACCACCTCACCCGCCATTCGGAGACCGCCTGGCCCACTACATCGATGCCTGGCGACGCATCACCTCAGATGCATGGGTTCTCCGGATTGTCGAAGACGGCTATGCCTTGGAATTCGACGAGCTTCCACCAACGGGGTTCATCGTCGAGACGGAGCCGTCCAAGGTGATCTTGGAGGAGGTCGACAGCTTGCTTCAAAAAGGAGCAATTTCACAGCTCCCCCAGAGCAAGGAAAGAGGGGCATTCTTCTCACGGTACTTCACCGTGCCGAAGCCAGACGGTTCCCTGCGACCCATCCTGGACCTCAGAGACTTAAACGCGTACGTTTCGCCGAGGAAATTCAGGATGGTGTCAGTGTCGTCCATTCTCCCACTTCTCCGGTCAGGCGACCACTTCGCCTCGATCGACCTCCGGGACGCATATTTTCACGTCTCGATCTGGCCTGCTCATCGACGCTTCCTGGCCTTCAAGGTAGCGGGAAGGACATACCAGTTCAACGTCCTTCCGTTCGGCCTCGGAACAGCACCTCGGACATTCTCCAAGTGCATGTCGGTCGTGGCTGCACACTTGAGGAGGCAGAAAATCCGGATTTTCCCATACTTGGACGACTGGCTGCTGGCGGCTCAGTCTCCGGAACTCCTGCAGCAACAGGTTTCGGCGACCCTGCGGCTACTCTCTTCATTAGGCCTACGCCTCAACGAAGAGAAGTCCCAACTGGTCCCGGCGATGACCATCAAGTTCATCGGGACAATATTCGACTCCGTCGATCAGCTCGCCTATCTGCCAGAGAGCAGATTTCAGGCACTTCGAAGCGAGGTAAACAACTGCACCAGGCCCTGCATCACTGCGAAGCAGATTCAGGTTACCCTGGGCCACATGGCCTCCACGGTGGCTGTGACTCCCCTTAGCGACGACGCTTCAGGCCACTGCAACGCTGGTTCCTCGACCATTTCGACCCGGTCACGGAACACCACTCGAAGAAGCTTTCCCTCCCGAAGCCGGTCAAGGACTCCCTTCGGTGGTGGACTTCCAAGATCAACGTGTGCAAGGGAGTCCCCTTCCACACAGTGAACCCATCCTTCACAGTGACAACCGATGCGTCGGTGCTAGCGTGGGGAGGTCACATAGGCACCCTGTCGATCAACGGACAATGGTCGACGGTGGAGAGGCTCCATCACATCAACTACCTGGAGCTCCTGGCCATAGCCAAGACTCTTCGGGCCTTCGCCCCCCTCATCAGGGGACACGTAGTACTGGTCAGGACAGACAATATAGTGGCCATGTACTACGTCAACAAGCAGGGCGGAACGGGCTCGAGGAAACTCCTGGCCCTGGCCCAGAGCCTGTGGGAGTGGTGCGTCCTTCATCAAGTGACCCCCAGGGCCATTCATCTCCCGGGAGTCGAGAACGTGGAGGCGGACTCCCTCAGCAGAACCGGCTGGTCGTCCCACGAATGGATGCTGCATCCGGACGAGCTCCACCGTGTCTTCCAACGGTGGGGATTCCCAGACGCAGATCTCTTCGCATCGCCGGAAAACAACCAACTGCCAGTTTTCGGTGCCAGGCTTGCCCCGGATGCACGCCGGGGTTGCCTCGGGGACGCACTCCTGCTCGACTGGACGACGGGGTTCTTCTACCTCTTCCCGCCGTTCCCGCTTCTTCTCCGAATCATCGAGAAGATCCAGCTCTCGGGGACCGATTGCATCCTCATCGCTCCCTACTGGCCGAGACAAGTCTGGTTCCCGACCCTGCTCCACCTAGCAGGCCAGGACCACATGCCACTCCCTCACCGGCCAGATCTGCTGACCCGGGAGAAGGGGATGCTCCTCCATCCGGACCTTCTATCCTTGCACTTAACTGCATGGAGGATCCACCGGCGCCAGACGTCTCTCCAGCAGTAGCAGCGATCCTGGCAGCAGCCCACAAGCCGGCCACGTCGAAGGCGTATTCGGCTTGCATCGCCCGCTACGCGAAGTTCCAGGCTTCTCGATCCGCCGCTGTCTTCCCATTGTCGATCCCGGCGGTCCTGGAATTCCTGGTGGAATTGGTCGACAGGGGTCTGTCCATGTCCTCGGTGAAGACCCACTTGGCGGCCCTCACCTGGCAGAACCAGCAGAGGGCTGGTCCCTCGCTGTTCCAGTACCCGATGGTCAAGAGATTCCTGAGGGTGTCAACAACACCCGCCCCCGGTGCATCCACCTACACCGGGTTGGAACCTCGACCTGGTGCTGTCCTGCCTGACATCCCCGCCGTTTGAGCCGTTGTCATCCATCGACCTGCGGCTCCTCTCCTGGAAGGTGGCCTTCCTGGTCGCCATTGCTTCGGCGCGTAGGCCTTCCGAACTGGCGGCGCTCCGTGTCGACGAGCCCTACTTGCTGTTTTTGGCAGACAGGGCCATCTTGCGGACAGACATCACCTTTCTGCCTAAAGTGGTGTCTCCGTTCCACGTAAACACCGACATTGTGCTCCCGGACATGGGGACCTCCCAACTGGGACAAGGACTCGACGCTCAGAGCCCTCGACGTCAGGAGAGCCCTCTGGGTCTACAAGGACCGATCGGCGGACTACCGTCGGTCGACCAGACTCTTTGTTTCTACGCCACCGACAAGCTGGGCTTGCCGGTGTCGTCACAAAGACTCTCTAATTGGGTGGCATCCTTGGTTGAACTGTGCTATCAGATAGCACGTCAACCGTGTCCCCCTAGGGTCAAGGGTCGCTCGACTAGGGCAGTAGCCACGTCGACCGCTTTTCTCCAAGGGATCCCCCTGGACCAAATTTGTAGGGCGGCCATCTGGGCCAACCCCTCCACCTTCACATCACACTACCGGGTAGACACCCTATTTGGAAGGGAGGCGGCTTTTGGTCGGTCAATTCTTAACCCCAAGGGCCCTCGGGGTGATGCCGAGTAGGCAGCCCTGTCTCTCCCCTCTATGCACAGTTCGGTCGACAGTTACGGTCGTTCGAACTCTTCCCCTTCGGTTGCACTAGCTAACGTTCAAGTGTGTGCCGTGCCCCGGGTAGGGGCACAGTCTACCGGTTAAAGCGCTTTACCCACTCACGGGTTCAAGATGCACCAGTTGTGCACTTATGTTCTCAGTTGTGCTTGTTGCACTCACTGTTATGAGGCCTGTGTGCCTGACATGAATGGTGCTTGTTGCACTTATGCTGTGAGGCCTGTGTGCCTGACATGAATGGTGCTTGTTGCACTGTGTTTACAAGTGGGAGCATACCTTCCACTCATATTTATATGATTGATGTGTTATTTATTCGTATTGCTGGTTGTAATAAACCTGTTCATTTTGTTCAATATTTGGCTGGTTTGTTCCCACCTCCTTTACCTTAGCTCGGTAAATCTTCATAAGTGTGCATTCACAGAGCTCTCGAAGAAGAATGGTAGGTTACATACCTGTGACCATCTTTCTTCGAGTGAAGCTCTGTGAATCCACACGAACCCGCCCGGCCGTCCCCTCTATCTCAAACCACCCTTTCCTAGTTGCTATTGTGGCGTAGGAATGGGGTGGGCGCGCATGGAGGCGCCTTTTATGCCCTCCGGGCCGGCTGGGCGGAGCTACCGCCAAAACTTTTCAAACTGGGAAAGTTTCCGTTGGAAGCCCGCGCTGGCGCGCAAACTTCATAAGTGTGGATTCACAGAGCTTCACTCAAAGAAAGATGGTCACAGGTATGTAACCTACCAATATTTTATATCAGTGGTATGGGAAGGGTTATAGAGGATTCCTTACCATATAACATAACAAGTGAGAATCTTTACCTTTTTGTGTGTTTCAGACTAAGGTAAAGGTTTTCCCTCACATTAAGTCTAGTTGTGTTTGACTATGGGGGGGTGGCACTCATCTCCATTTTAAGCCGAAGAGCCGACGTTGTCCGCAGACACCTCCAAGGTCATGTGGTCGACATGGCTGCATGGAGCACCGTTAATTAACTGATCTATTCACATTTGCATGTTTTCAAACTACTAGGTTGGCAGAAGCAGGGCCTAACAGTGGGAGCTCACCCCGCTCCCCGGATTCGAACCGCTGACCTTTCGGTCAACAAGTTCAGCAGCTTAATTTAACCCACTGCACCACCAGGGAGCTTATGTTTCATACTACAGTTCTAACAAACTTCCCATTGAACATTCTGGGTACTAGACTTGTAGTTTGTTTATTTTTTTACTTACTCCAAACAACGGTGGCTGATGCTTAAGGCATCATGCTAAATGAGATCATCTGGGACCTAGCATCAGTGTTTAGCCTTGAAATCTCATGGCCTGGGGATATTTAGAACATAAGAACATAAGAAGAGCCATGCTGAATCGGACCTCAGCCCATCTAGTCCAGCATTCTGTATCACACAGTGGCCCACCAGTTGTACACGGGGATCTCGAGCAGAAGGGAGGGCAAAACCCTGACCTGCTCCCGACCCCCCACAACCAGTACCCAGGGACATCCTGCCTACCTCAACCAACTCCGAGGTGGCACTTGAATGTCCTTTTCAGTAACTACCAATACACTTGGTATCCATGAATCTGTCTAATCCTGCCTTGAAGTTGTTCAGGCTGACAGCTGTCACAACCTCTTCTGGAAGTGAGTTCCATAACCCAATGACCCTCTGGGTGAAGAAATATTTCCCTTTATTAGTCCTAATTTTCCTACCTTGGAGCTTCAGGAGTGCCCTCTAGTCCTAGTGTTTTGTGACAAAGAAAATAATTTTTCTTTATTCACCTTTTCTATCCCATGCATGATTTTATACACTTCGATCAAGTCACCTCTTAAACGCCGTCTTTCAAGGCTGAAAAGACCAAGGCATTGCAACCTGGTTTCATAAGGGAGCCGCTCCATCCCTTGGATCATTCTTGTTGCCCTTTTCTGTACCTTTTCCAGTTCCGTTATATCCTTCTTAAGGTGCGGAGACCAGAATTGTACACAGTACTCCAAATGTGGCCTTACCATAGATTTGTAGAGAGGTAATACAACATTTGCTGACCTATTTTCGATTCCCTTTCTGATCATGCCTAGCATAGAATTTGCTTTTTTCACTGCTGCAGCGCACTGGGTTGACATCTTCATTGAGCTGTCCACCAAGACCCCAAGATCCCTTTCCTGGTTTGTCTCGGAAAGCTTTGACCCCATCAGTTGATAAGTGTAGTTGGGGTTCTTTGCCCCGATGTGCATGACTTTACACTTGTTTAGGTTAAAATGCATTTGCCACTTTGTTGCCCATTCACTCAATTTCGAGAGATCTTTCTGGAGCTCTTTACAATCAGTTTCATTTTTAACTACCCTGAACAATTTAGTGTCGTCTGCAAACTTTGCTACCTCAGAATTCACTCCTACATCCAGATCATTAATGAATAAATTAAAAAGTAACGGACCCAAAACTGAACCTTGGGGTACGCCACTTCCCACCTCTTTCCACCCAGAGAAGTGTCCATTTATTACCACCCTTTGTTTCCTACAGTTTAGCCAGGTTCCAATCCAGGACAAGACCTGTCCCCTGATTCCATGGCTGAAGAGCTTATTTAGGAGCCTTTGGTGAGGGACTTTGTCAAAAGCCTTTTGAAAGTCAAGGTAAACAATATCAATTGGGTCCCCTTTATCTATGTGTTTATTTACACCCTCAAAGAATTCTAACAAGTTAGTAAGACATGATTTGCCTTTGCAGAAACCATGTTGATTTTCTTTCAGCAATGCCTGTTCTTCTATGTGCCTAGTAATTTAGCAATCCCTACTCCACAATTTTATATAAACTAATCACCTCTACTATAGAGTTTAATTTTTCTTTCATAAAGATGGTTGCACACAGACTCAGGACAAAAACAGTCATCATTTTTACTTGCTGATCCCTGCTGAATTAAAAATATAGGAACACAAGAAAAACTGGGTTGGCTCAAATCAAAGGCATATCTAATCTAGTATTCAGGTGAACTATGCAACAGCTAGTCCAGATTAAGATTTATCATCAATTTTGTTATTTGGCTAGTGCTTTTAGTTTTGCCTATACGTTATTAGCTGGTGTCTTGCAAACAATATCACTGCAATGCAGTAAAAATAAAAAAGCTCTTAGCAGTTCATAGATGCATGTAGTCGACTACCCTATCAATGCACAGATGCACCTGGTTAGTATTGTCAACATCTATTGATAGGAGTCCTTCCCCATCACCAGCTACTCCATTTTTTTTAGTAGTGATACCAGCTATAATCCCTCCCAATGTTTATGGATAATATAGGTATTTACATTCCTTAGCTCTAAGTTGGCATATAGTCTGTGATTTTCCTGATTTTTTTTTAATCACCTGCTTGCAAGCAGTTTAGACTTCTGCTTGGCACATCCTTAGTGGGGCCAAGTTATTTGTCCTGCTTCCCTTCCTTTCTTCTGCAGACTGACATAATGCCTTATGATAACATTAGTTGTGGAAGATCCTTCCTGTGATACTGTAAGAACATTTCTAATGCTTTGTATCCAACTTTCAGATGAAATTTCATATTAGAACCCACTGCTCAACCCATTCAAGATCCCTGGGAATTGCAGAGCAGATGTTGAATGCCCAGATGAACAAGAAGCTCTTCCATGTTGATGTATGGTAGGGATCTGCAGCAGAGATACTGTAGGCTTGGTATCATGGGCAGCTCGAGGCTTCCATCTCAGTGGAATGGTGAATTTGCTCTGAATTTTAGCATGAGCTTCTAATGAAATATCCAAGATGCCATTGTGGGGATAGGATCCAGCACCTTAGATAACCCTTTCCAGTGTGTTCTGAAACATGGAACAAACACACTTTTCCTCTGACGTAGAAGCCCCAGCTGTCAGTATTGTTTCCATAGGATACAGAAGAAGATTCTGGTTTCTTTGACTGGTCTATCCATTTATGTTCCTGCACCAATATGTATATCACCTTAGGACACCACTGCATTTATCTGATTTTTTTTATTGTGTCAGAAGCAACTTGAGTCATTTCTGATGTGAAAGAATTGGCCGACTGCAGAGACATTGTCCAGGGGAAGCCTGGATGTGTTACCATCGTGCAAGAAGCTTATCTCATGTCCCCGCATGGGAAGCTAGAGTTGACAGGCGGGAGCTCACTCCGTCTCGCGGATTCGAACCACCAACCTTCAGGTCAGTAGTTCAGCCGGCACAAGGGTTTAACCCATTGCATCACGGCGGCTCATGAGCTCTTAAATATAGCCAGCCCGCCACATTTGCTGGATTAGGCAAAACTGGGGAAAACATGTATTTTAAAAATCCACTATTTATTTACCCCCCAAAAAACTCTTTTCTGGGAACCTACAAAGGCCTAGAGAGAACATATTGATCAAATCTGCAAATAATCAAATCCCAAAATTATGGTAAACCCACATATGTGGAGGGCCAACTGTAATTTGTCATCCTTGAAATCCCTGCAAGATTTTTGGCTGCTTCTGCAAAAAATAAGCCACAGTTAACTCTCTGGAAGTTCTCCACACTGAATAATTTCTTGGGAGTTTCTGATAGCTTTTCGTGTTGTAATATTTCTTGCTATTTTTCCTCTTTAAAATATTTTAAAGATTACTGGAAGTTGGCAGCATTCAGTTCTTTCTCTCTAGAGATATAGCCCCAACAGTAATTCAAGAGATACACACTTTATCATACATAGTTCTCTTCCTAGGTAATGCAAGTTGAAAAAATCTGAAGTGATAAATGATAAAAGAGATTTTGGAATGAAGAAAATTTGTCTTTTTGACAGCTGAGTTAAGATAGAGGTTGTTGAAGTCTCTTCCAGTCCTACCTTAGAACTGCAGTTTCAAAAATATTGTTCAAGGTTAGATCTACTGAAGAAACATACAATTTTCTGATTAAGCCAAAGTCTTGACAAAATTAATAGCATGTCACAGTCTCTCTTCCTGTGAGTACCGAGAAAGAGAGAGAGAAAGGGCACGGCAAACTCACAAAAACACAATTCTTTCTTGTAAATGGCAACCTGTATGACACTACATAAGATTGCAAACACAATATCCTCTCCAGATGATTATCTCTTGAAAAGATCTCTATTTCTTACCCTTATGAACATAGTTCAGATAAAATTATGGATTTCCTCACCTATGTACAATTTGTTCATAGCCATTTGTTCATTGGGATACCCAGAGTGTTGTAGTAGTTTGGGTCTCCCAATTCAATGAATTATAAATAACAGAATAGCTCCCAACTTAATAGAACTCCCATCAAAGACTCCTATCATCTTACATAGTTCAAAATTTATGTAGAATACTATGAGCTACTTAACATTTTTGTATTATTTACATCACATGCTGAAACCTTTACACGCATAGAGCTCAACGCTGAAAATTTCATTAGGCAGGAAGAACAGCTCTTGTACTGGTGCATCAATATGTCGGGATTTATACATATCCGTGTGCCATTGGATTGTCCTGTATGTTTAACAATCTACATAAGCAAATCACTGTGTTACAGTAAGCAGGGCTCAAAATATACTTTCTTTACCTTTTCTTCTCTTTCCCTCCACCCAGGCATGTAACCAGGGTGGGGGCTTAGGGGGCTTCAGCCCCCCCCCCCAAATTCTCAGGGTGGTCCGCGAGAAGGCCTTACTGGTACATTATTTAAACTGTTATGTTTATTCATATCAAGATCTGATCACCATGCTCATTATATCCCACATTCATGGGGTTATTGGGATAACAATACAAAAGGTTTGGTAGGGTAGTCCCTCTCTTACTCAGACTCAGCCCCTCCCGAATCAAACTCAGCCCTCCCCGAATCAAAATCCTGGCTACGGCCCTGCCTCCACCCTTGTATACTTAAATAACAAAAGAATGGTGTCATTAACAGACACAATATGCTGTGCATATACCTTATGGATCTCCAAGCACGTATTGTGCAAATTAACAATATATATCCATGCACAGCATATTGTGTCTGTTAATGACACCATTCTTTTGTTATTTAAGTATACATTTAGGCTTATTTTCTTTTGAGAACTGAGGTACATATAGATTACTCTAACGATTACATTCATACACTTCGTAAGGTATTACACACAATAATTTTTATTGTGTGTTTATATATTCACAGTAATACTTACCCTTACGTATTTTTGCTCTGAGTGCTTGTTTCCGTGCCCACGTTGACTAAAGACCACTTGAGCAGAGACCATTTGACCAGGGACCACATTGACCAGGGATCACATTGACTAGGGACCACTCTCCAACATTAGTACTAAAAGGGGCAGGTTTGATCAGCTCTGCAGACACAATATGCTGTGCATATACCTTATGGATCTCCAAGCACGTATTGTGCAAATTAACAATATATATCCATGCACAGCATATTGTGTCTGTTAATGAATTTAAAAAAGAAAAAAAAGAGTGGGTATCACTGCTGTAACTGGAGGGAGACAAGAGCAGGCAGGCACAACCAGTGGCTGGTGAGAGACACCCACCCCCCCATACCAACTGCCACTGCTAAAGCCTTGGGGGAAAAAAACACCATAGCCCAGCTCCATCATGCCTGAGCCACAGTAGCTTTTGAGACCCCTCTCCCTTTCATTCAGCAACCATGGTTGTGGCTTCGTGGGGGAGAGAAGTTCTTCCAAGGCTCCATCATGCCTTGATCCCAGTAGATGAAAGCCTCATCCCTCCATGTTCCAACTGCCATTGCTGTGGCATCTAAGAGGAAAGGAGCTGCTGAAAGGAGCTACTGAATACTCATCCCACCATCCCCTGTTGCTTGTACAGCACATCTTATTTAGATGGTAAGCCCGAGGGGAGGAAACTGCCAAGCTAACTAATTGTCTATCACTCAGGGAACCTTTGTGATTGAAGGATGGGCTATAAATAAAAAATAAATAACACTAATGTCTGAATTTGCTTCTGTCACCCCCCCCCCCCCCGACTTTCCCAATCCCTTCTGTTCTATGCCTCTTACATTGTATATTCAGGAGAAAAAGAAACATTATTTTATTGCTAATGTTTGTAAACAATTCTAAAAGCTACATTTTCTGCTAGAAGGTAGGGTAAAATTATTTGCAATAATACAAGTAAGAATAGATTCATCACATATCTAAGCAAAACTTGAAAATCTGCATTGACTATGAGCTGAAAAGATAGTATTTAGAATTGCCATGCCCAGTATTTTTCAGGCAGCTCCACCTGAGAAATGTTTTCTTCAAACCACTATCAGAGCATAACATGTGTAAGAATAGTGTATGTCTTGAGGCTCTTTAAAATCTTTTGCCATAATATAAATTGATTTTTTTTCTTGCAAAGAACTCTGTGATATTTCATAGGAAGAGAGATTATGTCTTAGTAAAAAAAAAAGTTGAAGCTCTGAACGAAGAAAAATCATGCAGCCAGCAAAATTGTTGATCACAGACCGTGTAACATGGTACAAATGGCTGAGAGGTAGAAGAGTTGGGATAAAAATGAGCATTTAAGTTTTGTAGGAGGCTCCTGTTTTCAATCAAATTTTCCATGTAAACATTAGCAGCATAAAGCTTTGAAAAGAGAGGCTGCTGTGTATTGGCTTCAGTCCATGCCTTGCCTAACATTTCTGAAAATAAGTCAGCTCCATGCCGAGCAGGTGGGGTTTGGGATGGAGCCAGCTGATAATCACCCTCCTAGACAAAATTCTCATTTAGTCGCTTTATGTTTTCCAGGCCTTGGACCTGCTCATTTTCGAGTGTGAGCACTTTGATCGCATTCCAACCTAAATATGATTGTTTACATACAGCATAGCAGCATACAATTTGTTAAACCTTCATCTGGAAATTTTTTAGACACTAGCTGCATACTTCACAAGCTGTGCACTTTACACCTGAGGCTCTTCTGACTCAGAAATGCTAGGGTTTCTTTCTCTTTCTTTCAGGTAAATATTCATCCCCATTCTTTTCAATAGAAGTCTTAGTAATAGCCTCTCCAGAGGTTAAGAAGTGCAAGGGAGATGATTGGCACCAGTGACTTCTAAGAGGCATTTCCACCACTGCAGATAAAGAGAAAAGCAGACTCGTTTGCCTGCTGTTTGTAAAGCTGCATTGAAACAGCATCCCTCCCCCCCCTTTAATTATATGAAATGTTCACTTAGCCCTGACAGAAACACAAGGGCCTCAAGGGAAAGGCAATTGCTTCATAAGAAAAGGGCTTAGGAAAAGCTGGCAACTCACCATTCGGTTCCCCAGGTTTCTTTGCACCGTGAAGCCCACTGTAAATTTGTGTGTGTTTGTGTGTTGTAAATAACATATAATGCTCCATTCACAGAAGATACGATGTTAGTGGTATAAAATATGGTCAGAATGAATCCTCAGCTTCAGATTACAGAAGGAAAACCCCAACAAAGATGGAGCTATTGGTAAAGCCTAACTTCTATCTTAGGAGTTCAACCTATTCGAACAACACTGTGAAAGGTGCTTCTTGTGGATGGACTAAGGAAAAGAGATTGCTCCTTGCTCTAAAATTATTTCTTCTTTTGTTGAAGAGCATTAAAACTGACAACAAAAGAAGAAATAATTTTAGGGCAATGAGCCCTAGTAGTGTAATTTCTTCATAATTATGCAAAGTAACCCTCTCTGGTCAGTTAGCCACATACCCAAAATGGCGGTGATGAGAATGAAGTAATGTGTTCTCAAAAGCTTTCATGGCTGGAATCAATGGGCTGATATGAGTTTTCCGGGCTGTCTGGTCATATTCCAGAAGCATTCCGGGCTGTATGGCCATATTCCAGATGATACTTGCCATAGGTGTGGGTGAAACATCAGGAGAAAGTGATTCTGGAACATGGCCATACTGCCCAGAAAACTCACATCAACAGAAGTCTAAGGTACATAATTTCCTAGCTTTGGACTGTGAGCATACAACCCCTTATGTCCTTAGAAGGACTTTTCTAGGTTCTTCAAATTATTCTATGATGCACTTCTGCTGGAGGTTACCATGTAGTAACATTATTTATTTATTTATTATTTTTATTATTTTGATTTCTATACCGTTCCTTCTCACAGGCTCGGGGCGGTTATCTATGGTTTCCTACTTTGACTTTAAGTTCAGAAACATATCTCCCATAGATACGGTCAAAAATATTTATGTGGAATCAGAATTAAAATATGCATTCATTTCAGCGAAATCTGAACCAACTTTTCATTTTTGTGTTACAGCAACAAAACAGGTTAACACTGAATTAAAACAATGGCTTTTAAAAAAATAACAAGATGATGAAATAGTGGTAACTGCAAAGGTGACAGTGAGTGTGAGCTTAGCTATGATAGGTTCACTTTCCTGATCAAAAACTGAAAGATTAGCACATCAATGTATACCAGAGATTTTAACCAGTGTTCTGAAAAAAAGGATTTTTTAAAAATGGATTGTAACTCCAGAATACTCCAACAAAATCTGACCCTGATGATTTCTGGATGTTATCAACAACAACAAAAAAGAACTTTGCAATCTCAGAAAGAAATACTGAAAATGTATTATAGTGGAATCATTATAAATGTGTGTGAATAAAGCACACATTCACCAAGAAGATATTTGATGTATGATAGTTCTTTGTATCCTTTAACTTTCACATCTCATTATACATATGAAAATAGGTTTGTTTGTTTTTTGCATTGATGTATATCGGAGGCAAAATTCTACTTGAAACTAACAGAGTGAAAAGCCTCACTAGCAAAACATAGTATATATTATCAGCCAGAAAAATAGGATGTATGCCATTCCAACAAGAGCATTGGTCGGACAGTGGGAACTGAATACAGAACAATGGTATCCATCGTGATGGTCTTCGTATAGCCCCCCCCCCAAGTTGGTCTCACACAGGTAGGACAGAAATATAAAGTAGGATAAAGAATAGAAACCCCACATCTGGTCACAGTGGTGGAACTCAATGAGATGAATCCCCACAGTGGTTAGGACTGGTGGGATCACCCAAGTGTGAATTTGACATCTGGTGAGATAAGGGTTGGGAAAACCCCAGATCTGGTGGCAACAGCAAGATTACCAGAAAGGAGACATCCTTAGTATGCTGGTTAGGGCAGCTGGAGGACCACACAATACCCACCTGTAAGGTGCACTGTAAATGTCATGACTGCATCAAGAAATCAAGAGCTGGTGCTATTAAGGCACAACTGCTCTATTTCAATTTTTATTTAATACTGATTCATATTTATTTACTATATTCCTGGTATTGTCTGAGTGTTGAAGGGGCCACTACTCCCTTGCTTTCATCCCTTCTGTCTCTTACTTTCCTTCCCTCCCCTTACTTTATCTCTTTCCATTCCCTTCCTTTTTCTTTCTTCCCACTCCCTCCCTCCTCCTCCTCTCCTCTTTACCTTCTTCTCTCTTTCCTTCCTCCCTTCGCCTCATACACATGTCACCTTTCTTTCCCAGTGAAATCATAAATGGCCACTTCACCTAGCAACACCCAATCCAGTGACATCACAGAGGGCCACTTCATCTACCAACAACCTTTATGGTACAGTACAGATAAACATACATAGATACATATTTTGACTTTAGATAGACAAATTATATTAAACATTTGTGTGTGTCCCATATAGAGGCTTTATATAGATCTATAAAAATTAGGTTTAAATTAATAACAATTGTTTTAATGGACTAAAATATATCAAACCTGTCAACTTTTGAACTGAGCTTATTTATAAATAGTTAAAAAAATTAAAAGGCTATTTTAAACTAATGCTAAAAATAACATTTTAAAAAAATCAAAGGAATTGTTTTCCAAAGACCAAACAAACATTTATTTTGCTCTCTCTTGCATGAGTTCAATTAGTGGAACAGAAACAGAAAAAGGTATTGTCTGTGGAGATAAAGTTGGTTGTCATAGTAATCAGCCAACCATACTTTGCAATATTTGCCAATGTTTGCTATCCTTACAGAAGTAACTGTGGAGACTGCCAAAAATTATATTGACTAAGGAGTATTGAATGTAATGAAAGGCAGAAACATTTCTGGCATTCATCCTGAAAACAAAGAACTACTCAAAATTTAGGCATGCCTGTTACATACACTCTAGTAAATTTGAGGGGGGGGGGTGTTAAACAATTTTTTAAACAAATCATGAAGAATAGGTCTATAACACTATATATTTTATAGACTTCATTAACTTTTGGTCAAAAATGGTCAAAAAAGTCTAATAGAGGAAAAACTAATCTCGATCTCCACTATCCCAATGTAACTTCATAACAAACTCTCTATTCTAAGGCTGGGGCCAGGTGCCTAGAAGGTCTTGACTGCTCTATCATTGCTTCTGATTGGCTCCAGGAAATATTTTATAGACACAAGTGTCTATAAAATAAATATTATTAGGCATAGCATAGAATTTATAACCATTATTTTCTCTGTAGTAAGGCAAACAACAGTGGAGGCTTGGCCTAAGGCTAAAAGAGGTTAGGCCTGAGATTTAGAGCCCAAATTTGAGACTTGGGGACTTCTTGTGAGATCACAGGAAAGCAACAGTGGTGATGTTACAAGGATAATATTACAAGGGGGCCTGGTGATGCCATTCAACACAGTGCCTTAACATGTCCTACAAGCAACATCCGATGGCAAAAGTTATTGATGGGGACAAACAGAGAAGGTAGGAAAGACAGCAGCAATTTGCCTTTGCCTGAACATACTGGGAAGGGTCCCTCTTATCCTCTCCCCCCTTCAGAGGTGACAGTATTTTCACTTTGAACTTAGCTGTTGAGGTAGGTAATCTGAGGACAAAGAGAGAAATGGGACATTTTTAAAACAGCTTAAAAAGTGGAAGAACAAAGGACTCATCAGGACTGTCTCTGTCTCTGGGGGGGAATGTATATAAGGGAGAGGGAGTTGCCATGTGGGCACTCTTGGTTTTTTGTGTTAGCAGTATGTAGTAAAGTTCCTGTGATTCCCAGAATGTCTGCGTGGTCATTTTGGAGCGGCTACAGCTGACTGGTGGCAATCATACAGTTGTTTTCAACCTGGGGGTCCCAGGTTGAAAACCACTGTATGGAAAACTGACTGGGGTTTCTGGGAGTTGTAGGCCAAAACACCTGGGGAGCCACAGATTGAGAACCACTGATCTAGTAGTAAACCTATGGACATACTGAGATGTGAACTCTGGACTTCACAACTCACATGCAAATTAAATTATATTGTATCAATTGACCAATCAGATCTGAAGAACAGATCAGCTAAAAATAATATAATTAGCTGACAGATCTATACAGCGAGGTTTTGGAAATGAATCGTTCTATCGCTGTCTTTTGAGAACAAATAAAAGACGCACCCTCCTTATTCGCTGCTCACTCAAGCATAAATTTCTAGCATGGCCTTGGGCAAATCACTTAACCTCTGCTTCAGAGCAGCATCTGTAAAATGACACAGCAATGATTCCACACCATACAGAGATGCAGGGCGCTAGGGGCAGCCGGGAATATAGTACACTAATGCTTGCCAGATGAGCAAATGTTTCACTGATGACAACCAGGCAAGTACTTTGTTCAAAAGAAAAACCATTAAAAAGGTCATTTTACTAACAACTTGGGGAGGCAATTAGTCCCCTACCTTAAGGAGAGAATTCTGCTTTAATTTTCTCAATGCTCCCCTTCACAATTCAATCTTCCATGTGTGAAATACATTAATCTGCAACTGACCTGGCATTGTGAGAGGGTTTCCACAATGGCACTGACAGCCTTTCATCAATTTTAGGAAAGATGGATGCTAACTTTTGCAAGTTGTCGTTTTTTGGGCAGGGTGGGTGATAGCATCTACAGGTTTAATTCTGAATCCATATAAGCACAACTGTTGCTATATGGAAAGAAAAGTAGCACTTCTAGCATCCATCCAATTAGGTCGAGCCTATCAGACCAGAGGAAAACAAACCACTTTTTTTCTAGGGTTTGATAAGAGCAAAATTTGAAAATGTCAATGCGTAACATTACACAGGTTTTGCCTCATCTTTCACCAGCTCACAATTCATTTCTGGGCTAAATATATTTGGCACCAATGTTGTTTGGTATCAACCTATCAAGCCTTTCACAGACCAAAGCCACTGTCTCTGCAGGAGTGCCTCTTCCCTTGTATTCCTACTTGAGCTGATAATCAGAAGCTACATTCTGAGTGCCCTTGCATGTTGAAATGTGGCACGTAGCTGCCCAGGAGTGGATCTTTTCAGCAATAATGGCATACCCATCTCTACTGCATCAATATTTTGATGCCTGTTGTTGTGTTCCTTCAAATAATTTATGATGTATGGAGATCCAAAGGCAAATCCTTGGCAAAACTTATTCAGAAATGGTTTGCTTTTCCCCTCATCCGAGACTCTTTGGAATGTGATTTGCTCAAAGTCACCCAATGGCCTTCCATTGCTAAGTGGACATTCAAGCCCTGATCTCCAGAGTCAGAGTTCAAGATCAAACTACTATAGCCAGGCATGTAGCCGGGGGGGCTTAGGGGGCTTCAGGCCCCCCCCCCCCAAATTATCAGGGTGGTCCGTGAGAAGGCCTTATTGGTACATTATTTAAACTGTTATGTTTATTCATATCATGATCTGATCACATGCTCATTATATCCCACATTCATGGGGTTATTGGAGTAACAATACAAAGGTTTGCTAGGGTAGATCCTCTTCCACCCAGTCTCAGCCCCCCCCCCCCGAACCAAACTCAGCCCCCCCCCCCCCGGAACCAAAATCCTGGCTACAGCCCTGACTATAGCATGCTGTATGGTGGGATGGAAAACATATGTACTTCAGATGTATCATTGCTGCTCCAACCAGCCTTATTTAAAGATGAAGGATCACAGGGGGCAGGATCTGGACAGCTACACAACAACATTTGGATTGATAGATACATTCCTCATTCTTGACAGTGAGCAACTAGAATTATTTGTTGCCATTGTTGCCTTTCCCTCCTTTCACTTTCAGAGTGAGCCAGATGTTAATGATTGTCATTTTGGACTTCATGGATTCTGTACTTCATGGACAGATTACAAATCGCTGATGGTATCATTGGAACATGTGCCATATTTGAAGCTATGTTACTATGTGTCACTGTGCTACTGTGATCCAAACTATAGCAATGTAATTCATGTATTTTGTCTAGAATGTACTTTACTTTATGTGCAATGTAATTCATGTCGTTTCTCTGTTTAGAACTGCTCCAAAAAGAACATAAGAATGACAACAACTATTATTCATAAGCCAATTGTTCATAAGCCAATTGAAAAGACTCACATTGCCCACATGGACACAAACATGAAATGACAGCGGATAACACAAGCCTCTCTCTATATATATACACATGTGTGTGTGTGAGAGAGAGAGAGAGAGAGAGAGAGAGAGAGAGAGAGAGAGAGAGAGAGAGAGAGAGAGAGAGAGACTAAATAGCTACATAACATTTTATTGCAGAAACATGGCTTCTGAGTGAGGAGTCTACCTCACTAAAGAGATGTATTTCATTTAAAACCAGGAGAATTTCATACAATATGAGAGACAAAAATACAAAAAGGCTGTACTAAATCAATTTTTCTTGGCTGCATACAGTATTAGCATTAGCCACTTCGTTAATCTTCATAAACAAGCAACTCATTCAAAGGAAAATAAATTAAATGTTTTGCCATGAAAAATTGTTTTATTTCAAATCTTTTGTAGTTATAATGTCAACAAATGTACATTCTGCTAATGCGAACACTCTTTTGTCTTCTGGAACATCTTGAAAGTGATTTGGTGGAAGAATGGCTAGTTGTTTTTTTTTCCAAGTGAAACAATTTGAAAAACAAAACAATGCATAAATGAACCAGAACACCAAGCATATATGCTAGGGGGGGTATGCAATGCCTTTATACCACACATTTCATAATGTCACTACAAGAAGGGGGAAGTGATGAAATATCACCTACACCGAGAGAGAGAGAGAGAGAGAGAGAGAGAGAGAGAGAGAGAGAGAGAGAGATTTTTTTCACATAATATATTTTCACTAAAATAGGGACTATATTCCTTGCTAGATTTTAAAATATAATGTATGCATTTTAAAAGGTAAATAAGGGGGGGATGTCATCTGGTGAACCCCGTATGACATTACTGGGAGTCACACCCGAGAGATGTAGTGGATGTGGAACTATCTTTATTACCTAAATACAACAAAATCCCCAAAAGACTGATATCTTTATTAACCAGTCACAATGCATCATGCAATCTTTGGAAGCTCCACTGACTTCTTCATCAGTCAAAGATGTTAAAAGCCACACAGGAAAAAACAGATGAAAATATTAAGTGCCACAGATCTACATTCCGTCTCAGATGTTTCTCTGTTCTCAGTTAAGATGGTACTAAAACACTTCAATGTAACAGAGGCCACTGTTCCTGATCACGTGGCAACCAGAACAAAGGGGAATAAAATTTCAACTCCATTAGCAAAAGAAATTAAACTTCCCTTGAGGTCTAGCTCTTTCTGGCCAAGTAAAGCTAACTGTGCCATTCTTGAACAGCGAACACTGAATTTTACAATGTACTGTTACATCTGAGGGGAAAACATTTAGGTGCTGTATATGTCAAATTTGCCAATTATAATCCAATGAAAGGGTTTTGCTTTTGTTTACCAGGATGCTGTGAGTTTTGCTGCAGCCTTTGCTGATGCACATAAAAAACCTATGTACCCTGTTATGCTTTTGAGAAATCCAGAATTAAATGCTTGTTTTTATGTATACTTGTTGTATTTTATGCTTTTAGTGCTGCTATATTAAATTGTATTATGGATGTTTTATATGTTTTATGTGAACCGCCCCGAGCCTGCTGGAAGGAGCAGTATATAAGAATGAATAATAATAAATAAATAATAAATGTCTTTTCCATTTATAATAGAAAGACATGCCTTGTGGAAACTGCCATCTGAAAAAATACCCCTTTTCTTCATCTTCTCCACTAAAAGAGTGAATTGTCTTCTTTTTCTGAGTAATCTAATTGGTATTTCTTTAAGCATCAGAAGTTTAACTCCATTCACCAAAATGGGTGTTTCATATTGCTTTTTTAGTATCACCTCTTCAAAGGATTTTACAATCAGCTTTAGATGAAAGGACTGAGCACCATAGATGTCTCTGTGGTTGCTCCTGTGATACTCTAGGTCAGTGTGTATCAACACACTAATGTGTCGTGATACACAATTTGGAAAGCTCTAGGTCAGAGCTTTCCAAATTGTGTATCATGACACGTTAGTGTGTTGGCCGCAATGTGTAGGCATGTAATAATAATCCACTGAAATAAGCAATAAATTTTCATACATTTTTCAAATAAAAATGAAAGGTTTTCATGAGAAAAGTTGTTTCCTGCACACATTTTGGTTTTACAATTTATATATGTGTCCATATGTCAGATAGGGGTTGGTTTAACTGATGGAACTGAATTACTGTGTTGCAAAATTATGCATGCCTAAAAAGCATGTCACCAACATGAAATAGTTGGAAAGCTCTGTTCTAGGTAAATAACCAATGTTAGGGGGCAGATTGTGTATTTACATGCCAAAATATGGAAGCATGACCCTTTCTTGTAAGAAGGAAGAACGCTTAGAGTATTTATTTTTATTTCCGGCATTTTACCCCGCTCTTCTCAACCCCCGCGGGGGGGGGGGGGGGACTCAGAGCGGCTTACAAAAAGACACAATTCGATGCCCATACAATAAAACACAATATAAAACTGCAGAAACATTCAATACTAAAATACATTAAAATACAATTACATTAAGCATCATATGCATTCAATTAATTTAAAAACAGTATTCCGTTAGAGTAGTTACATTCTGAGCTAGCTCTCCCATCATCCTCCTGACAGCATGGGCAGTGGCTATATTATCTGAAGGATTCCAGGTGCTTTAATAAATACAAGCGGTTTCCCAAGCTCTGGGACAATAATGAATAGCATTACAGAGCTTTCCATATCCTTTGTCTACAAGTGCCACAAGGTTTCATTTTTTGTCTTCTTTTTTCTCAAAAAGTGGGTATTTTGCACTTCAGAGTCTTTGTTTCTGTACAAAATCCTTGTTTAGTTTCCAAAACGGTGATCTCAGTTTAATTTTTAAGAAATTAAATAATTTGTGCTTAATGAATTAAAATAAGGTAATACTATTTTTCCTCATTTTTATGCATTATAAAAACATACTTGTGTGGAAACTTTGATAATGCAGGTAATGAATTTATTGAAAATGGAATCAACTGATTGAAGTGGGTTGTGACATATTTCCTTGGGTTTTAAAGGCACCCGAAGAAGTAATTATATGTTCTGAACAAGACTGGACATAAACAGTGTAGATACTTAAAAATAGGTTTTTCATTTCAGTCTAAGGAAGAACAGCAGAAAAGGATTTTCTAACAACCAGAATTAAGGTTGCTTTTAAAGAGAGTTTCACAAGAATTTGCACTAGAGGATTTCAAAACCACTAGAAATGCACTTACAAGACTTTGTTTTGTAAAATAAAAATAGGGTTACTACATTCTCAGCAATACTAAATGTAACAAGTCTTCAAAAATAAACTTTTGTCAGATAAAGTACCATATTTTCCGGCGTTCTATACGACTTTTAAAGCCAGGAAAATTTTATGAAAAGTAGGGGGTCGTCTAGTACACCGGGTATAAATTAAAATAATAATTAAAAGAAAAGAATAAATTCTCCCTTAGTGGAGTGGCCTGAGGAGGGAGGGAGGAGGAGGAGGGTGGAGGAGGGAGGGAGGGCATGGAGAGGAGGAGTGGCAGGCTGCATTGCCACGGAGACCGGCTGGGGGTGATGGCCCGCTGGGCTTTCCTTGCAGCCCCCTCTGCTCTCTTTTCAAGGACCTCCTCTGCCCTCGCTGCTCACCTCCTCCAAAGGCCACTGGGCTTGCCTAAGCCCAAGGAAGTGCCTCTGGACGACAACTTCCAGCAGCCCTGGATGCGTCATGCCTTGAATTTGTTCGCTGAGGCATTCTGGGAGCCATAGGAGTCAGGGATCTATGATTCCCAGAATGCCTCTGGGAGCACATCCGAGGCACGCTGCCACTCGGGGCTGCGGCATGCCTCGGATGTGCTCACTGAGGCATTCTGGAGGCCGCAATTCCCCGACTCCTACAGCTCCCAGAAAGCCTCAGGGAGCACATCCAAGGCATGCCTCTACCCAGGGCTGCTGGAAATCGTCATCCAGAGGCAGTTCCTTTGGGCCTAGGCAAACCCAGTGGCCTTCAGAGGGTGAGCAGCGAGAGTGTAGGAGGTCCTTAAAAGGAGAGTGGCAGGGGCTGCGGAGGCATAGTGTTGGAAGAGGGGTAGTCTTAAACGGCATGTATTTCCCTAACTGTATTTTATCTTTAATAGTTGAGGGTTGTCCTATACCCCCAGTTGCCTTGTATGTCAGACAATACGGTACACAAGATTGTATACCAGTATGTAAAATAATTTCTTCCCAATCTGCATCATTTCATCACAAAACATGTATGCTCCAAAATACAATCTGGGGTCACTCCTCTAGTTTCCAAACCATGTATCACAGCTATTTTCTCTTGTTTCATGATCGCTTCTTTGAAGTCTGAATACAGTCTTTAATTATATATGTTCTTCAATACTACAATCAAAAACTAAAGAGACACTGTTTCTATAAAGATCTCATTGAGAAGACAGAAAGAGAGAGATGGATATATAATTCAGGTCCAATAACCTTTATGACAACAGTTTTTGTTTATGGTTTCTTAACTCATCCTACCCTTTGTTTATGGTTTCTTAACTCATCCTACCCTTAACTGAGACTACTCTGCTCAATCTCCTTCTATAACACTACAGGAAGATAAAGTTAAAACATTCATTAGCAAATCACGTAGTCTGGTATAGGCCAAAAGCACCAAAGCCTTTTATCTCCAGCTTCAAAGATGCAACTGTCATACAGAGCCCTTTGGGAACAAGATCCTGGAATTTCAAATTCTTATAAATCTTGAGGAAGACAGCGCAAAGGTAAGACCTGCAGCTGAAAGCAAAGGAAGTTAGAAGAAAATCTATCTTTCATATTTAATCACTTTGGGTGGTGTTTTCTGTCATATATCCCACAATCCAGGGGCTTAGATACACAATTTGAGGACGGAGATTGAAACCCGCATCTGTATGATGCTCTGTTGTATCTCTCCACTCCGACGAACTGGGGAAGGGATAGATGTTCGATTCCATGGGGTATTTCTATTTGCTATTCTTGATACTATTTATGCTCATAACGGAATCACATAAGCAACATTCACAGGTTGATTAATCATGTGTACATGGATAAGATGATATATATATATATATTTTAATATACATGTCAGCCAGATACAATATATAATATATAGCAAGAACAAGAAAATAAACATGTAAACACTCATCAATTTCAACTACCCTCCATAAACCCTAAGGCCTCTGTGCTGATCCAGCCCCCGCTCTTCTCCTAGAGCTCAATTCCTAACCCCTGGGGTTAGGAGCACTGACTTTCCACTTCGAATTAGAGCCTTATAGATCTGAGGATTCACACTGGCGATTTCGCTTCAATAACGGACTTTAATTTCTTCGTCACATATACCTTTTGTTTATTCCTGCCCCTATTTGGCAACATCACATTATTAACCTACAATTCTATGGTACAATTCACGCATTTAGCTGTCTACCCCTTAGGGTTTATGGAGGATAGTTGAAATTGATGAGTGTTTACATGTTTATTTTCTTGTTCATGCTATATATTATATATTGTATCTAGCTGACATGTATATCACCTTATCCGTGTACACATGATTAATCAACCTGTGAATGTTGCTTATGAGATTTTGTTGTATTTTGGTGCATCCATAATATCTCTGTTTACTTTACTGTCCATTTCATACTATATACTTTGTCATATGACTTATTGATGACCTGTACTATGCATTTCTTGTGATTCGTCTTGCATATTATTTAGATATAATATATGTACCACTGCTCAAAATCAGATTGTAAATTTGTTGCTTTTTTCCTTTTCTCTTCTTATTGTAGATCTATAGTAACTATACTTTTTAGACCCTGTTTTTGTCTTACTTCTGAGTAAGCAGGTTTCCCAGAGTTTTGCCAGTTTTAAATGTGCCCAACCAGGGTTTTGAACCAAACTGTATGGATCACAAATAAGGCATCTTAATAAAATGTTAACCATTTAATGGCAACTCTTCATGCAAAGATGCAAGATCGTATCCTTTCTAGATTAATGACTGGACTTGTATTAGAAGATTTCTCTAGCACTTTTAAAGATTATTATTTTTAAAAACACACACATCAAAGATATTCCTTCTACTCTCTTGTCACCACGCCACGTAAAAGAAGCAAGCCTCTCATCTTGGACCAGCCTAATCAATTATGTATTAATCACCTATAGCAATTGGGAGAGGTGGTTCTTTTTTTTTAGGAAGAAAAGCTCATTAAAAAGGCAATTTTGTGTCTGAAACTGTGGCAGTTATGGACAGTAACTGTCAGTCTGGTACAAACAGGGGGAAATAAATGTAAATTATGGGACATTTAACTTTTTGTGTAAATTGGCTGTTAAATGAGACAATAATCTACAATATGTTGTTTGTAGAGCCTCATTAATAAAAATTCAACCGTTGTTTTCAGTAATTATGTGCAATCATTGTTATGTTGTCACTGGCCAAGAAACGTCCCTCACTGTGGGCTTCAAACACATAATTGTTATCTCAGATTGCCAAAGAAAGCATCCTGTCTGCAGAGAAGACATGGAGCTGCATCCCACTGACACAGGAAAACATATCAGCAAGGAAGAAATTTCACTATGCAAGGAACTGGCTGTGAAAATGAATCTGTAAATGGTGTTTGCTATGTTTGTTTGAAGACTGAAGCTACCATTCCTCACTCCTAGTTTCAGAATCAAGGACCACCAATGCATCCTTCCCACAGTGTTTGGCCCACCCAAATAGCAGCGATGCAATTGTTTCCCATCACCACTTCTTCTACCATGCTAAAGAAAACTTTAACTCTCCTGATTTTTCATCTACAAATTCATTCAGGAAACCTTGAACTCAAGCTCCTGTTGAGGACAAGCACAGCGCAATGCTGCACTTGTGTAACTCTATAGAGAAGAACCAAGGCATCCAGGCCGGCAGTGGGAAGTCAGAACTATTATCGCATATGTTTTTGAGGTGCTGTAGACTGTTACTGTTAGAAACTTCTTGTTGTGTTTGAAGGTTTCCAGATACTTCTTTATGAAAAATAGGAAAAGGTCCTACCATTTGCCCAACAGCTGCAGAAATATAAACCTAAACACGATTCTGGCCTGAGCTAAAAAGCAAAAGGATTTTCATGTCAACAAGGTATGCCCCCTCTTTTCTCTTTCCCTGCCATCCCTTTCTCTCTTTCTTCCTACACATGGGGCAGTGATAACTCTCACTAGGTCTAGACTTATTGTATACAGAGGATTTCAGTAAGTAATAGGTTTAAGAATCACAAGAGATCAGGTCCTATTTGGTGTGAAGACCATAAGTCACTCACTGCTGTGTTAGAAATTTCCAAGGGATGGATTTTATGCTCAGGTGGATAATCCCTACACCTATCTCAACCTCACTGGGAGAAAAGACGAAATAACAACCTGTGTATCATATGTTTGAGAACCTTGGTCTACTAACCGAACAACTCAGACAAAGGTCACAAATTGATAATTTTACTTCATAAGACATTAATACAATGTTTTCAAAGATGTGATGTCCCTAGGGGACAAAAAAACATGATTTAACAGACTCGTCAATCCCATTTACCGTTAACCTTCCTTTTGATCCATGTGGCAAACCAGTGACACTTGAAGGCTTAGTCTTCAAGGTATCACAATGGATTAGGAGATTCTGGGTAGGAACATGAAGGATACACAGGTTGTTATTTCGTCTCTCCTCCCGGTTAATAATAAATAATAATAATTTTATTTGTACTCCGCCTCCATCTCCTCGAAGGGACTCAGGGTGACTAACATGGGCCCAAGCACAAGCAATTACAATAAAGCAAAATAAAATACATATAAGACACATTACAACATCAAATAAAAATGCTGGTACAATAACATAATAAGCCAATGAAGTAGTAATGATAACATAATAAAACAGAATATAAAAACAGTACAAGAATTTAAACGAGGGCGAGCTGGGCCAAGTGCAAGGAGTAAAAACTGTAAAACCCATGGATGTGGTAGATAAAGTGCTGTATTTAGTGAGAGACTCGGGTGGGATAAACAATGAGGTTATTTTCAACTGAGGGATGAGATAAAGTGCATCAGAAAGACAATTGACACGGATACAGGACCTGACATGGGAATTAGTTATTCATTTTTCAAAAGCACACTGGAAAAGCCAAGTTTTTAAACTATTCATAAAAGCTGCCAGTGTGGGTGCTTGCCTAATCTCCCTGGGAAGCGAGTTCCAGAGCTGTGTGGCCACCACGGAGAAGGCCTTCTCCCTCATCCCCACAAGCCGCGCTTGTGATGGAGGCGAGAGTGAGAGGAGTGCCTCCCCCGAAGATAGAAGGAATTGCGCAGGTTCATAAGGGGCAATGCGGTCACGAAGGTAGGTGGGTCCCAAACCGTTCAGGGCTTTGTAGGTGATAACCTGCACCCTGAATTGGAACCGGAAAATGAGTGGCAGTCAATGGAGTTCCTTAAACAGGAGGGTTGACCACTCCCTGTAATTCGCTCCAGTTATTAGTCTGGCTACTGAATGCTGGACCAATTGAACTTTCCAGGCCTTCTTCAAGGGCAGCCCCATGTAGAGTGCATTGCAATAGTTCAATCTGGAGGTAACTAAGGCATGGACTACCATGGCCAGATCAGACTTCACGAGGTACAGGTGCAGCTGGCGCGCAAGTTTTAGTTCTGCAAAGACCCTCCCGGCCACCACCGACACAATTTATACTGAGACAGGACCTGACATGGGAATTAGTTGAAGGAACATGACCATAAAGGGGAAAAGTCCACAAAAGGGGCTGCTAAGAATCATTTGGGTTCTTATAACTAAAAGAAACAATATCTTTAACTACCGTAAATCAAGGCATATCTTTAACCACATTTCAGGATACCATTCAACCCATGTTCTCCAGAACCCAAGCTATTTCTGGCTCAAGAGATCAAAACAACAATCATAAAATGAAAAGCACATGAAGCTTTTCTGTAATAGTTCATAAACCAAAATATTGAACCAGAGGACGAAGGAGGAAAAACAAAATAAGGAGGAAATACATTGTTCATTTTCAGGTCCCAAACCCATGAATCTGCCAATCCTAGATTGTGATCTCTGATACAGCTATTGTGTAAGAGGAGCAAGTAAGGAGGAACCGACAAATTCATTTCCAAATTCTCACTTTGTGCATTCGAGACTCGCTAGAAATGTGTACCTAAACGGGATGAAGCACTCAAGAACATCTGACCACAAATGCAATTCACATGAGGAGCTTCCAGTCCTAGGCCAAGAGAATAGAGTCCCAATCAGGTGTAAGAGATGACCAGATAAAAATAAGGATTTGGAAACTATAGGTATTTTTTTCAGCACTTAATGAACCATGGGCCCCTTTTAAACTGTCTGTAAAAGCAATTAAGCCTTTGTGCCACAAGCTGGCTTAAATCCAATACCTTAACCGAACTGAATTTTTGACTGGACTGCCAAACACTCCCGCCTAATTAGTTTACGCATCACAACCTGAGAAAATTTACAACTGTTTGAAAGAACTGGATTGGAGTGAGTGCATGTTAGAACGTTAATTAACTCCACTATTTGAATATAACAAGCTTTTTTAAAAACAGAATGTACCAACTGTAATGAATGATGCTCAATCGGACTTCTAAGTTCAATTGTCACCTGAGACATTTTCGGATTTTAAGGTATTCCCTTAAAGAAGAGCAATTTGGGATCTCTGCAACAGCTTCAATTAATCTTTGCTCACTTCTAGGAATGTGTTGCTACTTGCAATATCAGGGTGTTGCCCCTCTGTTTGTTGTCTTACAGCATTGGCCTTTTGAAAGGCTTAGCTCCATTACATGATTCCTGTATGAATTGTTAATATGATCATTCATTTACTTGTCAAGCTCCTATTATTATCTCTCTTGTAAAGTGGTTATCCTATCAGGTATTAAATGTCTTGCTTTATGCTTTTGACTGTCCCCAGGGAAACTTTGGCTGTTCAGAAAGTTAACTGCTTAATTAGTTCTCTAGCCAACCCTCCTGCAAACATTTCATGTATTTGAGATCTAAACTCATCTTCACTGATCAAAACAGAAATGATACTTAAGAGGATCTGAACAATAATTAAAATAACTACTAAGAATTATAGTTTGTTTATTTATTTTTATTATTCGGTCTTATATGCCGCCACTCCCCGAGGGCTCGGAGCGGCTTACAACATAACAATATAACAACATAGTCATATAACTCCCGAATACAATTAAACAGTCAAACAATTTAAAAGAGTTAAAATCCACATTCAAATGTCAGCCGGAATAAGTGGGTTTTGCAGGCCCTGAGGAAGGGCAAGAGATCCTGCAGGGCACGAACTTCGACTGGCAAGGCATTCCATAATGATGGGGCCACAGTGGAAAAGGCTCTGCATCTAGTCGATGCTAAACGGATGGTTTTGAGACCGGGAACCTCCAGCAGGTTCAAGTCCTCAGAACGGAGTGATCTCTGGGGCTGGTAGGGGGTAAGACGGTCCCTCAGATATGCCAGCCCTACATCATATAAGGCCTTGAAGGTTAGTACCATCACCCTGAAGGTGATCCGGTGCTCTATCGGTAACCAGTGAAGCTGCTGCAGGATAAGTGTTATATGACATCTCACTGTTGTTGTATTTTAGTGTGTAACATTTTAAGTTTGGGCCCGTCCAATGTAAGCCGCTCCAAGTCCCTCTGGGGAGATGGAGGTGGGGTATAAAAATAAAGTTATTAATATTATTATAAGCTGTTATCGGAAGTTAACAAGATAAACTCTTTACCTTTTTTGTTACGGCGGCAAGAATAGTTTATGCAAGGTATTGGAAATTAGAATCAATACCAACGAAGGACGAATGGATTGACAAGATATTAGAGCTAAAGGATATAAACAACTTGACATTTTTGTTGAAGAGAAATACAGGATGGAAAATGAAACAAAACAGATTGGTCGTGTTTAATGGATTATTTAAAAGAAGAATATTGTTTAGATTAAAACCTCTTCTTTTAATTTTTCTTTTAGCAGGACTTGTTCTTTTAGTATAAAAGACTTTAAGAATTTTTTGAAGTTATAATTATGGATAATGGCGCAAAAGGGATAAGATGGGAAGTCACCTCTTTATTTTTTTCTATTTTTATTTTTATAGGGATTTTTTTCCAATTTTTTCTTTTTCATTTTCCTCTTTTTTTTTCTTTTCTTTTCCTCTCTTGTTTTTTTTAAAACTCACATACTTTCCTACTTTACTTTGCTATATTGTTCTCCCACTTTCAGTGTATTCTGGTGTGTTTGATGTTTTGTAGCTGAAAATTAATAAAAAATTAAAAAACTAAAAATATTATTATAAATCCTCATTAACTCATGTCAGGATTATTTCCAGGATATCCAGACCATCAAGATTAAACTAATCAAATTAAAGGGGAAAAGAGATATTGGGTATCAGCCAAGCTCCAAGGAGTCCACCACCACCATCCTCTATGTCAGCGTTTCTCAACCTGGGGGTCAGGACCCGGGGGGATCGCAAGGGGGTGTCAGAGGGGTCACCAAAGGCCATCAGAAAACACAGTAATTTCTTGGTTGCTGTAAGTTTTTCGGGCTGTATGGCCATGTTCCAGAAATATTCTCTCCTGACGTTTCTGTTTTTCTGCTGGTCATGGGGGTTCTGTGTGGGAAGTTTGGCCCAGTTCTATTGTTGATAAGGTTCAGAATACTCTTTGATTGTAGGTGAACTATTTGATTGTAGGTAAACCATTGTAGGTGAACTAAAAATCCCAGCAACTACAACTCCCAAATGTCAAAGTCTATTTTTCCCAAACTCCAACACTGTTCACATTTGGGCATATTGAGTATTTTTGACAAGTTTGGTCCAGATCTATCATTGTTTGAGTCCACAGTGCTCTCTGGATGTAGGTGAACTACAACTCCAAAACTCAAAATCAATACCCACCAAACTATTCCAGTATTTTCTGTTGGTCATGGGAGTCCCGTGTGCCAGGTTTGGTTCAATTCCATCATTGGTGGAGTTCAGAATGCTCTTTGATTGTATGTTAACTATAAATCGCAGTAACTACAACACCCAAATGACAAAATAAATCCCCATCCCCCAATTCCACCAGTATTCAAATTTGGTTGTATCAGATATTTGTGCCAAATTTGGTCCAGTGAATAAAAATACATCCTACATATCAGATATTTACATTACGATTCATAACAGTTGCAAAATTACAGTTATGAAATAGCAACTAAAATAATTTTATGATTGGGGGTCACCACAACATGAGGGACTATATTAAGGGGTTGCAGTATTAGGAAGATTGAGAACCACTGCTCTGTACATAATATGTCTTTGTACATATAGGTATCGGGCTACATTGATTTCTTTTTCTTACATTCTGAGTTCTGGCACTGTTTCAGAAGTTATTCCCCGAGTGTCATAAGTAGTTGTCAGATTGTACAGGTGAGATTTGAGTCATTATTGCAAAGCAATCCAAATAAAACTCAACATAAATAAATAAGAGTGATGGGGAGAGTTAAGAATGGCTGGTCTGTTCAATATCAATCAAAATTATATGCTGCAGCTATCAAAATATCCACCATATCCGCCCTTAATGAGAAGCCTCAATATAATCTACATGCCTATCTGGAGGCTTTTGTCAAAAAAGGAAAGTAGGCAAGACTTTTTTAAGAAGCTGAAAATGAGTTATGTCAAACTAAGATCACTGTACACACAAAGAAGAAAGCGAAGATCTAAATCATTTGGAAAGAAGGTTGAAACTATGGCTGAGAGAAGGATGCCAATCAATAAAGAGACTTAGAAACGTGACATGAACTGCCTGATCCCAGGTCCAAGAAAAAACTGAATAACACAATTAAGGGAGAAATTCTCTAAACCATTGCTGTAAAATAAGTGATTTTTAAACAGATAACTTTGAGAATGAGTTTGAAAGGTTAAAGGAGGAGTTTGAAAATGGAAGGAGAGATAATTTATGTTTTCCATCTGGAAGAAGAGGAGGAAAGTGTTTTATTTATACCTTGTATTTTCCCCTACAACTGGGACTCAAGGCAGCTTGTATAAAACAGATACAAAAATATGGATAGTAATGATGATAGTGACACTGATGTGGAGATAATGAAATAAAAATAGAAGTGAGATTAAATGAGATTGTGCTATATGTCTGTATCATTCCTCTAATCAAGAAGCTTCAAACAAAACACAAAGCAAAAAAAATGAAATCCAATTACTTGCTACACTTGGTCAATCCTGAGAGAAATAACTTTGCTTATTAGCAATTTAATAAGTGGAATCTGCAACCAGTTTGCAGTATGAAATGATCCTGTTCAGGATTCAAGGATATATCTTCCTGCTTCTATGTTCTCATCCCTTCCTGGGTCTTCTATCCCTTTATGCTGACTCTCACCACAGACTATTATTGAATGGTTCTTCTAATTTTGTCTTCTCTTTTCTTTTTTTTTTTTGGAAGGGAGGTAGTGTTTCGCTCAAGTCTCAAGACAGGTAGAACTTTTCAGTGGGGATGGTGGAGTTTGGGGCAATATAGAACTGGTGTTCAAATAATTATTCTGCTATCGGTATATAGTAGGGGTTCTCAAACTGTGCCCCGTGGAGGAGCCCTTGGAGCTCTGCAGGTGACAATAGTAATAAACTTTATTCATACCCCGTCACGATCTCCCATAGGGACTCAGGGCAGCTCACAAAGCACTCAAAAGTGCAAACATGCAAAATACAAAAAGTGCAAAGACAATTAACACAAAAATCACACACTCACACACATACACCGGTTAAGATCAATAAAATGCAACAATAGCTGCAGGGATTAAAAAACTGCAATCAATATCAGTCTCAAAAAGTGGTGAAATAGTCTCTAGGTCCTCAAACATGTTCATTAGAAATTCTAAACATGGTCAAAGACTTGTCAAAATAGCTATATCTTCAATTGTATATGGATGGCTTGGCGAGTGGGGGCTAGCCTAATCTCCCTCTGGAGGGCATTCCAAAGTCAGGGGGCCACCACTGAAAAGGCCCTCTCTCTTGTCCCCACCAGCTGTGTTTGAGATGGAAGTGGGACTAAGAGGAGGGCCTCCCCAGTAGATCTTAAAGCCTGTGCCGGTTCATAGAAAGAGATGCGGTCTCGAAGATAGGCTGGACCTGAAACGTATAGGGCTTTATAGGTAATAATCTGCATTTTAAATTGGGTCTGGAAACTCATCAGCAGCCAGTGAAGCTGCTTTACTAGGGTCATAGTATGCTCCATATACCAGCTCCAGTTAGTAGGCATGGTTAGATTAGGTCGGAATCTTTGTAATTCGGAATAAATTCAGAAAGACTTGCTTTTTGAAGCGATTTCGAAGTTTTTAAGGAAACCAGAAGTCCCTTTGCCTTTCCGAAGCTTTTTCCACCATTTCTGTCACGAAGCAGTGAGTCGGAAATGATTCCGCATTTCCCCGCTTCTCTTCCCTGGCCTTGGCTAAAGCCTGGGAAGCTGTGTTTAAAGCAAAGTGGATGAATCCCCCCTTCCTTTCCCTTCTCATTCTGCCTGGATCCCGGAAAGCCGTGTTAAAGCAGCCTGGATGAATTTCCCCCCTTCCTTTCCCTTCTCATTCTGCCTGGATCCTGGAAAGCCGTGTTAAAGCAGCCTGGATAAATCCCCCCTTTCTCTCTCTCTCTGTTCTCCTTTCCTTCTTCCTACTCTTTTCCTCCTCTTCCTCCGCTTAAGTGGCTGATGGGGAAAAGGAAAGGGCATGAGGATGTTAGGAATGGTGGGAGTTGAAGTCCAAAACATATTAATGGATGGGTAAATCAGTCATTGCAACACAGCAGGAAATCTTCATTCCAAATCCACAAGCCTCAGTGGAAAACTTGGCTTGAGACACAATTCATAGGACAACAAAGTTCTAAAGAATACAGAAATAGAATAAATTAAAAGCTCTTTCCTTCTTTAGAAAGACGCACCTTTTAGAGGCCCAAGACATGCAAGGATGGTAGGGTCACAGGGTAGGACCTTCTTTGTGGCAGCACCCCAGTTAGCAATCCCTACCAAAGAGTTGGGTTGGTTCCACCTCTTTTAGGCAAGCTGTTTAATTTAGGCAAGCTGTTAAAATAATTTGTATTCCACACGAAATTACTTTGAAGTAATGTTAAATGTGTTAGCTATGCACTCTCTGTTGAGCAATTTTTCCCTGTTCTTAATTGTGATGTTTGTTTTTTTAAAAAAAGTTTTAATTTGAAATCCCGGAGGCCAAAAACTAATTCAATTTTTTTATAAACACATAAAATGAAATTATTTTTTAAAAATACTGCCAACAGATGGCAGGTAAGAGCGTGCCCAGAATGGCTAGTAGTAAGGATAGCAGAATAGCTCAGCCCCATTTGCCAAATACAAAGTGTGGCTGCTAGCAATGAAATTTACTATTTGTGCTGCCAAGATCTAGACAGGCTTTTTAGTGTCTTTTCCTACTCACTTTATTTGATTTTTTTTTTAAAGGTGGGAGGGGGAGCTTTTACTTGCAGATATATTTTAATATATACAAAGTTTAAATTCCCTATTAATTAGCATTAATCAAGAGACCAAAACTTTAAAAAAAACGAATAATACATACAATGAATGGACAAGTTATAAGCCACCCAGGTGGACAGCTTAATCCTGGTCAATGTGAGCTTGCTGATAACCATCAGCTCATTTCAGATAAGTCATTAAATGTCCATTAGAATGTAATTAGTTTTATCACTGTAGGCCTGTGCTGACCTGAACTAGAATTTGAGCTATACGCGCCAAGAACATTTCCAAGACATGAAACGCTGAGCAGCTGGATACCAACTGCACCTTTGTTGCCTGCAACGATATACAGGCATGCCTCAAAGTATCTGACAGTGGGAAAAGGTTTTTCTCTGTAAGACACAGTTAACAAAGTGTCCAACAGTGAAAGCCCCCTTTCCACATCTTTTTATGCCTGTCCAGCTCCCTCCTTTTTTTCCTCATTCTCTACCTGGTACTTTTTAACGCAATCTTGCCATTGGGAGGATGGTGAAGGAAGGCTGGAGAAATTTTGTCTTCTGGTAGTTAAAGAGTTTCTCTACCTTGACTCAATCTATAGAAATAAATATGTAATGTTTGTTTGTGGGATTAACATAACTCAAAAACCACTAGACGAATTGACATGAAATTTGGACACAATGCACCTATCAGGCCAACGAGTGACCATCACTCATAAAACATTGAAAAACACAACAGAAGGAACTTAAAAGGCCAAAAAAGCAAAAAGATGCTGCAGTGCATGTGCAAAAACAATTCCCCCTGGCAAACAAAACACACAATAGCATATCAACACTCTCTTTCAGACTACAGCTCCCAGCATCCCCTAGACCAGGCCCTTTAGGAAAGGAGGATGAGGGAGGGAAGGAAGGCGGTAAAGAAAGGAGAGAAAGAGGGAGGGAAGGTTGGCCACAGCAATGAATAGCGGGTACAGCTAGTCATTAATAAGAGTGGAAAGACTGCAATCAAGAAATAAGAAGAAAACTAGTAGAGGGAATGGCAGCAATGAAAGAATACGACAAAATCCTGAAATGTAAATCACAGAGTACTAAAATTAGCATGGTCCATACCAGTGCTGTCCAACTTCTATAGGCCCAAGGGCCGGACGCCTGGTGGCTGACCACCTGGCGGGCCGGAGCGGGGCGGGGCCAACAGCAGGGGGGCTGGGCCGATCCCCGGAGTGACGCTGAAGGTGGGGGCGGAGCAAAGAGGGGTTCCCCTTTGCTCCTCCCTCCCTTCTACAGCGTCAAACTGGGCAAGAGGCACGGCGATTTCGCCATGCCTCTTGCCCGGTTTGACGCTGTGGAGAAGGAAGGGAGGCGCAGAGAGGGGCTCCCCTTGCACCTCTCTTCCTTCTGCAGCGTCAAACTGGGCAAGAGGCACGGCGATTTCGCCATGCCTTTTGCCCAGTTTGACGCTGTGGAGAATTAAGGAGGCGCAGAGAGGGGCTCCCCTTGCACCTCTCTTCCTTCTGCAGCGTCAAACTGGGCAAGAGGCACGGCGATTTCGCCATGCCTTTTGCCCAGTTTGACGCTGTGGAGAAGGAAGGGGAGGCGCAGAGAGGGCTCCCCTTTGCACTCTCTTCCTTCTGCAGCGTCAAACTGGGCAAGAGGCACGGCGATTTCGCCATGCCTCTTGCCCAGTTTGACGCTGTGGAGAAGGAAGGGAGGCGCAGAGGAGGGCTCCCCTTTGCACCTCTCTTCCTTCTGCAGCGTCAAACTGGGCAAGAGGCACGGCGATTTCGCCATGCCTTTGCCCAGTTTGACGCTGTGGAGAAGGAAGGAGGCGCAGAGAGGGGCTCCCCTTGCACCTCTCCTTCTGCAGCGTCAAACTGGGCAAGAGGCACGGCGATTTCGCCATGCCTTTTGCCCAGTTTGACGCTGTGGAGAAGGAAGGGAGGCGAGAGAGGGGGCCCCCTTGCACTCTCTTCCTTCTGCAGCGTCAAACTGGCAAGAGGCACGGCGATTTCGCCATGCCTTTGCCCAGTTTGACGCTGTGGAGAAGGAAGGGAGGCGCAGAGAGGGCTCCCTTGCACCTCTCTTCCTTCTGCAGCATCAAACTGGGCAAGAGGCACGGCGATTTCGCCATGCTTTTGCCCAGTTTGACGCTGTGGAGAAGGAAGGGAGGCGCAGAGAGGGGCTCCCCTTTGCACCTCTCTTCCTTCTGCAGCGTCAAACTGGGCAAGAGGCACGCGATTTCGCCATGCCTTTGCCCAGTTTGACGCTGTGAAGGAAGGGAGGCGCAGAGAGGGCTCCCCTTTGCACCTCTCTTCCTTCTGCAGCGTCAAACTGGGCAAGAGGCACGGCGATTTCGCCATGCCTTTGCCCAGTTTGACGCTGTGGAGAAGGAAGGGAGGCAGAGAGGGGCTCCCCCTTGCACCCTCTTACTTCTGCAGCGTCAAACTGGGCAAGAGGCACGCGATTTCGCCATGCCTTTTGCCCAGTTTGACGCTGTGGAGAAGGAAGGGAGGCGCAGAGAGGGGCCCCTTTGCACCTCTCTTCCTTCTGCAGCGTCAAACTAGGCAAGAGGCACGGCGATTTCGCCATGCCTTTTGCCCAGTTTGATCGCTGTGGAGAAGGAAGGGAGGCGCAGAGAGGGGCTCCCTTTGCACCTCTCTTCCTTCTGCAGCGTCAAACTGGGCAAGAGGCACGGCGATTTCGCCATACCTCTTGCCCAGTTTGACGCTGTGGAGAAGGAATTTCTCTCCTCCTCCTCCCTCTTTCCCGGGCACCGCGGCTGTCCCGAGCTCCACGGCACCCGGGAAAGGCACGGCGCCCGGGAAAGAGGGAGGAGGGAGAGCAGAAGGCAGCGCCAAGGGCAGCGCGTCACAGGCCTGGCGTGACGCGCTGCCCTTGGCACCGCCTACTCCTCCTTTTCGGCGCGGAGAGGGACGGAGGGGCGGTGCAGGGAGGAGGAGCTAGCTCTCTTCCTCCTCCCTGCCCCCTGCCTCCCAGCCGCCATTTTTCTAAAAATTTTAGATTTTTTAAAAAAATTAAAAATGGCGGCTGGGGGCATAGTTGGGGCCGTGCCCAGCAGGCTGGGGGGCCGGATCCGGCCCCAGGGCCGCCAGTTGGACAGCTCTGGTCCATACTATGATATTTCCCATTTCCACTGTATAATTTTGAAAACTGGAGAGTTAAAATAAAGCTGGTAAGGAAGATAATCAACACATTTGAAACATAGTGCTGGAGAAGAATTCTAAGGATACGGTGAGCTTCTAAAAAGACAAATAAATGGACAAGCAATTATTTTCTAATGTGCCAGGAACTGGTGCCACATATGTGCCCACTGGTTATACCTCTTCCTTCCTTCCTTCCTTCCTTCCTTCTTTCCTTTTCTTCCTTCTTTCCTCCCTCCCTTTCTTTCTTTTTTCCTTTCGAACTCTCCATGAACCAAAAGCTAACGGCTCATAAACCACGACTTGGAGTAGCCCTGATCTATATCAGGGCTTCTTAAAACTTTTTCAGCTCACAAACTCTTTCCACCTGAGAAATTTTTACATGATCCTGGGTTTATAGAAATATGCAAAGCAAACTTTTACTGATAATACACCATAAAGATGTTCATTTTAAATCAATTTTAAGTATGCATATATTTTTAAATTTTGTTATGATGAAAGCAAATGTGAATGATAAGAAGATGGATATGCTTGTTTATTTTTACATAAAGAATTAAATATTGGCTGAATATTTGATACTGCAGAACGTAGAGCATCTTAAACACTTTTCATGCCATGGTGGAATGCTAGTTTGTAGCCTCAAGTGGCAGAGTATACTCTGTTGGATCTCTTTTTTCTCATTTAAATGTCTAAAACAGCCACTAGGTGGCAAGATACAAGATCAAATAATAGGAGCAAACCTCCCCTACTTTGGGGTCCTGTTTTCTGTTTTTTAAGATTCCTCTCATAACAGCCACATCCTCGTCCATGTGCCTGCCCCTCAGAGCTATGAGGACTTCCCTTTAAGCCCCATAGCTCTCAAAGGGGCAGGCACATGAACAGTTGAAGACACATAATTATAGATAACTATTAATACTTCCTTCAGCTGCCTCCAGCAGAGGGAGGCCTTGTAGTTCTAGCCTGCAGGCAGCTATGGGGTTAAAAAACATTAACCACATAATTCTTGCACCCTCCCCTCCAGGGGGAAAAAGTGTGGTGATAAAGCAATATTTGATTTGCAACTCTCACATTCACTTAAAGGACTCCAAAGGGGGATCACGATCCACAGTTTAAGAAGTTTTTTGATCTAGATCAGTGGTTCTCAACCTGTGGGTCCCCAGATGTTTTGGCCTACAACTCCCAGAAATACCAGCTAGTTTACCAGCTGTTAGGATTTCTGGTAATTGAAAGCCAAAACATCTGGGGACCCACAGGTTGAGAACCACTGATCTAGATAATCCTGAACCCCATTTCCAACTTTTTGAAGGGAGACCATTATATACCTTTATTTTTTGGATTTTAAAAGACAATTGATTATAAGAACACACACTGATTGCAGTATGACCAACAGGTAAAACACTTTATTTATATACATAAAAAGAACTTATAAGATGCTACCACCACCCTTCTATCTATATTTGCGACATTTGGGGCAGCATGTATCAGTAAAAATTCCCCCCCCTCCTCCCCACACACACACCAAAGTGCAACATAATATAAAAATAAGCCTAACAGACAGTCATAAGGAACAACACATTTGAAATCAAACACTCTGGCAGGCAAACAGATAAAAAGAATCAAACTACACATAGATAAAAATACTAAAATATTAAGTTAGCTATGCTATCAAAGCCGACTAACATCTTACAATCATACTATCTGATCTTTAGTTATTCAATGATCCAGAGAGAAAAGTACTGTACTCCATAACTCTCAATTGCAACAATCCACATTTAATTGACTCATTTTATCTTCAACAAGTTGGCAAAGCTACCTCTATCTAAGAAAACCCTATGAAATTCATGGAGTTGTCATAAATCAACAGGCAACTTGAAGACACACATACACACACACATTATTGATTGGGTATTTTCAAATGCTTGTTCGCAAGGAAAGGGGGTGCTTCAACTTTCCCTCATTTTCCATTGGTTGCCTCTGCCTTATGATACTTTTGACTTAACCCATCACAGATTTCAAGGGGAAGAGGTTAGTTCCATGCGGAGAAGCACAAATACAACTATTCCAGAAAAAGAAATAGAATGACTTACTGAACCTTTCTCCCATGCTTTGAGAAAAATCATAACCTGCTACATTTTTGCCTCTTGTGCAGATTTGGTCGTCAATTACTATTTCTTACTGCCTTCACAGAAAAAAGTCCTGTCATCTAATTATAGTGGTCACGGCTTGTAATCTCACTGTTAGGAGTAAGATATCCACTCCTAAACCCTCAGTTCCTCAGACTCCCAAGTAACTGAGTGACTATAACCATTGCTTGAATTCTTTCTTTTTTTCCTGGACACTCCATACAGTGTGCTAGGAAAATCCAGAAAACTACCCTGTGAAGTAGCAGGCTAAAAGCTAGTAGACAGGTAAAATCAAATGAAAACAAAAATGAAAGCCTTCCAAGTACAAATCTGGGAAGTACCAGACATTGCACATTGCATGCTTGTTGGTAGCACAGGAAAAGGAAAATTGGAGAATGTTCCTGTCCTTTTGAGGAGGATGCAGGTGCTGCATGTTACCTGGCTATGTGATGAGCTACACTTGCTGAAATGTCCTCTTCTGGACACTCATGGACAGTGCAAGAGACCTTTCCAGTTATTTTCACTAAAACCAAAGCAGATAAGTTTGTCACTTTGTGGCACCACTGGGTCAGCTTTTTGCAACTGATGCTATGCCAGATATTTCCCACTCCTGTTGTAGATATGTGTGAAAGTAGAAGTGAATGTAGGCAACTTCAGAGGTGATATGGGCCAATTTCCATACCCATGTCCTGCTGGCAGTCTAAACTGACATGGCTGACACAATCAGAAGTGACATTATTGCACTTCCAGATTTGATTTCAACTGATTTCAGTCTTTGGATAATATGTTGGTAGCTAGAAAGGCAATACAACGATGTTTTGCAGTGGCTTGGAGCCATTTTTGGGACTTATTAATACCAATTTCTAAATCTTGGAAGTTGTCTAGGGATTTGGTGGGCTTCAAGGGTTCCCTTCTGTAGCCCCAGAGACCACATATGGCCTTCAGGCTGCACTTTGTGTGAGCTCTAATGACTATATGGTAATGCTTAAGCGTTTTCAGAAGAAGGTGTAATCTACAAAGACTTGCCCATTATTACTACTCCTCCAAAGTGATTTGGGAGTGTCACCATTCAACTCCTCCTCCAGACAACTGGATTACAAGTTGCTTTGATTTTTTCCCCAAAGAAATGCCTTCCCTCCCACCCTTTTTTTCTGAAGGACTGTCCTGCACATGGGTCAAGGTGAAAGATCTATGACCTAAAATTATAGGTCACTGACCTAAGCTATCTCTTTTGTTGCCTTGGGGAAAAATATCCTAAACCAGCTATAAAGTTATAATTATCCAGGTGGCAAATAATCCCTGAAGGCTAACGTTTAACAACGGTCATAAAAACAGCTGTTAAAAGAAAGGTAGGCCAAAAGAAAAGGAGACAGCCCAGTAAGAAGAGTGCTGAAAATACATTTAAAAATTCACCCCCTTGATCCCATATTAAGTAAACAAAAGGGCTTTGTTAAACAAAGTAAGTTTTCAAATGGCTGCACACAGTTACTTGGAAATATATAGAGTGCCAAATTAAAAACATGCACTATATTTTTTGGAAAACAAAACACAATAGTAATAAATTACACACAACATATAAGGGTGTTTTTTAATTTAAAAACTGATTTAGAAATTTGTGTTTGATATATTTGATCTGTGTTATTGTATACAGTTGGGAACTGGTAGAAAGAGAAATTTCTAAACCAATGCACATAGGCTGAAACATTCCAGTATTTGATGGATCACTGTAGGTTTCTCCAACCTGACACCTTCTATTTGTGTTGGACAATAAGTCCCAATCTGCATGATATTCAATAATTTTGAGAATGATGGGCATTGCTACCTGGAATATTTGGAACAGTGAGTCAAGTTTCTATTGTTCAGTAAACACCAGGGGCTCATTCACATGTCCATTCACACCTCAAGATAGGCAGCAATTGATAAAAATAGCCTTGGCCCTTGCCATAGGACTTGTGGGCAAAAACCAGATGTTTTCTTTGACCAACTGATCACATTTGAAGTTTCTTCTGTACATATTTCAAATGTGATACAATAAGCTGTTTTGCAAAATTTGGTGGTGCTCTAAAATGTTCCTGTGTGCACACAAAGTTACATTGGTTGACCAAAAACTGATTCGTAACTGGGTTACTTTGAGTTTTCCGGGCTGTATGGCCATGTTCCAGAAGCATTCTCTCATAACGTTTCACCCACAACTATGGCAGGCATCCTCAGAGGTTGTGAGGTGTGTTGGAAACTATAAAATTGCATTTATATAACTGTGGAAAATCCAGGGTGGGAGAAAGAACTCCTGTATGTTGGAGCTAGGTGTGAAAAATTAAATTTGCCACCTTGATTAGCATTTGATGGCCTGAAAGTGTTTAGGTATGAATTCTTACTGCCTGGGGGAATCCTTTGTTGGGAAGTGATTAGCTCTCCCTGATAGTTTCTTGTCTGGAGTTCCCCTGTGTTTGAGTTTTGTTCTTTATTTACAGTTACAATTTTAGAGTTTTTAAATACTGGTAGCCAGATTTTGTTCATTTTCATGGTTTCCTCCTTTCTGTTGAAATTGTCCACATGTTTGTGGATTTCAATGGCTTCTCTGTGGAGCCTGACATGGTGGTTGTAAGAGTAGTCCAGCATTTCTGTGTTCTCAAATAATATGTTGTGTCCAGGTTGGTTCATCAGGTGCTCTACTATGGCTGACTTCTTTGGTTGAAGTAGCCTGCAGTGCCTTTCATGTTCCTTGATTTGTGTTTGGGCATTGCTGCGTTTGGTGGTCCCTATGTAGACTTGTCCACAGCTGCATGGTATACGGTAGACTCCTGCAGAAGTGAAAGGATCCCTCTTGCCCTTTGCTGAACGTAGCATTTGTTGGATTTTCTTCAAGGGTCTGTCATTGTTTTGGATTTCTTTGGATTGTCACCTAAAACCTTAATCTAGTGTTTGTCCCTTGAAATGAAATGGAACCTAACATTCTGCTACTCCTAGGATGCCATACAAAGGGTCCATAGTAGTTACAATATAAAACATAGTGTTATTAATTCTGTAATGTGGGAAGACTTGGGCCCCTTCTCCACTGCCATATAAAATCCACATTATCTGCTTTGAACAGGATTATATGGCAGTGTAGACTTAGGCCCCTTCCATGTGGCTGAATAAAATCCCACATTATCTGCTTTGAACTGGAATATATGGCAGTATTGACTCGGATAACTGAGTTCAAAGCATGTATTGTGGGAGTTTCTGCCTTGATATTCTGGATTATATGACTGCGTGAAAGGGCCCTAAAATACCCCAGTTCAAATCAGATAATGTGGATTTTCTGCTTTGACAATCTGGATTATCTGGCAGTGTAGAGGGGCATTACAGAAATTGGATTATCCAAGGTGTTACTGCAACATTCTAGTGTTTCCCAGATTTTGTAGCGTGGGGGCTTAACAGCATAGTGAAGCTCATGCCGAAAGCATGCTAAGTAAGAACAAAGGAGAGGAATTGAGTAATAATCTTCCTTGTTAGATAGAAATGTAATATTTTTCATCTCATGTTTTAGAATATTTTGGCTGAAGACATAATCATACTTGCTTATTAATGAGCAACACCCCGCTTCTGAGCTTTCCTTCTTATTTATTTTATTTATTTACTATATTTTTATACTGCCCCTCTCAGCTCGAAGGCAACTTGAGGCGGGATGCTTCATGTAAAGAAGCATGAAACTTGCTTCTTCTTTTTCCAGCAAAAAGAGAGCAAGACCCCACAATGCCCTCCCCACACACAGTGTGACTGCAATGCTAGATACTGGCCTTCTTTTATTGCATTTGTAGCCTGTGGACAAGGTTGGGTCAGTATTCAAGGAATGGCCACCTCACAGGCAGATCCGTTAGGGCCAAGTTGGGCATGAGACAGCAGCTGAATTAACTAAAGCTAGGAGCAAACTAGAGAAAATAAGGCAGGCTGCTTCTTTGGGCCCTTCCACACAGCTCTATATCCCTGAATATCAATGCAGAAAATCCCACAATATCTGCTTTGAACTGGGTTATCTGAGTCCACGCTGCCATATATTCCAGTTCAAAGCAGATATTGTGGGAGTTTCTGCCTTGATAATCTGGGTTATATGGCCGTGTGGAAGGGCCCTTTGCCACCTCCACCAAAATAAGACTTCTGATTCCCAAATTTCTAGCACTGCAATAAATTAAAACCTGAGTTGAAAATTTAGATATTTGGTTTAGGCATCTAAAGAAAAGAGGCAGGCAAGGTGATCATAGGTATGCAAATGCATATATATAGATTCCAGGTGGGGAAGATTTTCAATGTCTCACTCTTTGCAATGTTAGAAATTTGAGGAATAAAGGGAATAGAGCCCTCACGTTGATCACTCCCAGCCATAAGCCTCAACAAAAGGCTGTATCGTTTTTACACAATATGCTACCACCATGCTATCCTAAACAAGAGCAATGTCTCCCTATCACTGCAACACTTGTCTTTGTCTACAAACTGCATGTAAATATTATGAGATTTCAGATTTAAAAGAAATCATCAATAACTTAAATTAATAAGGCTCACTCCTAATCCAATAAAGGGACAAGAAGATTTTTGTTATCCTCAGAAACTGTTGGACTGGAAACAAAAGGTGCCTGGGATCAATGCCTGTGTTAAGTATCATAGGCACAATGGACTGTGGATCCATCCCGCTCCCTTATGTCTTACCTTTGATCATCCAGGCGGATGCATGCTGGGGCTTCAAAAGTGTTGAGAGGTTATAAGCAGGTTTGAATTGTGACATACTTACCTACTCCATATAAATCATACCACTGCACTGCAAGATGTTGCAGCCGAGGAAAATCTCACACAATTTGTGCATTCAAAAGAAACCTGTTTCCTTTATTTTGAAATGGAGATTACGAAGCAATGCTGCAAACAGGCACATTTCACCCGCTTCAGTGCATGAAGGAAGGATTGAAGAGGCCTGTCTCACACATCTCCCACTCACTATTACACTCTACTGCTGTTGCCTATAACCAGCCATATCACAGCCTTCCACTTGTAATATTGCTCTCTATTTGTTATGGGAGTCCCTAGTGTAAGCCTAGTAATTACTTATAGAGTTGAGTCTTGCTTATCCAACATCAATAGGCTGACAGAACATTGGATAAGCAAAAATGTTGGGATAAATAAGGCGGGATTAAGAAAAAGCCTATTAAACGTCAAATTACGTTATGGTTTTATAAATTAAGCAGCAAAACATCATGTTTTACAACCAATCGACAGAAAAAGCAGTTCAATACATTGCAACGTCCCCTCCATTGGCGCCCCCTTGTCATGGGGGAGAGGCTTGCATACCCTAATGAAGTTGTGAGCTATGCTGGCGGTGGCCTAATAGTTACCGGTAGGGCCTCCCATGCCAGACAGGTCACAACAGAAGGATCTGACAAAGAGCGTCAATGGGCAGGATGGGCTCTCTACCCTTTTGGCAACCATCCTAAGAGAAGGAAAACTCTAATTTCAAACCCGGGCAGATGGTGCTCATCTAACCCTGTAAGGTCAACCTTCTAGAGAAGGAAACTCAAATCAAATCTACGACCTGAGGACCTCGCTGCCACTGTCCAAGCTTGCTAGGCCCCGGCAGATGAATCTTTGGTTTAAAGGGTGAAGCCAGTTCTGTGCATGCTGCGCTCCACCAGAAAAGTCCATTGCACAGGCTCAAAGGATACATCCAACCTCCATCATCAACGTGCTTGTAGAAAGCATGGGATGAGTCCTTCCTAAGAATCTTCGTTCACAAAGTAATGCCAGAGAGAGAGAGAGAGAGAGAGAGAGAGAGAGAGAGACATTGTAATGTTATGTAGTAATTATTGTATTTATTAATTTAGCACCAAAACATCGCAGTGTGTTGAAACAGCTGTGGAGCTGGGTGGGAGGCAGACTGTGTTAGATAATACAGAATGTTGGATGAGAGAAAGTTGGATAAGTGAGACTCTACTGTATGCTCTACTCTCGTTTGGAAATACCGCTGTTATGCTGGCTAGGCACAAGGTAAATTGTAGTCCAACAACATCTGGAGGGGTCCTGATTCCCCACTTTGGTTCAACAGTGGTTGTTTCTGCAATCCAAGCAATTTGTCTGGCTTGTGTCAGCTGCTGCTGGGAGCAGGTGTCCAACAGTGGATGACTCTTCTCAGTATTGAAGCAAACTTTGAAGGGGTTAATCCGACCTCCTCCTCAAGGAAAGCATCACATGCTTCTGGGGTTATCTGTTAAGTCTTGCAGAAATTAGCAGCAGCTGAGATCTCATGATAAAAAGGGTCTGGAAAAGAACAGCTCTTTGGTAGCAGATAAGTCGTACTTTCATACTCTTGTCCTGGATTTTGATTCTGCTGCCCCTGAATCAAGGACTCTGATCTCGATTCTTGTAATCCTGTTCTGGACTTGGTTGTATCCTGAATCTGGGCCTTTTAATTTCTGAACTAATGTCCTAGCTTGATTTATGAACTTGGATTTCAGTTTGTATCTCTGACTCTCTGGCTTGACTTCAGAACCCGTAACCTCAGTTTGTACTCTTGGAGTCTAGGTCTTGTTTTATGAACTCTGATAAGTGAATTCCTGGCATCTGACCAGTGGAGTGCAACCTTCGTTACAGTTTCTGGCTCTGTAGTACTTAGTTTGTCTGCATCAACTAGACTCTTGATCTGGGCTTATGTTTACCGTTACTCCGGCTGTGTGCTACAATTCTGTTTTGTTGGCCATACCTTGAAGGACTCAATACTTTAGTTTTCTTTATAAGTAAAACAATGGTATTGGCATACCTTGTGTTTGTTTAATACACCTCAGCCTTGATATTGGGAGAGCCCCAGAACACGACAAAAATGGCACATTGACGTGGTTCTCAACCTGTGGGTCCCCAGATGTTTTGGCCTTCAGCTCCCAGAAATCCTAACAGCTGGTAAACTGCCTGGGATTTCTGGGAGTTGTAGGCCAAATCACCTGGGGACCCACAGGTTGAAAAACACTGGATGGCACCATCAGAGAATAGGTAACTGCATGCCTGGAATCCAGTTGGTTACTCCCAGCTGCAGTAAACCTATTGAATCAACAACTAAATGGTGAGCTAATACAAAAGTCCAATTGATTCAATGCATCTGCTCTAGAACTAATAACAAAATTTAATCTGATATGAAATTATTACACATTAGGACTGTACTCTATTCATCAAAGCAACCACAAACTTAATATGTCCAATGCTCAACACTTATAAAAATGTGCATGGTGCCAGCAAAAATTCCAGTCATAGTTTCAAGGATGTAAATTTGCAATCAAGAATAATTTCTTTATTTACAGTATTTATATTCCGCTCTTCTCACCCTGCAGGTGACTCAGGGCGGATCACAATGCACATATACATGGCAAACATTTAATGCCATAGGCACACAACATATGTAGGCAGACACACAGAGGCTATTTAACTTTCCAGCTTCATGAGGGTATGCTTTAAATTCTGGCCACTGGGGGAGCTGTCGCTTCACCATCCACTTGTGACACCGATGGAGTACTTCTTCATTCTGTTGCATGCTACTGGAGAGTTTTATGGCATTATAAATTAGTTAAATTCGCCTTCTCGCATAAGCAGTACCTAAATTTCCTACTTGACAGATGCAGCTATCTTTCGGGCTGCAAAGGTCGATAGCAAGCCAGACAAATGGTTGGGAGCTTACTCCACCCCAGGCTGGCTTAGAACTCATGACTTTTCCGTCAGTAGTGATTTTAATGCAACTGACTCCCAACCAGCTGTGCCACAACCCGGTCCAAATAGACCAATAAAGTCTGAAACAGACTTCTTGCTTAAATTGGGATGGATAAAAATAAAAATAGTTTACAATGGGATTTATTCTACTTACAGATAATGCTATGGCTGGCCAGCATAATAGCATCCATGCTGATTAGGATTCTGGGAACTGTAGATTACCAAGATCTGACCACTCTAATAAGAACTGCGGTCTGAATAATCATACATTTTTTTAAAATTTCCACTGAAATCAATGACTTGATGTGTAAAATTATGGTCTCTATACCACTGACTGTACTCTATTCATCAAACGAAAGACCTGTTTCAGTTGTCTGAGAACGCAGATTATCTGAATTCAGTGCATGTCTCGTGTTAATTAACTGTAAGATGATTAGATCAGCAGGGCATTTGCATGTACTGGACTGCAGCCTCTGTAGAGAGTACTTTTGTTTATTGGAACATCTGGTTATCTAAATGCTCTGGGTGTCCTTCAAACTACCAGATAGGACTCGTGCTATTCAATGTTAAATGCAACATATTAAGAAGGTAATAAATGTTGGCATTTATCCCTTCAAAAGAGACAACTTCCAGCACAGGTGAATCTAGGTGAAAGAATCTAGGTGAAAGATTGTCCTGTCGCGACTGAAAGCTGATCTAAATTTATGACCGCTAGGTTTTGGAATTGTTTGGTCACCTTAAGAACCAATGGCCATCCACAATCTGTCATCCACAATAATATCTGCCAACCTGAGAAAGTACAACAATTCTGAGCTGTTCCTTTTATCAATTCTTATCAATGCAAAGACTGTCGAGCAACACAGCAGGCGGCTGTCTTCAGGGTTAGACTTAATTGCAACATTCAGAGAGCCCAGGGGCAATGCTATCCAGGTGAGCTATTAGACGGGAGAGCAAAGGGAAAGAAGTTTGAAGTTTTAGTGCACATGTTTGGGGGAATGAAGCTGGGAAAGAAGCTGTAGATAAAGGAAGTCAGAGGGCTGTTGAAAAGTAGGGGCTCTCATGTTTTAATTGCTCTAACGTGCCTCAAATTTGGAAGGACTCCTTAGCATGGTAAAGGAAAATATCAATCACCTCACAGCCAATACAGGATGTCCCCCAATTAGAAATCTTAGTGCTATATCTCTCCCTGCACCCTTTCCCTTACTTTGTGGCTGTATTTCCCCTCCCATTTCCTCTCTTTCGTATCTGACCCAACTTTAATTGCCATGTCTCAATGCTAAGCAATCCTGAGATTTGTAGTTTGGCAGTGTTTTTTTGGTAGAGAAGGCAAAAAACTTTGTAAAACAACATTCCCCAGGATTCCATAGCATTGAACCATAGCAGAACCCCTGCTATGTTAAACTGCTGAACTGCTGAAATTGCTGACCGAAAGGTCACCGGTTCAAATCCAGGGAATTGAGTGAGCTCCCGCTGTTAGCCCCAGCTTCTGCCAACCTAGCAGTTCGAAAACATGCAAATGTGAGTAGATCAATAGGTACCGCTCCAGCAGGAAGGTAACGGTGCTCCATACAATTATGCTAGCCACGTGACCTTGGAGGTGTCTACGGACAACGCCAGCTCTTCGGCTTAGAAATGGAGATGAGCACCAACCCCCAGAGTCGGGCACGACTGGAATTAATGTCAGGAGAAAACCTTTACCTTTATGAGTCATGGCAGTTAAAGTGGCGCATTCATTCTACAGCAGAAATGTACCCGCAAGGAAGCTGAGGTGGGAGAAGTAGAAGATGTTCCTTGAGAGAATAAGAATTTATTTCTCTGGTTTTTCTTTCCATTGCTGGAAGCTTTGGTGTTCTAACACTTTTGTTTTTAAATAAGGAATTCGAAGCAAGGCAGTAAGTGTACTGCGCTGGGCCTGTTCCAACTTACATACAATTTCAACTTGAGAATGGAGCAATAGAAACTATCTTGTTTGTAACATGGGGACTGGCTGTATACAGATGCCCTCCACATCCAATTACAATAAAGTATTGCTTATCCAGTATAAATTGGCCGGCAGAATGTTGGATAAGCGAAAATATTGGATACTAAGGAAAGATTAAGGAAAAGCTTATTAAATGTCAAATTACGTTATGATTTTACAAATTAAGCACCAAAACATGTTTTACGAGGAGCCCCCAATGGCATAGCGGGTTAAACCCTTGTGCCGGCATGACTGAAGAGCGACCGGTTGCAGGTTTGAATACAGGGAGAGCACGGATGAGCTCCCTCTGTCAGCTCCAGCTGCCCATGCAGGGACATGAGAGAAGCCTCCCACAAAGATGATAAAACATCAAAACATCCGGGCATCCCCTGGCCAATGTCCTCGCAGATGGCCAATTCTCCCACACTTGAAGCGACTTGAAGTTTCTCAAGTTGCTCCTGACACTAAAAAAAATCATGTTTTACAACAAATAGACAAAAAAAGGCAGTTTAATACACGGTAACGTTATGTAGTAATTACTGTATTTACGAATTTTCCACCAAAATATTGCAATGTATTGAAACAGCTGTGGATCCAGGCAGAAGGCAGACTCCATTGGATAATCTAGAATGCTGAATGAGCGAAGGTTGGATAAGTGAGACTCTACTGTACATCCTCCTGATTCAGTGCTGATGTCATTTGTTCCCTGCAGTTGGATACAGGAATATTGGCCATGTATGTCAGTGATTTTCTAACATCTTTTAAAAGTAGAGTTCAACCCCCCTTTGTTACTTTGCAATCCAAACACTCCCTGTCCTCAGTTTTTGGCTCAAGGCAATATAATCACAGGAATGTCAGTCAGGAAGCATATCTCACCAACAGCCTTCTCTTCCCAAATCTTTAAATCTATTCTTTTTTATATATATATATAAAAACCCAGACATAATACTGGAAATAATATGGGGTTAGAAGATCTATCGGTAAGCTAAACCAAATATATTAATCATCAGTTACAAGAGACAGTAAGCTCAATATATCTGGGAACAATACGTATCCATCTGAACAACCTTCTCCCTTCCTTGGTATGTGTATGCAGGGGAGGGGGGTGCCAATCCGTTCATGGGCAATATATGAAGGAACCATTTCATCAGGTTGGAGTAGTAACTCAAAGGGACAAAGCCCTCCTCACTGCTCTTCCTGGTACAGATTATTAGCATTTATATGAAGTCAAGCATAGCATTAGCTTTTTTGATCTCAGCGGAGATACAAGCTGAATGCAAAATACCAATGACAAGCAGAGCACAAGTCAAGAAAACAGAGTCAATGCTGCATCTTTTGAGTAAAACAAGAAATGCAAAGGTACGTTTCGCAAACAAGAATTCATCCTAGATCACACTGATTCGGGACATGACATTAATAGTGCGAAGGAAGAGTCCGACAAATGGCTTCTTCCTTCTATTAAGTTTTCTCTCCTCTTGTTTCCTCCTTTCTATTTCCAGCCCCAAAAGGATTCTATTTCTTTGCTTATTATCTTGATCTTTATTATCTTGCCTCTCACGGCTTGTGTGAGTTGAACTCTACAAGGTCACACAGTCATTGAATCCTTCTATTATCTCTGGTACTGGCTGCCTATTAGATTGCTTGATAGCAAGTGCATTAAAAAAGAAACTACCAAACTTTGTCAGGAATCTGTTTGCTCAATTCCGAACTAGAGCATTTCGAAGACATTTCAAAGGATGCAATCGAAATTACTGGTTAACTTGACATCTTTTAGTAATTACTCAGAGCCCCCGGATTAAGTCAACATCTCTTAATAATTAATCAGAGCCCCCAGTTAAACCCTTGGGCCAGCACGACCGATGACCAAAAGGTTGGAGGTTGGAATCCGGGGAGAATGTGGATGAGCTCCCTCTATCAGCTCCAGCTCCCCATACAGGGACATGATGAGAGAAGCCTTCCATAAGGATGGTAAAAACATCAGTAGCATCCGGGCGTCCCCTGGCCAACGTCCTTGCAGACAGCCAATTCTCTCACACCAGAAGTGACTTACAGTTTCTCAAGTCGCTCCCGACATGAAAAAAGTAATTAATCATTTTAGCAATATCATGGATATTACTTTATGTGAGCTGCTCTGATATAAATATGGCAAAATAGTAATAATAGTAATAATACTTGTGGGATTGTCTCATTACATAATTTTGAAAAGATTTAATTTTTATTCTGCTTCAAAGTGACCTAGGGCCCTTCCACACAGCCCTATATCCCAGAAAATCAAGTCAGGATATCCCACATTATCTGAGTATGGACTCAGATAATCCAGTTCAAAGCAGATATTGTGGGATTTTCTGCCTTGATATTCTGGGATAGAGGGCTGTGTGGAAGGGCCCTAGTGCCAAAGTGGCCAAATAGTACTTGGTTATAAACAGACTTTCAAAAATACAGTAATATAACTGAAGAAGAACCGATCTTAGAAAAGTTGCCATAATTTCAGACTCTCGACCCTTCCACACAGCCCTATATCCCAGAATGTCAAGGCAGAAAATCCCACAATATCTGCTCTGAACTGGGTTATCTGAGTCAACACTCAGATAACTTGGGATTTTCTGCCTTGATATTCTGGGGTATAGGGCTGTGTGGAAGGGCCGTATAACTGCTTCAATCCCATAGTCAGAATCAAAGCTGCAATAGGGCAACTAATCCTAACCACCCCCATTTCACAGGTAGATGGGTAAATAATGGCTCGACAGAGATTTCATTCCCACAGAAGAATGGTGTATGCTGGGAAGTCTTCTCTATCTGACAATTTGCTGCAGATGCTGGCTTCAGGGAGCCATTTATCAATGTCAGCTGTGTACACTGCTACGCACTAGTTTCTCCGCAGCGTTGCGCCTGCCTTTGCTTCCCACAATGCAGCCACAAAAGGTCTGCTCGGCCCTGCTACACACCTATTGCAGCGGTTCCTGTGATCCCAATTGAGGTGTTTTCCTCCAGGTTTGTTAGCAAAGGGGGGAAAGGAGGATTGAGGCTTTGTTGCTGTGCTGAGCATAAAGAATAAAGGTGATGTTTAACAATGAAATCTCCCCTTCCCATTTTTCATTCTCCTCCCTCTACATTTATATGCAGTACTGCGCTTATGAAGAGGCATCACAAAAATGTACCTCTTTGAAAATGACTCCTAGAGGATATAAGCATTTTCCATTATTCTTCTTTGGTTAAACCTAGGTGGAATATTAAACAGGCAATACAGAGAGGCACAAAGCTACAGGGGAGCACTCAAGCACCCATCATTCATTATTCAGCTGTTACATCGGAGGCAGAAAAAGTAGATCATTTAAGATGAAGCAATCTAGTCTTCTATCACAGTACTGGAGATGTAAATATGCTGGGGCAGTTACTTGTTTTGGACTACGGCCGCCATTCTAGGGGTAGTCATCCCAAAAATTGACTTGCAGAAACCCTAGGATATTTTGGTCTGTGACTGTTATATACGTTGTAAGCTTCAGGAAAGACACGTCCGTCTCAAATATAGATTTCTCTAGTGCTAGGTTTCTGAAAAAAGAGATACTGGAGAGCTTCTCTGCCCAGAAATACCAGCAAAATGCAGTAAATTAAGTGGTGGACAATGACTTAGGGGACCAGGGTTCAAGCTCCCACTCGGCCATGGAAAGTCACATTCTCTCAGCCTCAGAGGGAGGCAAAGGCGAAACCGCTCTGAACAAATCTTGCCAAGTAAACTTTATGTTAAGGTCACCATATGTCAGGAACAACTCGAAGACACATAACACCAACAACAACAACATTTCAGGAGCTGTACTTTAAAAACAATTTTTCCAAGCATGCACATCAGATGCCTTCATCTGGAAGCAACTGCAAAGGTACTTTAATCAATAACAAAGACTAAGACTAAGGGTGAATCTACACAGGCAAGAAAATATAAACTCATCTCAAATCCACTTATAGGTCTCCTCTTGGCGTTTGATGTCTTCTGATGAGTATTGTGGGTTTTCTTTGTTTTGTTATGTTGTTGTTGTTTTGTGAATTTGGGAAGCTCTGGGGCTTGCTGGAAATGCCAGAGTATCTAGGGGCTTTGTGGCAATCTGGACAAGTGAACCAGATCTGATTTGGCTTCATCGACTGTCCAGACAGCCCCACACTGGATTCAGCTGGGTGCATCCGACCTCAGGCTTAGCCTGCGGTGTAGACCTGCCATCAGTCTTGCTGAAGCCGTCACTGAACAAGTCTAAAGGCATTTCTTCTTTGAAGGGATGTCAGTCCAAATAATTATATGTGAACATAAAGAACATATATTTGGACTGACCAATTATATTCCTGCCCCACATTTACCAATAGGTGCTGCCTTGATACTTTTCCAATCTCCCTAACTAAGATAAAGGTTACAGAATTACAGTATATATATTTTAAAATCATCTATTTAGGGTTTCCATGTTTGAAAAGAAAAAAAATGAGACACATTTACAATTATGTCCATCTAGTAAGACACTTCTCCTTTTATATCTATACCTTCAAGGTAATGGTAAGAGGAACCACATTTCCTCAGATGTCAAGTTCAACAGACAAGATCCAGCAATGGCAATTGGATTCTTTCTCTTGTCCAACAAGGCAACTCTAGTGACAACAACAGTGACATTGCCTCCAACTCAGCTGAAAGCTAGTGAGTCACTCAATAAACCCCACAAGGATGGAAGTGGCTGCTTTGGGTGTTTCCCTCATCCTACATTAACCTGGCATGATTCTTTTCATTCTTCTTAGAGCTTTAGTGATTGCGATTGCCCACAACCTTAAGTTTAGGCCAGCATTTCTCAACCTGGGGGTCGGGACCCCTGATGGGTCACGAGGGGATTTCAGAGGGGTCACCAACGGCCATCAGAAAACATATTTCTGATTGTCTTAGGAACCCCTTTGGCAGAGAAGGCTGAAGATAGCCCAGCCTTTCTTTCTCTTCCGTATTGGAAACTGATGGCAAATCCTCTCACCAAAAACCCTCCTCTGCTGTGATTAGCCAGCCTCCCAGCCAATGGGGGTGGGGGGCTTTTTCTGAGACTCGAAGCAGGGAAGGGAGACCATAGCAGTGTTATCTGCATGTGCAGGCGACGGAAAGTGTGTGAGGCTGGAGGGAGCAAATCCCTTCAAGGCATAGGCGTTCCATGTGGGAAGTTTGGCCCAATTCTATCATTGATGGGGTTCAGTATACTCTTTGATTGTAGGTGAACTGTAAATCTCAGCAACTACAACTTCCAAATGTCAAGGTCTATTTTCCCCCAAACTCCACCAGTGCACACATTTGGGCATATTGAGTATTCATGCCAAGTTTGGTCCAGATCCATCATTGTTTTGAGTACACAGTGCTCTCTGGATGTAGGTGAACTACAACTCCAAAACTCAAGTTCAATGCCCACCAAACCCTTCCAGTATTTTCTGTTTGTCATGGAAGTTCTGTGTGCCAAGTTTGGTTCAATTCCATCGTTGGTAGAGTTCAGAGTGCTCTTTGATTGTAGGTGAACTATAAATCCCAGCAACTACAACTCCCAACTCCCAAATGACAAAATCAATCCCACCCACAACCCCACCAGTATGCAGATTTGGGAGTATCTGGCATTTGTGCCAAATTTGGTCCAGTGAATGAAAATGCATCCTGCATAACCGATATTTACATTACAATTCATAATAGTAGCAAAATTACAGTTATGAAGTAGCAACAAACATAATTATATGGTTGGGTGTCACCAAAACATGAACAACTGTAGTAAGGGGTCATGGCATTAGGAAGGTTGAGAAACACTGGTCCCTTGTAAGAAAACCTGGACATTCAAAAAATCTTCTTGGAGAGACATTTTAGCTCAGAAAAAGAGGACATGTCCTGGAAAACAAAAACATATGGTAAACCTAATTTATACCTATACAACTATGTTGTAAAAAGCCCCAAAACATTCCCATTAACTTGTGAATGTTCTCCTATTCAAAAGTGTTCTCCTATTTTGAAAAATCATGGTGTATTTTTTCTAGTGCATAGGGCACTATCAAAAAGCATGACTTATATACAAAACTAATATATAATTAAATACTCAAAACTTAACAAATATTAAATGAGTCAGGAGGAAATGAAATATTTAGTCAGTAATAAATCACATTGCGGCTTCTCTATTAGAAGAAAAAACCCTGACCATATAATTACAGGAATATTTTAATAACTGTTCTGTGGTTTGGAATCATTAAATATTTTATAGTCACAGAGATACACTAGCTACCCTATGCCCGCACACTGATGGAAAATATTTGCGTTTAGGCACTGCATTCCAAACTACACCCAAAAAACAGTAATGATACTTTACAACATTTCACTATATCATATTTTGCAACAGGCTGAGGATGATACATTTCTTTCCTCAAGCCAACCATTTAGTTCAACAATCTTTAGAATCAATATCCAGAACATAAGAAGAATCAGGAAATCATGAGAGAGAAAGATGGAACACAGATCAACAATGTAAGACCTGCCAGCATACGAAAGGCTACTGCCATTTGATATTGCATTGACAGGCAGTCCACAAAAGAGTACATGATAATGGTAAAAATACATGGTACTGCTTCCATTATCTGTATATTACAAAACGTATCCTCTCCTGAACTGAGATGTATCCACACTCACTTACTCATCCCAAACTTGTCATTTTTCGTATGAGCTAATTATCGGATAAATGAAGGTAATTTGAAAAGAACCAAGATCTGGGGATCTTAACTGATTTTGGACAGGCTGAAGAACTGATTTGGGATATATGCAGTAGAAAATTAAATACAGGGCAAATGAAAAATGATTTATGTGAATGCATACAGAGTGTGTGTAGATACTTGAGTGAGAAATTAACAAACTTGCCTTCTCTGAAATTTAACTATGTAGTTTCATCCTCTCTGTAGATACTAGTGTATCTACTTTAGTGATATGTTCACGGCCAAATGTTTATAAATGAATATTATTTAATATGGTTACCTTGAAGCCTAAATAGTAAATTTTGATTTCAACACATGTTGGCAAGAAAGCAGTGAGAAAAACAGTCTATGTGTTTTCAATATATACAGTAATTTGCTCTTTCTTTAGTCCTATCATATTCACATCCCACTAGATCTAGATTTGGGGGGGGGGGAGAGAATACCTACTGGAAACCCTAATCCAGAGCTTTTCAAATAAATCATGTATTTTAATGTACACATACACACACACACACACCACTTTTCTCATCCCCTGGGGGGACTCAAAGTGGTTAACAACAGAGTAAATGGCAAAATATGCAATGCATTACATAACTAAAATAACATAAAGCAATAGATTAAAACCAATAAACTATAAAACATCGGACACAGAGAGGCATAAACCATAAAACATTCAACATTGCACCAATCCCAAAGTTATCTTGTCTACTTCATCTCACTCTCCAAATGCTTGCTTTAAAATCACATTTTAAGTAGTTTCCTAAACATCAGGAGGGAGGGGACTGATCTGATCTTGCTGGGTAGGGAATTCCACCACTGAGAAGGCCCTGTATCTCGTCCCTACCTGTTGTGCTTGCAATGGTGGAAGGACTAAGAGCAGGATCTCCTCAGCCGATCTTAATGCTCTAAGTGGATCATAAAGAGAGATACATTCGGATAGGTAAACTTGACCAGTTAGGAAATTATAGGCTAAAGGCAGCACTTTGATTTGTGCTCCATAGCAAACCAGTAGCCAGTGGAGCTGACTTTGCAGGTGGGTTGTATGCTCCCTGTGTGTTGCTCCAGTTAGAAACCTGGTTGCCATCTGTTGGGCTACTTAAAGTTTCTGAACAGTCTTCAAAGGCAACCCCACATAAACTGCGTTGCAGTAGTCTATTCAAGATGTAACGAGAGCATGCCTCAATATTCGGGGAGGTTTTCATAAGATATGTTGTTGTCCCATACTTTTTATGTATGCGGCTTCTATCTTTTATAAGGAGTTGGTTTATAAAATAAATTCCAGTTATGAAGTAGCAATGAAAATAATTTTATGGTTGGGGGTCACCTCAACATGAGGAGCAACATTAGGAAGATTGAGAACCACTGCTCTATACTATCTCAAAGCTCCCACTTAAATGTCACTTGCGCCAAAACATACAAGTTTAACAAGAGTTCATTCTTCCACTGGGACAACTCTGAGTGATGCCACCAATATTAACTTGATTTAGAGAACTTGTTAACAGTTAATAACATCCATTAGGATCATGGCTTCCAGTTTTCTGCAGAATGAGATTTTATTGTTCAGTCAGTCAAAGAAAATAACAGACAGATGAAACATAACTGTCTTTGCCCTGGCAGTCTTGTAGCGAAGAGTCAAGATGGCACTACGGTATTGCTACTTAAAGTGGTGGTCCATGGACCACTGTCAAACTGTGAACCGCTGACCACCAACTCCAGTGGTTTTCCATGAAAGAAATAATTGCAACCAATGGGCACAAATAACATATTTGATGCTTTTTTTAGTGAAAAAAGGAAGTGCAGCTATTACATGAGGAAAAATGAGCCTTTTCTATGTACCTAAACAATAACTTTTTATTAAACCAATGTTGAAAACAACTTGAGAAAATGTACAAGAGTGTCCAGAAAAACAAAGTTACATATTTAGCCTACCGGTACACATTTTAATCTTCCACTGTCATTGATTGCATTATCTGATGAGCTATCAACGCAACGCATGTCGGATGTTTTTTCCTCCCCATCCCTCTCCCACAGTGCATCATCTTCAGATCTAGCCAGAGGATTAGAAATGCCAGGTTTTAAATAAGCTTTTCACAACAATGTCCTTTGTGATAAGCTCCCAACTCTTAATGGCCCATGTGCACATCAGTTATAATTATGTGCGCTTCACTCTTCCAGCGGGTGTCAATTGGTGATCACCGCTCTTCAACCACTCATTATACAAATGGTACGAATTTTCTTTAAAGGGCTTGTTCATTGAGGCATCCAATGACTGCAAAATACGGGTTAAGCCACCACAAATAACAACCTCTTTTGTTGTTCTCACAGAAAAGTTGCCTCACTTCCTTCACAATGTGACTTTGGAAACTGTCCAAAACTAGCAAAGTCAACAATTTCCATAGTGTACTTGGTCTTCTGTTCCTCACAGTTTTAATCCAATCCACCATGAGTTCTAAGTCCATCCGACCCTTTGTCTGCACTCGTACATAAATACCACTAGAAAACTTAGGAATTGCTTTCCTCTTTAAAATGATATAAGGCAGAAACTTCCTTTCATCTATTGTAGTGGAAAGCATTAAGGTGCACCATAATTTTATGACTGCTGGTCCTCATGGTGACACTGGAGGACCCTTTTGGTGCAGTAGTGCTGCTGCAGGACAGCAGTCTGATCAGCATTATGAATTTGTGAAAGGACGTATGGCGTTTCCTTGTGCATACGCAAGACAAAGTGATGAAAGCTTTCCACCTTCTTGGTGTAATCAGGTGGCAGCTTTTGGCAAAGTGTGGTTCTCCTTCACACAGACAGATTGTGTCATTGCAATAACCTTATAACACAACCATGACTTGCCTTAAACCGAGTTGGGAGAAAGTTGTGTTTACAGGCTACCTCCTGTGCTTTCACTGGCAACGTTTCATAGGATACACTGCAGTCGTTGTCACGCACATCCCTCACATACGCAAACACATTGGACCTAATGCTCATGAGTGAAGTTATGTGATAGTTAGCATTTTACAAATATTCTCCACAAAAAATAATCCGCTAATAGTAATATCCCAAATGCACCAGAGCCTATGTAACGTTGGAAAATAAACAGGGTAACTAACCCCTGGTTAGTACTTGAATGAGAGATGGGCAACCAACACTTTATTTAAGGGAAGTAACTAGCAAAATCACCTCTGAGTATTCATTGCCTAATAATATCCTATGAGATTCCATATTGGCATAAGCTGACACGTAACTTGAAGGTCCATAAACACAACAGAAACTAAATATATAGGCCTACTTCTGCCATTCTACAACAATAGCTACAATAAGAAAAAATATAGCAGAGAAGAAAAGGGCCCAAGATGAAAGAGTAGCCTGGTAGAGAAACTGTCAAAATTTGCAAGACAGGAACAAATTGTTGCCATATTAGCTCTTGTGAGGCAGAAAATAATGCTAAGGGGAAAGTTGCATAATATACAGCAGGGGTCCCCAAACTAAGGCCTGCAGACTGGATGCAGCCCTCCTGGGTAATTTACCTGGCCCTCACCTGAAACTTTAGACTTAGTGTCGCCCTTAGTCTGAAACGACTTGAAGGCACACAACAACAACAATCCTAATGAACTTGACTATCTCTTCAGCCAAAAGCAGGCCCACAATTCCCATTGAAATACTGGTATGTTTGTGTTGGTCAAAACTGTTCTTCATTTGGAATATTGTATTGTTCTTTCATTTTATTTTTTCCCCACAAATAAAAAAGGTGCAGTCTGCATATCAGGTTTTTTTTCAAACGATAGTTTGGCCCCACCAGTCAAACTAAAGAAAAAATCAGTAGCTAGCTTTTAGAACGAGAAACCTAGCCACACATGCACACACCTGATACAAAGCAAACAGATTTCATCCCAGTATATGTGACAGGTCTTACTATTTCTGACATTTGTGACAGTCACATGTTAGAAATCATTAAAAGCAGGCTTGAATTAAGATGCAGGACATAACGGTGAAATGCTCTGTGGAGAAGACCACAGCAAGCTGTTCAGTTCGGTGTTTGGAATCATCCCAATTATCTGATGTCCCTCAAATAATCCAGGGTATTAGACTGCTGATGCAGCTGAGTCTGTGTGAACTGCTTTCCTTCTTAGGTACACAAAGCTATCCTGCCTCTAACAACCTTATGATTTGGGCAGCACGCCCAGTATATATATACTGCTGACCCATATTTGGGACGGACAATATTTTTAATGAAGAAGGAGAAGCCTTTGCAAAGAGAGAGAGAGAGAGAGAGAGAGAGAGAGTTCAATAAAGCTCTACCTTTTCTCTTCAAGACAAATGCTGCAAGGAATAAGATTTACTTTCCTGTAGAATAAAATGCAAGTATTCAACCAGATCAACCAACCAGATCATTGTTGGTCAAAGTTGAAAATATGAATAAGAGAACAGTAATAATTTCAAGAGACCCAAAGCAGGAAGCATAAGCTGCACATGGCACACTCCAGAGCATTGTCTGCCAAAAACAATTCTCTCTGAGATAAATGGGTGTAATATGATACATATGATACAGGGTGTTTAAAAAAAGATGAAACTGATTTGAAATCACGATATCTCTGCAATCACAAACTGCCCATGGAAGGGTAGGAAATAGTTTTAAAGAATTATCACCAGATGACTCTTCCAGTGATCAAAATGGTTAGTGAAACTTAGTAACTCATTAAACCATTGGTAACTTTTTGTATAATTGTACCATGTTACCATCATGAACACATACTGCTTTGAAATTGGATCCATCGTTTTGAAACATCCTATATTTTCTTATATTTTCATGGCACTTTCAAATTTGATGGAAATACCCCAGTGTCTTTCAAGACCAACATAGGACAGAAGTCCTTAGTATAGGTAAAAGGTAAAGGTTTCCCTTGACATTAAGTCTAGTCATGTCCGACTGGAGGGTGGTGCTTATCTCAATTTCAAAGCCGAAGAGCCAGCATTGTCCATAGACATCTCCAAAGTCATGTGGCCAGCTGACTGCATGGAATGCCGTTTCCTGCAGAAGCCGTACCTATTGATCTACTCACATTTGCATGTTTTCAAAATGCTAGGTTGGCAGAAGCTGGGGCTAACAGCAGGAGCTCACCTCACTCCCCGGATTCAAACTGCCAACCTTTCAGTCAGCAAGTTCAGCAGCTCAGCGTTTTAACCTGCTGCACCACCAGGTTATATAGTATATCTTTGTTAATGGAGTAGATGTACTCCAAGGCACAGCTTCTTTTAAAAATAACTTTAACAGAGGCATAAATAACATGGAAACAACAAGTCCTTAGAGCACAAAAAAGACAGCAGTTCAATATAATTTGGCAAACATTTTATTCAAAACTAAAATTAGACACAGATGAAATAAGACAACCACTGGGTAAGTGATGTCTTTCCTTCTGTATCACTTATTTGCTTTGTCCCTGTTTTCCACATCTATTCCTCTCAGAGGAACCAGCATTCAACAGGTAAAGCAAACCTATACAAGGTTGGTTTAAATCAAGCTTGAGCAACTGTGTGTCCCACCCCAGCATTTTTAGGTTTCAGTTCCCATGCTTCACCACCCACCAACGTTAAGCTGGCTAGGGCACAAGAAATGTTGGTGCCAAGATACCTTGAGGGCCACAGTTACCTGCCCTTGGTATTATGGAGCATCAGAAGAGCAATGCACATGAGCTCCATGGCATAAAGTGCAGATGTAGCACTGACAGATTTACAGCACTTTACAAAATATAAATTTACATCCATCACATTCTGTCTGACGTTTATGTGATGATAATAGAGTTGAGAGATTTTTACATTACACAAGGAAGTTCTGCATTATATCAGAGCATGGGAGTGTGATATGCATTTCCCATGCACCATTTACAAAAGAAAGCAGGAGCAGAATGCCAAATTCTACATTTCTTTTACCTAGAAGTCATCTGTTTATGTGTTTTATTGTATACTTTTAGTCAGTTACACAATTCCGGTGTCCAAAATTCTTTACTTGTTATTAATGTGTGCCTTCAAGTCATTTCTGACTCTTGCCACCCTTAGGGATGTTTTCGGGACAGAATTTGACCAGAAGGGATTTGTCCTTGCCTTCCACAGAAGTTTGAATGTGACTTGCCAAAACTCACCCAATGAGTTTCCTTGGCTGAGCAGGGATCTGAACCTTGGTCTCCCAGTGTCCTATCCCCACACTCAAACCAGTATGCCACATGGCTGTCTTTAATATGTTCTTACATAATGCAGCGTACACTACCAGTGCTATCCAATTTCGTACTGCAGTAGAGAGGCTGGTACTGTATCAACAATAAAGTACCTTTACAATATATGGTGTCCAATAGCAATATAGAAGTATGGGTGGTACACCTTACTAACAATACCTGTTTTTTAATTTCTTTTTTTATTATTTTTTCTGTTGTGTCAAAAGCATTGCATAATAAATGTTTAAAACTGAAAAAAATAAAGGGATCACAAGCAGCTAAATAGTTTTCGGAAAAATGGGCAACAGCAACTGCATTGTCTGTAGCTTTAAACAATTCTTCTGTTCATGAGGCAGGGCATTGTAGGCAAGCATACAGATGCAGTGTTGTCTGTTCTGCTCCACAGTCGCACAAGGTGGAGGATTCTTCTAGGTAGTGCCATTTTGCCAGGTCGCATTCTGATCTGCCAACTCCACTTCTGAGTCTGTTCAGGGACTTCCAAGTTGCCCATTCTTGGTTTGTCCCTGGAGGAAGACCCTCATTGGGCACGGGGGGGGGATCCAGTTGGAATTGCCTGATTTTGCTGCCTACAGGGATATTCTTGCTGTTGCTGGAGGAACATTTAGAGGAGTGGTGGTTCTCAAGACATAGCTCTTTGGTAAAGCTTTTAATGTGTAACTATTTTAGCTGTAATTTATATTCTGTTTCTTAGTATGTAAATCGCTCAGAGAACTCCGGTGGAGGGCGACTCATCAAGTAATAAACTGAATGAATGAATGAATGAAACTTTTCCTTGATTTAAATCTATTGGGTGGAGGCTGATAGCCATACAGTGGGTGGCTTTCGCAGGGCTCAACCTTATTTCTCTCGCAATTGGCAGCAACTTCCTATCACATATTTTTTGGTAAAAGGGGGGGATGCCAGCTAACTTACAGTCTATCAACAGGTGTAGGTTTAAACCATATACTACTAGGCCAGTGTTTCTCAACCAGTGTGCCGTGGCACACTAGTGTGCCGTGAGCGATCATCAGGTGTGTTGCTGCCTACATTTTAATGGACTTAATCTTCCAAATGCTGACAAATTACTGCTCCAGGTCATTTAAAATCACATTTCTAATGCAATAATCCTATTTGAATTACACTGGCTTGGAATAAAATGATTAGGTGGCTGTGATTTTGCATTACAAAATTAAGGCCCGCTACATTTTGTCCATATACATTCACAAATTAAAGTTCTGGGCAAAAACGAAATTCCATTATTCTGCCACTTGCCAAGTTATCCGGAAGGGTATGTTATTGTGCTGTCTTGGCGACTAATATTACTCTGAAGTAGTCACAAACTAGCAAAGTCCTATTTCGTATTACATAAACTGCAGGGCTTTTTTCATTATTAATCGCATTAGTCAAATATTTGACAACTGAACACTTTTAAAATGGAAAGCCTAAATTAAGAATATGTGAGTAAAAATGACAGAAAGCTTCAAAAATGTGTAATGACTTGCCATCCATAAAGCACATTTTCAAACACAGAAGAGAATAGACCAACTTCATCTCTCCTGCTTCCATCTATGGAATACAGCAAGAGCACTCACAGCTTAGTACTAAAGCTTGGAAAAGTTGTATTTTAGACTACATCTCCCAGAATCCTGCAATTGGCATGGCCAGCCGAACCATGGGCTTTATTCTTTTTCCCTTCACAACAGTAAAGATAAACTCTCTCAACATGCAAACTGATTTGATTAAATCAGTGGTTTCCAATCTGTGATCTGTGGACCACCCATGGTCTGCAGGCTCACCGTTACTACACCGTTGCCTCAAAACCACATGGCAACTAGACCAACTGGTCTCGTGGTACCCTCTTATAGTGCCAAGGCAACAGGGATATTGGGAGCGGAGAGGCTGACTACTCACAAAAGATTACTACTACCACATCAGCTCTAGATTATTAAATATGGTTTTCTGTGGGTGAGCAGATGGCAACTACTGGATGGCATATGTTCTGTATCAGAAACTAGAGCTGATGTGGTCTATCCAATATAATTTTCTGAATCAGCACCCCAAATAACCAAACCAAATCTAAAGTTGACCAAAAACTGATTCGTAACTGGGTTACTTTGAGTTTTCCGGGCTGTATGGCCATGTTCCAGAAGCATTCTCTCGTAACATTTCACCCACAACTATGGCAGGCATCCTCAGAGGTTGTGAGGTCTGTTGGAAACTAGACAAGTGGGGTTTATATATCTGTGGAATGTCCAGGGTTGGAGAAATAACTCTTTTCTGTTTGGGGCAGGTGTGAATGCTGCAATTGGCCACCTTGATTAGCTTTTAATGGCTATGAAGCTTCAAGGTCTGACTTCTTACTCCCTGGGGGTATCCTTTTTTGGGAGGTGATTAGCTGGCCCCGATTGTTTCTTGTCTGGATTTCCCATTTTTTGAGTATTGTTCTTTATTTACTGTTTTAATTTTAGAATTTTTAAAATACTGGTAGCCAGATTTTGTTCATTTTCATGGTTTCCTATTTTTGTTTAAATTGTTCACAATTGTTCACATAGGTTCTCTGTGCAGTCTGACATGATAGTTGTTAAGCATGGTCCAGCATTTCTGTTTTCTCAAATAATATGCTGTGTCTAGGTGTGTTCATCAAGTGCTCTGCTATGGCTGATTTCTCTGGTTGAAGTAGTCTGCAGTGCCTTTCTTGTTCCTTGATTCGTGTTTGGGTGCTGTGTTTGTTGGTCCCTGTGTAGACTTGCCCACAGCTGCACGGTATATGGTAGACTCCTGCAGAGGTGAGAGGATCCCTCTTATCCTTTGCTGATCCTATCATCTATTTTAATCTAGTTTTAAATACTCTATTTTAATTGTGGAATTTGTTGTGTGTAAGTCGCCCGGAGCACTAACGTGGAGGGCGACTCAGAAATAATAAAGTCAGTCAGTCAGTCAGTCAGTCACCTCTGCATGAGTCTACCGTATACCGTGCAGCTGTGGGCAAGTCTACATAGGGACCAACAAACGCAGCACCCAAACACAAATCAAGGAATATGAAAGGCATTTTTGGAATCAGCAGGTCAAATATACCCAGAAACAAGTCCAACATCTGAGGTAATAATAATAATAATAATAATAATAATAAATAATAAATAAATAATAATAATAATAATAATAAACTTTATTATTTCTGAGTCGCCCTCCACGTTAGTGCTCCGGCGACTTACAAAATAACTTTAAGACAACATACTGCCAAATACACAGGGAAAAACAAGAGGGTGGGGGAAGGGGAGAAGGGGGGGGGGTAGTGTCAAAAAGTGGTGCCAAATCAAGGCACCACTCTGCCATCAAAGGAGGGCAGGCAAGGATGTCCCCGCGAGAACATCGGTGCCACCACACCAGTAGGAGGTGGAGACCGCCAACTTCCGACTGGAGGTCCGCGCTGAGAGGCCCGGCCTGTCAGTGCAGTATCCTTCCTGATCGTTGTAAGGGACCGGTGAGGCCCTTGGAGCGTCGGGCACTTATAGCTAGCGCTCCAGAACGTCCTGGATGGGAACGTCCTCGGGGTCGTCGTCTGTCTCGAGGTTGGTCGCCCTTCTGTGGTCGAACCCGCGGTTCCAGGGGTGCAACCTCGTCGGTCTCTCCGGCAGGGCAGTGGGTCCGACCTCCGGTCCCTAACCTGAGACGTCCGGTGGGCACCTTTCTTCCGCTTCCGGCGGCGTACCCTCCTCCTCCTCTTCCGAGGGCCTCGTTCCGGGTCAGTGCTAAACGCAGAGACTTCCGGGGGCGGGACTTCCGGGGGTCGACTGCTTCCGGGTGGTCTTTCTTCACGGGACCCCAGCACATGGGATAGCTGGGCGTCCTCAAGGCCACCCGCCATGTTGGGTCTCGCCTCCTCCAGAAGGCCCCAACTTCTAGCAGGGCGGCGGCGGCGGCGCCAGGCCTCCGGAGGGGGCCAGGACGGCCAAAATGTCGAGTTCAGCTGGCGGCGAATCCGCCAGCGGCGGTAGCAGTAAGTCCACCGGGCTCGCGGACACCCGGGACCCCAAATGGCTCCTCCGTAAGGGGTGGGTGGCTGGACTGTGGGTCGTCCCGGTCCTCCGGCAACGCTGTCCTCCCGGGGGGGTCGGCCTCTCCGCCAACCGGCTCGCCAGTGGCCTCCGGGGTAGTCAACTCACAGTTCTCCCGGTCCATACCCGCACCCTCACCAGGCAGGGTCTGCAGGGGGTCTATGTCCAAGTTGGCTCCAGGGGTGGCCGGCGCATCCTTGGCCAGAGAAGCGGACCTCTCCAGGCCCACATCCACGGGGCCAGCGGGAAAGTCCCATGACCTGTCCCACATAAGATCTTGGTCTACGGGGAGGGCCCGTGATGGGACATCCAGGCTGTTGGATAAGATCGGGAATTGTTCCATAGGGATCCCCAAAGTCTCCAATAGGCCGCCAAATCTATTTCCAAAATCTTTGATATGGTCCATGAGCCTCGCGTATTCTTCGAGCAGCTCAGCATGCTCCCGGGGGTCCAGATGGTCAGTGGGGAGATCTCGACCCGCTTGCCGCGGCCTCCGTGGGGAGCTACTCCTTTGGGCCCCATGTATCTCTGGGAACTGGGGTCTCCGGTCTGCCGGCTGCACAGCCTTCAGAGGGGTCGGCGGAGGTGATCTTCTAGCGAATGATCTTCTGCCGAACCTCCTCAGGAAGCGGGCGCTGGCGGCCGTAATGGGACGGACAACCCACCCGTCCCTGACCAGCTTGGGCGTCCTCCATGCTAGTCCTGAGAGCTCAGTCACTTTTCCCATCCAAATTTGGTTGTCCGGCATTTGTGGGTCACCAAAGATGACCCCAGAGGTTTGGCGGTCCACCGCCTCTCCCCCAGAGGGGGATTGGCGGGACCAGCCAGCTATGTCCAAGGGATCAGAAAGGTCCTGCTGGAGCTCAACCATAGGGAGCTGCACAGCGGTCGCCATCTTGTACCTTTTTTGTACCAAAATGTGTGTTAGTATACTTTAAACATTGTTATCTTTGTCATATCACTTTAAATCATATACAGTAATACCACGAAATATAATTAAATAACATAATACTTGGTCCCAATATAACATATAATTGCATTGGAGGACATAGCGATTCCTAGGTAGATATCTTTTGAGTCTACTTAGCTGCCTTGAGTCTCCTTATGGAGAAAAAAGCAGGATATTATTATTAATAATAATAATAATAATAAGTGCCACAAATACCATCTGCCTGCGACAAATAACTGGTGGGATCACAAGCCTGAAAATGTTACGGAAAATGAAAACGTCAAACTACTCTGGGACTTCCAAGTTCAGGCTGACAGAGTGTTGAAGCACAATACTCCTGACTTCAAGATCATGGAAAATCAACAAATATGGCTCGTCGATGTTCCAATCCCAGGCAACAGCAGGATTGATGAGAAGCAACTAAAAAGGTTACACAATATGAGGATTTAAAGACAGAACTGCAAAGACTCTGGCACAAGCCAGTAAAGGTGGTCCCATTATTTAAACTGTTATGTGATCTGATCACCATGCTCATTATACACTGGGGTTATTGGTAGTGCCTAAAAACTTGGCTTGAACTTAAAAAGAATTGGCACTGACAAAATTACCATCTGTCCACTGCAAAAGACCATTCTACTCAGATCTGCATGAATTATTTGCCAATACTAGATACTTGAGTAGTGTCCGATGTGTGATCAAATACAAAAGCCAGCATAGTGATCTTGTTTTTATTTATTATTTATTTATTATTTGGACTTGTACGCCGCCACTCCCTGGGGGCTCGGAGCGGCTTACAATCAGGTAAAACACACAGAGGTAAAAGCATACATATTAAACTGGCTTAAAAAGATTTCTGGCCTAGTAATCAAAGGCTAACCAGAAAAGGTGAGTCTTGCAGGCCTTGAGGAAGGAGAGAATGTCCTGCATGGCCCTTACATCGCTAGGAAGAGTGTTCCATATTGACGGCGCCACTACAGAAAAGGCTCTGCACCGGGTCGATGTAAGACGGATTGCTTTGAAGGTCGGTACTTCAAGGAGGTTCATTTGTTCAGAATGAAGTGACCTCTGGGGTTGGTAGGGGAAAGGACGGTCCCTCAGATACAGCGGCCCCAGACCATCCAAGGCCTTGACAGTTAACACCATCACCTTGAAGGTGATCCGGTGCTCGACCAGAAGCCAATGAAGCTGCTGGAGGATAGGTGTTATGTGACATCTCACTGGAGCCCCAGTGAAAAAATCATGCAGCGGCATTCTGGACGAGCTTAAGTTTCCAGATCACTGGCAAGGGCAGGCCGATGTAAAGGGCGTTAAAGTAGTCCAGTCTCAAGGTGACCGTGGCTTGGAGCACCGTGGCCAGGTCGTCTCTGAATAGGTAGGGGGCCAGATGCCTAGCTTGCCGCAGATGGAAAAAGGCGGTTTTGTTGAAGCTGGAGACCTGGGCCTCCATCAACAGCAATGGGTCAAAAACAACCCCAAAGCTCTTAACTGAGGGTGTCGGGCATAATGCCTCGCCATCCAAGCTAGGCAGTCAGGCCTCCCCACCAACCGGGCGGCCCAGCCACAGTGTCTCCATCTTTGCTGGATTCACCCTCAATCTACTGGCACGCTGTGTGCTAATCTTTTTATGTATCAAATAATAATAATAATAATAATAATAATAATATCCTCTTGAAGAATTTGTTTGGTTCTCCAATGCAATTCTACAGTAATTTCCAGGGGAAATATGCCATAAAATCTCTTTTGGAATCTAGCAAAGTGTAGACAAACCATTTTGACTCTGAATAAGAGTAAGTGAAACTGTGGCTCTGGGTTCCATGGTGATGGGGTCTTACTGTGCTTTGATATAATGAATGGCCTTTTCTTCTAAGCCACGCTGGGGAACTGAGCCTTCAAAATTTTAAATAGTTAAGTTAAAAACTGATTCTGTAATTAGAAGTCAGCTTTGTGTGACACAAATAAAAATTAAGTTCCTAAATCCTCCCCCGTTGACATATTGTGAGTGAATGTTTCTTATTAAAAGTTAATGCTCCACACTTCAGTGATAATGATGAACTAGTCAAAGGCACCCTTGTTCCAGGTTAAGCAATCATTTCCTTCATACCAAATATAATGGCTGGCTGCATGGTTTCATATGCAAAGGTCAATCAGGTCACATGACAATAAAATGCACAATTATAAGATGATGTGATATATACATAAATATACACAAATTGTGTACCCATACACACATGGTTGCTCTGTTCCATATTATACAGAAGTTACATAGGTGCACAGTTAATAAATAACATTTCCTATTGCTGCTCAAATGTCTAGTGGATTATTATATTCACCCTTACCGTATCTTTAACGGTCCATTCATGTATCCAAGTAACATGAATTTTAAGTAAGAAATAAGTGCAAATTGTAAAATATATATTGCTGACTATGGTAATAAGGCTCTTTTGCTGACAGCAGTTATGAGAGCTAATGAAATTTCCAGGCTGCTATCAGCAGGAGTCTTTAAAAAACCTGAAAGTCAGCTGGATTCATGAATGATAAATGGCCAAGGACTGCAACACATATTTGATTATTCTTCCTATAGGCTACCCCGACAGTTGTATACTACCAGAAATAACTTCTATTATGAAGTTGTACTTTGCATAAATCAAGCTCATCTTGTTCTTATTGGATTCAGTAGCAAGACACACACTTGAAGTCACAGAAAATATATAAAACCAATTAGCTAGACATGTATGTCATATATATGCACAAACAAATACAGATGCTTATTAACTGATCTCATTCAATTTCTCCTATAAAGCACCAGCTCATATACTTTGTTAATCCAGAACCTGAGAACATGATACCTAGATACAGTGTTCCTTCACTTATTGCGAGGGTTACGTTCCAGGACCTCCCGCAATAAGTGAAAAACTGCAATGTAGGGACGCTATATTTATTTTAAGATTTATACATTATTTTCATAGTTCTACGCCAGTTTAAGTCTTTATAAACTTAAAATAAAGTGCAGAAAGGGAAGGAAAGGCCCTTCAAGGCTGGAGGGAGGGAGGATTGAGGAGGGAAAGTGCCTCGGAGAGGGGTGGCAACAAAAACCCGCAAAACAGAGAAAATATTGCAATATATATTTTAAATTAATATTTTTTGAAAACCGCAAAACAGTGAGTTTGCTAAAGCAAAGTAGCAAGGGAACACTGAGATAGTTATATATACAGTAGGTATCATGTTCTCAGGTTCTGGATTAACAAAATATATATAACAGAGATAGAGGAGCCCCCAGTGGTGCAAAGGGTCAAATACTTGTGCCAACTGAACTGCAGACCGAAAGGTTGGTGGTTCGAATCCGGGGAGTGGGGTGAGCTCCCATCTGTCAGCTCCAGCTTCTGCAGAGATATGACAGAAGCCTCCCACAGGATGGTAAAACATCAAACATTCAGGCATCCCCTAGGCAACGCCCTTGCAGATGGACAATTCTCTCAACTTGCAGTTTCTCAAGACGCTCCTGACTTGCAGTTTCTCAAGACGCTCCTGACACCAAAAAAAACAAAACTAGAAATGGGGCATCAACTATATTTAGATTCTAACTCATCATAAGCAGAACCAGCCAAACCCAGAGAACATGCAAAAAGTGGAACACGGTCCATTCCATGTGTTATTTGCTTTGAAATATGCGACATAATAGCAGAGAAGGGGTACAGAACTGGGGGTATGGATTTTTAGCAGCTCGGCACAAACAAATTCTGACTTATCATATTGTCTGTTATTGTGGAGAATGCTATTTTATTGTTGACAAGCAACATTCTGTTTATCACCACTGGTAATAACCAAGGAATTTACCAGGAAGAAAGTTACTTATGATCAACTAGAATCTAAGTACAGTACAATAGTTATTCCCTAGAGTAAATCCAATGGATCAATAAGACCCTCATGAGTCCAACCTTATTTAAACTTCATTGATTCAATTTGTTTACTCCGTTTGAGAAATTGTTGAGAACACCATTCCCAAGTGTTTTTAAAGGCAGCCTTCAGTTTAATCTTTTTACTCCCTTAGGCTTTGTATTAGCCAGAATGGCTTGTTATGGTGCTAGTAGAAATCTCACTAATTCTGACTATTTTGTTCACAACACACAGTTCCCCGAATTGTCCATCCAAGACAGCCAGGATGCTGGAATCTGTAGTCTAAAAAAATTCCCAGGATTTTGCTGATTCCAAAATACTATCTCACAGAATGGATATGTTAGTAGGGCATACCAATAACCAGCACAATGTAGATCTACATCCCACATATCATGGTTTCTGTAGATATTAAGTTACAACAGGTTTCTCTCAGGAAGCAAAGTGATCTAGCTGAAAATGTTGCAAGGAGTTTTCAATAACAGCCACATTCCCCAAAAGCAATAAACCAGAATGTCCCTTCTCAAAAGTATAATTCTAGATTTCTTTGTTCTTGGTCATATTGAATTATCTTATCCACACCTGCTGTCTAGAGCAGTGGTTCCCAACCTGTGGTTCGTGGACCACTAGTGGTCCGCAAGAACAAAAATATGGTCTGTGGCCCCACCATTACCTCATCGCTTCGAAACCACATGGCAAACAGAGTGATTGATCTTGCAAAACCCTCTTATTGTGCCAAGGCAATGGGGATGTTGGGCAGGGAGAGGCTGACTACCGACAAAAAAATACTACTACTACTACTACCACATCAGCTCTAACTATTTAATATGGGTTTTTGTGGGTGAGCAGATGGCGACTACTGGGTGGCATATGTTCTGAATCAGAAACTAGAGCTGATGTGGTCTATCCAATGCAATTTTCTGAATCGGCTCCCTAAATAACTAAACCAAGTCTAAAATTGGCCAAAAATGAATTCATAACACTTTTGGTACTAATGTGATCCCTGGTCAAAGTGGTCCCTGGTCAAGTGGTCCCTGGTCAAATAAAAGTTGGGAACCACTGATCTAGAGGAACCAAGCAACAGGAATATCCAAAACAACAAACAATTTTGGAATCCTGGCTTGCCATTTCCTTTATTTACACTAATATTGGAAAAAAAAAACATAAGACTTCAAACAAACAACCATTCTCAAAAAGTTTGTACTTCTGCCACTCAAAATCCCCAAATAGTTCAATTGCAGTGTTTTTCTCTTTGACTCTATGTGTCTGTTATATATAACATTAATCAGTCCCTACCTATTAAGCAGGATTCACTGTAGTATATGTTTTGGTAAAATTTATACACAGATCCTGTATCTGGATCTATGTTACAGTAAAATGCCTATGTTTAGTATTCTCGGGTACCCCAGAAGATCCTCAACATTTAATACTTCTGCAAGGTAAGTGTTGTTCTTTAACATCATAGCCATTCCTTGAACACAAGGGTCATTTCTTTAGAATTCAAGTCTTCTTTCATATTTAATACTTGGAAATAACAACTTTTCACCATGAATCATTCATAAAAGCTTAAGATCCTATTCAAGACAGACATCTCAGATCATCCATATTTTTATTTCAAAGAGCACCATAAATAAATTGTGATGAATGCAATTCAAGAAACAAGTGCGAAAGAGCCTTCAACCACATTCTCCCTGTTTCCACTTGATACCTCTTGATGCAAACTACCAAAGAAAGCTCTTTGAAGTGGAAGAGTAAATATTATCATTTGATATCACAGTTGGACCTGACAGTGCTAACTGACTGGCAGCGTGTCACATTTATGCAACCCACTGGTGTTAGAACATTTACAGGGTTACTATGGAAGAAAATACAATGCCTTATAGCACTCCACTAACACAAAAGTCCCCGATGAGAGCTTCTGTAGCAGGGTGGAGGGGCAGGTTTCAACAAACAGTTATATGAAGTCCAGATAAAGAACACAGCGTTCAAAAGGTCAAACACTATATGCAGAACTCCTATCGTAATACACGACACAGAAAAAAAATTCTCATAGTGCTTTTTTTCTGTGAGAAAAGTGTCAGAACGCTTTCCTCACTGGAAAGTATGATTTTGGATATGGTATCTCTATCTCTTAAGTACAGAGGGACAGGGCTATGACTATTCAGGAGCAACAAAAAGGGTTTGTTGATACTAACAGGCACTCTCTTCTTTTTCTTCACTGCAGGTTTCCTAGGTCAGAATCTAATTCTGAAAGCTGGGGCCCTTTCACATCACCTAGTTATAGGTTCTTCATTCTGTCCATCCATCTAAAACAGTGGTTCCCAACCTTTTTTTTGACCAGGGACCCCTCTGAACAGGGACTTCTCTCCAACATTATTTATTTATTTATTATTCGGTCTTGTATGCCGCCACTCCCCGAGGGCATGGAGCGACTCACAATCCACATAAAACAACATAAAAACAGAAATAAAACATCAGTTAAGGCTAGATCAAAATTTTGGATTTCAGCAATCGAAAGCCAGCCGAAATAGATAGGTTTTGCACGCCCTGCGGAAAGATGACAAGTCTCGCAGGGCATGCACTTCAGTTGGCAAGGTATTCCAAATGGATGGCGCCATGACATAGAAGGCTCTGCACCATGTAGATCAGTGTTTCTCAACCTTCCTAATGGTGCGACCCTTTAATACAGTTCCTCATGTTGTGGTGACCCCCTAACCATAACATTATTTTCATTGCTACTTCATAACTGTGTTGTTTGGGAGGGGGGGGGGGTTAGGGTTGATTTTGTCATTTGGAAATTGTAGTTGCTGGGATTTATAGTTCACCTACAATCAAAGAGCATTCTCAACTCACCAACGATGGAATTGAACCAAACTTGGAACACAAAACTCCCATGACCAACAGCAAATACTGGAAGGGTTTGGTGGGCATTGACCTTGAGTTTGGGAGTTGTAGTTCACCTACATCCTGAGAGCACTATAGACTCAACAATGATGGATCTGGACCACATGACACGAATCCTCAATATACCCAAATGTGAACACAGGTGGAGTTTGGGGAAAATAGATCTTGACATTTGGGAGTTGTAGTTGCTGGGATTTATAGTTCATCTACAATCAAAGAGCCCATTGCACCCTACCAATGATAGAATTGGGTCAACATTCCTACACAGAACCCTCATGCCTTGAAGGAACTAGCTGGCGTGAGCCTCCATCCCACCTCACACACTCCCCCTCACCCACACATGCGCACCATGCTGCCATGTGCCAAGCACACCTGCTCTCCCCTCCCCACTTGGAGTCTCAGAATCAGCTTTCCCCTTGGCTGGGAGGCCTGCCAATCACAGCAGAGTAGAGCCTTAGGTGGGAGAATTCGCAGTCTGTTTCCAAAAAGAAAGAGAAGGAAAAGCGGAGAGATCTTCAACCTTCTCTGCGGAAGGGGTTCCTAAGACCAGCAGAAATACATGTTTTCTGATGGTCTTTGGCGATCCCTCTGAAACCCTCTCGCGACCCCCCTGGGGGTCCCAACCCCCAGGTTGAGAAAGACTGGTGTAGATGTTAAACTGATGTCTTTAAAACTGGGCACTTCAAGTAGGTTCAGATCTTCAGAATGAAGTGATCTCTGAGGTTGGTAGGGGGTGAAACTGGCCTTCAGATACATCGGCCCTAGACCATACAAGGCCTTGAAAGTTAACACCATCACCTTGAAAGTGATCCGGTGCTCGACCAGAAGCCAATGGAGCTGCTGAGGAATAGGAGTTATGTGGCATCTCACTGGAACCCCAGCGAGAAGTTGTGCAGCGGCATTCTGGACGAGCTTCCGGATCATAGACGAGGGTAGGCCAATGTAAAGGGCGTTACAGTAGTCTAGTCTCGAGATGACCGTGGCTTGGACCATTAGTACCAAAAGGGTTATGAATCAGTTTTTAATTTGGTTATTTGAGGTGCTAATTCAGAAAATTGCATTGGATAGACCAGTAGTCACCATCTGTTCGCCCACAGGAAACCATACTTAATAATCTAGAGCTGATGTGGTAGTAGCAATCTTTCATGGGTAGTCAGCCTCTCCTCTCCTCTCCTAACACCCCCATTGCCTCAGCACTATAAGAGGGTTATAGTCACTCTTGTTACAACGGTGTAGTAACAGTGAAGTCGCACACCACATTTTAGTTCTTGTGGACCACTGGTAGACCATGGACCACAGGTTGGGAACCACTTATTTAGATACAGGAGAGCACAGGACTACAAAGTTCACAAAGACATTAAGATAGTTTAAAGCTAAAGTTATTTTAAAGGACAAAACTACCGCAAAATACAGAATCGTGCCACTCCTGTTTTCAATTGTATGGTAGCCTTTTCAGCTGCGAAATACAGATGATAACATGAATTCAGATGCCTAATAGAAGTTTAAAATATTATATATAGAAGAATAAAGCCACAATTCTATAACACGAACCTGGAAGTAAGTCCCATTTAATGCACTGGGACTTTTTTCTGAGGAACGCACTGCGTGGAATCAATATTTATGTGTGCACAGTAATAAACTGCATCCTTGCGTTCCACAATGCTATGCAGTCATTTTGAAAGCTCAAAATTGTATCAAGTAAATGGCTCTTTTATATATATTACACATTCTACTTTTACAAAGTGTTCAAACAATCTTGCATTTATGTCTTGCTGTGTAGGCAGATCACAGCAATTCCCATCTATGATCTTGGTAAACAAAGGCCCATTGTAAAGCCCACTCACTCCCTCAGTTGAATCGGTAACCTATAGCTAGGCCATAAAGGAAAATACCGTACACACAGAATACTACCCTCTTAGAGCAAAGGGTTCTCTCTTATATATAATTTTCCAGAAGAATGAAGCTTTTCTTCAAAATAAGCATTTTTAAACAGTGGTATACATCTTCACTGAAACCAGAAAAGGTGCTATTTTACTTTATCCACTGTGAATGCTAACACCACATCCTAAATTCAACTACATCAAGGGGGAGTGAAGTGTGGTGCTAGAAGGCACACAACAACATACAGGATTCATTTCAGTATGTTGCTAGTGTCCCTCACCCGTTTAACGTAAAATTATCTATTTTTCCAAAAGCAGGAATGGCTTTCTGGCCACTCTCAATACATTCTATGTCTTTTCCCCCAAAAGTCCCCCCTACGTCTTACTTTTGGGGTACGCCTTATATAGCCCAAGACGTGCCCCGTCGCCACGCCCACGCCGCCGCCGCCGCCGCCTGCCGCCCGTCGCCGGAGGTGTGCCGCGGCACACCCGTGGCACACCTCCGCGGCACACCTCTTCGCCAGGGCTCCAGGCAAGGGAGGGGGAAAGGAGCCAGGAGCGGGAGGAAGCTGCGACGCGTCACTGTGACGCTGCGATCCTCACCGCCCCTGGCCCTTTTCCCTCCCTTGCTTGAGGAAAGAAGCTTCTCTTCGCCCCTGGCTCCTTTCCCCCACCCTTGGAAGGAGGAGGAAGAGAGCCAGGGGCGGAGAGAGTTTATCGCTCTCTCCGCCCCTGGCTCCTTTCCCCCCCTTCCAAGGGAGGAGGAAGAGAGCCAGGGGCGAGAGAAGCCTTTCCATCGCTTCCGCCCCTGGCTCTCTTCCTCCTCCCTTCCAAGGGTGGGGAAAAGGAGCCAGGGGCGGAGAGCGATCGCTTCTCCTCCGCCCTGGCTCTCTTCCTCTCCTCCCTTCCAAGGGTGGGGAAAGGAGCCTCTCTCCGCCCCTGGCTCTCTTCCTCCTCCTTCCAAGGGTGGGGAAAAGGAGCCAGGGGCGGAGAGAAGACGCCTCTCCCCCTGGCTCTCTTCCTCCTCCCTTCCAAGGGTGGGGGAAGAGGGCCAGGGGAAGAGAAGCTTTTCCTCAAGCAAGGGAGGGGAAAAGGAGCCAGGGGCGTGGTGAGGATCGCAGCGTCACTGTGACGCTGGCCGCAGCTTCCTCCCGCTCCTGGCCCTTTCCCTCCCTTGCCTGGAGCCCTGGCGAAGAGGTGTGCCGCGGAGGTGTGCACGGTGTGCCGCGCACACCTCCGGTTGCGGCGGCGGCGGCGCGACGGCGGGACGAGGTACGGCTTATATACGGGTATGGCTTATATAAGCCGACCCTTCAGACACCCCGATACGTCTTACAATCGGGGGTGTCTTACTTTCGGGGAAACACGGTATGTATTTGGTAGCTGGAGGAATCCTTGAAGGTTCCTGGGGGAAAATATTGGGCTCCAGGTTCACTGCAAATGCCCACCCTTGAAGTACAGCATTCCCATAATCATGAAAGGACTACAAAGATGTGTTTGAAGTGAGAAGAGAAAAGCATCTCAAAATATATTGCAATTTCCAGAGACAGATAGCGTGCATCAGTGTGCAGAAATAGCAGTCAGACATTGGTATAAACCAGGCATAGGCAAACTTTGGCCCTCCAGGTGTTTTGGACTTCAGGTGTAACAGCCTATGGCTGTTAGGAATTGTGGGAGTTGAAGTCCAAAACACCTGGCGGGCCAAAGTTTGCCAATATCTGGTATAAACTGATTGACAAAGATGGGTGGCCTACAAGAAATAAATTGCCCTTGAGTCGTGAAGGCTAGGGCAAAGCCCAATTCTCCATCAATTTACCACTCAGCACATTGATTTCATCCAATTGATCTCTATGGAGTGAATATTATGCCATTACAGACCCACTTACCTGGGAGTAAGCCTCGGTCCCAAAAACCAGAGTTATATCACAGTGAACATGGCCAAGCTTGAGTAACATCCACCCAGCCTACCTCAGCCTTACTATTTCAGATGGAGGAACGTAGAGACTTAAAAAAAATCTTGTAATACCGGTGATATAGCTAGGACTTAATGTCTAGGTCTCAAAAAACAAAGAGCCTCCGAAAAGCCTACATGCAGGTGAATAGGCCACTGACTGACAGACCCTTGGATCAGCACCTTTGTTTTGTTTGGGGTTTTTTATCATGTCAGAAGCGACTTGAGAAACTGCAAGTCACTTCTGGTGTTAGATAATTGGCCATCTGCAGAGACATTGACCAGGGAACACCTAGATGTGTTACCATCCCGTGAGTGGCTTCTCTCATGTTTTGCATAGAAGCTGGACCTGACAAGCAAGAGCTCACCCCATCTCACGGATTCAAACCATTCAGGTCAGCAGTTCAGCCATTACAACGGTTTAACTCAGTGGTTCTCAACCTGTGGGCCACCAGATGTTTTGGCCTTCAACTTCAAGAAATCCTAACATATGCAAAACACCGGCGCCACCATGGCTCAACAGCACCTTTGGTGAACATAGGTATAACAATCTTCTTCCAAGCAGACTCTGCTTAAGAAGGTAGGTAACTTTTCCTTTCTTTTCCTAAATCATGCTGTTGTGGGGGGGGGATTGGCATGGGCAGATACTCGTTTCACCTGCGCTGTGTGTCCTTTAAAAATAAATAATCCCTTCCCACAACAAAATTGTGCTTATTTCCATGTAAATATTGGTTAGCTTCTGGCCAGGAATCCATATGATTCCTGGAGGCACTATGATTTCAGTGTATTTAAAATGCCAAAGTGCAAGCTGTCAAAGTATGCACATTTTTATTGAATCTCTTTAAATTGAATGTAGTAGCAACAGAGAAGCACCTGTAAAGTCTTTTCACATAATCCATACTTTAAAGCAGTCTTTCTCAACCAGTGTGCCGTGGCACACTAGTGTGCCGTGACGGACCTCCTGCTGTGCCGCGAGAAAAGCTCTCTGCCCCCCTTCCTCCCCCCTCCTGCCGAACTCCTGCTGCTTGGGGGAGGAGGAGGAAGGGCCGGGCAGTGGCGAAGAAAAAGAAGGGGGGACCGGGGCGCCGCCTCCTTCGGCCATTTCCCCAGCCAGCCTCCAATCCGCCATGACTCCCACCATGACTCTCGCCCCTCACTCGCTGAAGCCGCATGGAGGAGACCCGCCCACTGAAGCCCTCCTCTGTAGGAGAGCTGAAGCTCCTCCTCTGTAGGAGAGCTGAAGCTGGGGGGAGGGGGCGGGGCATGGCGCGGCCTCGCTCTGCCCCCTCCCCCGGCTTCGGCACTCCCAGCAGCTGCTCCAGCCTTGAGGTGACAGTGCCAAGCCAGCATTGTGCTGGCTCTGGCACCGCTGGCTTGGCACTGCCCCTCAAGGCTGGAGCAGCTGCTGGGAGAGGTGAAGCTGGGGGTAGGGGGCGGGGCATGGCACAGCCTGGCTCCGCCCCCTCCCCGGCTTTGGCACACCCAGCAGCTGCTCCCAGCAGGCCACCAACCCCCAGCCGTTTTTTACTGTGTTAGAGTGTCATTTTGGTTGGTGGTGTGCCCCCGGATTTTTTTAATGTTAAAAGTGTGCCGCGGCTCAAAAAAGGTTGGGAAACACTGCTTTAAAGGACCCATTCAAGGTACAGTATCAGGGATTGAGCACCATGGCTAGAGGTGTTTTTTTCCAGGTTTGGACTCAAAGGCAGGGAGAATTTGGTCGCTACACCAACATCCAAGCATCAAAGAGTGGCTGTGGGACATCAGGTCCACTTTAAGACCCTTAAATCTGAAATGGTCAAAGTGCAGTGGTGTCACTAAGGTTACTGCCACACTCCTGGCACCACCACATGGATCCCAGACCAGAATCCTTAATGTTCTTCATAGTTGAAATATCAGAACATTTGACGAGCTTAGATGACTATAAAACAGCAGCAATGAAAACAACAGAACGTGCAGATGAAACCGCATGATTTCAAGTGTCCTAATACATGGGTAATAATGACTGCTCTGGCTAGATCACATATGCATAAGAACAGCGTTTCTCAACCTGTGGTCGCGAGGGGTTTTTAGAGGGGTCACCAAAGACCACCGAAAAACACATATTTCTAATGGTTTTAGGAACCCCTTTGGCAAAAAAAGGCGAAAGATGTATTTATATATTTATTTACATCATTTATATTCCGCCCTTCTCGCCTCGCAGGAGACTCAGGGCAGATCACAATGCACATATACAGGCAAACATTCAATTCCATTTGACATACAACATATAAGACAGACATAGAGGCAAATTAGCATTCCAGCTTCTGGCCACCAGGAGGAGCTGTTGCATTCCTTCGTTCTTTTTGTGTATCTCTCCACCTGTCCTTCTCTTCCTTTTTGGAAACAGACGGCGAATTCTCCCACCAAAAGCTCTCCTCCAACTGTGATTGGCCAGCCTCTCAGCCAATCTGAGACTCCAAGCAGGGAGGGGAGAGCAGGCGTGCTCAGCGCATGGCAATGTGGTTCGCATGTGCAGGTGAGGGAGAGCGCAAGAGGCTGGAGGGAGGCTGGGGGTTAACTATAAATACCAGCAACTGCAATTCCCAAATGGCATAATCAACCCCCCCCAACCCCACCAGTATTCAAATGTAGGTGTTTCAGGTATTTGTGCCAACTTTGATCCAGTGAATGAACATTCACTTTGTCTATCAGATATTTACATTACGATTCATAACAGTAGCAAAATTACAGTTATGAAGTAGCAACTAAATCAATTTTATGCTTGGGGGTCACCACAACATGAGGAACTGTATTAAAGGGTCACAGCATTAGGAAGTTTGAGAAACACTGCATTAGAAGGTTCAAAAAGTAAACTTGCATAGAGTTTTACCCTTATGGGTGTACAGGTTGAGTATCCCTGATACAAAATGCTAGGGGCATCAGAAGAGCATTGGAGATCAGGTTTTGGAATACCTGTATTTGCATGTACGTCCAAAACAAGAGATCTTGGAGATGGGACTCATGTTGACATAAGAAATTCATTCCTGTTTCTTATACACATAGCCTGAAGGTAAGTTTATACCTTCTATATTTAACAATTTTTGTGCAGGAAATTGAGTTTATGTACATCAAACCACCATAAAGTAAAGGTGTCTCGGCCTCTCCTGTGGGCAATGATGAAATATTTCAAAATTCCAGATAAGGGATGCTCAACCTATATTAATGCAGTATATGTAAGCTGGCCATATAAAAATATTTTCGCTGTTGTAACTAGATATATTTTTAATAAAATAATTGTAATTTTAATGAAAGATTTCAGAGATGGTCGTTGTGAACTCTGATGGCGTCACAAGCGCCAACCTTTGTGAGGTCACTCTCTAAGGATGTATCTACACCACAGAATAAATGCAGTTTAACCCCACAATTTAACACAACTACGGAATCCTGGGAGTTCTACAGTGTGGCAGAAATAATGCAGCATGACACCACTGTAATTGCCATGGTTTAATGCTACAAAGTCATAGGAGTTCTAGTTTCGTGAGGCACCAGCATTCTTTAGCAGTGAATGCTTGTAAAACTACAACTCAAAGGATGGCAGTTAAAGTGGCATCAAACTGCATTAATCCTACAGTCTAGATCAGGCATGGGCAAACTTGCCCCCCCCCCCCAGGCATTTTGGACTCCAACTCCCACCATTCCTAACAGCTTCAGGCCCTTTCCGTGTTCCCCTCAAAAGGGGGAAATGGAAGGGGCCTGAGGCTGTTAGGAATGGTGGGAGTTGGAGTTCAAAATACCTGAAGGGCCCAAGTTTGCCCAGGCCTGGGTTAACAACCCTGTGGTGTATTGTTGAAGGCTTTCATGGCCAGAATCACTGGGTTGCTGTAAGTTTTTTCGGGCTGTATGACCATGTTCCAGAAGCATTCCCTCCTGATGTTTTGCCTGCATTTATGGCAAGCATCCTCAGAGGTTGTGAGGTCTGGGGATGCTTGCCATAGATGCAGGCGAAACGTCAGGAGAGAATGTTTCTGGAATATGGCCATACAGCCCGAAAAAAACTTACAGCATCAACAACCCTGTGGTGTTTCCTTTGCTTTCTGGGCAAAGGAAACACCACAGACCACCACTTGTATCCCTGTGAGGATTGTGTTCTGGAAAATGTGACTTGTTATGGAAACAAGGGCTGGTGAGAAAGCTTCAGTGGAGAGCCCTTTTCCCCATGGAGTGTATTTTCCTTCGAAGTGATAGATGATGTCTCTCATTTCCTGTTGTCTCACCCCCGTTCTTAACTATGAGTCGGATGTTTGTAACTCGGGGACTGCAAGGTTTGATACAGTGTTCCCTCACTACTTTGCGGTTCGCTTTTATCAGACTCGCTGTTTCGCGGTTTCAATAAATATTAATTTATAATATATATTTTCGCTGTTTATTTTTGCCGCTGCCACCCTCCAAGGCACTTTCCCTCCTCAGTCCTCCCTCTCTCCAGCCTTGAAGGGCCTTTCCTTCCTTTCCTTCACTTTATTTTAAAGTTTATAAAGACTTAAAATAGTTTAAAAAGTAAAGGTTTTTTAAGTCCAGCCGTGTCCGACTCTGGAGTGTGGTTCTCATCTCCATCTCTAAGCCGAAGAGCCAGCGTTGTCCGTAGACACCTCCAAGGTCACGTGGCCGGCATGACTGCATAGGGAGCTGTAACCTTCCCACCGGAGCTGTACCTATTGATCTACTCACGTTTGCATGTTTTCGAACTGCTAGGTTGGCAGAAGCTGGAGCTGACAGCGGAAGCTCATGTCGCTCTCTGGTTTTGAATCTGCGAACTTTCGGTCAACAAGCTCAGCACTTTAACACACTGTGTCACCGGGGGCTCCATAATTAAATATATATATCACGGCACTTTTGCCGTTTTGTGGGGTTTTGCCGCCACTGCTCTCCAAGGCGCTTTCCCTCCTCAGTCCTCCCTCCAGCCTTGAGGGGCCTTTCCTTCCTTTTCTTCACTTTAAGTTTATAAAGTTGTATACAGGGCTGTAAAGGTGTTTTGGACTTTAAAATCCCAGAAATCCTAACAGCTGGTAAACTGGCTAGGATTTCTGTGAGTTGAAGTCCAAAACACCTGCAGGGCTGGCAGTTGGACAGCCCTGGTGTATAACTACTAAAATAATGTATAATAAATATTCAAATAAATATAGCATTCCTACTTAATGCGGGAGGTCCTGGAACGTAACCCCCGTGCACCGGGAATTTGGCGCAGCTGGCTGGGTGTCAGCTGCATAAGATCTCTACTGACCAGAAGGTCATGAGTTCGAGGCCTGCCCGGGTCGGGGTGAGCTCTCGACCAATTTGTGTAGCTCGTTGTTGATCTTTGCAACCCGAAAGACAGTTGCATCTGTCAAGTAGGAAATTTAGGTACCACTTTGTGGGGAGGCTAAATTTAACTGATTTCTGGAATGTTAAATTGCCTCTATGTCTGTCTATATATGTTGTATGTCAATGGCATTGAATGTTTGCTTGTATATGTGCATTGTGATCCACCGAGTCCCCTGTGGGGTGAAAGGGCGGAATAGAAATGACATAAATAAATAAATGGCCCCTTATTGCTGGGGTTAGGTTCCAGGACCTCTGCAATAACTGAAAAACCGCGATGTAGGGACGCTCTATTTTAATATTTATACATTATTTTAATAGTTATACACTATTTTAAGTCTTTATGGACTTAAAATAAAGTGAAGGAAAGGCAGGAAAGGCCCTTCAAGGCTGGAGGGAGGGAGGACTGAGGAGGGAAAGCGTCTTGGAGGGCGGCGGCGGCGGCAAAACCCCACCAACAGCGAAAATACCATGATATATATTTTAAATTAATTTTTTTTTAAATCTGTGAAACAGCGAGTCCGCAATAAGCGAACCGCGAAGTAGCGAGGGAATGCTGTACTTCTATCAGAGGTGTTGAAGCTTTAGCCCTCCAATTCTGACTTGGCCACGGTAGTCCACGCTCTGGTTACATCCCGTATAGATTACTGCAACGCCCTCTACGTGGGACTGCCTTTGAAGACTGCTCGGAAGCTTCAACTGGTTCAACGGACAGCAGCCAGGTTGATAACAGGAGCAGCACTCAGGGAGTGCACAACACCTCTCTTGCGCCAGCTCCACTGGCTACCAGTTAGCTACCGGGCACAATTCAAAGTGCTGGCTTTGGCCTTTAAAGCCCTTAACGGTTCTGGTCCAACTTACATGTCCGAACGCATCTCTTCCTATGAACCTTCAAGATGCTTAAGATCATCCGGACAGGCCCTGCTCTCGGTCCCACGTGCTTCGCAGGCGCAATTGGTGGGGACGAGAGACAGGGCCTTTTCAGTGGTGGCTCCTCGGCTTTGGAACGCCCTTCCTAATGACATCAGATTGGGCCCCTCCCTCCTGACATTTTGCAGGAAGGTTAAGACCTGGCTATTTGACCGGGCATTTGCAGATGTAGTATGGTTGTCAAATTGAGACCTAAGGAACGACGACGATGCAATTGGAAGTCGCTCTAATGAATGCGACGCTGATATGGTGTTTTTAACGTTGAATGCTAATTTGTGTATGTTGGAATTGTATTGTATTGATAATTGTTGATATGTTTGTCTTGAGCAGTTTTTGCTGTTGTACACTGCCTCGAGTCGCCTTCGGGCTGAGAGAGGCGGTCTAGAAGCAAAGTAAATAAATAAATAAATAAATTCCCAGAAGCCTTTGCCAGCTTGCCCAATGTTGAGGAATCCTGGGGGGGGGAGCCTGGAGGCGCCCAGGTGAGAGCCAGTGTGGTTTTCCCCGCGGGGCCACCAGGGGGCGCTCCTCGCAACCTTCGTCTCCTGCTCCACTCACCTTGCTGCTGCCTCCTCCTGCGGCTGCCGCGGGGACCAGGAGCGCGAGCGCCTGCCTCTTGAGCTCCGCCAAGCGGGCGCTGCAGTTCTCGCACCAGGAGGCGCCCCGATCGGAGCCCGGAGAGGAGCCGCCGCCGCTGCCGGAGCCTGGCGAGCCCGTCCCGAAGCCCGGAGAGCCCCCCAAGGAGCCTGGCGAGGAGGTGCCGATGCCCGGGGAAGTTGGGCCCGGGGAGCCGGCGAAGGAGCCCGGCGAGGAAGTGCCCGAGCCCGGAGATGGGCTGCCCGACGAGGAGGAGCCCAGCAACGAGCCCGAGCCGGAGCCGGAGCCTTCGGGCGCAGGGCGGGCGCCTCCCCCTCCTCCTCCCCCGGCGGAGGAGACGCGGGACTCTTCGTAGGCCTTGCGGAACCAAGTCTCCGGGGAGAAAGGCGGCGCCGAGGAGGGCTTCGCGGGAGGGGAGCAAGGGTCCGCCACCTGGGAGTCAAGACAAGGAGGGAGGGAGGGAGGGAGAAAGGAGGGAAGAGCCCGAGTCAGCGGCCAAGTCGCAGGATGGGGGGACCGAGGCGCTCGCGAGTGCAGGCGCCCTCTCTCGGCGGAACGCGGCAACGCACCTTCCCAAGCCAGGCATTAGTATCAGTACTATTCCAGACCTCACAACCTCTGAGGATGCCTGCCATAGATGTGGGCGAAAGGTCAGGAGAGAATGCTTCTGGAACATAGCCATACAGCCCGGAAAACTCACAGCAACCCATTATTATTGCCAATCTATTATTATTATCATTTTCCCTCTTTTCTCCCTCTAGCAGACTCCATGTGGTTAACAACCACATAACTGTTAGTAATATTTCCAAGCCATTAGTACGGTAGTAGTAGTAGTAGTAGTATTTGGAAGCCATGTATTATATTATTATTTGCAAGCCTATTGTTATTATTTCCATGCCATTTATTATTATTTTCATCATAAAGCCATTTATTATTATTATTCCAAAACTTATTATTATTTCCATGCCATTTATTATTATTACTACTATTATTATTTGGAAGCCATCTATCATATTATTTTCAAGTCATTTATGATAAGTATTATCATTTCAAAGCCTATTATTTCCATGCCTATTATTATTATTATTTTTTGCAAGCCATTATTATTTCCATGCCATTTTTTATTATTATTTGCAAGCCATGTATTAATATTATTTCCAAACCTATTATTAATATTTTAAAAACTATGATTATTATTTCCATACCATTTATTATTATTATTATTATTATTATTATTTGCAAACCATGTATCATATTCTTATTTTCAAGTCATTTATTATTATTATATCCATGCCATTTATTATTACTATTATTTGCAAGCCATGTATTAATATTATTTCCAAACCTATTATTTCAAAACCTATGATTATTATTTCCATACCATTTATTATTATTATTTGCAAGCCATGTATCATATTCTTATTTTCAAGTCATTTATTATTATTATTATTTCAAAGACTATTATTATTATTTCCATACCATTTATTATTATTATTATTTAATAATCACATTTATTATTTTTATTATTATTATTTTGAAGCCTACCATATGCCAAACAATCACACAACTGTATTATTATTTCCATGCATATTATTATTATTATTATTATTCCTATCCCGCCTTTCTCCCCTAAGCGCACTCCATGTGGTTAACAACCACACAATTTAATAGAAATTATAATACAAAAAAATAAAAATAATAGTGTGTGGATATAAAGTTATAATACCATTACATTTTTAAAGTCTCACTATGTTTCAATGCCCTAAGTGCTAAGCAGGGTTGGCCCTGGCTCACCTTTGGGTGGGAGACCGACAAAGAAAAGTATATATGGCCTCCAGCAGGGTTTCCAAGCCAAAAATTGAAAAAGAGATCTAGCAGCCAAGAGATACTGTCTGATCCTGAAAGCTAAGTAGGGCTTGCACTGGATAGCATCTGAATGGGAGACCATCAATGCCAGGGTGTAGAACAGGCACAGGCAAACCTTGGCCCTCCAGGTGTTATGGACTTCAAATCCCACAATTCCTAACAGCCAGTTGTCGGAGTTGAAGTCCAAAATACCTGGAAGATCGAAGTTTGCCCATACCTGGTATAGTACAATAGCCCCCAACAAGGACACCATTGCAACGCCCCTTTTAGCTGTCCGATTTCTAAGCCATATTTAAATTCCCTAGAGAACACAAGCTAAGAAGAACCCACCCTGGCTAGCCCTTGGATGGGAGACCAGCAATCAATACCTAAGCTGTGTAGCAACAGCCTCGGACAGCACCGCCCCCTTAAAGGCCCTAAAGAGCCCATCTAGATTCTGGAGGGTAAGCAGGGTCAACTCTGGAAAGAATCTGGGTGGGAGACCAGGAGGGAATGGCAGCATATAGAAAAATGGTCCCCAGCTTGGGGAACACTGCAACATCCCCTCCTTTCCTTGCCAGATTTCCAAGCCACATTTCCTTGCCCCAAAGACCACCATCTGATTCTGGAAGCTATGCAGGATCAGCCCTGGTCAGCCCTTGGGTGGGAGCCTGACTAGATCCCAGGCCCTGTTTCAGAGGAAGGAGTTGGCAAAAGCAGCTCCGAGGCTTCCTCGCCTAAGGCTGGATCTCCCCTGCCAAGTAATGCATGCTATGGTCAGTGCAGAGCCATTCAAACACTGGGTTGCTGTGAGTTTTCCGAGCTGTATGGCCATCTTCCAAGAAGCATTCTCTCCTGACATTTCACCCACATTTATGGCAGGCATCCTCAGAGGTTGAGGGGTCTGCTGGAAATTAAGTGAGATTTATATATCTGTGGAATGTCCAGGGTGGGGGAAAGAACTCTTGTCTGCTTGAGGGTGTGTCGATGTTGCAATTAGCAAAGAGCAAGACTCAAAAAGCAGACAAGAATCAATCTGGGCCAGCTAACACCTTCCCCCAGGCAGGAAGCAGCCAAGCCTCGAAGCTGCAAAGCTATTTAATACTAATCAATGTGATAAATTGCAGTATTGTGGAAGGTTCTCATCCCAGGAATCACTGGTTGTTGTAAGTTTTTCGGGCCATGTTCTGGAAGCATTGTCTCCTGACGTTTTGCCTGCATCTGTGGTAGCCATGCATCCTCAGAGGTTGTGAGATCCATTGCAGCATTTGCCTCAATCAGACTAGAGTTCTTTTCTCCCACCCTGGACATTTCACAGCTACAGTTTAGCAACCCTACTCACAATGGACCTCACAATCTCTGAGGATGCTTGCCATAGATGCAGGCGAAACGTCGGGAGAGAATGCTTCTGGAACATGGCCATACAGCCCAGAAAACTCACAGCAACCCAGTGATTCCGGCCAGGAAAGCCTTCTACAAGACATGAGAATAACACTGAGCTGCATTACCTAGCAGGGTAGATAGATCCAACCTGAGAAAAGCTTACCAAATCCATTCATTACTGGAGAGCAGGCTCAGATTCTGCTTCAGCACGGTAGAGAAAAGACTCCCCTTTAAATCCGGTTTCTGCCTCCTGCAGGATTTGGGGGTTTGCAGTTTAGTGAGGCTGGTCAAGGCCCCTCCCTTGACCACAAACCCCAGCATTCTGCAAGAGGCAGAAACCGGATTTAAAGCGGATTCATTCTCTAGTGTGATGAGGGACGCTACAGAAGCGGAGAGGCGGCTTTGGGAGCGCTTCCCTTCCGAGAAACGAGGATCCCAACCTTCCCACACCCACCTCCCCGGCGTCAAACCCCCCAAAAGGTTGGGGAAAGGGCCCCGTTTTGCAGCTGGGCCAAAGGGAAAGCAGGGGGAGGGGGCAAAGTTAAAGCACGAAGGAAGGAAGGAGGAGAAGCCGGCATTCCTTTTGTATCCCGCCCTGCAGCATCCGCGCCCGACTTGAGCCCAACTTACCCCGTATTTCCTGCTGCGGGAGGCGACTGCCATCCTCTCCTTGTTGCCAGCCACCGAATTCATGCTTTCCTTCCTCCCTTCCTTCCCTTTTCCTTCCTTCCCAACGTGTGTCCTGGGCTGGAAGCACCTCCACCGGCTGGGCTGCCTGCCTGCCTGCCACCAAAGGGGTGGGTGGGTGGGGAAGAAGCAGGCGCGAGAGGGGCGTCGCTTCCCAAAGGTTCAGGGAGAGAGAGCTCGAGGTTCTGGTTCCAAAATCCAACAGGGGAAAAAAAAACCCAACCAAACCGAGGGTCAGCAGAGAAGCCTCCCGATCCCGTTCCTCCTCATTGTCTCCCACTCTTTGGCTTCTGCAGAAATCCAAGGTTTTTCCCCTTCCTCTCTCTCACACACACACACACAACTCCAAGGCAGGGAAAGAGAGAAAGAGGTAAGGTTGGTGTTCTATTCTGAGCAAAGGGGTGATGCCTTCCTCTTTCTCCTGGCTTTGGGGTGGCCACTTGTTTCCTTCGTTCCTCGCTGAGTTGGGGGAGAAAAAAAGAGAATCACCCAAAAAATCTCGGGATCCAGGGTCGGGGAGGAGCCTCCGAGTTGCAGGCAGCCAATATCTTTCTCCCCATTCCCCCCCCCCCCCCCTTCTTCCCTGACAGTTTTGCAAAAGGGGAAGAAGAAGGGAGAAGCTGGCTTGGCTCTCCAGCAACTCCTTGGGTTGTGAGAGAGGGGAGGCAGAGCCCGGCTGAACTGCAGGCGCCTTGCTATTGACTGGCTCCGGGAAGGCTCCCTTTGATTGGCAGGAAGCCTTGACTGACAGGGGAGATTACACGCATAATGTGTGTGTGTGTGTGTGTGTGCAATCAGCATATATATATATGTGTGTGTGCATATGTGTATATATGTATATAATCTGTAGGAGAAAGAGGAAAAGGACACACACACACTATATATATATATTCACAGTAGTCTTTGATTGACATAAGAGACTACCTACACATATTGATTGGCAGGAAGCCTTGACTGACAGGGGAGATTACACTTATAATGTAGATGTGTGTACAATCAGCATATATATATGTGTGTGTGTGCGTGTGTGCATATATGTATATAATCTGTAGGAGAAAGAGGAAAAGGACACACACACACACACTATAAATATATATATATATATATATATATATTCACAGTAGTCTTTGATTGACATAAGAGACTACCTACACATATTGATTGGCAGGAAGCCTTGATTGACAGGGGAGATTACATATATAATGTGTGTGTGTATAATCAGTATATTTATGTGCATATGTATATATGTATATAATCCATAGGAGAAGGAGGAAAAGGACACAGAGAGAGAGAGAGAGAGAGTAGTCTTTGACATAGGAGATTTCCTACACATATTGATTGGCAGGAAGCCTTGATTGACAGGGGATATTACATATAGTGTGTGTGTGTAATCAGTGTGTATATATATATGCATATATATACATGTGTATAATCTGTAAGAAAAGGAGGAAAAGGGGACACACATGCACACACACACACACATAGATAGTAGTCTGATTGACATAGATTAGGTACACATATTGATTGGCAGGAAGTCTTGATTGACAGGAGATTACATATATAATATGTGCATATGTGTATATATGTTTGTGTATAATCTGTGAAAGATGAAGGGAGGAAAAAGGCTATACACACATATTAATTATTGACAGTATTTCATTGACAGAGATACACACACACACACACACACATATATATATATATATATATATATATAAAATTGGAAGTAGTCCTGGATTGACATAGGAGATTATATACACATGTGAGTGAGTGTGTATGTGTGTAAGAGACAAAGGGAGAAGAAAGGCTATACACACATTAATTATTGACAGTATTTGATTGACAGGGAATTACAGTACATATATACATTCATATGTGTATGTATGTATATGGATATATAATATGTAAGAAGAAGGACAAAAAGGAATACACGCACAAATATATTAATTATTGAAGTAGTCCTTGATTGACATAGGACATGAGATATATACACATGTTGTTTTGATGCTTAATTCATGAAATCATAATGTAATATGACGTTTAATAGGCTTTTCTTTAATCCCTCGTTATTATCCAACATTTTTACTTATCCAGAGTTCTGCCAGCCCATTTATGTTGGATAAGTGAGACTATTGTATATTATTCTAGAAATTTAAAAAAACATGGGTTGTCTTAGCACAGCGTGCACAGAACTGGCCTCACCCTTTAAACCAAAGGTTCGTCTGCCGGAGCCTAGCAAGCTTAGGACGGTGACAGCGAGGTCCTCAGGCTGTAGGTTTGGTTCAAGTTTCCTTCTCTTAGATGGTTGACCTTACAGAGTTAGACAAGCACCATCTCCCTGGGTGTGAAATCAGAGTTTTCCTTCTACTAGGATGGTTGCCAAAGGCTAGAGAGCCCATCCTGCCCTTTGATGCTCTATGTCAGACCCTTTGGTTGTGACCTGTCTGGCATGGGAGGCTTTACCGTTGGCTATTATGCCACCACCAGCATAACTCACAACTTCATTAGGGTACGCAAGCCTCTCCCCAACTACAAGGGGGCGCCAACAGAGAGGATGTACTAATACACACACATATAAATATGTAATCTCTTCTGTTAATCAAAAACTATCAATAATAATATGTACAGCAGGGGTGCTCACACTTTTTCAGCATGCGAGCTACTCTTAAAGCAACCAAGTCCAAAAGATCTACCTGGCCCCGCCACCGTGCGCTCCCACGTGCTCCCACCGCCGTGCGCTCTTGCTGCTATTTTCCGCCCGCGCAGCACTTCTTCCGCCTGCGGGGCATTGCAGGAAGGCGAAAGCACGAGGCAGGGCATCAAGAGGGAGCGCTCAGCCCTGCCTGTCTCACCGGCAACGGAGGCTGCACAGCTGCTTCTGGACGAGAGAGAGGCAGGGTGCTCCCTCCAGAGGCCCCGCCTCGTGCTTCCTTCTTCCTGAAATGCCCTGCAGGCGAAAGAAGCACCGCGAGAGCGGAAGCCAGCAGCAGGAGTGCGCGTGCGCGCAGGGTGTGAAAGTACATGGCAGGAGCGTCCCATCCGGCTGGTGAGGCCCAAAGATCACCTGGAAGAGGGCCGAAGATCTACTAGTAGCTCCCCGAGCTACCTAATGAGCACCCCGATGTACAGTGTTCCCTCACTACTTCGCGATTTGCTTTTTGCAGACTCACTGTTTTGTGGGGGTTTGCCTCCCAGTTTATGAATGGTTGCCATTGCCCAGAGCAACGTTCTAATCCTGCCTCCTGGCAACAATGGAGTGTGGAAGTGGGTTTCAGCTATCATCTTCCCAGCCTGATGTTTGTGTCTCAGTAATTCTCTTCTTGAGCAAACCCGAGAGCAACGTTTGGCTCACCTGTGACCATTCTTGGCATCCTCTCTCTGGCATGATGACGTCTGACATTAAAGTGTTATATTATCTTCATGTGTAGACAAAGCCCTCAGAACGCCAAGTGGTTAGCAATAAAATTTTGAACTGCGGTTTTGTTTTTGGTGTACTCTACAGCTTCTGAGAGGAATTTTCTCACGCTTGCAAACTGTAAAAGGCAAGAGTTGTGTTTCTGTATGAGGTTTTCCCCCAAATAACAAGTAGGTCTTAAGATAAATCAGAAAAAAATAGGAAAACCCATTCCCCACAAAAAAAATGTCTAATACATAAAGAAATGTTTAAAAATTGTTTGTCTGTAGCACCTCTGACCAAGATTCTGAATTTGGGTTGTGCTTCATAATATTCATTCTATGGCAGATATTTCCTGTGTACCACCCCAAAATTCCTTGCACTTCCCTGTTTCATCTCTGGAGCAGATTAAAGGGGGGGGGAGTTATATGAGATGGCAACAGGGAAAGTCCTGCGTTGCTTCGGTAAACGGAGGCATCACCATGTGCACACAGAAAGCAGAAAGTACCTTGGAAATCCAACATATTCTACAATATTATGCCTTTGTTGTTAATCAAATCTAGTAAAATGTGGAGGCATATGACATTTAGTATGCTTTGATAGAGAAGAACATAGGTCTACCAATATAGCTGGTCTTTTTCACACTAGACAATTAGTACACCTTGATACCAATTTAATTATTCTGGCAACATCCTATGGAATCCTGGATTTTCAAGTTTTGTAGGCAGTGGCACTTAAACTTTCTGGGAAAGAATTCTATATATCTTCTTTAAAAAGTCTAAAGATTCCCTAAGGCAGTGCTTCTCAACCTGGGGGTCGGCACCCCTGGGGGCTCATGAAGGGGTGTCAGAGGAGTCGCCAAAGACCATCAGAAAACAATATTTTCTGTTGTCATGGGGGTTCTGTGTGGGAAGTTTGGTTCAATTCCATCATTGGTGGAGTTTAGAATGCTCTTTGATTATAGATGAACTATAAAGCCCAGCAGCTACAACTCCCATGTGACAAAATAAATCCCCCTAACCCTACCAGTATTCAAATGCAGACGTATCGGGTATTTGTGCCAAATTAGGTCCAGTTAATGAAAATACTTCCTACATATCAGATATTTACATTACAATTCATAACAGTAGCAAAATCACAGTTATGAAGTAGCAATGAAAATTATGTTATGGTTGGGATTCACCACAACATGAGGAACTGTATTAAGGGGTTCCGGCATTAGGAAGGTTGAGAAGCATTGCCCTAGGATGTAACCATGGTAGTTAAAGTTGTATATATAGCTGTGAAGTTTGAAAGAAACCAGTGACCAAGCTTTGAAAAAGTCACTTTTAAAGGGCTACAGGTCCCAGAATCTCTCAGTCAGCATGGCCACTGACTATGCTGGCTATAGATTCTGGGAGTTGTAGCCCCAAAAAGCTCAGTTAGGGCTGTTCTGCGAATGGCCTGTAAAGCTCAGTACCTCACCCCCGACCTTCTTGTAGATCTGGCATAAAATCCATATCTTATTGTAGTCAACAGTGAACCCAATTGAGAAATGCAAAGATTGTAGGTAAACATTCTTCAGCAATACAGACTCTGGAATGTTTAAGAAACCGAGTCCCGCACCGTACCAAATCTGTAAGGAAGAGTAATCGCCCTGGGTAAGTGGGTACCTTGGCGTCTAGCCCAACCTCTCATGTCAGCGTTATGTAATGTGCAATGCATTTATTTTCCCTACATAATCAAAGACTTCGAGGCCCATCTATGCATCACAGTTACCACATGGAAGCTATTTCAAATTCTTCCATCTGGCACTGGTTATTGTATTAATACATAGCGTGTACGCCACTTTTGTGTTCAAAGCACTTTACATTCATTATCTCAGTAATGGTTAAACCTTGTATAATAAATAGGCCGGTGTTCTTATTTCCCCCATGTTGTCAATGTGATGCGGCTTGCCCAAGACGTTTTGCTGCCTGAGGCAAACCCCAAGTCCCCCTCCCCACATGTCCAAACCCAGGTGCATTGTACCCAAAGCCAACTGAGTTATTTGTATGCATGAGAGAGAAAGTCTCATAAAAGAACTTGACTCCCCCACTGGCAGTCAAAAGCACAACAGCAGCAAATCACATTATTATTATTATTATTATTATTAAGACACAAAAACACAGTATGTCACAGCAAACGAGATCTATATACTGGATTTGGCATCACAAAATCACAAGTTGAACACTTCCCAAGCGTCTAGGACTGTGTGATGTATTTTTGAATGATGCACACAGATCCAAGTAAGGTGGCCTTTTGCAGTTCACAGATCGTGATTTTGTCAATGTTTATTGTTTCCACATGCCAGCTGAGATCTCTTGGCACGGCACCCAGTGTGCCAATGACCACTGGGACCACCTGTACTGGTTTATACCAGAGCATTTGCAGTTCGATTTTGAGGTCTTGATAACGGCTGAGTTTTCCTGTTCTTTTTCCTCAATGTGGCTGTCACCTGGTATGGCGGCATCAATAATCCAAACTCCCCCCACATTATTATTATTGTTGTTGTTATTATTATTTACTTTTCTCCCACGAATGAGACTCAAAACGGCAAACAATTCTTGTCCTTTCATGATTACACAAATATGCTGCTTGAGGTGGACACCCTACTCGGTCTTACTGCTGTTGGCCTTACAATTCTGGTTAATATAAAGTGGCTCATTTTCATGTCTCACCATTGGCAAGATTGCAAATGCATCTACACACTATAATAATAATCCAATTCGACACCACTTCAACTGCCTTGGCTCAATGCTATGGAACCTTGGGAGTTGTAATCTGTTGAGGCAGCAGCACTCTTTAGCTAAAGACCTTGTAAAACTACAGCTCCCATAATTTTACAGCATTGAGCTGTGATAGTTAAAGCAGTGTCAAACGGCGTTTATTCTACAATGTGTAGATCAGGCATGGGCAAACTTGGGCCTTCCAGGTGTTTTGGACTTCAACTCCAACAATTCCTAACAGCCTACTGGCTGTTAGGAATTGTTGGAGTTGAAGTCCAAAACACCTGGAGGGCCCAAGTTTGCCCATGCCTGGTGTAGCTGCACCCTGGAATCAAAATCTCTGCCTTTTAACCACTGCACTAACATAAGTAAGACCCCATTTTATTTGTGGAGCTGTTTGTGAGGTTGGGTTGTGCTCTTCATGTTGCAGGAGAGAGGCTCCCTCTGAACATTAGAATAAATGTGGAAACCATCATTTCTTGAATATTTCAAGCTGATCCACGCACACAAATGGCTAACCACAAGATGATAGGAACTGCCTGGAGCTTTCTTAAGAGACCTTCAATATCCCTGCTAGAATATGCAAAATGCCCATCCTGCTAGAATATACAAAATTCTAATTGCCCAATTCCCTTCTCTAAAAAAGAGATTATGGAGGTGAGAAAGGTACAAAAAGGGGTGACTACTGGATTAATCTGTCGGAATACCTTCTTTTTGGCAAGGGAGGCTAAAGGAGGAATTGCCAAAATCCTCTTTAGCAAGAGGTGGTAGAGGCAAAACTGTTGTGGTTTGCATTTTGAACCAGGCCTCTAGGAGAGGAAGATTTGAATTATGCCATGGAAGCCTGCTAGGTGAGTCTGAGCAAGTCACATTCTCTCAGCCTCAGAGGAAGGCAATGGCAAACCCCCAGTTTAAAAAAAAACTACATTATAAGAGAGTTGCCACAAGTTTGTTTTGAACAACAGGCACAGTTATCTTCCTTACAGTGTTACAACCTAATATGAGACTAACTGGAAGTATGCTCAGGTTTTGGGATGTGTTGTTGGTGCTTTTAAGGGGGAAAATCACGTCTACATAAAACTTTTTATTATGTTACACACTTCATTGCCTGAAGATAGCTTTTTCTTTGAAGTTTAGTGAGATTAATACAGAACATGTGGTTTGTTAAAAACTTTGTAGTCCTTGAACTAAACAGAGCAGTGGTGGGAGATTCTTGTTCGTCATCGGCAACCAATACAAATGAGTATTCATGGGTGAGTAGAAGACAAGAATATCCGCAGAGCCACAAGCTCCACAATTCTGAAACAGACTCTCTTCTTCCAAGGCAAAATTAAGTACTCATGATGAGTTTCGCACCTACACAAGGTTTGTATTCGTTCAGTAGCTTCCGACTGGTCTTGACCTCATGGATCAGCCCACGACAGAGCTCCCTGTCAGCCGTCGCCATGCCCAGCTCCTTCCAGGCCAAGCCAGTTACTTCAAGGATAGCATCCATCCATCTTGCCCTTGGTCGGCCCCTCTTCCTTTTTCCTTCCATTTTCCCCAACATCATTATCTTCTCAAAGCTTTCCTGTCTTCTCATTATGTGGGCAAAGTTCTTCATCTTTGCCTCTAATATCCTTCCCTCCAGTGAGCAGTCGGGCATTATTTCCTGGAATATTGACTAGTTTGATCTCCTTGCGGTCCAAGGTACTCCCAGAATTTTCCTCCGACACCACAGTTGAAAAGCGTCTATCTTTCTTCACTTGGCCTTCCTTATAGTCCAGCTCTCGCATTCATAGGTTACTATGGGAAATTCCATTGTTCTAACTATGAGGACCTTCGTTGCCAGTGTGATGTCTCTATTCTTCACTATTTTATCGAGATTCGGAATCTTTTGGTTTGTCATTTGGTGACACACCAGAGCTCTCTAGCTAAAAGTTCTAGATGAGCCTTCCTCAGCTGAAAGTCCAGAAATCAACTGTCGATCAAAAAGAATCACCTGATCTATTTGGGATAAATATATATGTTTTTACGTCCTACTTGGAAATGCCACAGATATCTTATGGTGGAAGAATGTTCTTCAAAACAGAATTCTAGACTAGATGTGGAATTTAATGTGAGCAGGTTTGCATAGTATATAATGCAACAATAGAGGTACAGACAAAGAGCGTCAACGGGTAAGATGAGCTCTCTAGCCTTTTGGCAACCATCCTAGGAGAAGGAAAACTCTAATTTCCAACCCGGGCAGATGATGCTTGTAATGTCAACCATCTAGAAAAGGAAACTCAAATCAAACCTACGACCTGAGGACCTCACTGCCACTGTCCCAAGCTTGCTAGGCCCCGGCAGACAAACCTTTGGTTTAAAGGGTGAGGCCAGTTCTGTGCACGCTGCGCTCCACCAGAAAGGTCCATTGCACAGGCTCGAAGGACCCATCCGACCTCCGAAAAAGCATCAGCACGCTTGTAGAAAGCGTGGGATGAGTCCTTCCTAAGAATCTTCATTCGCAAAGTAATACCAGGAGGGGGGGGGGTGTACAGAGTGTATTTCAAAGGAAGTACATCTTGCTGCTCTAGGTGCCATGGCATAGAGATCATCACACTCTTCCCAGAGTAAATAGCACTACTCAGTTGTGTACTGTTCAGGAAGCAACCCGTGTTCACCTGGCTCACAGGAGACCATCTGTTCATTGGTTTTTTTAGATGCATTACATAACAATGCTAGAAAACTGGCCAGCAGGTTTCCATTTCCATACACATGACTGCTACTCGCTCACTTGGAAAACCACAGATTGGCTGCACAGCAGTGATTCAAAACTGACTTCCAAATTTTGGCACATAAAGGGATATTTGTTCGACCATTCATGCCCCCTTGTTCTAAATCAGGTGGGATCACGGATACAAGAAAATGTTGGAATGGCTGGACATTGGATCTGATCCATCAGCATTCATCTTAGGTATTGTTGCTAGGGAAAATTTGATAAAATTAGTTGGATCCAGGGTTTTATTCCATTAGCAGGTGGATCTTCATTGAAAGTGCTGGTGCAAAGAACCGGTGCTGGTGCGAAGACTACTGGCAGGAAATGAGGAGGAGCAATTTTAACACATTTCCTCGCTAAAACATCAATGTTGAAGGGGATCCCTAAAACCTGAAAAGCAGGCGTTGGGAGAACATACGAGACTGGAGAGCAGCAGTGCGATCAGATAGGATTGTCTCAGCCTCTGTATAAACAGATAATCCTCCTTTTGGAAGCATTTTCCAAATATATGATTTTGAGTCAACACCATTTTATAGGGACCTTATTTTAGAGTTTACTTCATCAGACTTATTCAGACAAGATTCACCATTGCTTTGCTGTAAGACTGAAAATGTTTGACTTTCCCAAGGTAGAGTGGTGGGCTTCCATAACTAAGCAAGGATTTGAATCCTAGTATCCTGGTGCCCTAGTTCAACATGTCAACCATTTTTTTCTAAAAGAATTGTTGTGTATCTTCCAGTAGTTTCTGACTTATCGCAATACAAAGGTGAATCTGTCACAGGGTTTTCTTAGCACAATTTGCTTGGCAAAGGTTGCCTTTGCCTTCCCCTGAGACTGAAAGAGTATGACTTGCCCATAATCACCCAATGGGTTTCCATGACTGAGTGAGAATTTGAACCCTGGTTTCCAAAGTCCAACGTACAAACCACTGCACCACTCCAGTTCCCATCCCAAAATGTTAGCCATGCTTATTTTTTGCAAGAAAAAATAAATTTTGTAGACTAAAGTTTCCTTCCATGGGTTTCTTCTGCTGGATCCAACTTATTGTTTTTATCCTCCTTTAATGGAGGCGATCACAATGACAAGGCACAAAAGTGCAGAGGATGAGAGATGCATTACTATTATTGTCTGCTTCCTGTTTGAACACGGGCGCCGTGAGCAGCGGCAGGCATGTGCCATGTCGTATGCCACGGTATATAACTTTTAATTTTCCAGGATCAGCAGTTCTCAAGACAAGCAGGCAGGCTGGCTTTGTTCTTCATTGGTCCTTTAATTAACACGCTGTTAGATGTCCCTGCCGAACTGCATCTGCTGTGTTAGGGATCGTCAGACTGTGTGCAACGGTATGCCTACCAGGGGAGATCAGGCATATGAAGCTCAAAGGGAGGCGGGCAACAGATTGGCCCGCGTGCTTGTAAATTCCAATTTGCAGCCCACCGCCTTGTTACAGGCCAGGAAGCTGAGGAGCGGCAACATCTTGGTGTCTGTTACCCTCCAAAGTTTGCCGACGAGGAACAGTAAGGATGCGTGACACCAATTCAAACATGGTCAATGAGGCAATATTTCACAGCTGGCTGGTGGAGCGGCACTTTCCACAAAAGACCATTTAAATATCAGATGGTTGCCACCATTCAGAAAAGATGAATGCTTACGGGCAAGTGCAGCAGCTGTCTGTTTACCAAAAAAAGCCAAAAGGCAAGAGAGACAGTAGTAAAATATAGAAATGCAGCTATACTTCCTAGAGACTAACTGGAATAAAACTGGGTCGCAGGAAGCTATGTAGCTATGTGGTGTAGTGAGTTGGGATTTATTTGGCTGAAGAAAGCTGGGATAATTTGACACCTGTTCAGCTCACCAGGGAAGCCAAGGCAGAAGCTACATCCAATGTCTCTGGCCAGGAGCACTTTCACTTGTCACATTATTTAACCTTCTGCAGGGCTATGATAATGCTTTCACTGAGGCCCAGGCAGCACCATCTTTTATGTGGCAGCTGCCTGAAGCAGCCTCTGGATGGAGTCTTCTCTAACTCCTTGTCATTGCCTCTCGCGCCATTTGCAGTGTTCACATATATGTGGCAACTCTAGCCACAAAATGCACTGTGCAGGCATGGGGGTTTATTCCACAGGAACACAACAATCTGTGATGTACATGTTGGTGGCAATGCAAAAAAGACAGTATCCAAAGCTATTTTAAGTTCTGTCTATATGACAAATTTAATGTATAGATTAGTCCCGAACCAAAGTACTACTGAGAAGTCAAATTTAGGGACAATGTAGTGTCATTGGTATAAAAAATACTGGACTGTATGAGTAAGTGATTTGGTGGTGGCAGGCCTAGCTGTTGGTGATGGAAGGGTTAATGCAAGTCTTAGTTCTAAAGGGCTGAGTAATTTGTAAGTAACAGTTTATAGGTAAAGGCAATTAAGGGTGGAGGCATGCAAGGGATAGGTTGCAGCTGGGTATTTCTGGATATAAGGAGCTAGCCTTGGGACTGATATGTAGGAGAAAAGTATTTGTTTTATTTTGGTGGTAGATGCTGCTGGTTTTCTCCCAGATTTGTGGATTTTCAGTATCCTGACCGGTATCCTGTACTCTTGGAACCCTGGAACCTTGAATCTTTGGACTGGCTTTTGACTATGGTATATCGACTCTTGATCCCTGGACTTTGCTCATTGAACTCTCGACATTTGACCACTGGACTGGACCCTTTGACTACAGTGTAGCTTTTGGTATTGGTTTTTGTTTTATATTCTGTGTCTGAGTGCTATCTTTATGTTTTATATTTTGGACTATTAAAACAGCCAGGAAGTAAGTGCTGTTTTAGTTAAATTGTTTAGCACAAACTGGGAGTTTGTTTGGTTCATCTCTGCCTCTGTATTGGCAGAGCCCTGGCATTGTGACAATAAACAAGTTCCGCAAGTAATCAAACAAAAAAAGAATCTGCGGAAACCCACTTCTTCCAAGGGGAATTGAACCACCTAAACAAGGCTCTACAGGCCAATGGATACTTCACCACAGACATCAGAAGAGCTGCAAGACCAAGAACAAGCCATGTGAGTAAAGACAAAGACCCAACAGAGGAAAGGTGTTCTTACCATACATCAAAGAAACCACTGACCACATAGGGAAGCTGATGAAAAAACACACCCTACAAACTATCTACAGACCCACTAAGAAAATCCAATAAATGCTATGTTCAGCAAAGGACAAGAGGGATCCTCTCCCCTCTACAGGAGTCTACCATATTGTTCGGGCATGGCTCCATGTAAGCCGCTTTGAGTCCCCTCTGGGGAGATGGATGCGGGTTAGAAATAAAGTTTTATTATTATTATTACCATATACCATGCAGTTGTGGACAAGTCTACATAGGGACCACCACATGTAGCATTGCACAAACACGAATCAAGGAACATAAAAGGCACTGCAGACTAATTCAACCAGAGAAGTCAGCCATAGCAGAGCACCTGATGAACCAACCTGGACATCGCATATTATTTGAGAACACAGAAATTCTGGGCCACTCTAACAACCACCATGTCAGAGAAGCCATTGAAATCCACAAGCATGTTGACAAGTTCAACAGAAAGGAGGAAACCATGAAAATGAGCAAAATCTGACTACCAATATTTCAAAAACTCTAAAATCAGGACAGTAAAAAAGGAACTTAAAAAAAACCAGGGGAATTCCTGACATGAAACAATCTTGGCCAGCTAACACTTCTCAACAAAGGATTCATCCAACTGTAAGCAGCCAGGTTTTGAAGCTGCAAGGCCATTACATGTTAATGAATGTGGCCAATTGCAACATTCACACTTGCCTCAAGCAGACAAGAGTTCTTTCTCCCACCCTGGACATTCCACAGATATATAAACTCTACTTGTCCTAGTTTCCAATAGACCTCACAACCTCTCAGGATGCCTGTCATTGATGGAGGTGAATCGTCAGGAGATAATGCTTCTGAAACATGGCCGTACAACCCGTAAAACTCACAGCAACCCCCAAAAAATCAATAGAACTTTTGTTCAAATGTGTGTATGAAAAGTTTCTCCATGTGTAAAGATTTACACTATTTTCATGGATAGACAACATTATCCACTGGACTACTTTGTGTATGAATCCATTTTAATTGAGCTTTTTTCATGCTGTCTAGACCTTTTTCACATGTACAGCAGCATTTGAGTGACTTCTCAGTAAAACAATTGGATGAAGCTACATTTGTTTCTACAATTAGTCATATAAAACTGACTCCATAATAACAGTTTCCCACCCACTCCCACCTAAAATCTGTAAAGGTCTATAGGCATTGGGTGTTGTTCCAGTTGCCATTGGCTATATTAGCATGTAGTGAAATATTATTGTATCAAGTTTTGGTTTTCTCTCTCATTTCCTACCCTTTCTGTGATTTATTTGTCATGTAGAGGAAATGTTTTGGTTACCTTTGATCTCTTTTAGAAAGCATGAAGTACTGTATTGGTGATAGTGCATTGTGCCACCGACAAACAAAGCTAATCAGCTAATTAATTACTCTGTAAGCATGGCCTAGGGAGCTGAATAGGCTTGGCCTAGAGAAACCTGAGAAGTGATCTGAGAACCACATTTGAATATTTGAAAACCTGACTGAGGACGCTTGTTTTCAGCTTGCCAGAGACTAGGGAATGAATTAACAGATTGAAATTACTGGGTAAAATATTGCATCTAAAGATGAGAAAGAACTTCCTGATGGTAGGAGTTGTTCCGGACTCCCTTCAATGGGTGGTAGACTCTCTTTTGAATATCTTTAAAGAGAAGTTGAATAGCCATCTTCCGGTAATGTCCCAGCATGATAGGGAGTTGGACGAGATAGCCTTATGGAGACTTCTAAATCTATTATTTTATGATCATCCATAGGGAGACAGTAATGGGAGAGCCATATCCTCAACAAACCTTTCCTATGAATTCTTATGATACTTAGAATGCATCCCTGATACTATAGGGTGAAAGGGAAAGCATTCTCCAAGATTGTCAATAATATTCTGGCATTACTAGAAGAGATACAATAATGAATGCCTCCTCCATCCTTCCACCCAGCCACGACATATGTTTCACAATATTGTTTTTTCCGAACTCGTAAAGAGGTAAAAAGTGGTGTGATGGGTAGTGGGATATATTGCCTGTGATGTCAATGGGCTACTGAATCTTCTCTTGAATTTAGTCTGAAATATAAAGGGGCTATCCAAGGTGCATAGTTTGGAAAAAGATTTCATCACATAGGATAGTTTCTTTAAACATTAGGCTAAAAAATTAAGCAGATTCGCAGAACCACTGACATGGAAACCACCCATTGCCCTAGTAGAAAGGTAGAGAAGGAGAAGACATAAATCCATTGGACCCGGGGCACATTTTGGAAGCTCATGAATTTAGTTGTGCCTTGGAGCATGACTCATGAAACTCTTTCCCAAAGATTTCAGGATAAAATATTTCAAAATATATATCTGCAAAAGGAGCAAAAGGTGTGAAAATGGACTCTCAAGATACTACACCCTACCAGGTCTTTGCAGAGAACAGAACTTCTGCGATTGGAGTGTCTTGTCTTTCTGTCTATCTTGCCCTAAAGGCAGCTATAAAACTAGTCTCCTGATTTGTTAGCCTCTGTCAAATCCAATTTTAGCAAAACTGAAAAGACACGGGAAATCTATCTTTATTAATATCCATATCCAAAGTATCACAGGTTGGCATTCATCACATAGCTGTGTAATTAGCAGTGTTACCATTTACCTGATTAGAAAATGGTTGAAGCTATAGAATGGCTATAAACATTACCTATTTGTCAGGTTGGGACAAGAAGGATTTCTATCCCAAAGGAAAATTATGTAAAGTGATTGTATGGGATAGGAGTGCCCCCTAGTGGCACAACTGTGGAATTCATTGCATTAATAGCTCAACAATTCATTAGGATTTTGCATTCCAAATAGAAATCTTTCCCAAAAGAATCAAAATCAGTAACTAATAACCGAATTGACTCGGTGCTGGAGCAAAGTGATTTGTAAAATAGTCTCTTTGGAAGTGTACAACAAAAATAATTAAATGTTTTGCAGTGTTTCCTAATTTGCGCAAGTACTTTCACGTAAAAGAAACAAAAATGAATTGATTAAATTGTATTTTTCTGTTGTGACATGGCCACAATAAAGCCAGCCTAGTGAAATGGTTTGAGAAGTATGATTCCGGAAATAAGGATTCAAATCTCCCTGAGACATCAAAGCTTAATGAGTAAGCTTGGGCAAGTCTCACTCTCTCAGCTTCAGAGAAAGTCAAAGGCAAAGCCCTTCTTAACCTATTTTGCCAAGAAAACCCTATGGTAGGTTCACCATAAGTTGGAAATACTAATTCGAAGGTATACAACAAGATTACCTTCACAACAAAATTGGACTGACTATGGGCCCTTCCACACAGCCCTATATCCCAGAATATCAAGGCAGAAAATCCCACATTATCTGAGTGTGGACTCAGATAACCCAGTTCAAAGCACATATTGTGGGATTTTCTGCCTTGATATTTTGGGATATAGGGCTGTGCGGAAGGGTCCCATGATGGTGGGAAGGTTTAGAGCAGGCCTGGGTAAAGTTGGGCCTGCTAAGCAGAAATGTCATTTTTAATTAAAGAATGCAACAAATATATTACCAGTTCTAAGTTCAGCCTAAAGACATCTTTCGTCTAATTTATTTTGTACAGAACTTTGATTAGAAAAAGGCCAAATTCAGATGCCAACTATTCTTGTACTCCATCTATAACTTCTGAATGTCTCTTTACAAAACTGTGTTCATTGTTTCTAGAATACAGTGTTCCCTCATTACTTCGCAGTTTGCTTTTCGCGGACTCACTGTTTCGCGGGTTTTTGCCTCCCAATTTATGACTGTTTGCCATTGCCCAGAGCGGTGTTTTAATCCCGCCTCCTGGCAACGATGGAGTGTGGAAGGGGGTTTCACCCTCCCCCTTGGGAGAGAGGCAGCCAATCAAGAGAGATTGCAATTTATTTTATTTATTTACATCATTTATATTCCGCCCTTCTCACCCCACAGGGGACTTGGGGCGGATCACAATGCACATATACAGGCAAACATTCAATGCCATTTGACATACAACACAGACACAGAGGCAATTTAACATTCCAGCTTTTCTGGCCACCAGGAGGAGCTGTCGCATTCCTTCACTCCTTTATGTGTATTTCCTGGATATTTTTATGGCCTCGTAAATCAGTTAAATTAAGCCTCCCCACTCAAGTGGTACCTAAATTTCCTACTTGACAGATTCAACTTTCGGGTTGCAAAGGTCAACAACGAGCTATACATTTGGTCGAGCACTCACCCTGACCCGGGCAGGCCTCGAACTCATGACCTTCTGGTCAGTAGAGCTCTTATGCAGCTGACACCCAGCCAGCTGCGCCACATTCCCAGTGCAAAGCAAAGCAGAGATAGCTAGCCAAAAAAAAGTCTGCAGTGCCTTTAAATCTCTCCACGCTTCTGCCTCACCCTCGGAATGCAATATACATATATAGCGTCCCTACTTTGTGGATTTTCACTTTTGTGGGTGGTCCTGGAATGCAACATTCACGATAAGTGAGGGAACACTGTATATAATGTGAAACACATCTTACTATGGGACCTCTTCAGGAAATGTATGCTACCCAAGTCTGTGCTAGACCTCCGGTCCCAGTCCTATCCCTGCAACATCTTACTCAATAGTAAACCATAGGGCACAGCACCTAATCTATTGTGCACCCATCTATTTCCATCCATTTGTCCCATTTCTCTGTTTTTCATTTCTGGTTATCTCCCTTTTGTGTGTATGTGTTTTCTTTCACTTTATGAGTGTTTGTTGTCTGGACAGGTTGACAAACTCTGTTGTTATTCTTCGACATGGACCTGATTGAAGTCTGAAGAATCAATAGTGAGCTCCTGCTGTTAGCCCCAGCTTCTGCCAACCTAGCAGTTCGAAAACATGCAAATGTGAGCAGATCAATAGGTACCGCTCTGGCGGAAAGGTAACGGTGCTCCATGCAGTCATGCCAGTGGCCACATGATCTTGGAGGTGTCTATGGACAACGCTGGCTCTTTGGCTTAGAAATGGAGATGAGCACCAGAGTCCCAGTGTCGGACTGGACTTAATGTCAGGGGGAAACCTTTACCTTTACCTAAACATACAATTTAAAATTTACCAATATGCAAACATTAAAACAGAATTAAACACAAATAGCATTAAAAATTTCAATTATTATTATTAAGGAGAGTTAGAAAGGAAATATTATTATTTATTTCTTACCTGCCTCTCCTCATGGCTTGAGGCAGGTGACAGCACAGTCAAAACATTTTTAAAAATTGCAAAAATTCTATAAACACACTTATTAAAATGTAGTTCTCTAGTAAAGATACACATTACAACATATTTCTTTAAAATACATATTAAATACACAGAACAGAGATTAAAACACAGGACACGATTTCAAAATTTATGCTTAAAACTGGCTGGGTAGGCCTGCCAGAAGAGATGGGTCATCAGTTGTGTCTTAACTTACAACAGCTGATCTAGCTATTTGGAGCTCTTCTGTCTTGGGTGACAGATGAAAAGGTTCTCTGGGTGATGATCGCCCATCGGGGTCTGGCTGGTTGGAGTAACCAACCCATAGAGCAGTGTTTCCCAACCAGTGTGCCGTGAGCAATCATCAGCTGTGCCGTGGGAAATTGGAACCTCTATGAAGGGGGGGGGGGGAGAGTCTGGTGTGTTGAAGTATAAAAATCCTAAGAAACCTACCTCGATAAAGGTGCAAAATTACAAAAAACCCCTCTCCCCAACTGTTGTCTATTTGGTCTCTCCCTCTCCATGGATTGGGAACCCCCGCCTCCCTTTCCCTGAGTAGAGACCTCCTCTTGCCTCCTGGGGGTTCTGTGTGGGAAGTTTGGCCCAGTTCTATCATTGGTGGGGTTTGGAATGCTCTTTGATTGTAGGGGAACTATAAATCCCAGCAACTACAACTCCCAAATGTCAAGGTCTATTTCCCCTGAACTCCATCTGCGTTCATATTTGGGCATATTGAGTATTCATGCCAAGTTTGGTCCTGATCCAACATTGTTTGAGCCCACAGTGCTCTCTGGATATAGGTGAACTACAACTCCAAAACTCAAGGTCAATGCCCACCAAACTTAGAGTGTCATTTTGTGTCATTTTGGTTGGTGGTGTGCCCCAGGATTTTGCAAATGTAAAAAGTGTGCCGCGGCTCAAAAAAGGTTGGGAAACACTGCCATAGAGGACCAAAGCGTTTGGGGCAGATTGTATGGGGAAAAGTGATTCTGTAGGTAAACTGGACCCAAACCATGGAGGGCTTTAAAGGTCAAAACCAACACCTTGTACTTTGCCCGGAAACTAATTGGCAGCCTGTGGAGTGACTTTAGAAGAGGTGTAATGTGCTCCCTCACCTTTGGTTGCAAGAATGGCTCTGCACACAGGAACAGATGAACTTTCCTTTTTTTCTTAACCCTCCTCACCTTTTCTAAATGTCCAATTATTTTACAAAACCATGCTATTTCTGAGGTATATCTAAACAGCAGCACCACTATGAACCAAGAAATATTTTAGAAATAGACATACCAAGTACCATTTTGCAGACAGCTCAAACAGCACATTAACAAACTGCCAAGTGTGTTGTGGAAGTACCAGGAAATCAATAGTGTACTATGAAACAGAATAATAATAATAATATTTTTATTTGTTACCTACCTCTCCTCACAGCTTAAGGTGAAGTACAGCATAGTTAAAACGCACAGATAAAATGTAATACTATTGAAATGCATATATTAAGATACACAGAACAAGGATCTACACCATCACTATTACCAGCTTAAAATTCACAAGTTGAAATTGTCTGAGTAGGTCGGCCTAAAGAGATAGGTCTTCAGTTGTACCTTGAATGCTAAAAACTTATTTAGCTGTCAGGTCTCTTTCAGTCTAAGAGCAACGGATGAAAAAGTTGGAGTAAGCATCCCCCGGAGAACCTAAGTGGATGGATTAGATGAGAAAATGTGATCTTGTAGGTAACCTGAAATCAAACCATGTAGAGCTCTAAAGTATAACACTTTATATTTTGCCAGGACACTAATTGGCAACCAGTGGAGTGGGTTTAATATGGGCATTATATGCTCACTCTGAGATGTTCCTGTAACTAGTCTGACTGTTTTGAACTAATTGAAGTTTACAAACTTGGCACAGTGGTAGCCCAATGTAAAGCACATTGCAGAAGTCCAATCTTGAGGCTACAAGCAAGTGCACTACCATCTTCAGGTCCTCTAAATCGAGGAAAAGGTGCATCAGGCGTATCAGCCAAAGCTGGTAGTAAACACTCCTGTTAATTAATAGTACAGACCTAGTCCTCTATCCCTCAAATTCTCATAGCTTCCAACTGGCCCAATTTATTTGTTATTTATTTATTTGTTAGATTTATTGGCTGCCACTCCCAGCTGGCTCAGGGCGGCTCACATCAAGCACCACAATAAAACAATAAATCTACAACAGCAATAAAACAATTCCTAAAAGATAGCACCTTACAGCTCAAAAGCCTGCGGGAAAAGGACCGACTTGCAGGCCTTCCGAGAGGCCAGCAGATTACGCAAGGCTCAAACCTCCAGGGGTAGTCCTAATTATTTCTCTCTCATCCTACTTTCCAGTGACTTTTAAAATGTCCCCATTTCCCCTTCCTCCTTTAATTCCCCATTTGTCCTTGGCTTACCATGTATATTATGTATAAGTCAACCTCCTGCTTAAGCCAAGAGCAGGTTTTAGGGCCCAAATTATGAATTTGATGTGATTCGTAGAGAAGTTAAGCGTCATTTGGAGGTTAGGGTAAAGTACCACTATCTGTCAGGGGCCTCCAATCCCTGGAAGCTACCACCTCTTCCCCACCCAGAAATTTCAAAAAGCTAGAAGTGGTGCTATGATAGAGAATTTGGGATCAGTGCTTCTTTTAGGTTGTCTCAGGACAGACAAAGATCAGCCTTTTGCTACTATACTCAGAGAAGGGACTGGTTTATTTCAAATAAGAGTTAAGGTAGAGTGTTTATATCGACCTGTGGATACGACAACCCATGTTTTTTTATATATATAAAAATCTAGAATAATATACAATAGAGCAGGGGTGGGCAACCTACGGCCCGCGGGCCAGATCCTGCCCGGCAGCTGATTCTGTCCAGCCCGGGAGAAGGGTGTCGGGGGCAGAGCCAAGAGGAAGGGGTGCCGCTGCCGCCATCCCATCGCGGGCTCTGTGGGGCCTGTGTTGGCAGACAGGCCGGAGGAGCGGCGGCTCCAAAGCTTTGGAGCCGCCGCTCCTCGGCCTGTCTGCCAACACAGGCCCCACCTGCGATGATGGCGGCAGCGGCACCCCTTCCTCTTGGCCCAGCTGGGGGCGAGAGCGGGCGGAGGCCTGCAGCCTCCGATGGCCTGCTACTCTGCTCTCCTCTGCTGCGGTGGCGGCTGGGTCCACTTTGCCATCCTCTGGGCTGAGGCCATTGGGCCATTCCATCTTGGGATCCTTCCTCTCTTGAAGATGTCAGCCTTCATCTTGGTTCGCACCTTATCTTCTTGATTTTTATTTTATTTTCTTTTAGTGGTTTTTATTATTATTTTAATAATAAATAATATAATATAATGTTATATTATAATTTCAATCTATTATAATGTCTATATATATATTGAAGCAGAACCGGGAGTTCTAGAACTCCAAGTACCAAGTTAACCTTACCAACGCTGCCCGAACGTGCGGATACAAGGATGAGGAGAACACGTGACAACTGTGAAGTAGGGTGAAAAACAAAAGGTTTATTTTCTATCACCAGCTGGTGGGTATTTGCCAACAGAACACAGCTGCAGGTAGGGGCAAAAGACCCCGATACATCTCATACAAAGACATTTATACTCGTAATGGAGTCCATCCAGTTGAACCCACCCCTTCTTCATGGTTAAAACAATCATAATTGGCTGGTGATTACTGTTGTTACATGGCATTTCATTAATCCAATAAACACTGCATAAATCATTT